>OZ024693.1:13864701-15064701 GCA_964016905.1 Perithous albicinctus | reverse complement strand
TGAAAGTTTTATTATAGAGATTTTTAGGGTCGCCGAATCCGAATTTGATCAGATTGGCAAAATCGAAAATGGCGGATCCGATAATAGCGATTTAAAATTTGAAAAAATATTGGAATTCGAAAAAATGAGTGTTTTTTTAGTTGTTGAAAACACGGAATTAGAATTGTATATCAGATTTAAAATTTCAAAATAACGTATCCAATATGTCGCATCATAATTTGGAAAAAATTTGGAATTCGATAAAAATGCGTATTGTTTTTAATGTCGCGGAATTCAAATTTTAATATATCAGTTTTTCTGAATTCAAAATGAACGATTAAAATTCGATAGAGTCCGAAACATAGTTGTGTGCATAAATATTAGGGTGTTTCACAAATTTTAGAAAATTCAACGAAAAATGTTGTTAAAAATGAATAAAAAATTTAATTTCATCTGTCACCCCAAGTATAATTATAAGTAACAAACCACTACTTTTTACAAATAGAGGACTCTCGCAACCAACTTTAAGGGGTGCCTCAATTAAATAAAATTAAAATTGTCTTTATTTGAATGTGGCTTTATTTGAATGTGATTGTCAGAGCCCTCTATTTGTAAAAAGTAGTGGTTTGTTACTTAAAATTATACTTGGGGGTTGCAGACGAAATTATATTTTTTATTCATTTTTAACAACATTTTTCGTTGAATTTTCTAAAATTTGTGAAACGCCCTAATAAAAGTACGCTGAACGCTTCGTAACTCTGGGTTCGGTAGAGTGCGGGATTTAAGAACAATCCAATTTTTCTAAAGTTTGATCTTTTATGTAAACTAGCCAGACCGGACGCGCTACCGCGCGTCACCACTTTTCTATGGGCGCTGCAGCGCTCTTTTAACTAAACGGAACTGAAGGTTACAGCGCCCGGGTCACACCTTCTGTCAGTTTTGACATTTGACAAAAACAAAAAGATTCAATGTATGAACTTTTGGTCACGGTCCCGGTGTCTGACTACGACCAATCATAGCACGAATAAAACGGCTGCACATGAACATAGATGATTGCCACCAACTTTTTAAAAGAGGATCTGACTATTTATTCGTATTCTGGTCTGCATTATTGGATTCACCATTTTGAATATTGAAAATCTAACATTTGATTCAAATTTTCAGCAACCTCAAAAACCGTAAAATACCCTTTTTTATCGAAGTCCAAATATTTATTTAAATTTCGAAATGCCGTATTGGATCCGTAATTTTGAATTCAGAAAATTTGACTTGAGATCCGGATCCAACAATCACAAGAACGTTAAGATACCCAAGGACAATCACATCGAAATAATATATATACGTTTTTTTTTTCAAGATGTCCCTATAGAGGTAATGAAACTAAAGTGCCATAACTTTTTTTAACCCCTGATGTAGGTGTTACTGACAGTGAATACTGAAAATAAATTCTGTTTAGTTAACCCGAGTAAAAAAAAGGTCGTCGATAGTTAGATGTGTCGGTAGTTTAGTTCTACAAAGAAAGTCTACAAATAGTCTACCAACTCGGATGGTCGTAGACTTCAAGATTTACTCGTCGAGTAAGAAAACGTCAAAAAGTACTTTACGTAGATCTATGTAAACTAGTTTTTGCGCTAGTTGGATCTGCGTAGATCTAGCAGGGGGACTCCCTTATGGGAACATCATGACCGACTAGAGATGGTTCTGCATCATAGGTATCATCATCTAATCACGACATGAATAAAATGATTTCAAAAATATTTCGGCTCTCTACAAGACTTTGCCTCTCGATTGTCATATTTTTCTTACGGAAAGGATATTATAATTTTCATAAGATTCTTCCCTTCGTGTACTCTAAATAATGAATACAAACATAAAACCTGCACTAAATTATTTTCATCACGTAGGATATCCATAACCTTTTCAATAATCGAAATATTAATTGATTATTACAAAATGTTGTATTGAACCTTCAGTAGTTGTATAATCGATAATGGCTTTGTGCTTTAACATACACCACTACACTGTTCATACATAACTTAAACGGTAAAGTAGAGAATTTAACTTTTCGGCATGACGGCATCGTGGCTGCTTCTGGCGTTAGACAGGTACTCCGACCTTTATAGGGTCGGTGTATAGGGAATAGAGTATACAAGCTCCACTCGACAGGTCTTTAGGGGCGGGTGCCTTTCGTCGAGCGTCGTAGCTCCGCAAGAGAGTTGACCCTCTCCGGTCTCGGTCTGCCCGTCTAGTCTGCGTGACGCTGAGCAATCTCTCAGCTCGACGAGGCTGTACTTCGCGCGTTGGATATAGTCATGGAGGGCAAAGGGGCAAAAGGCATGTGAAGGCAAGTAGAGGAAGCTTGCGGAAACGACTTTGCGATGCGGCAATCCCGTAGTTGTAGAGCACTACACAAACATGTACAGGCACACCTTCGGGTAGATTCCTATTAGAATACACGAAGTATCTACGCCCTACGACATCGTCCATTCGACGTGAGAGTTCTCGCCGAATGGATTGCTCCGGATTGCTCGTAAGTCTGGCGTTTCTCAGCACAGTGCATATATATGTATATGTATATGTATATTTAGGTATACGTTGTTCGCGCACAACGCTGGAAGGTTTCGTCGAGAACCATCTCGACACTTGAACGCACAGTAAATCCTACCAATAATCCTGCAGGAATATCTATGTATAGCATCCAGGAGCCAAGATTCAGCAAACGAGTATTGATCATCCGTTGAACGTTGAAATTGCTTTAACGAAAATAAGTGGATTAAAGCGATTGAACTGAATTTAGATGCTTTGAAATAGTTGCACAGATTTCTCTGATTCGGCGATAAAAGTATTAATTCTCTCTCATATAGAAGATATGCGTGTTAAATCGAGTGTGATAATATTTATACAACTTATTATTAAAATCATCTTGCCAGTATTGATTGACCAACAATAAGGTGTTAATCGTGTGTAGTTAACGCCGTTACCACATTATCAAGAATTCTCTCTAATACATTTTATACACTTCCTATATCAGAGACTCCATCAGGATTTACAAAAAAAAAAGTATGATAATGGGGTCATTTTGTAATAATTCATTTAATCATATTTAAAAATAGTGATTTTGATCAGGGACAGGTCGAAATTATTTTAAGTGGACCTGATGTATACATTATATAAACAAACGTGCACATGACCGTGCAAATTGCTTTCTCTTTCTTTTACACCTTTGACAAAGCTTCATCTACGAAGAAGCTAAAATTGATCAACATCCTTCTTCCTAGAGGTGACTTTGTCAAAGGTATAAAATAATGAGAAAACGATTTGCAAGGTTCTATTTTGTAGACTTTTTAAAAATTTCGAGCAGGTAAGAGTATGTATTAGTATATCAACAAACTTTTTCATAGTGGGTGGCTTTGTGAAAGGTGGAAAAGATAAGATATTGCTAATAATAAGTCAGGAATATCTTACGTTCTTCGTCTTCCTGAAATGTTTTATATTCAGTTCAAGACACCAGTGTAATCAATCGCACGGAATTCCTTACACATTTTTTTCCAGTAAATAAAAAGTCAGCTGCCTTTGCTCGAAATCAGTGAAGACACCCCTTAATGAGCGACAATTTATTTATAACTAAATCAAATTCAGCTTGGTAGTGAAATAACCAAAGTAATTAAAGAAAGAAGTCAGAATTCACTCAGGTATTCTTTACAGTGTACCGCGCGTGTTTCTGACTAGACTCTTTATTTATATTTCTCACGCTATTTCCCCCAATAATCGAGTGTCGCCGGATATCGCGAGCAGTTGTTCTGGCTCGGTGCCAAGCACTCGACATAGCAAAAACCCGGTCGAGTTCTGTAACCGTCGACGTGAAGCCCCCAAAGCCACGAGGCTGGGTAGAAACAGCAGCAGCTGTAGAGCACGCAGCTCTCCCTTTTGCTTCTCTTCCGCTGCGAAGGGAATATTGCGCGAGGGCATAAAGCTCTGCCAAATTGACCGTCAGTCGCTGCCCCCTGCTCCTCGTTTTGTGCCTCTCGCTCTCGGGTAACTGAAAAAGCCTCGCGAATTTCGTAGGAACGTACTATATTACACTTTACCAGACAACCAGACGGGACCGGTGAGTGTTATCAGAGAAACCCGGCTGCTTTCGACACCAAAAGCAGTCAAGTTTCGTACGCATACATCAAATTAATTGAACCATCGAATTAGCATTTTTCTCTTTGGTTCACACCCGGGGATTATTAATGTAAAACCGAAAGCCGAACATATTTCGCTAATGGCAAAGTCCCCGAGAGAAACGACTTTTTTTTTCTTTTCTCTAGGGAAAAGAAAAATGTTGTAATTATATCGAATACTTTTTTTGCACCTTAAAACGCCTTAGTCGATCTCTGACAATCGATTTTTTAGGCTGTCGACCGGCTGGTAGTGTCATTAATTGAAATTACAATATCTCGTTATAATAGGATTGCGTTGACGCATATGTGGAGGATGCTGCAAGAGCATCGAGCCTCTGTGCAAGTGCGCGAACGCAAAATAACGGTAATGTGATTTCATACTCCGGCATGAAGAGGCTTTTGGAATTTTCATTAGGCCAACGACTACAGTGTTCCACAGTTAATTTTTAACACACAAAGCATGGTATACAGTTCCCAGAGTGTACGGCACGAGATAAGTGTACAGTGAATGAGAGTCACTTAAGCGTTAATCGGTACTATTTCTGTCACGTGTGACAGAAACGGAAAACCTTGCGATGAAAATACACATGGTGGCTGCTAATGAGGAAAAAAACATTATATACGTAAATTTCAAATAATATGGAATTTGAATTAATTCTAACTAAATATTGTACCACTGCTGATTTGTAAACGCAGATAATATTAAATTCGCTTTCCTTTCAACCGCCCCCCCCTTGCCATTCCTTCTACATTCCCAAGGATTAAAAATATCTATTAGAAGTCTACATGTGCAAATAATGGTTTTTAACGAAATTGACATTTCTACAAAAATAAAAATATATTTGGACATATTTTTAACTCCCGACTGCCTCACTGGGGCAAAAGAAAAAAGGAAGATATTATGTAAAAAAAAAAGCTGTAGAAAATATACGATGAAAAAAGAATCCGTATTTAAAAACGATCCCGTTGATGTTTCTCCAGAATTTTATTTCCGGTGGCACAATTGTCCGTAAACATTTTCGCAGTTCTTTTATTCGGGAATTCTTTTTTCACGGTTATTTATTCCTAGTTTAACTCAATAAACATAGCTGCCGATAAATTGCAGAGCTACGCTAAAGCTCCAGATACAGGATTTACAGTCGTAAGTCGTACATCTAATACGAATGTACCTTTGGTTACAATCAGCAACACACGCATAAACCTCCGGCAGCGAAACGGCAAACCCGGGACCATAGCAAAAGGAAACGGTGGGACGTGTGTGGTGTGAGGAGCCCAGAATCGTAACGGGAAGGATGAACAAACATAATCATACTTAATTAATAATAAAACTACTATAATATAATTTGTTACTGACATTGGCGATTTCCATAGTCCAATGGTCACATTAACGACGACCTTCGACACAGAATGTAGGAGAAGTATAAGACTAGATGGTCTTCGAGGATGTAGTCCTCCCCTTAGAAAGCTCCAAATCAGGGATAACTCGATGGTGTGCTCGAGTCGAGATGATTTTCTCCCGAATATATAGGATCGGATATACACGTTCCTACGGCCGAGAGAATCGGACGATGAGGAAAGGTAAGGAATAGAGGAAGGAGCGGGAAAGCGCGGATACACAATCACAGAACGATGGAACAGAGTCATGGCAAGGGTGAGAATGTGAGCTAAAGGGAAACAGGGATAAAGGGATAAAGGGTAGGACGGAGAAAGACAGGAAGTTGCGGCGAGGCCCCCGATAGTCACGGAAGACCCCGTTCGTTTATCGTCATGGAACACACGTGAAATTAGATCCGTCCTTCGCAAACATCTCGTTCGGTTCGTTTCCCAGCTAGCTGGGTTATTCTCCAATCCTCTATGCGGAATCTCCCTCCGGACCTTGGATGTTGTACTGTATCTATCTCCTGGGATTCCGAGTTCTCGAGAGCGGATTTCTGATTAGAGACATTGCAAGGGCCACCGCATTACTCGAGAAACAGTAGAACACAATTCTGGTTAAAAGGATTTAAATACGGGCGAAAACAATGCCATGTCTGTACGTGTAGACATTGTGCCAAAAATAGTAATAGTATAATCAGAAACGGAAAAAATTGTTAGTAGGGGAGACCTGATTACATTGTGACACAGGGAACCATGTACGAGTTTGTGGACGCTTTATTGACTGAAAAATTCTGATTTATTTTTTATGGAAATTCAGTGAAGTCAAAAGCATTATTCCAGTGTAAAAAGAACTTCTTGTCAGGCATAAACAAAACTGCAAGAAATAATAATGTATTTTAACCATACAAGAGTAATCTATTCCTGTTTCTATTTATTCCATGATATTATAAAATATAGCTAGAGTACGGTCTAGTTTGTATGGTCCGAAGTGTCGCGATCAATTAGGACAAGACTAACGTGACATAATTGTGATGAAACATGGTTCTCAAGGGTTTTGTGTGTCCCGGAATGCAAGCTCAAGGTCGAGATAGTGGATCAAATTTGGTGGCTTAAAAATACTTGACGTCTCATAACATAATCGGCGATCTTGAAAACCCCCTGATATCAATTTTCAGGCGAATCGAGTAAATTTTTGTATTTTGGTACGTCATATTGAGATAGCAATTTTTGAATTTTGAGGGCAGATTCGAAATCTGCGTCTCAAAAGCCCGTTAGGTGCTATGTTTCATTAAAATCGAAATACTTTTTTAAGACTTTTACGAAGGATGCTGATACAAGCAAATCAATACATTGACGTTGATAGTAAAGATTTTCAGTAAATACAATAAAATGTAGTTAAACAAGAATTTTTAGTAATAAATCTCAAATCTTGCGTCATAAGGTTTCCTGCTTGATATCTCACATCTTTTACGAAAAAAAAACTCATGAATTTGTGAAAATACTGATGAAAATTTATGAAAAATTAATTGTTATCAATAGTTCGTCTTAAGATTTTACTAGTTTTTCAGCAATTCCATTAATATTCTGCCGTAAGTGAAGGAATGAAATAAAACGATGAAAAGTGACCTCAAAAACCGATCCATCTTTTTTTTAGAAATTGCATCAAATGATAGAAAGTGTCCGTAAAAAATGTCACGGACCTTATTTTTATTCAGCAGATGATGTGGGTCAATTTTTTTATTCCAGTGTTAGCTCATTGCAATATGCGCGTAAATGGACATAATAATAAAAATCCCATCTATGCTTTTACTCGAAGAGATATTTTCATTTGACATAGCCAGTACACGAAGTTTTCTCACTACAGTTTTTTTGTAATTTTCACGTTTACTGAATTCACATTTTACATAGTGATAAAATAGCGGGCTTCCATGGAGTTATTAGTGTGCTCTACTCTAGACAATAAATTGCCGCTCATGAACTTCATGCACAATTCCATACATGGATTATATTAAAACGTTCGGGGTGGTATGTCAGTAATTATTGTTCACAAATTGGAAAATAAAAATTCCTGCCTTTGCATTTGGGGTCGCAATATTAATTAGGTTTTCAGTATGATTTACTGGAAAATGGTTGAATTATTACTATTTGTTTTTCTGTGTTCTACTTCGCATTTCAAATGGAGTCAATCAAAAGTATCGTACATTAAAAAGTTACAAAACGAAATCATATCTAATGTATGGAATCGGTATGGTAGAACATCATAAACCATACTTTAAGCCTTTTTTCGTTTTAACATATATTAAAATGAATTACTAGTGTAATTACCTATCAGCGGACCAAAAGTAGAAACAAGAATTTTTCCAAAATAGATATAGATTCTTCCTCATAAATATAGCTTTGTAAGAAATCGAAAATAATGAGGAAGCAATGTGCAAACGTCGACTTTGCATCCTTGTTAATAAAGTCGATGAATCAACATTGATACGAAGCAGAAAGAGGCCAAATTGTCCACTATTTATGATCGTCCGTCTAGGTGTTGATAAACGTTATGGATTTCTGTGAGAAAATTGACGAAAATCGCCAGTGTAGCATACTCAGTACGGAAGCTGGAGAGAAGATCGGAGTATCAGAGACTACGTGGAGTAGCAGGAGCAGAAACGGGGTGGTTACGCCTGCGCCACGGCAACCCTAGTGTACGTTGGAGCTGTTTTCAGCAGTCGGCTCTTTAGCTCCGGTCCGCGTAGACCTTGTCTGGCCTTGTGTACGTTAGTCTCCCTTCGCGATCTCGCGATATCATACAATTCCCGAACAGTCTGGCTGTCTATTCCACTTATTTTATCATCACTACGATCGACAATCTTGTTTTTCGCGTAAGGAATCCTTCATTACGTAATGATCTTTTATTTAAAAAAAAATTTAAAAAATTAAAAAAAAAACAAAACAACTCTAACTTTTATAATATAAACATACACATACACAAAAGCCACGAAAAGAATTATGTAAATCTCGAGTTTCCGCTAGCAGATGTCGAGCGAAATATACACCAACTTTTTCCATTGCGTCGACTAAAAAATAAAGAAAAAAAAAAAAAATAAAACACCGCAAACTTTGTCAAAGTTAGTTTATTCGGTTCGAAAGCGCATCGTGCCGGTATGCTACTTTCCCACTGTACTTGTATAGTTTTCTACGAGTACATGCTCGCAGAACTTTCCGGTTAGCGTTGTTCGAAATTGCTATGTCCACTGTTGCTGCTGGGATTTATGGAAGTACATGAATATAAGATATAAAATAATTGAAATCACCAGCAGTTACATTGTTTTTAGTTCAACCACGATATCACTTTTTCCCATAACGCAGTTCACTCATGTTTCTCTATTAATTCAACGTAAAGAGTAGGTAAAACTACCAAAAGTTGTTTTTTTTTTTCTTTTTCCCATTGAAAATAAATCTCTTATCTCTTAACATCCTCTCTCGATTTCACTTCTCGATAGATTTTGTGCACCGCCGGCCAATGTGACATATATCCCGCGACAATAATCCGTTGCAGGGAAGTGGGTCGAACGGATATGCGGTCAGAGATTCGCGAAACGCGAGAGACCCGGCAAGCGTGCGAGAAATGTCCCGATTCGGTGTATATATATATATAGATATCTATAAATATATATATATATATATATATATATGTATACAACTGATAACTAAACACAGTATAGCTGTCGTTGACACGGACGTGCAGCACGTCTGCCCGTCTGTATATCGACAGCCTTCGATTTGGCCGTTGTGTATATACACTGGACGATCGTGCTCGGCACCGTTCGTTCACCCGAGCAAGATCGAATTAACGAGGATCGTTAGCGCCAGGACGAGTCTAATTAATCATCCACCCGTCCTACGACCGTTTGTGTTCTCTCTATTTCTCTCTCGCTGTTATACGCTAGTCGTAGTCCGGAAACGCGAGAGCAGGCAGCCCAGGACCACAGAGAAATACCTGTATCGCTTTGGTTACGCGCGATC
This sequence comes from Perithous albicinctus, assembly GCA_964016905.1. Taxonomy (NCBI): domain Eukaryota; kingdom Metazoa; phylum Arthropoda; class Insecta; order Hymenoptera; family Ichneumonidae; genus Perithous; species Perithous albicinctus. The sequence goes on along the minus strand of OZ024693.1, from coordinate 15,055,165 downwards.
GCACGCCACGGAATTTCCCTCGTGCTTCTCATTCTCCGCGCGTATATTATAGCCGCAACTAGCGGACGATTTCTCTCTCTCTCTCTCTCTCTCTCTCGCGACGATAATAATTATGAGCGCTTGCTCACTCATTAGTTGAGAGCCCCACGACATTAACGAGCTTCCCTCTCGACCGTCAGTGCAAAGCTCTTGGACAATGCCCAGGATTTTCTCGCCTATTCCATGCGACATCACCGCGGAGATCACCCGACGATTTACGAACTTGTTTTCCTTAACGTATAACAGTTAACTGCAGCACTGTTAAAACACTTAGAAAGTCAAAATTCCTGTACAGAAATCGTTAGTGCGTAATTATACATGTAACAATGAACAAATTTTAAGGAGGGGCTTCGTTGATTTTTTTTTTTTTTTTTTTTTTTTTTTCAAAAAGTGTCTTAGGTATTTTGATCGACAGAGAAAAAATCGTATCGGAAATGTCATGCGATTTATTATTCGTAACGGTATTCTGATCGTATTAGAAATCCCGAAATTCGATAGCGACAAATTACAGAAGAAGTTTATTTACCATTCAATATTGTTTTATTAAAATTATCGATTTTTTTAGAATTCAAACTTGTTCTACGATATTCTATATTCGCAATATAAAGATCTTTTTTAACCCGCCACACTGGCGTAAGAATCATCTCACAATTTACAAATTTATTTTGCTCGATATGTAATACCAACTAATGAAACTGTTGAAAATATTTGGGAAGTTAAGATAGCTGTGTATAGAAGTTGCTTGTGCGTCAACAAGCATACAATTATAAAATAAATCTCAAGGGACGAACTCACAATTTTTACGCGGAAAAGCGTGTTTATAAATTTGTTATCGTCACGAACAAATCGTGTAAGTAAGCTCATGCAATTTATTGCCCGGAACGATATTCTGCCCTTGTGGTAAAAAAATCCAGATCAAATCTAACAAAATGTAGTTTTCTACATTATCAAATTGCGACTCCTCCTACAATATTTTATACCCGGAACTGGCCATTTTTTCACATGATCATCATTACGAACAATCAATTACTCGAAGTTTTTATTAGATTTTTTAACCGATGAAGAAAATAATTATACGTTCTTTGCCTCATCGGTGAAATCATCTTTTAAATTACTTTAATATTGAATAGAACTTTTTAAACGAATTCTGTTTAATATTGCATTATATACGTATATTAAATTTAATATAACAGCTTATACATAAATGTCTCCTATAGAAGTATCGTAATGTTCATGAAGAACATACTTATGGTTGGTGCTTTTTGTTAATGTCGCATACGCTACTTTCGTAGAAAATCTCGTGAAACCACTTACTATTTTAATACAGTTTCCACGATCGTTGAATACATGAATAGCGACAGTAAACTCGGGACGATTCTGAATAACGATGAAATATTTCAAAAAATATTTCCTGCATGATTGCATTTTATGGTCCACGGCAGTTTTGAATTATTTAAAACATCTTTTGAGAAGTGCGCTTCCTTCTGTAACGTGGTACGTGCCATGAGTATACATGCTTATATAAAAAGCATTAGAAAAACATTGAGAGACAATTTCGCGACGAAATGCCATCGTGTCGTTTTCTGGTGAGCATATGTCGACCCGTGAGACTCGTTGAGACTCGATATTACGAGATGCCGTGTCGATACGTTTCGGGAGGGAAGATGCTCGACGACGAATCGGTCCCGTCGTCTATGTTGCTTTCCGAGGGAATGTAGAAAACTCAACGACCGAGTAAATTTTGTACACTCAACGTCTATTCATTATATATATATATACGATAAAATGGAAACAAAATAACAAAATAACAAAATAACAAAATAACAAAATAACAAAATAACAAAATAACAAAATAACAAAATAACAAAATAACAAAATAACAAAATAACAAAATAACAAAATAACAAAATAACAAAATAACAAAATAACAAAATAACAAAATAACAAAATAACAAAATAACAAAATAACGAAATAACGAAATAACGAAATAACAAAATAACAAAATAACAAAATAACAAAATAACAAAATAACAAAATAACAAAATAACAAAATAACAAAATAACAAAATAACAAAATAACAAAATAACAAAATAACAAAATAACAAAATAACAAAATAACAAAATAACAAAATAACAAAATAACAAAATAACAAAATAATACTTGTCACGAGTGTAATTGTAAACGTGTTTATGAAATTTTATTACAGGTAAACGTGCACCAGGGATCGTCCCGTCACCGAATGTCATTGAATCCAACAACCCCAAGCAGTGTCTGAACCGTTCTATCGCTTGACGCACATTTCGATGGACAGTGGGCGTTACAAGTCGGTATTCCCCGTTGCTGTAGTGCCAGACGACCAATAGGGAGGTCATCGAAGAGATAATTAATCTCCGGACGCGCATATAACGAGCGGTAGCCAGTAGAGTCTGGGCTGTGAAGTGTGTCTAGTAGTGTGCTGGGGTTTCGCAGTGACGAGGCGACCCGCGAGTGGGCCTCTTCCCTCACGCTTCTTAACGACACCCGAGAGGCCTTTTACCCCAGGACCCTCGACTCTCGAGGAGAGAGAAGGAGCCCCGGAAGAAGGGAAAAAAAGGGAGGAAAATCTTCGTGGCACGGGAAAAAAGGGAAAGACCTTTGGTGGTCGTTGAAAAACATTGCTCAGGGCCTTCATACTGCCTCTGAGATAGTGGCTGTTGGTCTCTGGGTGGTGCTGCCGGTGATAGTAGCCGCGTTGGTGGAAGAGAAAAGAAGAAGCGATCGTCCGTAGCGCAAACAGCCGATTACTTGGAACGCCCTCGGGCCGGGTTACCACTTCGTCTATACTCTATTCACATCATCCGATCTCCACTCTTGCATTCTGTATACTCTTCGGTCAACTTACCACTGGCTCTTCTCAGCAGTATATTGACTTCACATACCATAGAGTCTATCTATTCGGATGTACTATAGCCACGTTTAAAGCGCATACCACGCGCAACGGTGTCGGAGTCTCGGTCACCCGAGGTGGCGTTGAGTTAAGGGCTATCGATGTCAATCGATGCTCGACCGTAACTGACTATTAAAGTGGCCGCAAACCAGGTCGATGAAGCCGAGACACCGGTTATCAGAGGAAAGTTCGACTAAAAAGTGACCTTGTAAACGTTCCTATAGGGAATTCGATTCTGTTAATCGAGAGTGTCCTCGAATACCTGATTTTACACGTGGAGTAAAGATAATGCAACGATCAAGGACTGAAAACAATAGGCTGGGTGGTGATGTGCATAAAAATAATTTTATTTATGCAGTATAAGGAATTTTGTTTCTTATAAGAATTGGATGTCGGAAAAGCGAGTCAAAGTTAGTGAATAGTGTTTGAGATAAATAGTCTAAAAACTTTTTTTGAAAATAGGTTTATACGGTTCTTTGGAACGCAAAGTGAGGTAAGTGATATTGCAAAGCTCAGAGAACAAAAACTGGTCAATTAGTGAGTGGAATTTTTTTTTCCGAGAAATGAAGTAGAAGGTAATCAGTGAGTGCGTGCAGATCGTTGAAAGAGTGCTGTGCGAGGGGAGAAGGTGTGGTGTCATCGGGTGATGGCATGAGGACACTATCGGCGAGAAGAAGCTGCGGGCCCAGCGTGGAGGAGGATGAGGATGGTGATGGGCGTGATGGTGCTGGGTCAGCTACTGACGAGGATTTTGCTGGCGGCTCATGCCGGCGATCGACTCGCCGCTGCCCGCAGAATACTCCGAGACGTTCCACTGATAGACGGGTAAGATGAAATTACAGTAGTTCATATATTTTCAGTTGTCATAATAGACTTTGAGGAGCCAAAAAGTAACCCCTATTTTTTTTATGAGCTGCTCATCGAGGTTTTTATTTCTTGTCGCAAAAAGAACAAGTTTAAGTAGATAGGTCAACGTTTGAAAAAAAAAAGGATTACAAGATTAAAATTAGCTTCTTCGCAGAGGAAGCTTAGTTTTAAAAAATTGTGATTTTTATCTTAAGGTACTCGACATGATGTAAAATATCCTGAAAAATTATCTATACCAAAAATATCCGGTGATTTTTGTGAGAATCTTCTATATCTTCAGAATCGATTCGAATCTAATCGATTTAAACATCTAAGGTATTTAGCGACGAATCAATTGAATTATTAGACTCAAGTTTAGCGCGCTAGAGGGACAGATTCTACCTTTTAGTCGTTGTGGATTTCACTGTTTTTAAGTTTGTTAATAAAACTAACGTTGGTTAGTATTGTATTTGTACTCTTAAAAATCGATAACGGCGTGAAATATAAAGCCGAAACTTAACACGTCTTCGGAATTGCTATTGCCTGATTATTGTGCTGCAATTAATTAAGATTGACATATTCATTCAAATTTAAAAAGATTACATTTTTTTCGCGAAAATGCAACACTTCGTAAACAGCTCTTGTAAATATCAATCTACCAGACTAAAATTTTTTTATTGATAAACGTTGCGAGAAAAAATGTTTGGTAAAGAGTTTGTCTAAAATTGAAATGAAAAGTTATGAATTTCATCATTTTTGTTTTATCGTTGATCTCTGAACTTTTACCAATTTTAAGCGGATAAACTTATGTAAACAGTGTTTAAACAAGCCCGCAAAGTAGAACCTTGCAATTTTCTGTAAAATCTTCACACGTCGTGGTGTAGATTCCAATTTCTTTTTCGTTTTTTTTTTACGAACAAAAAACGGTGCAAAATTAGCACATCGATACCGTCGAATAAGCAACTGTTTAACCGCGATTTATGCATTCTGCTGGCGATTAAAAAGTCAAAAATAAATAGACGGTTAAAAATGTAAAGCTTGCCAAAAAATATATCGCTTTTTTTATTTTTTATTATTTTAACTCGCGCGTTGGTAGTAAGTTATTTCTAAAGCTGCCCTTTTGCGTAAACCTATTACTTCTCACAAACGGAAGAAAAAACCTCGACGACCTACTCTACAACAGAAAATAATTCTCTTAAACATCTTTATGAATATTGCTACGCGGCGAAAACAAGTAGATGCCGTCAATTAAAGAATGAAAATAAATCGTAACTTTTCCTATGAAACTTTACAACAGTTTGTTATCCCGATAAAATGAACGATGGAAGTGAAACCGCAGAGAAAAATCGTGATACACCGTTGGATATAAACGTTTCCTTTGCTCGCGCGTATTTTTTTTCTTTTATTCGTTTCATATTGAAAAAAAAAATTAAGAAAAGGGAGAAAACCACTGCTGGCATTGCACACGTGCAATCTGTTTATCTCTTTCTCTTTGCCTTTCTCTCTCGTATAAGCACGCGACGATAAAGTAAAACTTTCGTTCCAGTCCCGTATGGCACTGGAATTCTCCGGTAACCTCTGGCGACAAAAAATATTGCCAATAAAGTTCCTGGGGTCCGCTATACACACACGCTGTTGATACTTATACGTATATACACGTCTCGGGTTCTGTGGCAAAACGTCGTATTCTGCGGGACACCACACGCGTCGTATATCCGCAGGGTGTGCAGCCTCCGCATAGGGCAGAACGTCCAGTCACCCTACCTCCAACGGCTTATAGTACTCATAAAACGCTACATCTAAAGCCGCTGAAAGTATTGCGTATGATAATCAGAAATCGTAACTGCGGGACAAAGAGGGAAGAAATATATATAAATGTACGTTAAATTCATAGCGGTAAAAAGCATGCGACTTGCGGTGTGTTTATGTCTGTTTATGCATTTTCGACCCTTTATTCCCTTTGTCGTTTATGGTTACACGCTGATTTTCACGAGTTATACACTTCTCACAGATTTCCCCACTCCAAGTGTAAAACTTTTACAACCTACCATAATTAATATTAAACCATAACCGGCAAGGATCTTGGCAACTTGGCAAGAATCCATGGAGTGCTTCTAATTTTAATTTCTATATCAATTTTTTTAAATGACTGTAAATTGTAAATTGTAATGTAAATTCTGATATATCTGGCTGGAATTATCCACATGAATTCACGGTTATTCATTTATCAACCATGAATTTGAATATTTTTACAAAGGGTTATTTTTTTTGCAACTGTATTTTATGGTATAAAATTCAATACTAGCGGTGAATGTTGTTCGATGTCAAAAAAGTGGTCATTTTGAAGATAATGAAACATTCGAATGGCTATGAGTGACTAGTAAATATACTCTTATTATACTTAAAGCAATAAAATTTGAGATAAGAGCGAAAAATAAAAATATTTCTTTACATAATAATTCCAAGCTCTTTACTAATCATAATTTAATGTATTTCCTAAAAAACATACTAACAATAGAGCCTATTGAGTGACGACGTATCGACAGCAGATAATGTATAAAAACCTATCAAGCAATTATTTGTACCGACATTGAGTTAATTATAAGATAGCTGAGTTGATTGATCGCAGTTGCAATAAAAATAATATTGATACGATTTTTCAGATTTATGACTTCGAGCTTATTTGTCTGCAGCTGGAACTATAAAACGCAGTTCTTTCAGTAGGATATTTATTGTATCGAGAATTACATTGAGAGATTCTATATCCTTTACCACTGCAATTATTTTCACAGTTACAGTCACCATAGAAAGTACTACAATGAATCCATAAAACAATAATTTTATCGATTGTTCGCAAAGTTTTCATAACTTAAATTTCTTTCGTCGAAGAAAGGAATAAAAAAAAAAAGAAAAAGAGTGAGGTAAAGAAGTTCGATCCCGATGCCCTAGCGAGTTATATACGACTCAACTGTTGAGACCAAGAAATTTCCGGGTTTCTCGTCGCTCTCGAGCAAAAACCTTTTCCCGCGTATCTCTACGTACACTGGATGCCAGTTCAAGTACACGGTACATCTGTATATGAGGTATTCCATGCCAATTCATAAATAGATTATAATTTTTTTTTAAGTATCGGAAAATGGACGCTCACGAAAAATCTTATTTTACGGTACGACTTATGTCTGAGATAATATAAACATTTGAAAAAATTTCACTCGAAAATTAACAAATTATTGGTCATCTAAAAATACCGTGAAAAATATCTTTAAAAATCAAGAGACGTCACTTATCTTATATTTTCTATGATATACATAAATCGTATCGTAAAAATAAGTACATACAAATTCTCTATCTTGAACTTGACTTTCTCGTGAGTACATTTAAAAAATAATGTAAATCTTCTATAACCCTACATTTACCGTTGAATTGTAAAAACCATATTTTCCGCAAGTGAACATTTTTATGTTAAAAAAAATCTATAGTAGTTGTCACAATTATGAACATTTTAAGCATAGACAGGGAGTAAGATGATTCTTTTATTTATTTATTTCTAACGCAGATTTAAAGTTTTAATTTTAGTAGCTTGATATAGATGCTAAGAACATTTTTGACTTTGTATAATAATAATGCTAAAAATATTCATATGATTTTTTTTTATTTCATATGAATTCGTTGATTTTATTAAATAAAAAAAAGGTTCACTAGATTAGTATTCGATTTTTTTTAAATTTTTGGCATTATTATTATGCAGAATTAATTATCTTTATATTAGAAAATACTACTTTAAATTATCAGCACGCTTTGAACCTCCAACATACTGTCAAATGATATAAGTTGATCAGGTTTTGGATCTTCACTGTTTTTCTGTACAGTGAATTATAGAACTTGGATCAACGCTTTTGAGAAGTTGAAATTTAAGAAGCAATCAAACGGAGATGACTGTTCCCTGATTGAAAATTGTTTATCAAATGAAACCCAGTGGCTTGTCAAATCTGTACGAAACTAGAAAACATATAATTATATATTATTCCGCCAACCAATACGTTCTTTTCAATCATAAAAACCTGTTATATGTTTTAGTAATAATTCACTTTCATTCAGGTTCCAAGTGCGCGAAGTTTTGTTACTCCATCGACCGTCACAATATGTATCCACTTCCTCTAACACGGTTGAAATAGCGCCTAAATGTTATCCTCTGTTCTCACTTTCCAATAAGATAACAAACTTCCGTTTCTGATTAACCTTTTTGATGGGTTAACTGATGCACGCAAACTGTCAAACGTATTGCTCTGGTTTAGAAACGGAAATTAGTCATCGAACGGCTTCAGCTTCAGACGCTTTCAAAAGCCAATCGGGAATCAAATCAAATGGCAACAATTGCGAGTCATTTGACACATTAATGTGTTGAAGAGGGAATGTATCTTACTAGCGGATTCGTTTATGAAATATTTATTCAAATCACAATGCATTATTTTAATGCATTTCAACAAGCATGTGCTAAGATACGTAAAAAATCTTTAAAAAGTATACTTCATTCACTCAGGATAATAAATAAATAAATAAAAATAATGAATGACGTTGAAGAGCGTGAAGCTCTCGGTAGCTAGCGAATTGGCATGGAACACCTTATATATAAAGGTATATACAACATCCTTGCTGTAGATCCTCTCGGATTGCTGTCCCTGTGAACATCCCGGAGTGTACGTTCGTGGTAGAAGCCGGCGGACTTCCCGCCTGGAAGAGGAAATAGTGTGAGCTAAAAGGGAGGGGCTACAATGGTCGACTGCCGCTGGTTCCGCGTTCTACCGTTGCCGTTGCCTCCGCGTTCGTGTGTATCGATGTCTGGCCAAATAGGTTACCGGATCAGGAGGTAGAGATTCGTCCTTTGTCGCGGTAAATTGCATCCTTTCTTCACCCGCCTACCGTCGAACCTACCGTTCGGTTCCGGCGAACCCGTCGCTGGGGGAATCCAAATCTCTCTATGTTTGCTGCTACCGCGGTGCTGTTCAAGGACTTTCACGGATCGGGAATCACCCGGAATCCCTCAGGGACGCGTATTCGCGAAACATTGTCCTCGATCCAAGTCTTTTTTTTCCTTTTGTCCCTTTCGGGTATAGCTGCGAAATGGCTATTGCGGTATCGAGTGATTCGAGCAAAAAGTATAAAATGACAAAGCTATGTAATGAGACATTTCCACACCAATTCAGTTAGCCTAATTTTAAAACTCGCGGAATAACTTTGAGAATAATCGAGGATGATGTACTAACGACTTTAACAAATTTCGCAGTTTTATATATCTATTACGACGTCCTCATTCAAATTGAATCAAATAGAAAACCAATGTAAAGATCGAAAATAAACGACATTCTGCCGAATTTATATTTCCTCAAAAAAAGGATTAAAAAACGTACATGTTGGATTTTTAAAAAAATTTTATGTTGTCTAGGTATCGAATGATTCTTGACATATTATTTTCATTTTTCTCTCAATGATATCTAGGTAACGGTTAATCGTAAATACATTTTTTAAACCAAAATTCTCGTTTTTAAATTCTCTTTCGAATAAACATATATTCGAAAACTGTTATTGATTTTTTTCCTTTTTTACATTGATTTAAAATTTATAAAAAATTAGAAAGACATCTCAAGAATGACTGCGTTTTCCATCGGACCCCTTTGCCGACAATGTGTTTTATACTTGGCAAACTTAAAAAATAAAACACATGCAAAATATCAAAGGGTCTTTTTTATAAAATGTGAAAAAAAATCAAAAAATCTGATTTTAAAAACAAAAACAATTTGATATACTTTTTTTTCGAAAGAAGGATAAAAAAAAACAAGGCGAATCTTCTTAAATAAAAAAGACTAGTAGGCAATCTTCTCAGGAGTTTCCAAAAAGAGGAAATCAAGGTGGTGCATTACAGATTCGTAATCGTGATCTATAAAACTCATTGGACAGCCTTGCCGATAGGTTTGGAAGCGCAGGAACTTAAGTTGAACTCGTTCTATTGAGCCCGAGAAGGTATGTTGATCCCAGTCAGATAAAGGACGCATATTCGAGTTAGGATTCCACCAGTGCAGTAATATGCAATGAGAAAATTTTTTTAGTTTTGATCAATGTGATATTCCCTGGCGAACGTATTATTAATAATAATAATAATAATAATAATAATAATAATAATAAAAAGATAATCTAACTTTGTTTGATAAAAAAGAATACGCTAAATTTCTCAGAACTTTGCTCATAAAATATCAAACAAGGGAACGAGAGATTCAGACAAAATGGTGACAATAATTAAGATTTGATCGATGGTATATTCCGTGATCGATGTATTGGTAATAAAAAGTCATCTAATTTTCCTTCGTATAATAAGATAAATTGCTCAGAACTTAGCCCATAAAGTATGAAACGAGAGAGTGGGATTTTTACAAAATGGTAAGAAGAATTATGATTTGATCGATGGGACGTTCGTTTGATGAATGAATTAATAAAAAGAAATAATAATCTAATTTCTTTGGGTAATCATACGACATATTTCTTTGGAACTTAACCCATAAAATGTCGTTCCAGGGAGGGGACCATGCAGACACAGACGAGGCTGTGCATTCTCGCGTAAACCCCAGCGAATTCTCGTGCACTCGCCAGAACTACTCTGTGGTTCTCCATCCACTCCTCCTTCTGCGTTTTCTCATGTTGAATCAAATATTCACCCCTTGTTCCCCTCGCTTCGCCTCCGGGGACAAGAAATTTCGAGAAAATATTTGCCACGGGGCTCTAGGTAACTGCCCGACTCGCTTCTCGTTTTCTCATCCCTCGGTATCTATATAGCCAAGCTACATTATATTGTTTCCGTACTTCCCTCTCTGGTATTCACCTCAACGAAGTGTCTTATGGTTCTTGGGATACACTCGACATCGACGGCAACGCTACTCACTCGCAATAAACTTTTCCATAATGAAACTTAAGCTATAACTTTTCTTATTATGTACTGAAAATCCGTCATTATAGTCGAATTTATTTTCGAAATCTGATTTTTTTTACTGCTGTCGCAATCACAAAATACGGTATATATAGAGCAGTACTTATTGTATGAATATAGAATACTTTATTTTTTGTGCTTTTGAGTTGCAGAATATATTTGAGAGTTAATACTCTTTAAAAGAGAAAATCAAAAGCGTATACAAAAATTATAGTGTTAAAAATGTTGTAAAATTTACAACAAGTATACTACCCAATTACATTTTTTAACAAAATGTTGTGAAATCAAAATTCCTGCGCATGGCATTGCGATAAACAATAAGTATCGAACATAGATTTCGATATACAATTTACTATAGAAGACATTCGAATCGTGAAAAAAAAACCCCGAAAGGAAAACCCTGGAATTAAAACTCCCTCAGTTTGCAAGGGGTACGAATTGTATGATTTCTTGAAAGTAGACAATTGAGTAAAGAACCTAAAAAATCTAAACAGCTCTGTTGCCTCCAACGACGATCTTCGTCTTTCCCGAGGGTTTTATCTCCGGGGTTTTTTTCCAAGCATTTCTTCGGGGAGTTGTCCGGGACTTTCTCCGTCTACAGTTTCACCGTGAGGGAACCTTCCCCTTTTTCAAGCACCAACTCCTTCTGATTGCGTCCGCAAGCAGCTTACACCCTAAATGTATCGAATTCGCCCGCAGCGATAGAAATATTATGCCATATCTGGTTCACTCCATGATTCGACAAACTAGCCAATGCATGACTAAGCGGTCGCCCACCCGAGTAATGGTAGCACGAAATACTCCTTACGTAGCTTTTCTTTAACTACTGTATCATAAGTAATATATTAGATCGTTGTTATTGATATACGTTAGTGGAAGTACAGTAATAAAATTATTGTAGCCCTTTATAATTTCACAAAGAATATTTGCATAAACTGAGAAAAGACGTTAATCAGTTCAAGTAAATACGACGAACACGGCCGATCAAATAAATAGTAAGTCAGAGCAACGAAATAGTTCAATAAATCAACAATGTCGTTGCTCTGACTTACCATTTATTTGACATCCTCCGCACTTTCGACCCCTCATATACTGCCTATTTCATTCACAATTCGCTTGTATACACTTTATTCTTTCTGACACATCCGACCCGAACAGTCTCCAGACACTTACAAATATAATTGTTAAAAGATATAATTAAATGTTGAAACCGTATCTGCAATTAATAGCAATTGTTATGCGCGTAGAAATGTTCGTAAACCATGTATAAATAATAGTCAATTTTCATGTTTGCTGGAACGATAGTCGAATTTTGAATTATGACTCGGCAGGATGTATTTTGAATCATCAATCGACTCGATGAATGGTTTGAATGAGTACGTTTGTTTGGGCGAATTGATAGAATACTACGCCACAATTGAATAAAGCTTTTGTTTTTGAGTTTTGCGACGGTCTCAAACATTGGGTCGTGCTATGTCCGAAAACTTTTCCACTTGCACATATAGGTTGTACACATTTACTGCGAATATCAAAACTGATCCTTTAGGTGCTTGTCATTGGTAAGAAAAACGGCAAGGAAAACCAACGGAAAACATCTGATGAATCGATATCGATAGCGTAAATGAATACAATCGAGGTATGGAAGATCGGGTGTGTCGAGGTATGGAGGAAAATAACGGTGGAGGATCGGGTATGTGGAAGATAAAATGATGGAGAATTCGAACATCGAATTGGGACGTGTCGCTAGTCGAAAGTATACGATCGAGGTTTGGATGAAAAAGAAAGTGGAAGTCCGAGTATATAGAACACAAAACGGAGAAGAATCACGTTGTATAGGGATGTACCAGAGAGAGAGAGAGTGTATACAAACGAATTGCGGAGGAAAAGGACGTTGTAGGACAGGAACTGTGGAAAATCAGGTTGTGAAGAATAAATGACCTCTCATTTGAGATGAGCAGAAACGTTACTGTGCTGACTAAACAGTTATTTGACACTGCACTCGCCTGGCGAATTTACTTAAAGCAACCAATCTTCTCTATCAGTGTAAAAAGAAAGTTCTAGCGGTATGCGGAAAAATCGTGTTTCTCCATCAGATAAGCAATGTTTACACCGCCAAAGCTGTCATATGTTCCTTTGCACCATGCTCATACTTTCCGTCTCCAAAGTACACAAAAATTTGAGTTACCTCTTTACTTTCCTCGTTCCTTTCAGTTAGTTGCACTCGTCCGGTAATTACGCGGAACTCCCAAGCATCCGTCTGTTTTCATTTTTGTGGAATTTATTCCCACACCGGAAATATTTAATTACAGAGACGGAGTGCCGCGGGTTGAAGCCCTAACTGGGCACGTATGCATGGTTTACCGCAGTCCAACGACTCAGTTGCAATATCAGCGAGGAACGCGGTGCGCTTACTTGCAAGTTAGATTCCGCCAGAGCTCGCGACACGTTCGGGAGATTAACCGGAAGACGTACACGTGGAGCCACCACTACCATACCATCGGTGGTATACATCGTGTATGAAAGACTTGAAAGCTTCAGGCTCTTGGAAACGTAATGCCTTTCCGTGGTTTCCTTCGTGGAGTTCGAGATCTCCTCCTCTTCTCCCCGTTTTTGGCTCACGCGTCTTTCCTCTTGACGGTGAATATAACGTGAAGCACCAGACGGCAGGAATTCGACGCTAGCGGGAACGTGTGGCTGTAGAGCTTTTCGAGGCGGCCGTTCTCCCGATGAAACGGCACGGGAGAATAATCCGCCTTCCCTCTCGTCAGGTCTACCTTCTCGAAAGCAAATCTCTGTCGCACGCTGCCATGACATTAAATTTCGCGTCTCCTCGTACCAGAGTGCTCAGATATATACAGTCGTAATGTCGAATCGGAAGATTGCGAAATCGTTCGTGAATGCGCACAGACACGAAAACTAATAATGTGCCAGTGTCGAGATTGGATTATAAACCGTACGACCGTTTTCATTTCAGATTTCATTTAACATTATTGTATTATTTGAAAACATAAGTAGTATTCTGCGAAGATTATTCTTTAGATTATTTAGATTATTATGAAGAAAAGATAAGCAATATCAAAGTTAACCCGGATAGGACGGAATTTTTTTCAAAAAATATTCAATATATTTTCGCAAATTTATATTGTATGACAAATAGATAGATTTAGAAACAGTTGTGATATGTTTTACAAACATTATTAAACGTTCTGTTTATCGACAAATTGAACTTGCATAATCATTTCACAAATATAATTAGGATCTGAGCATTTTCAAAATTGCATGCTATGTGGGACAATGTACTACATATACTTTTCAGTTCCAGATAATTCATCTTTGAAAATGTCGAATATTTCCACTTGTTAAAAATTATTCACAGTTGTTCGATCCGAAATTTTTTTTGAATACATTTTTTTTCTTCTCTCAACGAGATGCATGTTATTGTAATATCTTAAAGAGTACTTATTTCATTATTTAACAAACAAGCAGATATTGCAAGAATAAATATCTTATACATTAAAATAACCATTTAAGTTTTGTGTGCATCATCGAATTCACGACATATTTAACAAATACCAGAAATTACTTTTCTTTAACGGATAATTTATGCTCATATGTGTACCTGTTATACACAGTTAAAAAGTCGCACTACATTTAAATAAAAATAAATGTTGCTAACATACTTTTTTTATTTTGTCTGTACGATCGATGAAAGCTCTTGTAGTTGGTTATCAAGAACCAAAAGCAATTACCAGAGTGCCAGGAGTGGCACGTCAAAAGCAAATTATATTTCCCGGAGGTACATGCGTGCGAATTTTTACACATCCGAAAATATGCACATGGATGAATCACCCGATGGCTGAGCGGACACGTGACAGTAACATGCGTTGATAGCCAATTTTAAATATATGAATTACAAATGTGGTATATTTCTGTGCGTTGGTTAAAAATATAATACAAATTTAAAAATCGATTAAGAATTCATGAATGCTGCTGTGAAAAGAGATTGAATGCTTAAACTAAGTCCGGCGAATACGGGATGTCATTTTATAGTCACCAAAACTACATTGTTGCTGATCTCAAACATATGTTGGTCTGTTGAACATAGAAAACTGAAATATGACAATTTTTTTTAGAAATCACATTTTCTAAATTTCAAATAGCTCTAAAATTGAATTGCTTCGATATATTTTAACGAAAATTGTAGCCAATCATGAGAAATTTGCGTTATGTGATGTAACACATTTGATGTAAATTGCGCAAGCGATTATCAAATAACATACGTTGGACAATATATAGTTCGATATATGAAATTGGGCATATATATTTTGTATACGATCTGTATGAAAACTATATACAATTTATGTCATTTTTCGAAAATATGAGATTTCTAAATATAAATTGTATACAGATTTCATACAGATTATGTACAAAATATATATGCCCAATTCGATATATCGAACTATACATTGTCCATATATATTTTTTTTTCGCCTGGGCACATTCAACGCATGGACGTTGAGAGCTCGAGAGAAAAAAATTGTTCACCATCACAAAGCCTGGCTTATGAGGTCGGCATATAAATTACAATTTCAAATAATTCTCTTACATTTTATGTAAGTCAATAAATAACAGAATAAAAAAGCGTAGCTATAACTTGTCGGTAGTAAGTAGCTTTGAGAATTTCATCGCTTCGTCATTATCGTATACGAGATGGACTTGAGAGTAGGGTGCAACAAGTCTCTCGTTTAATACTGATGTTCTCGAGTTTTTCACATCGTGACTGTGTTGCACTGCTGCTTGAGACGTCTTAGAGAGCGCTTCCATTCATTCCCTTTTCCATCCTTCGAAAATAGGAATTTAATAGGCAGTCCAGTGAGGCAGCTGGGTCGCAACGACCCTCGACTGACGTAACATTACCGTACCCCAAGGTTAATACGATGAGGTAGGAAAGTTAAAAGCTTCACGAGAGCGCGCGAGATCGGTTGGAAGAGAGGTAAGTGAAATAAAAAGCAAGGTATTAAGTTGAAGGTGGAATAAGAGAGAAAATAAAACCAGTGCCGGATTAAGCGAGAAAGCGGTGAAAGTGGCTTGCTTGGAAGTAAAGTAACCATACGTAGAAACGGTATCCGTGGAAAAAGATAAAAGTAGAAGAATGAATATAACAACAAGTAAGATCGGTAAAAGTTAAACGGAATGACAGATTGCGTGGGAAGGAAATGTCAAAATGAAGAAAAAGAAGCGCGCAGTGAAAGCGACTAAGGAATATGGAAGGTCGCGCTTCGTGCTCAACCCAGTGTCGAGAAGCTTTCGAGCCGTCGTATTTGCTTTTCGTCGTAACAAAGTACGCAGTGCCCGTGTTTCATTCGTTTGTTCTCTGCTTCTGTGCAATTCTTAGCTGTTACCCATGATAAAGGTATATGTATCCATCATACAACTTCGTACATTTAAAGTAACGTGCCGCGAGAGCATAAATAAAAAAATTGCACATAGCGTGATCGCAACACGTGACTTTCTCATCACAATTGTTAACTGGCGTGAAGATAGTGTTGTAATGATACCTGATATTGAGAATAGAGTTATGCAAAACTGAAAAGAATGTAGGAACTTGAAATTGTTAAGTTATTTGCAATAAAATTAATGAAATAACATGATTTTAGTTTTTGATATATAGTGTTGATATATACATCAATTTTGGTCAAGTGTAATTGATTAAGATAGTACACAATCCATGCTTCAGATGTTTGCAGGTATTTATCTCTATTTGAAGTATTACTCTTTCAATAGTTTTGACATGATTTTTCTTCTCTGTACAAGTTATATCAAAGTTATCAAAAGTTAAGGTGCAATTTTCATGAAATCCTATGTCAGGAATAACTATTAAGAAGTGTGTAATGTGTTTATATAACCTAAACATTAAATCTGATCCGTGAGTTATTTTTTATTTTTGTGTATTTTATTTTTGTGTATTTTCATTAATAAAATGAAGTTTTGATATGGAAATTCAGAACAAAACACTAATGCCTTTTGGTACTTTACCTGGATGTGAAATTTAGTTTTTTTTTTTTACATTTAAGGTAAAGTACTAAAAGCAATGAGTGGTTTCTTTTCAATTTCAATGCCAAAGCTACATTTTATTCATAGAAGATTTACAATAAATTTTAGCGCAGTCTGCAGTTTCTATCAAAAGTTATTGTGCTTCCGGTCGGCACAGACACACAGACCAACAGACAGACAGACAGACAGAAATGAGTGAATGTGTTTTCTGGTATCTAGAACACTCTATTTCCATCAAAATCTGGAAGTTGATTTTTTTTTAATTGCAGTACTTTGTCTTTTTCCATACTCCGTATGTGATGAGAAAGTAAAAAGTACATTTGATAAATGCGCTATGAACACGTCAGACGAATAACTCGAAGGCTGTCTTGAATTTGAATAGGGGATACGTGCAATAGTATATGAGAACTACATCTGTAAAATATATGTAACTGGATTTTCATAATTTTTTTCAGTTTAAAAATGCTGCCAAAAATGTTAAAATTGAAGGAACACATGGCAGTCTAATATCACAAAAGAAATTAATTTTAATAAATCCTATCAACGCGGATTTAACATTAGTCGTAGCATTTTAGACCATTATAAAGATAATAATTAGATACGATCGAGATCTGAGGATTCCAAGTGACTATGAATGTGATTCTAAGTCAAAAGCTTCATAATCAGTACGCATAGTACAGAAAATCTTTGACGCTGATAGAATTCCGCAGATAAGATAGGCTGCTCGATACGCTGTTTGAATCAAGGGTTTACCGTGTACACACATAGAATCTCTGCGAAGGTACTTGATTCAACTTGTATACAAACGTTTCGCCGCCGAGAATCTGAGATCAATCTCCAACAAACATTGTACGCATTAACGCAGGCGGATATCCTTTGTACAGCTTTTAATTAACGACGTAGGAGTGAGAGAATCCGACTGCGGTTAAGGTAGTAACGGCAGAGGCAGTGCCAAGTGAATAGAGATGTTCGCGGTCAAACCGAGCTCTCTACGGTTTCCACACTATTCCTCTCTGAACGTTCCCGGTACTGATCAAACACTTCGGACAATTCCATTCCCAACAACCACTACTGATCTGCAACCCGATCGCCCGTAAAACAAGCTGCCCTTGCTCTATATTTCTCCCCAGATACTTCAGTTATAAGGAGTAAACTTTAATTGTATTTAGCATTGGACGACATTCTTTCTGAATACAGGGTATTAAGTTGCGTCTAAAAGCGACCGTAATATTAAGATAGAGATTTAGCATACCGTAACTCGGGTCTGAGTCAATGCTACCGAAGATTCCGACGTTATCGACTTTCTTACTGTTAAATCTCAAACAATCTTGAATCCCGAATTTTGTCCGCTCTAATTGTCTTGCAATTCGTTAAGAAATGATGAAGCAATCAGAATGGATGATTTTTTACAATTAAAAATAATCGTGACTCAGACCCAAGTTTCGATATTCCAAATCTTTATCTTAATATTACGATCACCTATAGATGCAGTTTTATATATTATGTATAAAGGGCTTGATCGAAATTACTATAATTGTTTCTTAGTTTTGTGATAAGTTTTCCAATTGTGATGAATTTAAACATAATGTACCATACACTCATCTTTATTTGTTGACAATTTTTGTATATGCACATTTATAAATATTTTTTGTGTTAAATTAGAGACAACTTGACTCGTAATAGTCTAAAAGTTCGAATCTGATTTCGATAAGTTGACGTATATCTTTTCAAGCATTTGGGCTTGTAAATTGATGATTGTCATTGAAAACGCTAATCTTGCAGACATCAGAAGAAATGGGGAGGGCTGCATACATTTAAGTGGATTACCGACATGTGAGGAGGGTTTAGGCATATGAGATGAAAAGAAAAAATAGGACGTGGAAATAAAATACTGTAAATACGTAAAAACAATGACAAAGAAGGTATGGAATATTGCACTGGTAACACACTTGGATTTTTGTGCACTCTAAATCATACTTTGCCGCAAATGGATATTATGTAATGTGTGTAGGTATTAGTAGTAAATATGCATACATAATCTCTAACTTTTTTATTCCTTACTTAATAAACGCTTTCCGGGATAAAAAGTCATTAAATTTTTATAATCTGACTCAATTTGCCCTATCGTTGGGGCTAGACAGCAAGTTAGGTAATGCAAAAAAGCCTGCAAAGTAGAACTTTGCAAATTGTTTTCTCTACAAAGCTTCCACTATGAGGAATTACGTTTATCTACTTTGGCTCCCACATAGAGGAAGCTTTGTAGAGAAAACAATTTGCAAAGTTCTACTTTACATACATGTAATCATTTAAAAAAAATGTTAAATAATGATGTAATATGAAAGTAGTGATGTAATATGAAAATAATGAGTTAATCGCGTCAACTATAATCCCAAAAGTATGATATCCCATTTGCGTACCAAATTTGAGGAAAATACATGAAAATTTGCGGCAGTATCACAAGGCAATTTGCACATACACACACATATACACACATACAGACATTTCGTACAAATCACTTTTCTCGACGTTTAAGGACCATTCTGAATATGCTGACATGAAAATCTCGAAAAATTTTTTTCTTACGAAAACAAAACTTCCTCTATGAGGAAGCAAAAATACATAAAACTTTATATGAATCATGTTTCGATTTATGACTCATCTATAAGACATTTGTTAAAGGAAACTACAATACTTCCAATGCGTTTCACGCGTACAATCGCAGCATAGGAAGTGTGTTACCTTGTCAGATGTACAGAGCCATAATATCACAATAAAGGGTGAAAGCAGAAAAAAATGGCACACGATACAAGTAATTACCATCTAGCACAGTTTTTTTAAATCATTTTTATCGTCAAATTTTTATTTGACTAAACTCGCTTCCATCGCGATTCAACTCGCCTTTCGCTTCAGTAATCAATATAGATATAGAACCCCTCCGGAAAGGCAATAAATTCTCGTGTATATTCTTTGCGGGTACTACGAGTAAACACCAGTAAATTTCCACAAACAATACTCACTGCACTAGAATGATGACAATTATTTCACTATCGCTTTAAATTATTCTGATGCCTATTCAGCAGTTTTTAAAACCAAATTCGGACACAAATTTTTTGTTTTTTTTTTTTTTAATTTCCACAATAACATATCGTGACGTTTTCTAGAATAATTTGTATTTTTTTTTCTCGTGTATTACATCTTGACACAAGGTGCCCAATTACTCATTGTGACCACTCTCACATAGCTCAATTAGTATATGCCATTAATACTTATTCGAGTAAAATTATTAATATAATAATATAATGATCATGATGATCATTGACCATTGTTCCGCCACGCGGTTTCTAGACCCGCAGACCAATACTCAACATTGCAAAATAATCAGACCAACTTTATCCTCAGTAATTCCTCGTATAGCTTTGAATGTTTGCCTTTACATTTCAATCCGGCGTTTATATCAAGCTTGTTACATATACATATATATACCTATGTATATATATATCTACGAGTTACCCATAGGAAGCTTAGCTATAGTTGGGGGACCAGCCAAAGCGGTAAGTAGTAGCTAGATTAAAGGGATAATTTCTAACTACTACGTCAATGAGCTAGACCAAGTGGTGAGGGACGAGGATGTAGGAGACGAAATGGAAGAGATGATTTTGCACACGAGCACGAGGGTTCGAGTAAACGGTAAAGCTTTTGATATTATATATATATATATATATCTTCATCTATATATTATATAAGGGCTTATTTAACGTTATCTAAGTCTTGGTGCTTTACTACATACGATGCTCACATAACTGTTAGCAGAATCCGCGGATTCTCGCGCAGTCTACCCCAAAATGTCTCATTGACGACGACTATGACGTTGAGATAGAAACTTCCTACGCTAGTTAATGCACCACGAGCTTCTCCTACATCTCCCTTAACTCTCACTCTTCTTCGAACTCGCGTGTCAAGTATAATTCAATTTTCGGGATTTCCCTACTTTCGAGCTATCCGAAGGGATGAATCAAAGCCTTGAGCAAACTTTCTCAAACTTTTCTTACATTTCACTGTGGCAGGAGTCTCTCGGTTGTTGTTGTTCGGATTTCTGAAACCAAATATACAGCTGAAGGCGGATCACGGGATAAAATAAAAGGACTCTTTCCGGTTGACGTCGACCACCTACTTCTAGTTTCATATATATCCACTTTCCCATAAATCTATGTATGGAAATCTATGTATCTATATACAGAAGAAGATCCTGTGATAAATTAATCCGCGGTGCCGCTGTCTTTTCCAAGGGAAATATTGGAATTATGTTCGAGGAATAAACAGACACTCAATTGTCAAGTGCAGAATACACATTGCATATTGTCCTGAAGTTGCTCATAAAAATGTAATTTGAATCCCTAAGCATATATACAAACTTACGCTGTCGTGCAAATTTCGGTTCGGCTTATGACAAACTAATGATTTCCGTTAAAATGACACAACCGATTTCTAACGTATTAATGAAATGTGAAATATGATAATAGGTAAGCTTTTTTTTTAAAGTAGTATACATACATACGTGTATACATACACGAATTTAAAATCTTGGGCATCATGCGGTCTAAAATGTTTTACGATGGTCCGAATTAAAGCTTACTGTATAAGTTATCAAACACTATCACCTAAAGCACTATCCATAGTGCAGAACAATTCTCATATATATCCAAAAGGAAAATCGGATTTTTTTACGTGTTAATCAAATAGGAAATACAAATGTCTGATGAGACACCTCTACATATTTTTTTTTCGTAGCTCTCCTTTCATTAGGTTCAATATTAGGATCCAAACGATAGTTTCATGATGTGGGAAAGTTATTTTTTTATGAACCAGTGTAACGTGTAATATGTGGTACAATGAATTTGATACACAAGCGATGCAATTCATTTGCAGTATAATAAAAACTTCGAAAGTACTTGAATTTTAATAATTCACTTCAATATTACTATAAAAGTAAATCAGTTTTACATCACAGTATATTAAATCGGATATTTTCGAATTGTACTAATTGAAAATTACAATTTTTTCTAACAATGCTCTGCTTCTGCCTGCACCTCTCTGCCACTCTGCTTCTCTATCTCATGTACAAAAGCTAGAGATCAATGTTATGAGACGATGTATTTTTTATAATAGTTAATATTTACTTATACCCGAAATAATTTTTACCAATCTCCAAACCTTTCGCGTCCAAGAACTGTCAAAATACAATAACACGCCTAAAGCTGCCAATAGATCAGTATAAGTTTCAGGCACATACGACAGCCAATCAGAGAACGAATAAAATGGCAATAATACATACATCGAAAATACGAGTTATGCTGATCACTGTCTATTTGAAAAGGGAAATGAAAACTGTACAACAACCTAAAAAAAAAAGTAATTTCCAGTCAATTTACAGCTTTGTACTGGTATAATGGGTTTGCGGAATGTATAGGTTTTATGTCCGTCAAACTCGAGTTCACGATTTATATCAACGCTATATATGTTACCACTATTTTAATAATGAAATATTTGCAGCAGTTTTGAAAGACGTTCCTAAGAGATAGCTGGATACTTTGCCGTTCGGCCAAGCACTTAAACCCTTGGTAATATCTCATCTTGACCAAATATAATTTTGGGCTAGTGAATGGGCCGACGATAGGCCAGTTTGGAAACGGCAAAGGAGATGAGAGAGAGAGAGAGAGAAATAGTTAGAGAGCGAAAGGGACAGGGTAGAGTATATACGGAGGTTACAGCAGGAACACTCGCGCACAGGAAGTCATATTTGCATTTCGTGTGACGGCAAGGGTACATAGTATGGGGAGCCATGGGCGCCTCGCAAACGGAATATTCCATTCATATGCATATCGCGCGGCCAGCCACCTTATCGCGCTTTGCCAATTAACCCCCCCGCCTCTGTTTCCCTCCTCCATGCCTTTTCCTGAGCCCTTTCGAAGTTTCTCCGCAGGTATACACGACGAAAACTCTCCACCCTCGCTTTGCTCACCACCACGTAGCTTCTACGAACTCGCGTCCCTTCCGGTTGGCTTAAATTCTCGAGGAACATGAAACTTTCACGAAAGACATGCTCCCCATTAATTATTACAATAATTCATAAGGTAATTAAATGAATTGTTACTTCCATTATCAAATTAAAGTACGGGATTCAGACTTTGGAATCACTTTGAATTGCTTTAGAAGCTGAAATAAATATTATGTATACACAATAGGGTGTGTCGATTGTGAACTTTTTTTATTTTTCCTCTCCCAACAATGAAAACTTTAGTTTTAGACCTAAAGAAAGCCCTTGTTTAAGGGAAGCATCGCAAAATCTTTTTTGAGGTTGTTCGATGAGGTTTTATAATTTCCATATGCTTAACATTTGTAAAAAGTATTTATCTTTTGTTTTCTAAAAAAATTATAACTCATCGAAAAATAAGTGCATGGGAGATATATTGAAAATATTAAGCTTATATAAAAGATAAAGATACAAATTCTGTAACATATTATCTTTTGTACATTTTTTTTTGTACAACTAGAAGACTTTTTTATTTTAGATTAGTAGCATTTTTTAATTTAGTATAAAGAATGAGTACTATATGCTATATATTCTATAGAAACACTTGAAATGTATGTAGTACTATTTTAATTACTCACTTTGGTGGGTCATTATCTATCTAAATAATGTTACACGTCAATTTCAGCCACTATTTTTTTATAGCTAGCTTCAAAATGAATGATCAACGACTCTCATACACATTCTTACGGTAGAGTTATAATTTTTTTAGTAAAAATTTGTTTTTTCCATGCGTCAATAATATGGGAATTATAAGACCTCATTAAGCGTCCTCTAAAACAGTTTCTACGACGCTTACCTCAAACGCGATCTTTCTTTAAATCGAAAACTATAGTCTTGAGTGATGGGAGCCCAAAAATAAAATGCAAGTTTTTTTCGACACGCAAGTTTATTTTAATACACAAATAAATATATGCATTGAATTTTTTTTTTATTATTTTTTTACTTAAGACAAATTCAATGTTTAAAAAAAATTATTTAATATCTGTAATTTGTACTAATAATGATTAACTTTTAATTTATTATAATAATTGTTAATAAAAATCTGGAACGTTTTAAGTATTAAATTATTTCAATCAATGTTTTAAGTTTCACGAGATGTGTAAACTCAACGCGGTTAATTTCAGAAATCAACTACCATACAGTAGGGTTATTGATTTCTAGCTAATTAAGGGGGTCCTACATATTTCAGACAAAACCGAGTGCTTTATTCAATCTTCCGGTTAAACAAAAATCACGATCGAATGGTCGAGTATTGAAAATGGTCAAAACCAGTATTCCTACTCTATAAAATTCCGGAGGTAGCGTCGATTTTTCTGAATTCCGAAATTGCCAGATTCATTAGAAACGGCAACATTGCATTACGAATCTAGATTTCGCGAGAAAGCGTAAGCTCCGAGGTCCTCATATATACCTCCTCCAGTATACATTTAGCTATCGCTCAGAACAATAGAACAGCCAGGCATTTGGCAGCCACAGCTTTGGGCAACCCGCTGATGCACAGAATAGTGTATACTCGCTCTGGGCGACAAAGCCCCGTTCTATACTCAAATGCGCCAAGTAGAGCTGTCGTTGGCCACTCCCTGCAGAGCACGGACATCATTCTACTGAATCTAATTGGATAGATAGAACTTCACATATGCCAATAACTGTTATTTTCGTCTAAGGGCGAGCGGAGATATAGAAGAAAATGAAGATCATTTGTGTTACTTTTTGCTTTTTTAAATAATAACAAATTTGATTAGAGCATTTTTCTTCTTCATAGAGGATGCTTTATTTCCATGAAATTTCTTTATCCCGAGGTTTTCATGTCAGGATACTTAGAATGGTCCAAAAAGGGCATGGTTGCTCTAACTTTCATAAAATGGTGGCTGTTGTACTCAATAGTTCTTTCGAAGTGCAAATACGTTCGAGGTTGTTTGATATTGAACTTGACCAAAATCGGTGAAGTGATTCAAATTTTATGAGACTTTGGATGTATTGAAAAACTGATGTTATTGCACTGATATCCGCAAAACTTGAGTTAGCGAATTCAAATTGACCACGTAAACGAAGTACTATTCGGCGATGATTGGTAAATTCTTTCGTCATAATCTGTAATGTGGTTCAGATTTCAGAAGATTTTAGATTTTTTTTATGTATGTTGCTACATCCGAAAATACTAAAATAATGAGCTGAAATTTTTTGCGCATACTTAATAACATTAAGGAACATTAATAAAATTTGATCAAAATCCAGACGAGGGTTTAAATGTTATATTAGATTTAAAGTGAATATAAAGTGAATACAAAAGAATTGCCGCCTTAAATGTAAAAAAAAGAAGTTGCAAAGTAGAACGTTACTCACAGATTCCTCATCATTTTTCATGATACACAAAGCTTCACCCATGAGCAAGACAATATTAATCAACATACTTTCTCATAGAGGGAACTTTGTACAACAGGAAAAAATGGAAGCTGTAAGCAAGGTTCTACTCTGCAACTTTTTCTATTCAAAGCAAAAATCGGCTCATAACGTGCATCTGTTAGAATTTTTAGTTAGATATAAACATAACCATATAAGAGCCAAGAGACCTAGTACAAACGCTGATTTGTAAAAGAACTTAACTGTACTTGCGCCTGATACAAGTAACCCCGGTCTCTCCTATACTGAGAAGTTTTGTGGCTAAGCATTGTATTGCTGCTGTACATAAAGGTAACAATGCTGTTTCAGAATAGCATATGTGCTTTCTTTCCACATCCACGAAATCCTACAATATTTTATCGCGGCTGCATGACGACGGACGTAATTCCCTTTCTCAGTCTCCGTTTCATCTCCTGTTGACGACAGCGCAGACGAGTCGTGATGGCTCGACGTCACTGCACCAGGTAAGCTCGTAGCGACCCCGATGAACGGGTGACTTCGAGTGTAACAGACGAGGGAGAACCAGAGCTCGAGCTTTCAACGCAACATCGGTATACGTTAGAAGCCAGATAGGGTCAACTACAACGAGGACGAATAGTCATGGTGCCCGACGCTGAGAACAAGAGAGAATCTAGCCAGCGCACCCGCATAAGAGGATTTCACGGAGACCTGGTACGGGACACCGTCCATTACGAAGACTTGCCGATTCTGCGAGTAAACGGAATAGCATACGTGCCCTTCACTAAGTCCGTAAGAAGGATTGTAGTCAGGACGTCTCTTTTATAACAATAACGGCTGTTTTTGTAAAGATGTCACGGCGCCGAGATTAGACCTAATCTGCGGTGAGTTGGTTTAAAAATAAGACAACCGTAAATCTCAAGTCAACGGTGGAAGTAAACTATTATTGCATTAATTGTAATAAAATAGATGTTGTATAGAGATTAACAATTTAACAGATAAAAGATGATGGAAAAGTCGGTATTTGAAGTAAAAATATAACTATATATTTTTTATTGAATGGCATTATCGTCATTTATATTTAATTTACATTTTGTCGCGTCAGGTGGAGAATATTTCGAAATTAAGAAATTTGTATTTTTAAATGTGGGTCAATTTTATTGAAAGAGTTTAAATAAAAATATTGGTACCGTATACTAATTAGCTTAAAAAGTATTGAATCATTTCATATAAAATTAGAAATTTTCGCTTCCTCATAGATGAAGCTTTTCATGTTTGGACTGCCCGAATGGGCTAAAACGTCGAGAAAAGTGGTTTAGATAAATGTCTGGATGATGTGTGTTTGTATGAGTGTGTGTGTGTGTGTGTTTGCAATTTCCTTGTTAGCACGATGGTTATCGTAATTTTTCGTGTATCTTCTTCAAATATGGTACACAACTAAGCTACTATACAACAACGCTTGGGATTGTACTTGGCGCGAATCGGTTCAGAGATTTTATTTTATTTTATTTTATTTTATTTTATTTTATTTTATTTTATTTTATTTTACAGCGTTCTGTAAATTATGAAATAATGTAATTTTACGTTATAGCTTACGTAAATTACGAGATATTACATTAACCTGAAATAAATCAGGCTGAAATTTTCCACACAACTTTGGATTAACATTAAACTGTTTTCAGTGCCAAATTTTGCGATAATCGATAGAGTGGTTCTGTTGTTGTTGTTATTGCAATTCCAATTGTTTTTAAATGTCTGTAAACACTCGAACTCCTGTAAATTCTGCGATATCCAGCTGCAATTTTCCACATGATATCATGATTATTGATTATCAATGATGACTTTAGTCAAAGGAACGGTTGCCATATCGGTAAATTTCGTTTTTCCTTGATAAAAAGAAAAAAATTGGTGTCATGTAAAACAAAGGTTGACATTTTTTTAAAATTTAACTAAAATTTCGTTCACATATCGACTTGTATGGAACAAGTATTGAGTAAAAATTTGACGCAAATCGGTCTAGCGCTTCAAATTTTATGACATTTTGCATTTTTTTGTAAAAAAAAAAAACAAACCAACATGCAAAGTAGAATCTTACAAATTGCTTCCTCATTATTTTGTATCTTTGACAAAGCTTTTTATATAAAATTTCCTCTATGAGGAATAGAAAATTGGTCAACATACTTCCTCGTAGAAGTAGCTTTGTAAAAAAAAAAGCTTCGCCAAAGTTACAAAATAATGAAGAGGCAAGGTTTGCAAGGTTCTACTTTGTTTTTTATCTCGTCAAGTGGTAATTTTCATCAAGTTGCAATATTTCATATCTGCAAATGCAGCACGATTTAATTTCCGTGATTTTCGGATGATTCCCTCGTGTAAAAAGTCACTACAATACGAAGGAGAGGAAACACACTTTGCAACACACTATGATTGCATTCATTTGACATTCACTAGTGGTTTATATATATACCGACTAGGAGTCATATAAAAGACCGGACGAACGGGAAACTAATGAAAATTTATTAACAACTGCGAGACTGTATACACCACACAGTACACAGTTCGTATTGCCACTGTATAGGTTCAACGTTGGATATTGCCATGGAGGTACGGGCAGCAAAGTTAATTCGTGTATTGACTGCTGCGCAAGCGACGCGTGGAAAGAGGTAGAGTTTTAATAGCACATTTCGTAGAATGCCTCGTTGCTCGCAACGTATTATATAGCAGTATACGAAATAGGCAGTGGATTTGAGTTGGTCGGGTATAAAGTGTAGTAGATTATACAATATATATATATATAGGTATAAATATGTATGTATCTCGCGTTCGGCATCTCACTCGTTTATGATTAATCAGAAACAACGGACACTATATGCGGGTTGTTGGATTGCCCACGAGTTGAGTGAGTACCAACCTAGGGAAATGCATTTAGAAGTGAGAATAATCTGGGAACAGTTGGCGACTGGCTACTATATGAGAATGAAAATAGTTTTAACTATCTCGGATTATGCGAACTCTCGAGAGTAGAAATGGTCAGTTGAAGTGACGTCACAGCAGGTGAAGTAAAGAACGACTTTTCTCACTGCCATTTGACAGTCAGATTTGTCATACGTACATTATTTCAAATTACTTGTTGAAGCAGCAGTCACTTGGCTTTGTTGATGAAAGTCCAGAGGAATTTCCACGTGACTCGAATCAAATTTTCGTATTCATTAATTCGACGATGTTGGAGGGACACGACTATCTCGTAGTTGGACAATGACTCTGTTAGGATTCTGTGGGTAGGTATGACAAAACCACATCAGCATGCAAGAGACCTCTTCACGTGCTGACTATACGATAGGGCACTAGTCTAGTTATCGAACACGCAAGAAACCGAGTCTACGAGTACGACGTTCGGAATGAGAACAAGGGCGATCGGTGCAAGTTGTTACGAGGGGTCGAACACAAGTTGGGCGTTGACAGTTCGGCGTAAGTAGTGTTCACTCTGGTATTATTCGATTTATAGCTCCGACTGCATTAGCACTGAATATTTCGTACCAATCACTTGTTACGCCAGAGGTTTTTGCTATGTAACGCTTTGGCAATGTTCATAAATGAGTCAGAGAATTTATGGGATACGGCGGAACCTTTCCTTGCTTATGTAATTCGGATTAATGCAATTGATTTGTAATTAATTAATATCTCCAACAAATTAATGTATAGAGCAACAACTCCATCTGGAGGCTCCCAAGTTCGGTTGCTGTCAATGTAAAAAACATCTAAACATATTTTTTCTTCGATTAATATTCACCATCATGTACAAAAAGACCGAATATCTCATTAAAAATGCAGTATTACTCGATTAAATAAGCACAAATGAATAGTCATAAATTCGATTTTTTGTTATTTTAGTATGAACTTAATGGGGCAGTCTTTGAAGGCCCTAACAGGGTCTAATATAATAAACATAAACGTGTCAATAAAACATAAATAAATCGTCATAGCTCAAATATTCCAGAAATTCCTGAAACAATACGCATTCTTCTAAAACTTCTGCTCATACGGAAACTCTCTGAGGAATGGCAGCAGGGAATGCTGTCCATTGCAAAAGCATTCGTGTTTCTCCTTCCGCCTCGAGGGCACGCTCACCTCTCAAACTTCTCACGCTTCTCTCGGCCTTGTATATACTTCTTCATCTCTGGTCTCGTACACTTGGAGCGCGCAATGTGGAGTAACAAGAAACGTGTACCAGCCAAGGAGAGTACAACCTCTCCGGTCCTACTGACTCTCCCTTCATCCACCCGGTGAGTAGGTATCAGTGGTAACAGCAGTGGAGGGCAGACCGCTCGCTGATGTATACCCACTACGCTAGTAACCCGTCGGGAAGCAACCCCTTGACGCAACTTCTTCGTCCAACGAGTAGCGAGAGCGTCAGCCCGCGGCGAAGCGCCAACCACTGACGTGCGGTCCACGTTTATACATTGCAAGCTGACAAACTTTTCTTCCTCTACGTACGTCCGCTAGAGACGCGTCTCGTAGAAAATTCAGCCACTCCTCATCTCCCCACCGGAAGTAGCTTCTTTGCAGCGAGCATGTGTGCAGAAAATTCTTCGAACATCTCGTAGCCAGTCTCGAGCGTTTTGCCTAGCGTAGCGCTATTTCAGCGGAGCATCACGTCGCAGATATTCTTGAGTGTTGAGAAGTGCCGGATAGTGGAAATATAAAAGAAGGAGGAAGAGCTAGAAAACGAAAGAAAAAAAAAAGATGGAAAAGGGTGTGCCATGAGCTTTGCGAGCCTGAGGGAAGTGCACGTTCCATACTGTGTACGCTGTGTCACGATAGTTTTTCGTTTTGCAAAGTGGAACATCGCGCGACGAGGAAGCATGGAAAACTTGCAATTCGGTTTCACCGGTCTCGACGTCTTCCCCCTTCGGTATTCACCATTTCTACGCAAGGAAAAGTTTTCTTGAACGAAATTTTAGATTGAAGACGAATACACGTGGATATCGTCTTTGAGATAGAAGTAGTTCCCTTAACGGAGCGGGTGCAGGTTTGAATGAACTCCGTAAGACATATTCGAATCTTTGAGCGAACACTCGATGAGCCTTTTGATCTTCATAGTTTTATTTCTTTTCAAAAATATACGGTAAGCATAAATAAAAAATATGATGATATAAAAATCAAGTGTGTTTGAAATGAGATTAAACTAGTCAATATTATAGAATAATATGAAAAAGGAAAAGATTCTTTTTATCACCATAATTATTTTTTCAAGACGAAAAGAAACTCTGAGGTTTTCAGCACTGTATGCAAATAAGTTGAGAATATTTTGTGATAAAAATGTAATTAAAATAAATAGAAAATGCTTTTATTTACCAAAAATCACTATGGTCTCCCCTAGTCAGTTTTTTAATGGGGCCAAGATAAACAGAAAAATTTCAGTGAGATATATAATTTTTCATATATTTCAATTTATTTTTTAATACGAAGAATATTTATGTCAGTATCAAAATCTATTAGGCGGACCAGTTTTCTCATAAACCAATGATTGCACTTGCACAACAAATAGACTGACGCTTTAATCTCAAAACAGTCACTTGGGGAACGAAGAAAATAGCTTCAGCATTCGTTTTAATTTTTTTAATTAAAAGCAATAAATAATACATTATTGATGTTAATTGATAAATCCATTCGCCGTATTTACCTCTTTATCTTCACGTGTTGCACATATTATGCAATTATGTAACGTACGAAGTAATGCATACATGCTTAAAATTGTCATTGCTGGCGGTACTCTTAAAGGTGGTTATAATGCCTGGTTGTCTTCTAGTGTTATGAGAACTTTGCTGTAGAACACGGGTACTGTATACATACCATAGCGACTATATAGTTTGGAGGGTTAAATCCTCCAAGCAACCCGTAATCCAGCCGCATGAACGACAAACTTGTAATTTTTACGAGGAAAATTTAAGCGAGTTGCCGTAGAAAGGGGTGGAAATGGTTTCATCCTCTTGGAAAATTGGGGTGGAGTTGTAAATTTCGCGGTCTTGATATTTTTGCTCCCTTGACGAAACGAGAGTCATAAGACGCACTGGTATACTACCATCTGTATGACCTCATCTCTCGCTTCATTTCCTTACAAGTAATAGCCAGCTTTCCCAGGGCTATATTCTTCCTTTTTATGCATTTCCCTCGTTATTCCCTTGAAATATTTCTCATAATTAATACGACCACGTAATGATGTCCTTGCCAGTAAAAACTTAATTGAATTTTGTGTAGTTTTAACGAAAACACTTAGTCCACAAAGCCCACAAAAACTTGTTATTAATTTCACATGTCATTTGTTATAATTTTCCAGTTGAATAAGAAATATACAAAAATAATGTGTTAAAATTGTTGTATTTTTATTTAAGGAAATACTTTTTGTCATTAAAACAAAGAGAAAATTGTCACTACTAGTTTTTCAACTTTTGATTGACCAATTTTTTTTCCTTTAAGTACATTCAAATTCTTTTTATTGCAATTTCTAATTATAAATATAAATTTGTAACCTCAATAAATTTTTTAGACACTTCAAATTTGACAAAAAAGAACTAAATCAGTCAAATGTACAACAAAAAGTCAAATTGACAAAACCGGGTTTGTTACTTCCGAAACTAGAGCTCCAACTTTACAAAGAAAAATGTTTACATACATACTGCTGACCATGAATTTTAAGTGGAAGTGATTGGTTTGAAATTACAAATTTTTCGAATTACCAACATTCACTAATCCACACAAAAAAATGCACTGAAAGCTCTTATTTGACTTTAATAACTGTTCGCCTTCTTTGTCGTTTCAGGCACAACGATCTACCATGGAACATACGAAAGTTCCTGAAGAATCAGCTGAGAGACTTCAGGTTTGATGATCTGAGGGAGACCCATCCGTGGTCGCGAAGCGCCTGGAGTCACACCGATCTCAGGCGTCTTAAGGAAGGAATGGTGGCTGCTCAGGTGAGTTATCTCCTAGTCGATAAATTAACCAGCTTCGATAGTTTATCCAGAGAGAAAATGGTATGCGAGGTGAAGTGGTCGCGATAAATTTGAACTCGCCGAGTAACATCGATCCTACGAAAACCACAAGAATCGAGAGCGCAGACTGACTTTCTTTATTTTTCTTACTCGTAACCTTTCTCTCTCTCTCTCTATTTCTCTTTGCTCAACAAAGTTCCGCGCACTCCCCGCTTCTCCGCTAGCAACGAAGAAGGGTCGCTCTCCTCTTTCTCGAGTGGCGACAAAGAGAAGAAGACACCAAGGTTCGAGGTGGCTGCTGCTGGGTCAGAGCTTTAGCCTCTGAGCTCGAAGTGCTTCGTTAATTACCGAGTAGAGTTTTCGTCGCGACTTCCGACTTTCTTTTGCTTTCCTTCTCTTTCGAACTGCAGCTATTAAAACAACGATAGCTTTTCTCGCACGAATGAGAAAATAAAACGCTGAGATAAGCTGAAGATACAAGCGAAGTGGTGAGGCCAAAGTATGGGAAATTAAGGACGTACTCTGCATAAAATCGAGTGTCGACTACGGTTTTGCTTCTCTGTTGGATATACATTGAAGACAAGAAGCATTTATTAGCAGGCACGAAGATTGAAAAAAAAAAAGAAAGGGCGGTTTATAGCTCTTAAGAAGACACCGGAACTCCTATCTCTTTTCACAGAGGATTCTTGTCATCACGTTCGCGATTTGCCTCTCTTTTGACTTTGCAGTTATTTCCTCTTTCTTCTTGGTGTTTCCATCGTCAGAGTCACAACAAACACCTCTGTCTCCTCTTCACTTTTCATAACATCATTTTTCATTCCT
This sequence comes from Perithous albicinctus, assembly GCA_964016905.1. Lineage (NCBI taxonomy): Eukaryota > Metazoa > Arthropoda > Insecta > Hymenoptera > Ichneumonidae > Perithous > Perithous albicinctus. Next base: position 15,022,061 of record OZ024693.1, on the reverse strand, counting down.
TTATCCTCTTTCCATTGTAGCATGAAAAGTTGGCCACAAGAGACGCTTTAAATTTTTCGCGAACATTAAAGTTGCACCAGCTATTTCTACGATGAAAAACGAAAAAATGAAGAGAGAATAGAGAGAGAAAAAAGGGAGAGAGAGAGAGAGAGAGAGAGAGCGATGGGAACGTCGGAAAAACATAGAAAAAAAACGTCCGATGACAGAAAATACCAGAATAAAAATATCGCACAACGAAAAATCCGGCAATGAAACATACAAATTACATACGAATTCAAAACGTCCCAACTGACGTTGAAAGACAAACAAAATTATGTGTTACTTGTACCTAAAGGCACGGAAAATAATAGCATTTATGAGTCGAATATTACAGTTTCTAGGAAGAAAAATAGCCTAAATCAATATGTTATTTCAAATATTTTTCTAAGTCACGTTGAATCATCAAACGAGGCACAATTAATATTCGTTTTGATGTTGATGAAAAGATGGAACACGCTTTGTGACAATATTTGTTCTCGTTTATGTTTTGTCGTGGGGTATTTTATTTTCGACGTTTTGTCGGAATACCAGAGCGATGACACTAAGAAAGTCTTGGAAACCTTGAAGAGTTAGTTAAAGAGTACCTTCAGTTTATACTTATATTGTCTTGTTATATTTCTTTGATGTTTACACAAAGTCGTTTATATACTTTTCCACTTAAAGTGATGATTAATTTCTTGGCACATTTATAATATTCTACCATTTAATTCCACCACTCTGTAATTTCTCTACCATATCACGACATTGGCAGGTTATAAGTCTACTACGAGAAAACACTCAGTTTTTTTATCGTCAGCTTGTGTCTGATTGTGTATGATAGATTATGTCTTTCTTTTAAAAAATAAAAACTTACCCGGCTTTTATTTTTTTAAAAGAAAAACACAATTTTGTTTTTATGAAAACATGTTGGAATTTTCAGCAAAAACTCTGCTGCAAATGACAATGTCTAGCTTAAACATTGCTGATTCAGTTATTGGAACACGATGTCGAAAATATAAATCATATCATGTCAAAGAAATTATGTGAAGACTTTGAAAAGATAATCTAAAACTACAATTTTATGGCGTATCACTTTTTTTTGCTACTTATAGTTTTCAAAGATATTAACTTTAGAAAATTAGATTGCACAATGTGAAAGATCACGGAAAGTACTAAATTAAGTATTATTTAAATATGGCTAATAATAAACAATAACTGCAATCATCTCTTTATTGTCAAGTTCCAATGAGAAATTTCTAACTAACAATCCGTTGCAATTGTCGACACGATTCTTCCTTTCGCTCCTTTATCATCATATCCGTGAAGTGATCTGATGCAAACAATCGCGCTTTACATACCTACCAATCTGTTTCTAAATTTGTTATATACCAGAATAAAATCAGGTGAACATATAATATATGAGTCTAGTATATATTTCAACTCGTCCAACCAAATTCGGTAGCATCCGCGTCGAAAATAGACCCACGGGTATCCGAATCGGATATCCATCTAGCTCCTGAGTGCTTCCGACGTCTCTCTAGTTCGCTTCTTCTCAACCCCCTTTACTTTACCCCTCCCACTACGGCCTCTCTCAAATCTTTTTCGTTTCTTTTCGTTACCAGTGCCACTTGCCAGCAGGGACTCTCTTACGTCTGGACGATCCAGTTCGCACGAGAATCTCTGCTTTCCCGTCTCTCCTTTCAACTCCCTTCTTCGGTGCATACACCGCACTAGCCGCTCGGCTGGTACTCGGAAAATTTTGAATCGTTGAGAACTTCTTCGCCAGCACACTCTTTGCCTTTATACACAGCTGAGGCTGAGACGAAGAAAAAACGATAAGGAATAGTAAAGTGATAGAGCCCTGCACACAATGTACGGATCCGGGATAGAATCGTGACGAGAGTTGCTGGGCCAAGATCGATTACTACTTTCTACTTGGTGTCAGTTATCTCGCTTTCGCTTCTGGAGCTATAACTTTCGCTCATTGCAGCCGTTCCACTCAGTTTGAGTTTAAACTGCGAGAAGTCTTGAAAAAAAAAAACTTCATCCCAACTCGTAATTTAACTTTGACGTAACATATAAGTTTCTTGGAGCCAGGAACAGTGGGAGTTTTATATATTGCACAAAGAATGTTGAAGTAATGGGAGTCACTTTTATTGAAGGTAGACAACAAATTACAGAAAATTACTTTTCAAACGGTTGTTCCCTAATTAAGTTAAAAACGATTTTTAGTAAAGATTAATCAGTAATATCTGCAGCTCAGATTACGGTTCATTTATGTTGAAAATAAGAATATAGGATTATTTATTATTATTTTGGTAAAACCAACCAACAGTTTGGTTACTCCAGCCAATGATTGGACATCATTGATGTCCCATTTTTTTCAGTATCGTTATTCACCTGAGTGAACGGGGATATGCTAATATAATTTTATGTCATTTTTTAATGATTTACCAATTTTTACATTTTTCTGGGCATATATCTTCAAATGATTATATCTTCTAAGATATAAAGAGTATCGTAAAAATCCCGACTGTTCGGCCGTCGGGCTATCCGGAGTAAATATTGCACGTCAAGAACCACTTTTTTTATTTGAAATAAAATAAAAATGTATAATCGTAATAAAAGATTTCTTAACACTCTACTATTAGCGTGTCCTGCTGAAACTAGTTTCGCTCAAAAGCTTGGATCTGTATCTATAATGGAAACCTCGTATAAATTGCATTATATTTTTAACCCGATGTAATCAGCCAAATAAAATAAAATATGGAAAGCACAAAGCGACACACGTAGCCCCGGTCCCCCTTTCATGCGATAAACTACACTACAGGTTTCGAAAGTCTTTCTTTTGTCGAAATCTATGTTTATTTTATGGTAATACTAATAGATCAGATCACGTCAATTCCTTGTTCCGAAGCCATAAATAAATCAGCAATTTATCATAATCGTGTTACAATTTAATGAATCGGCCCGAACAACGTTATTTACATCACTTGTTCGTACACGAAAATCCTCTGAGACGTAACACAGGAGGTTAGAACGAGGCAAATCAGGCCCTCGGGACAGAACGGGTCGACGAAGCGACTGCGGCAAAACAGGCATCCCGAGGTAAAACAATCAGCAAGCTCATTAGGTCGGAATCAGAAGTAATCGGGTCTACGTCTTGTAATGAAAAAAAACTTCCAATCACCTTTATCGGCTCCTTAATCTTAGAACGAAGCATTTTCCTAGTATAAGTAAGTATAGATAAGTCAACTTGGACGTAACCAGACTCATTTAGTCTGCTTTTATCCAAGTTGACTTATTTTTTATTTATTTTTTTTATTTTTTCTTATCGTAAACACAATGCAGACATGTTCTTTAAATAACTATACCACTATAAAGTTATTGTTATATAATTTTTACGTTGGAATTCTTTTTAATCCTCAGATTCACCTCAGTTCACACTAGTTTCTTTTTTAAAGCGTATATACACTGAGAAAAAAATTTGCTTGATTCAAATAAATGTATTTTGTTGATTGGAAATTTTGTTAAGTCAACAAAGGTTTGCTCAAATTACATATGTCATAGTCCACTCAACAAAATGAACAGTATTGGCTCAGCCATCCGCGCTGACTAATCCATTTATTTGAAAGAACAGTCACATGTTTGATTAACTTGAACAATAATTCGTCAATTCAAACATATGGTTTTGTTGATTTCATCTAGCCACCAATTGAGTTTGTTCCTTTTATTTGACAAAATGTTTTGTCGTAATGAACTTGAAAATAAATTGGTATATAGTTCCGATTATGTTGAACCATGTAACGATGTTTTTTTAAACATTCGATAGTATTGAACTCAATTATTCTGTGTATGAAAGTGTATATTCGTTCGGATGGAAGAGATTCCGTGTTAAGGAGACCGAAAAAGTTGTTCGGAGATCTTCGTGTGTCGACTAATTATTTAGTTGTTTTGAAGCCTCCCGTAGTTTGAAAAAAAACATATATCAAATTATATTAACATGTTATTTTGTCGAATACAAGGTGGGTAGAACGCTGAAATTCATGCTATTTGCTATCAATAATCTAAATAATTTATCTTTTTCAAGTGAAAATCCGTTTAGTTAGGATAAAGTTAATCGTCTTCTCAAAATGTCTTACTTCAGAGAATCATATGTAGTGTGTACTCAAATATCTCGTGACATTAAATCAACTAAATTTTATTTCGTTAAACGTTGAGCCGTTTAGTTCATCCATTAAATGGCTTATTTCAGAAAATAATTTGACATCCTCGAAGTCACCACCGCTAGGTGGCATCGAGGATGAAACGTTTCTCTCGCAAGCGATCCGGTATCTAGTAAGTTACTGTATAAGAGTCACTCTTTTAAGTATGATATAATTTAACGGATGATAGGTAGGATAGGTAGGTAGGTAGGATATATACGGATAGCCACGAAACGTTGGTTCCCGTCACTGCCCGCAATAGGGCGATCCGTTGAAAATTAAGGCATTAGTGAAATAAGCTTCGAACTCTGTCCAGTTAAGTACACAAAATGTTTTTCTTTTCTCCGACTAAAAAACTACAAATAATATAGTTGAATCATCCGATTTTTTTTCGAGCCAACCGAATTTCATTTCAATGCATGAACTTGATATCTTGCTATTATTACATCGATCTTTAGTTGATGGTATCCGACCGCACCATTTTGTTGAGTAAAATCATTTTTTGTTCGTTCAACAATTTTTTTTCTCACTGTAAAGAGTTTTTTAAATCCTGGTACCCGATTGCCGGTGACCGGTGATATTTAGATTTGGCACTTAGAATAATAATTAAAGAAAATAATAATATTTTCTAAATGTTAAAATAACCAGAACGTAATACTGAAGATAAAAGATTATTGATTCTTGATATTCTGTCTTAATGATGCCTACAAATACTTTAATCTCTGATGGTTACCGCACACGGATAAGCATCAGGAGGTTTCGCTCGGTGGGCCACTTAACAGTATATGCAGAGGAGTGGAATGAACAAGAGGTGGAGGAAGGGCAGCTTAGTTGCAACAGGAGAAGCAATGCTTGCATTACTTAGTGCGGATCGAATTGAAGGCAGTAGCAGCAGCATGGTTTTAGCAGGGGCGGCCTGCTTAATTAATCCTTATTTGCGTGGCAGGTGGCCCGAATGGTTCGACCGAGGCCACACCTAAGCGTCGCTTTAATCCGGCTAAAATCGTGGACTCCCGAGGCGTCGTTGTCGTCGTCCTCGTAGTCATAGTCGACGACGTCCGTTTACTAGCTCTGTACCGCTCGGTGAATATATAACAACCAGGCACCCGCGCGCCCCCGTCGAAAAGTCCATTAACAAAATTAAAGCTCGTCAAGCTTCCCGCGATATTCGTGAATTCACTTAATTCAGCGGCACGCCCCCCGGCTTTGGCCAACGACGTTAACCCCCCCTCCCACAAAAGTCGTTCTACTCGTCCCACGACAAGTATACTATATATTCTACGACTTGGGATATTTAACAGTGGTATATATTCACGAGCGGAGAAGAGAGAACCGCACAACGAACGGGAGCACGTAATCCGATGACCCGCGGGAAAACTTTGTTGTTACCGGGGATTAATTGCTTGCAGCATTTACACCAGCGTGATATTTGTTCTACGGTTTATATTATCATCAGTATACTCCACTTTCAGCTCTCGAGTATTATATCTCGCGCTCTCTCAGAACTTGTCGTAATTATAGACTAAATGTAGGGAAATATTAATTGCAGCATTTAGCTGAAATTATTTGTCAATGCGCGAGCTCATTTTATGAAACATAAGGAAATAAATGATTAAATCGGTAGAAAAAATGTTTGCTAATAAAACGTTTTACGATTATGTGTTGAGAAAAAGTAATCGTAAAATATTGAGGGAATTGAATATTCGATTAATTCGATACAAATTTTGATACATTAACATTAAATTTCACTAGGATGAACGCAATTATTATTTGTTATTCGACTTTTTGTCTATACTTTTTTTTTGTTTTCGTGAAAACATTTTGACTCAAATGATCACGCTGCAATTTGGCATGTAGATGGATCAGTTGCAGTCTTTTGATTGTGGCTAATTAATTTGAAATCTGTACAGAATTTATAATTTTGTATTATTTTATATTTCGATTTAGAATGCAAAACGTCGTTAATATGCTAACGTTAAAGCAAATGCTGAAGTTCAGAAAGCTGTCGGGCTTTAGCTTTCCTCAAAAGCGAAAATACATCCATGGTTTGTTGGAGTTGCTTTTGACAGAATCAGAAGAGGCGTTGTAAAGTTATGACATTTTTCGAAAGTATCTACAATGCATGAAATTCGCATAACTAAAGAACATCTAGAAAAGTTCATTTGAATTTCGTAATATCGAATTAAAACTTTCTACAGAAGTCCAGGCACGACCAAGGTTGTTTAGTAAATTAACATCAGAGAGTTTGGAAAGTTACGAAAATTTGTATATAAAACGTTAAATAATTATTCTCGAATCGGAGAGCATAATAAAAATAATTTGGAGAAGCTGGGAAAAAAGCATTTTTAAATTTAAAAAAAAAATCTATTTATGTTTATCAAATATTATAAAAAATTAATATACATACTTAATAGATATTTCAATTCCAATAAGGTTCATATATTCGATTAGTTTCATGGACATTCGGTGATTTTGACTTACAGTGAAAAAATTTGAGATCATTACATTAGATCTCTACTAAGCCATCTGCATAACAATTTCAGGTCTCCGATAATTTGACAGGGTATAAAAGAAGCTTTCAAGTGAGTCCAAAACAAATACATTTCATTGATCGTATCCCTTTTTTTCATTATATAGAATATCGTGGACCAGATCGGCGAGGTCGAGGGTCAGACCCAGGTTGGATTGGTGGCTTTGATAAATATGGAAAAAATGAGACAAGAAAGTGCAAAGTATTACTTTTTGCAGGGTTTTTTTTAAATATTATAAATATAGATAGCGTGCGACATTCGACAAATTTATAGCTTTTATCGAGTAACACTCAGCCACTGAAGTATAACATGGCTGTTGAAAGATTTCGAAGCGTGATGCACCATCAAACGTACCATCTCCGTGTCAGCAGGCAGGAAGGACGGCAAGTAAGAGTACCAGCACGTCTCGCGAGTTGACATGACGGACGTGAAGGAATTACACTGGGAAAGAAAGTTGGGAGGCTATATCGGGTCCTGGGTGCACCGATAGGCGAGAGAAACGAGGGAGGATTTCCAACGTCGACATCTCCGCGTCCAAGATAGTGCGGTAGACGTGCATGAAGGTGAGACGGCACGCTGCGCTCTGAAAATATTTTACGATGTCGTCGGTTAAAAATGATCGAATGGGTGAACTAGAGCTCTCGAGAACTTTGCTCGCGAAAACATCGTCGGACGTCATCGAAAACTAAAGAATCTCGGTACTTTAAGCATCGGCTCTCGTTTATCTCCCGCAGTATATCCACTTTATTTACGGGTACCTATTTCTACACCCAACGAAGACATTTGTAGAAAACAATGAAATTTATATCAAAACGATTGAATCTTTATTGGCAATATTTTATTTGATATTTGATCACAGTTTATATCGGAGTAATAATTTGTACGGCAATGTACAAAACATTGCAGAGTCATTTTTTTTTAAAGCTGAAGAAACCAAGAAAGATGTATAACGATATTTTGGTGGTGAAGAAATAAAAAATTTCAAAGTGCTGTAAAATATTATTGCTTCAATATAAAACTGTGTAACTGGTAACGAAATTTTTTTGCGTAACTTGTGTAAGTAACTTATTATAAATGACTGAAATCATTTACCTCGTAAATCGTCGGTATATAAATAAAATGATGTGTGAAATTTGCACGCCTCAGTCGGTTTTCATTAAATTTGGTAAATTATATCTTTGAACGTTATTACGTACGTGTTTGAGTTTTTAGCTAACTGTGTTAACTGTTTGTATAATGGAAGAAGGTAAAACTAGAAAAGCTCAAATAGATAGATCAAACACATCTTCATAAAATGGAATGTTCAATATTGGTTAATTCCTGGCAGACGATTTTAGTTCAAATAGTCAAAGTTGGCGTGATTACTCGACAAAAGTTTATTTTTTTTTCTTTCGAAAAACAGAAAATCTTCTAAACTCCGAAACTTTTTATAGAATTGATTGAGGAAAAATAGTTAACGTCGTTGAACATTATTTTATCTATAAAGAACTAGATATCTAAAAATCTACAACCGCTTAACCGCGAACACACTTTTTTTTCATAGTTACCGTCACTTTATCATATTTATCGAATATTAAAGTGCGAAGATTTCTAATTCTTGTGAAATGTCATATCAAGAATAACAATTGTAAGTGTATAAAATGTGTTTATAACCTAAACGTCAAATCTGATTCGTCAACTCAATTTCTCAAAGGAATTGTAGGCCTAATTTTTATTCTGTAACAAATGGCTGTATCGAATTTTTTAATCTTTCATTTCAGCAGAACGATTCAACTACACTCTCAAAAAAATTTACTGGAAACTTACAATATAAGACTGGACTTTTTTTTAATAGTATATTAAATTTAATATAGAATTGAAATGTAAAATTACAGCACTTCGAACACTATACGAAAATTATGAAAATTTGTGAATTTTATATAGTATCACTGTAATTTTATAACAATGTTTGGAAATTTCATGTAAAACTATTATAACTTTTCGTCATATGTGTATATTGTACTTAAAATGCTAGTTTGTGAATAATAACATTCAAAATTAGCACTGTAATTTCCAAAACATTTTTAACAGTGTACAACAAAAGCTTAAAAGGGAGGATATTAAAATATCCATTCGATTGATCACAACTCCACGACTTTTGGCACGTTCATGGGGAAGCTCCGAACTCTTGCTCTCACCCCTTCACTCGATTTATCATTGTCGCATAATTAATTTGTGAGACGATTTAAATCTCCAAGATCTGCTGCTACATATAAATAGACGCTGTATGTGTACTGTATATACTCTATTGTATCTGCAGGTCTTTATCGATCGCAAAAGGGAGGCTCGTAACCCAATGAACTTGGACGTTGCAAAGGTCGTATACCAACAAAGGGTATCAGGATGTTGTCTGTCGGATCTATAAACTCGAATGTATCTGTTCTAATCTATTACAACACAGCTTCTTATACCATATGTGGGGCCAATCAACTAAGAGTTAGATGTGCATTAGAAGGGGTTCATTATTGCTCGAAGTTTGGCTTGAAATTAATCTCTCAGGCAGCCCTTCGACCCTTATCACAACCAAACTCATACACCAAGTATGTGCAATAGCGATATATTCATCACTTTCAGCGAGCAAAATTAATTTACGAGTTCTCTGTCGACTTTCAAGGAGACTTAAGCATGTGATTAATAAATCATCGTCGTTGCTAGAAACTTAATAATAGCTTCTGAAATCTGGAAACAGCGATTGTAATCTAAAAGCCAGGGGCCTCCTATGTTCCAAGTTTATTTCAGTAAATCTGTGTGTAGCGAACGTGACGTCATTATTTCCCAAATTATTAACAATTCAGGGTTTAATAACGTGATACTATTTTTTTTAATTCAACTTACTTCTGAAGATATTTTGTATGCCAATTTTGTTAAGTTTTCGCATCAAACTGAAGCGGGTTAAGTAAAATCTCTGATCGGCTTGATCTAATCCAACTGCCGATTTTATAAATGTTAAAATGCGAAAGTCTGAGCACTTATTATTAAAAACTGACACGGTTAACCAAAATCAAATCACATACAATAAAATGGGACGTACTTTCATTTATAAACAAGCAAAGTTTCGATGCAATAAAACAGAAAAAGATTTTTTACCAGATATATCCTTAAAAATGATAATTAATTAAAATGTACCAATTGTTTATGTACATTTGATTAATGAGTTTACTTTTTTTTTTATAGATTTTCGTGTTAACGTGTTGAGAATTTTCCAAAACGTAGAGAAATCACATTTAGAAAAAATGTATGTGTGTGTGTGTGTGTGACAACCATTTAACATTTATAACTTGAGAACGTCTTGAGATATTAAGCTGAAATTAAGCACACATGCTGGGGGGTCAATTATGCTCGTTCAATCAAATTTTTCGCAAAATCCATGCAGTTCTCTTGTTTCCACACGATTTTGAATTTTTTCAAAAATGTCTGTGCGCGCTCCAGCTCCCAGGATTATTTCAAATTCCGTAACCGAATGAAAATGGTTTGACTTCAATTCTTGATGGAACTCTCACTTCCACGAGGGAACCGATGCCTTTTGTCGCGAATTAAATGCAATCTGTCATCCGAATTCTACAAGGGAAAATTTGACGAATTCTATGTTCCATCACAACTAGACTTAAGTTTGCTAGTAATTAAAATTTTCTGCTAAAAAGTCTGCTAAAAAAAATTATGAACCTTCATAATTTAGAGACAGGTTGAATTATGAAACTGAAGTTTATCACATATTTTTTCTTACACCAACCGCTTAGTTCTGATAAAAGTAATCGCAAAACAAAGCTTCGTGAGGAAGCCAAAAGTGACATGGGCGTACTTTCCATCAAACAGAGCTGATGAGGAAGCGATGTGCAAATATAATTTGCAGCGTTTTTTTGTAATGCTTAACGATATTAACACGTTAGTTCCTATAAATGAGCTACGACATTTAAATCCTTTATACAACTATAGTAATGACAAAAGTTGGTTGGTATAGTTAGTTTGCCTGGAAATTTCATTATATTAAGTATGAAGAGATGGAAAATTTATCATCAAAAAGAAAAATGCTCAATTCGCAAACTTTTAAAAAATATAGTAACATACGGCCGAGTGTAAACAGTATTTTAACAAACCTGCGAAGTAGAACATTGCACAGTGCTTCCTCATTATTTTTCACCTTTTACGAAATGTGGTTTTACGAGAAAACAAGCGACAATGAACCATAATATAGCAAAGCTCACTATTGGATTAATGGTTGGTTTTACGAGAGACAACACTTTCAAGAATTCGTTTTATTTTACGATGGTTAGAACTCGGTCGATTCTCATAAGACCAATAATAATAGTCAATCCCACTGTGGATTCTGTTGCGTTATGGTTGCTAATCAGTTCTTTTCTCGTAAAATCAACTGGTTATTTAACTGTGGGATCTGCAGTGATGATTGCCACTCAGTTTATTTCTCGCAAAATGAACTGCTAATCCAACACCAGATTTTGTAACATGGTGGTTGAAGCTCGGTTGATTCTCTCGTAAAACCACAACAGACACCTAAATGTGGGCTTTGCTATAAAATGATTCGAATTCGGTTGGTCTTAGATTGATGTGTCGAGTTAACCAACCATGAAACTAATTACGATTCTAGTGACGACCTAAGTCAACATTAAGCTATCCATGTCGGAACTAACCAGAGTTTTCGATCGTGAATCAACGTATCGTTAGATCCTACCGAAATTTAGCAGAAAACCTACCAAAGCAGAGAGTTGTTACTTCCTCATAGAGAAAGCTTTGTTAAAGATGCAGAAGAATGAAGTAACAATGTGGCGGAACCTACTTTTTATTAGTATGCACATGAGATCAATTTCGAAGTTTGACTATTTTCAAGTAATAAATGCGTATATATTTTCCATTTTTTTCGCTAAAAACAGCCTTTTTGATGCCTCAAAAATAGAACATATATATTACATCAAAAGTTCACGGAAAAATATAACATTTTTGTTTTTATTTTTCTTTTTTTTACCAGACCTTAATCTTTTCTGACATAGATTTTTTTCAATCCCGTGTATAAGGTTTGAAAAAAAATCCATTTCCGAAACGAGTGAATTAAAAGATCTGAAAGAATTCACAGATAGTACCTTTAAGTACTCGTATATGGCCAATTATGGAACAAATATACAGGAGGGAAAAAAAAGTGGCTGAGTTGGTGGAGATCGCCTCATATTCAGGTGTTTCTGAGGCTTTACAATTGAATTAACGATACCTTGCACTTGCGTTAGTGTTGGTCGAAGGGCTCCAGCAAAGTTTACCCATCGTCTCAGAAGTTCTCGGTATATAGCCCGAGACTCACCTTTCCTTTGCACTATATTCTATCTGATGCTCTCGGTACTTAAGCACGATACTGAGATGCGAGTAGAGACTGGCCAAGTTTAGGGTATTCCGAGCACAACGAGAAATTTACGACTACTCGTCGTCTCTAAGTGCCCCCCTCGGGCAAAGCTCATTGTATCGCGAGGAATTAAATTCGGTGTTGCTCTTCTGAGCGTGCGAGCCATCGTCGAGGCTGGTTCGAGATATCACGCGAGTATATATATATATATATATCCTCGTTCACTGGTACACCGGGTCTTCAAGCTCGCCCATGAGCTTCCGGGAAAGCGAGCTCGATCGAACAGCCCCAGCCAAGTGTGCTGCGCCGACAACTGTAACACTCAGCACCCCCTTTTATCGCTGTACTAGTTACCGGAAGTTACTTGAGCCTCTGCAAGATGAGAAATCGAGATAGGAACATGGAGCCTGTAATGATGGGAGTTATAGGAAACGAAAGCAGGCCTCCTTTCCTGCACAATTATATTCATCACAGCACATACCCAACTCATTCGTCCCTTATTCACAAACGCTTTTCCTTCACATTTTTAATGTTCACACACTTTTTCCATAGCATTTCGATTACGCACATTTATTTCCACGGAAACAGCTTCCAGACGCTCGGCTCGGGAAATGAACGTCTTCTGACTGAGTGAAACACAAAAATATTCTTTTTATGCTTTAAATAGTTTTTAAAATAAGAATTAAAATATATGACCTATCCCATTAAAAAGTTTATAGTAAAAACATCTTTTCTGAATTTGCACTTCTTTTACCCGACTCGAGCTCATCACTTTCAAGTTATATAAATTTAAAAAAAAAGCACCTCTCGAGAGGATCGATTTCAAATTCTAAAAAAAAGTTCATAAAGTTTACATTCAAGCAGTGCTACAATGTGCTCGACTATCAATGTTACCTTTGAGGGTTTTTAAAAAACTGACTGAATTGGCAGAGTATGCCTAATATCTTCCAATTTGTCGTCATCCCAAGCGCTATTTTATCCGATGCGATTCGAAAATATACTACAAAAGTACCACATTCAAGTACTAATACTTTTTCCCATTCCGCCTCCAGCAACGAAAGCGTCAAAAGCTTGGGGTGTTCCAATTGCCCATTCCCTTAGCCTACCCTGCGTGAAGTACGCCGTGTAATTTGAACGTGTGATCGAACGATGGAGTGGAAAAGGTCGAAGAAGAATATACCGAAGCGAGAACATTCGAGACGAAGAAAAATAGGAGTGATGCGTGGCGAAGGGTCTCGCACGTTCGGAGCCTTTGCTTGGAGGTCGTGTACATCAGACGACGCTTTCTCTTTTGCCGCACGAACGTCTTCCAGCCATCCAACATATAGTTACATAGCGAGACACACACTGTGACTATAAGAGCGCGTCGAGCCTGTAAAAATCCCTTCGCGCTTCTCGAAGAAAGGAAAGTCACGACCCTCGGGGTGTATACGGAGACTGAGGCACGGACTGGGATATAAATCTTGCTTGCGTGCCGTTAACTACAGCGACTTTGTGCCGCCGAGTTGGGATAGAGAGAAACGCCCCCATACCTGCGAGGACGTGTGCTCGACGCGTGCGTTTTTCTCCGACCCACGATGGGACAGCGGCGCAGCCTCGTGCGCCAAATGGAGAAATTCGCTAGGAGCGACAGCTGCCTCCTTAAAGTATACGACACGTGCCGCAATGTACGATAAACACGCTATCATTTGCTTCGTTTATCGCTCCTAAATTATGTCCTGTTGAGAACAGGTGACATGTGATATGAGAAAAAAATGAGACCTGTTTGAAAAGACTGCATTAAGATTTTTTTGATTAATAAAGCATATGCCGTGTACCATTTTTGTCGTTTCAGCTTATCGAAAAATGGTATTATTTTACCATTCGTTCACCTTAAAATAATGCCTTTCATTATGTCCGTCAAGAAGATGGATTTGTATTGATATTATATAGGAATATAATTGGTTTGCTGTATCATATATAATGAGAAGAATATATTATTATAAATTAATATAAAATAGTAAAAATACTTTTAAAAGTATTATTAAATAGTATAATGGAAACAAAATTATTTTGTTTTTGTTTTCGATATAGAATAAAGCCTCGAAAAATATGAATGCTGGGTATCATATTTTACGTATAAGATGGCTAATTAATTGAGACTAAATTCATTCGAAATAGTTATTAATTGCTTTCGTACAATCAAATGCCATAATTGTCTTTAAAATTGTCTAATACTGATATCATAAAAATTTTCTTCAAAGATTTTGGAAGTTTCGATAACAAAAAATTTGCTTTAAAAAAAACTTAAATGCTCTGAAACACATTTTTCAAACACATTTAATCGATTCTATTCAAAGAGATTCTATAGTATGGCGATTAAAAATGTATGATAAAAATGTAATCATGTTTCTTAAGAATCTCACCAAAAAATGCCGTTGTTTTTAACCCGATCTACTCAACCAAATGTTTTGAATACCCGCGTAAAAAAAATATCGTCTACGTAGATCTACGTAGACTACTTTTCGATGATTTCTTGCTCGAAAAGTCTGCATTAATATCTCCGATCGTCCCAGTTGGTGGACTTTTTGTAGACTTCCTGCGTAGATCTATCGCCACTCTACATAGACGGACTTTTTTTTACACGAGTAAGTTCAAAAGCATAAAGTGATCCATCTAGCCCGGTTCTTCCCTATTATAAAAGTCTTACCGCGTGTAGGTGCTAAATAAGAATTTACTAAATCTCCGTTCTTTTTCTTTATTCATACATTTACAGTTCTGGTCGGCGTACGTGCCGTGTTCCTCGCAGCACCTGGACTCGGTTCAACTGGCACTCGAGCAGATCGACCTGATTAGACGGCTAGTGAACAAGCATCCGCAAAATATGGTCCTCGTAACGACCGCTGAAGGTACGTACATCCTCTATACAACATATATAGGTATAAACTTTGTAATCGCTTGCACCGGTATTATGCTTCCCTATGTTCCACCTATGGGAAGAGATAACGTAACTGTATACCGGTTTGCCCGCACTTCGCTCGATCGTTTCGTTACACCTGTCTGACTCGAGTGTCCTCGCTCGTTCTACCGGCATTTGCCTATGTAGCGGTATAGGACTTACGCTCATCGAGCAAGTTTCAGGCCCATCCATGCGACCTTAATCTTCGAGATCTTCGTAGCATCTATCACAGTTTCTCCTGCCATCCTAGCGAGCTGTGGCCGACCGCAAACGGCTGTTACTACTGCGACCAGTCGGTTCTCTCGTTGGAAAGCGCTCGGTAGCATAGCTTGCATCGTACAACAGCGTCATAAAGCTCCTGGAGGTTTCACGTAGAGAACAATAGAGGTACGCGCCTCTTGCAGCTGCGATAACCCAAACCGAGGATATTTCGCGCGACAGTAAATCGACCGATGCATAGATACTCTTGTATACAGCATATATGAGACATTCCATGGAAAGGGACAACCACGAATTTGAAGATGCTTCCAAAAAGAGTTCATACCTTTTTTCTAGTTACATACATCGAACTGAAAGTTCTATTCAATTATTTCGATTAATTTTGAATAATAACAATACCACAAAAAATTAAAAACAAAGTATTTTTAATATTACGTTTATAAGGTAATTTATAGAATACGCAATTGGAAATTGATAATATAACTAAGGCCGATGTGATTCCTTGAACCTTCACAAAAACTAACGAAGACAGTAACGCAGACACTCGCAAACACTCACAGAGGCTCGCATACGCTCAGAGTACTTCATTGAGGGTCGACTATGCGATTTCAAATTTTGAAATAAATCTATAAATGTTCCTCACACTCTGATAAACTTTTTAAAAAGATATGAACTTTTTTTGGGACAACTTGAAGCTGGAGTGGCGTAATAATTTCTATTATATTTTGACACTGAACATTTACATATTTATATGCTGAAATATACATGTAGAATTAGACGAGAATATAGGTAGAGCGAGCATATTTCCTGGATATCGTGGTCATACTTGTGATTGCTGCCTACGTCTATTAGAGGCAGGCAGCAATCCACCCCCGTCTGCAAGGCGCAGTAGTGGCTGACCACCAAGGGCATAGCTATTAATCGCGGGCCACGAAGGTTTCCTCCAGCCGTACGTAGCCATAATAACGCGGTATATCCGAAGCACTGTGAAACTTTATTCTACGTACAGATATTATCTGTACATTAAGATATTTGGCTCTCAGGCAAATACAATAGTTCGTAATGATGAATGTAAATAAGGATATAAAATATGAAATTTAGTGTTGGTACAAGAAAAATGAAAAATAGTAAAAAAATATTGTTATTATTTTCCTTTGACTTGCACATATTTACCAACATAATGCTGCTTAAATTAAACATTTGTTGCTGACAAGTATTAAATAATCATTTCTTGTGTATAAAACGATAAATAAAATAATTGTGGATCAATTTAACGTAGTTAATTATTGGGTTTCATATCAAATAAATTATTTTTTTAAATGAATACCTTTAAATGTATAGGAGTGTATGGCACATGCAGAATTGACAGACGATACCTTCCATATACCGGCACGGTTTTTCACTGCATATGCTGCGGTCCTAGCAAGATTTTTTGTTAGACGATAAAACAACAATTGAATTTAAATAAATATTAATTTACAATGATAATGACGCAAGCAAATGTTTATTTAGTGTTTTTCAATATACTCACATGCATCCTTTCGCAAATAAATGATTTTGATAAAATGATCTTAAAAAGTGATATTTTAGGAGATCAAAAAATAAAAAGAATCGAACCTAACCCGACCTAAATAACCTAAAAGAACCGAAGGGTTTTTTAAGATCCAATCATTAGTTTTGAAACTAGTTGTAGGATCTCAACAATCCATAGTTTCCTTGAGGTACTTTTAGGTTCTTTAGGTTAGGTTAGGTTTCTTTTTATTTATAAAAAAACCTGTAGAGTAGAACCTTGCAAATTACTTACTCATCATTTTGTAGCTTTGATAAAGCTGATAGAGGATGCTTTATCAAATTGGAACCGCTCGATCGATCTTTGACAAACTTATCACCAGTCATATTGCAACGTTGCTCTATTGGTGTATAAAATTTCAGCCTGATATATGGGAATTTGCAAAAGTTAAAGCGTGAAAACACTTTTTTCAAAATCTTCAAAATACAATTCGAAGATTTCAGTCGATTTCCGATAAATGCAATCTCAAATGTTGTTATATAATAGCCCACTTTCGTACCAATCAATCATTGTGAACAAGATACATGAAAAATTACGATAGTTATCGTGCTAACAAGCAAATCTGAACACACACACATGCAGACATTTTTCTCTAAACCACTTTTCATGACGTTTTGGACCATTCTGAACGTCCTAACATGAAAATCTAAAAAAAAAAATGCACGAAATCGAAGCTTCCTTTACGAAGAAGCAAAAAAATAACAGAACCTGCAGCTCCATTGTTCATTCAAATCGATTAAGAAACAGCAAGAGTTAAGGTCCCCAGGGATGTTTGAATAGTGACGTATGAGTAGCAGTCTTCGCAATCGACTACGAGTCTGCAGTATACGCGCTTCGCGAAGCGACGCTGGTGGCTGACCACGAATGGCTGTGACCACTGGCCGGTGGCAGGCCTACTATAGCTTGCCTACAGCAGTGTAGTATGGTATAGTACTGGTCGGAGTCGTAAAGCACGCTGAGTTCCGGATTCGAACAATACAGCACCGGCGAGCCGATAAATGGAGAACGGGAAAGCGAGCGAACGAGCGAGAGGATGAGTAGGAAAAGTCTGAGAGTGAAACGCAGTTTGGAGAAGCGAGATAGAACTATGAGGAGGCTCTGGTGTACCCGATATTGGGTCAAACATCGGGAGAGGTTTTCGAGCAGAGAGAGCAGAGAACGATAAAATTCCTGCTTCACTCCTCCCTTCCACTCTCCATCTCGCTCCATTTGTCTGGCAAACGTCCAAGCTCTGTTCGATCACGGGCATATTTTTACTGTAACTAGTTTCGTCTATCCCACTTTTTCTTCGCTCTGTTTCATTTTATTTAAACGCCTTTACACGTATCCTCGATCACTGCAGTACACGCATGCAGCTAGTAAATTATAATTTTGGAAATGCTTTTTTGAAACAAGACAGGTTAATTTCTTTTTTTGTAGAATCCATAGATAGCTTTAAATTTATGTTTCATGTTACCGATTTATAAAATTGCAGACAATGCTGAAATATTGCGAAAACAGAAATGTTATTGTCCCATTTATTTCAAACTCAGTACATTTATTTATTTATTGCAAAAAGGATTTAATATTCACTACTGTTTTATATCCAACCATGTTGATTAAAATATGTATAAACATTTGATAAAAATAAAGAAGAGATTTTACCATTAAAATTCGTTAAGGAATACCAGGAAAATCAAAGTACTGGAAAATGGGTACATTATTTTTCACATTATCCACTCACGGCATTTTTAAATGTGATCCATGTGGAAAAATAAGAAGATAACAACGTAACACCTTGAACATTGCTGCTATAGACAGAAAAACAAGCAGCTCAATACATTTACGTGTTGCAAACTTTTCATTACAAGCCGCATAGAAGCAGTTACAAGTTGAAAAATTCAAATAGCAATCCAAACAGTTCGGCCAATTGAATCTTCATTAAATTGAAAAAAAAAAAACTATCTTCATTTAGTCAAAGTTTACAGGAATTAGAGCTGCAACGTTAATGTCCATCAGAGCTAATCAGCAATAACAACGCCGGATGGGTGAAAGAAAAAACAATCCGTCAATCCTTATTTCAACAAAAAAATGTTTTTTGTCTTATGAAGTTTTTATCTTTAAATCTACAATATAATAAAGTCTTATATAGACGTGATCGGGGATACAAACAAGATGTTTATGTTAAAACGCCTTTAGCGGCACTTTTTCAGTGTTTCGAAAAAGCTTTACGACCCTTCTCGAGATTTTGTAAAATGAAGTAAAATTTCTTGAAAAAGCGAACATCCTTTTTCTAGATTAAGAAAAAATATCGTCTACCTATCGTCACACTACTCCAAGAGATGTTTTTACATAACATACTGAGTACACGTAATTTATTTATTAATTTATGTAAAGCAAAATAGTAGACTTAAAGTAACTTAAAACATTCTGAACACATGAAATTATAAAATCTCGAATAATTAATACAAAAGTATTTATGAATTGAACAAACGAATAGAGAAAAATTCAAACCAATGCTATGTTTAGAACTTGATATTGAAGTAAAATTAGCAAATAATGGGGAGATGATTCGAAAATTACGAAAAAAATAAATAAAATTGGTATACGCATTCCTAATTTAAGAAAAACGTATTATTTTCGTTATATATGTTCATGATGGCAACTCGTGCGGTAAGTCTTTGGCGGTTCCGGGATCTTCCGGTCGTTGGGTCGACCGGTGAATCTCCGCGCGGCTCGAAGGATCACGTTTGGCGAAGGTCCAGGCCGAGAGCCAAAGGAGTAACCAGTGTAGAGAGGTAGATAGACAGAGGAATATAAAGGAAATAAAACAGAGAAAGACTAGACGAGGTCCTTCACCTCTGCTAGCTGTAATACACGAAAGGTTAGTCGACGGGCAACGTCGGATGGACGGAAAATGCGCGTAGTACATACGACCGACGCTACACGACGACCTTCGTGGTTTCTTCGATCCGTGACCACTTGTCGCGAGGATTTCTTTCGAAAAATTTAGAGTGCACTCTCTTATATCGCGGAAACGGTGAATCGCCGCTCCGCCGTGTCAGTAGACTCCGTCTCTTACCTCTATTTCGTTCTAGGTTCTTTCGTTTTCTATACCATTTCTAGTGATCCTTCTCGTTCGGAGCCATTCGAAATCGCAGTCTTTTCCACTTTCCCCGCGGCACTCTCGTCGTGCCGCGCCCATCACTGCCGCAGAAACGCTCCACAGGCCATTCGCTCGGGTTTCAACGAGACGTCGTAACGAGGTCCTTCACACCGCACGAATTCGACAGATACAAACTTGTATATGTGTATATCGTCGCGCATGAAATGTATGCTTACCTGATTTTGTCAAACCTCCATAGACGCTCTTACCGTCAATTTAATTTTAATTCCACTTAATTAAAATGTATAACGCTTCCTTCTTGATAATGACATTGCAGACATTTTCATTGAATAATACGTCCTTTACGGGATACACCCCTTTGGAAATTTACTTTTTTTTCTAGACACGACAACATTTTGGTCTTTTTTTCTTACATCATTCGTGACGTGAAATGATGTTCTAAATTCAACCTTTTTTTTAAACCGAAAATATTGATTTCGTTGTATGTTTGCAAAAAAGAATGTTTAAGCAAACGTATTTATTTTTTAAACAGTATTTTAAACGTATGAAAAAATTGACAACCCAAACAGGTGAATTTCGAAAACGTAGCTTTCCTTTTTCAAATGTTTGGTTTTTGATTTTAACTTCGTGCGCCAGACATTCGTTGCAAATTATTGGCCATTTTTCCCTTAACTTATTCTTTACATACAGTATGATTGTAAGCTAGTTTTTGCATCCTTAAAAAAAAAAGAAATATATATTTTTATAATTTTGTTTCTTGATTAACTTCCACCCTATTATGTTCTCAGACAATATTTTGAACCAAATGAAAAACCTTTAGCGAAAAAAGTCAACATTTGTGCACGTAGTTAATGTTTTTTCAAAATTTGTTTATATTAATTTTTACGTTAAATATATTTCCACAAATCTTGCATATTCCTTTTGCAATGGTTTGCCCCCCTTAAGGGGGGCAAGTCAGTAAAAAAATGATTTTCACAGATATATTATATTTTTTATTCAAGTCATCCAATAAATATATTATTTCAGGATTAGAGTAAACTATTTATCTGCCGCTATTAAAATCAGTTTTGTTGACTATTGTGAATCAGTTTTAGGCTTTTTCAAATCTGCACGTGATCCAGAATTAAGCACTCACAGGATGTTGCTATAAGCGGAGCAAACGTTTTAAGAAAAGTCAAAACTATACACTCCCATTAATATTATTATTGTCTATAAAATATGTTTCAGAGTACGAAATATCCTCATGCTCATATACAATCTAAATCCTGCACCAGAAGTCCAGTTCCTTAATCTACAAACATATAAATTATGTTAATTTTAGATATAAATAAAAAACAAGATTGATTTATAAATCCATAAAAGATTTGTATGCCTTTAACTAACAGCACTACTGCAATCAACTAAAGGTACTGAAGAAAGATATGCGTAAAAAAAATGCCCAATCTAAAAATAGTCGCTTGTAAATAACAATCTGCAGTTGTGACTTAATTTTTACCAGACCTGCAACAAATTCTCCGTGATTACGCTATTTGATTTATATAACCGGCCAACACAAAGACGCGGAGATCACGAAGTCCAGCGGAAATAAAGTCTTGATTGCCTCGAGAAGGAGAGACGCACGCGCCTCGTTTTTGCAGTCAGAGGGTAACGTTGAGGTTGAGACCTCGGAGCTCTCATCAACGGACACCCGGAGACACGTCCAGCATAAATGCCATCCGGTCTGTTTGTCGGACGGTCACGTAGCGCGTAGTGAATTCTTCTTTCCTCTTTCTTTTTTTTTTTTTTTGTTTCATCTATTCCTTTTTTTCCACCCGGAAACGAGTGACAGAAAAGCAAAGAGCATTTGTTAAAGGGAAAACGAGGGTGACAGAAGGGGAGAAAGGGTATGACGGTAAAATGCGAAAGGAGTTCTCGGGGTGATGGTAGAATCAAACAGCAGGACTTGCACGCTGATGCTAGTGGTACAGCGAGCCTCGCTCCGCTCGTTCGATGCTCTCGAGTACTGTCGACGACGACAAGAGAAATCGAGAGATATAGATATATATCCTCTTTGCCTCCTCGTCTCACAAAACTCTTGCACCCGAGATGAATCTGACAGGGTGAGCGGGAAGCGCCCTCAAGTAGCAGTCGCAGCAGTGTGTGGAACGCGGGCACGAGGAAATGCTTTCGAGAGGCGAGGAATTGAAAGGGAATTGAAACTCCCTGGGAGAAATCCATCAATGGTATACATATATACATAACGTGCATTACTCGCGGGACCAACGTACATGGATAATAATTTTTTTTCCCTCATTCATATACATATTTTATTTTTTCGTGTTCCACTTGCTCCCTGCCATTTCGTTCGCTATTCTTGTTTATAATGCACTGCTTGTATAGCCGATGGAAATGCATTATATGTATTTGTCAGGTGAATTATGTTTACTCAGGCTGAATAAATAAACGTGAAATATGTGCGAATGGCCTTTTAAACCCTTGGTAAATTTAATCACAGTCTACAGACCAACGTTAAACATAATTATATGTTTAAGAATTTAGGCTGAAATGGATTGAATTCAATTGGACGAGTTGAGTAGACTGCAGTCAAATATATAAAATTACGATTCTTTTTCGAAATTTATATTTCACTTTTTAAAATATTATTTATTTCATTGAATGCAGGCATTTAGTTCACGTGCTGCATGCAAATCTGAATCTATTTCTCATATTCTATGAGAAAATATCTGGATATGACAAGTCGATGGAAATGCAGAAAAACGTTAAAAACTCATCAAATTTTATACAAAATATCAGATACTTAATGATAAATATGCATATATATATATAAAAAAAAGCATTGATGCTAATTTCAGGTGAGAATTCGCAGATTGTCTATAGATCTTTGTATTTTTTCTGAATTGTACATAAATAACATTTCGCGATCATTGAAGACAAATGGAGAGTAGATGCTATTTTATAGCATCATTCTATAGCCTCCTATTTTATAGTAACATTCTATAGCATCATTTTATAGCCTCGGCCATGTAAAAATTGGTGTAAAGCACTTAATAAGTTGAAAATTGATTGCGTAATACGATCTTTGATAAGTGGTAATGTTTTTGATACTTCCTCTTTTTACGCTTATTAATTAACACTAAATAATATGGTAAGTGAAGATGAATTGTAAAAAAAATCCGGCTTTAAAGTATACATTGAACCTACAATCTGAATCAAAAGTTTAATTAAATCTGATTTTAAGTATACTTTTAGGCGGGAAAAATCTGAAAATCATTAATTTTGTTTAATTTATTTACCATTAGTTTCGATTAATAATAATGCCATCTAGTCATAAATAAATTAATATAAAAAATGGTTTCACAAATTTAATAGGATAAATTTAATAAAACAAATTTAACTTAATTTTTTTAAATTGCCCGACCAAATCGCAAATAATGATTTCATTTTGATGATTTCAGAATTTTTAGTTCAGATTCGTAATCGGTGTCGTTCAATTCCTTCCTTAAAAAGTATCGAGTTTTATTAAAATCAAGTAACTTTTTGCATTTTGGTCCATCATATTGGTTCTGACATTTTTTATTATTTAAATTTTCACCTTGAATTCGTATTCTACGACCCATGAAACCCCTAAGTACCAAGAGTCATGATAATCAAACAGGTTCTGAACTTATTGAATTATTTCGGACCGCCATATTGAACTTTTCAATTTTGTCCTTCGACTCGTCTTCATAATCCCAAAAATCTTTGGTATATCAATTTTTATGCAAATCGAGCCATCCAATTAGAAAATAAACAATGTGCTACAATATAGCGTCAAAATGCCTACGGGGCTCAACAGTTTTTGCGGCACAGTTTTTGAATGCCACCGAAAAAGTTACATTCTGAGAATACCAAATTCTATCATATTACAAGTAAGACCATATAAGAAGAAAAGCCGTTTAAACATTATTTCCCTAACCGCAAACCATCAAAGTTTCGAAAAGCAAAAGTTTGACGACGAACATAAATTTATCCTTTATTTAACAGATAACAAAACTTATCTACATAAAGTACTGTGTTGTTTGTTCCAGGTATCGGGAGAGCTCACAAGGAAGGTAGATTAGCGAGTCTTATAGGAGTGGAGGGTGGTCACGCGGTCGGGGCGAGTCTGCCTGTGTTGAGGATGCTGTATGAGCTTGGTGCAAGGTATCTAACCATAACGCACACCTGCAACACGCCTTGGTGAGTATCCGAGTGGAAATTCGAAATCCCGCAAAGTTGTTCGCGACTGGCCAAAGCTCCGTAGTACGGTTTTGTGGGCTCTCATCGTGCCTTGAATGCTATATATACCTGTATATATACGTATATAATACGACGTACGATTACCGCTTTATACTGCGTGAGTGAAGTGTCGGTGGTCGACTATCGCGAATTGACGCGATCGAAGCGTAATCTCCGGGCGAATCACGTCGGTTGTCGACGAGCAACATTTTCGTTCGTTCGTGCGTATAGCTGTAGGTCAGGCGACCCATGTGCCTGCGGCGACCACCTTCGACGATCGAACTGACCAAAATTAATCGGCCAACCGATTTCACAGAGGCAAGGCTAGTCGTTCAGTGGCTTTGCGTCACACTATAGCACGTCCCTTCTCGCGGTTGCCGTTGGCCCTGCTGCGCGAAAAGTAACGACACCGTTCCACAGAACCGCGCGATCTCGCTCCCAATCCCCTTCGCGGTCGATTTCGAGGCCGTTGAATCTCACTGCCGACCCAGCAATTTACGTACCTACATCAAGCTCGCATTTACAACTCGCAGAACACATTTACAAACTCGCTGAAGAAAAAATATTATTATAAAACTTTATCCAATTTTTCGTACGCTTATAAGTGAGGTAAATTTAGTTTTTAATGATGGACAATATAAAAATAGAGCTCTTCGATTAGATAATTTAAGAAATGAAAACACTTTTTTTTCAGTCTATTTAAAGACAACATAATTCATGAATTGAACCGTTATTGAAGGTAAAAATCAGTGATTTCCATTGAGAAATATTTCACTTTTATGGTTGCTGATATTGTTGTTTTTACGTATTGTTGATCGCTCAAGTTAAGATTTTATTCATCAATGAATCTCACTGATTTCAACCTGACTCCCTTCTCTTAATAACTTCATTATGTTTTTATACAAAGTGAATCTTGTAATTTTCGTTTTCCTTGTGTCTTTTATTGCTTACCAGCAAATTACGTATAACCTCAATCCCGCATTTAAAGGGCATTACGTAGGAAAAAAAGGGATCAAGCGAAAAATGCCCTACTTTTCATCAGGGGTAAAGTAGAATGTTATAGAGAGATAATTATTGTAATTTGTTAGAGTTCGAATACCATATTAGAATTCTTTATCGTATTGACACAATTCTCAGTGATAAACATAGCTATTCGATGGAACGGACACAAACATAATTCTGCCCATGTAGTCGTCAAAGACTGATTATGATCCAATCTTCCCTTGGGTGTTATGATATAACGCTACCAGATATATTATTAACTCGGTGGGGTTCGCGAGATGAGATTCTAACGGGCTCGGAATATCGTAACCAGTATATCCCGCATGACTAACGCCAATCATAATAAGCGTATAGAGAGTAGAAGGGCATTTGCACCTATGAGTGCAATTGCAAGGACCAGTTTAGTGGAGATCAGAGTGTTCCGTTGCCCGTAGATCGATATAGCGCGTCTGTCCGCACGTCATATACTCGTGGCGTGCGTGTAATAGTCGCGTAAATAACGTTATTGCCCTGAACGCTGTGATGCGCTTATATAGAGGTCTATCGCAAACGGGTTAAGCTCGGCACAGACCTAGCCAGCTTTGGGAGCCCACGAATCCACGGAAATTATACTATAGATATGAAGCAGAGGGTGGGCTATCGCGTAATCAGCGCCGTCCAATAATGCACACGATTGTCACTATTGAGTTACTGACCTGTTGGTTCGGTAGGGCAGACTGCAGCACGGCGGACGAGCCTGGTCAAGTGCCTCACAACAAGGGACTCTCCAATTTCGGCAAGGTGAGTTATGTTATCTAATTTATCCTCAAATTCTCATAAATTATCCTGGTTACTAAGCTGACGTACATTTCTCACTGCCAGTAACTTTTCACAAATAATATACTGAGTTATTTATTATTATATTTTAAAAAATAAACAAAATTAACATCTTTTAAAAGAAACCTCGACTGAAAAATGGTTTGTTCACAAAAATTATTTTACACGAATCGAACGTGCGTTTCTCCGGTGAAATTACATTAAACATGCTTTTAGTTTCTTTTTCTTACAGATTAATAATTTTGCATTCAGGGACTTTTTTTACAAAATACTTGGTTAGTTTTTTATTCTTTCCTTTTTAATATCCATGTGTTTATTATTATGTGCACGTTATTTATATAAACAACCTACTTTCTTTGGCATACTATAATTCAAAAGATATTACATAAGATTTAAACATGGGTATGTTTGGACAGTGGTAATTTTTGTTTATATTCTTTACTATAATCAACAGACTTTAATTTTAGCAAATCAGCCGTGCTAAAATCACTCAGCGAAAAATTCCACACATTGGTTGTTTTAGGTTCTTATGAATGGCGTAGACGCTTTTAGCGTAGATGCAAACAACCTATAACTTCACTTCAGAGTTAACTGTAAATACTTCTCTTCAATACAGTTCCAGAAACTATACATCCCCACACAGCAATAATTGTTTCACAATTTTTCAGACCTAAGAATTTCCATTTTGACGTCAACGAGTACAACAACATTGTAATCTCGTTGAGTCATTATTAAACTATAATCATAATGATATAAATAAAACGTGAAACGAGGTTACCCCATCTGATTTGAACTTGATTATCCCTGACTCGAAATAACACAGTTCGACCCTTTTCAATCCAACAGAAACCCAAGTAACTTAGATATTATTATTACTAGGGCTTCAGTCTTAAATATGGCTATGGATATACCATTTCACGGCAGTCTTTCTCATAATATTCGCTCCCACATTTTGCATAAGTCGACTGGAGACGGTTTTTTAAGCCACGGATAAGCGATTAAGGAATAGAAGGAAGAACAAAGCTTTTGAACATTTAGACTAATAATGACGCGAAGATGGTCCCTGTTTTTATTTTTTATTTTTCTCGCCTGTCAACCTGACAATCTTCGAGGCCTCGTTGGCCCGCGTCGACAAAGTCGACGATGAGAGGACCGATTTCTCATTGATCGCATTGAATGAGAGTCCATGTGAACGGAGGGATTAGCTGTCAGACCGGAAGACCGATCACCGCGACAAGAAACTTTTTTGACTTAACTGGACGACTCTCAAGGGATGGGTCGTTCGCTCGGTCTTTGAGCGAACCGGAGATGCGACACTGTCATTCGTGTACCTGGCCGTGGTTTACAGAAGCCCGGAGACTCGTGCATTCAGTACTTCGACTCCTCTTTCCCAGCTCTCGATGTCGTTTATTTATCTTCTTTTTTACCTTCTAGAAGACCTCGGTGAGTGTACTGTTCTCAAAGGATCCTACGACTTTCAGTTATCCCTTGGGAAATGCGATAGACGACCAACCAACAGCGAGTCATCCTCTGCCAGCCTCACATCTCCTCTTGACATTTCTGTCTGCTCGTTCCTCCTCTTCAACCAACTGTTTATTTTCTTCAATAGCGCCACCCGTCACTTTCTTCTTTCATTATCCATCACCGCATTCTTCCGATCCGTTTCTTGTACTCTGACGGTGCTGAACGGAAATCATAGAATATCGAGAAACACGATGGATCGGAATGTCTGTAACGTGACAGCCACTTCATCTTTTTCAGCAGCTTCTCATCGATATCAACCTTGACATTGAATACACTTAGAACTCTAGAGCAAAACCCAAAAGCTTTCGGCTGGAAGTGATGGGCTATCCTTGTCGCAAAGCTAACACGCGATCCGGTTTTCTCGATTGACCTGGCTACTTGTGATTCCTCGCCACAAATCGATAATCGCTCGATGAAGTGGAACTTGACCTGACACCCCTGCCCCAACGATCACTTATGTGGTCTTTCGTGTTGCCTGCTTTGATCGACCTTTTTCTGGACTCTTAGTTATCGTTTTTGGCATAGGAAACACCAACATTGAGGCATTTTTCACCAATCCGATTTACCAATGTAAATTTCCATTGGTTCATTCATCTAGAAGCTTTAGCTCTTTTCTTACTTTTTGATCTTTGTTTGATTAAATGCTCGCTGATGCAGAAACTTACCTGGACCCCTCGGCGTCCACGAAATATCCTCTTTCTGCTCTTTACAGAGTTCGATGGTGCGTATGATGATCCTTAAACCCGCACGAGGCACTAGAGGAGACAACCGTTCGGGACTCAAGACCAGTCAGAGCTATATCGCTTCGATATAATATTGACAAAGTGGATTTCACCACTCGCTTTGACATCCCACGATCCTATATGATAGTTTTCGTGATTCGCTGTGATACACGAATTCCCGAAGCTATGGTGGGATCGGTGGCGTGTAACCACAAGACTAGTGTTCCCTGTCGCTGGTTTGCTACCTCTTCGGATCTCATTTAACGAGATCATCGCCCAAAAGCGATGAAGCGTTGGTCGGTAGATCCTCTTCTATATGGCTCTCGCGTGTCAGCTTCCTCGGTGGTTGCACACGCGAGTGCTTCGCATCCCCCAGCTACCTCTCCAATATCCGTCCTGCCGCCTCGCTCGAGGTTTCCTTTGTTACGCTCGGAAAATGATTTTCCCCCATGCGATCAGGAAAAGAGTGGAAAACGAGCGCGAAAGCTTTTCTCGCCTTTGAGTTCTCCTCCGCTGCTGTATAACCTTTTACTTCACTTTCGCTCGCGCCACCACCTTGTCTGGCCGTTACACTCGTTTATACAAGTGCCAATATTACGGGTATCTCGCTAGGAAGTAATCCCATCGAGCTTACCAGCAACGCCATCTCTTATAAACGCGAGAAAACCACCCGTCCTCTATTTGTAACCACTTCGTAAATAGACTCGCGGGCAAAGCCCTACCGTGAGCCGCGAGCATCGTCTTCGTTCTTTACCCTTCACATTATCAGCAGATCCCAGGGTTTTCAGAGAGCTTATTCGATCGACATCACCCCGTTACCGCTCTGTTTTCCCTGGCTAATTATCGCGCTTAATTTCCCCTGAAGGGAATATTCTCGGGACTATATTCAGCGAGAAAAATTGTTTTTCTTTGCCTCTCGTCACCTGCCTCAACATCGCCTTTGATATTTTCTCAAGAAATTCCTGTTCTCTGGTGAAGAGGTGCGTTGAACAATAATGTAACGGGAAATAAGAATTTTTTTCTCCAATTCGTTTAACATTCGGTGAACTCGTTTTGCAGAAATATCGTGCTAGGAAAGTAGAAAAACTCGACGCCGGTACTTTGTAAATACGTAAACATGGCATAAGCAGACGTGGAACGAAAGGAAACGCTCCGGTTCCCAGTATTCTACTCAAATATGCGCGAGACTTAACTCTTTGCTACAGCCGAGTCTTACGTTTTTTTAAAATTCCGCACTGAAGTATAGCGCGTTGATATTACTATGTAGTACTGTTTCCTTTTCGTTTTTTACGTTTGCATCTGTTTTCTCTGGTTAGTGACGACATGCCCTGTTCGCATCTAGCCTACGACCCCGTCTGTTTCCATTTGCAACGTGCACTTACGTATACAGAGAGAATAATCTGCTTGGTAACTATAAATAGTAGATTTAAGAATCTCAACTATATTTGTCGAATTACATATCGGTATATCGAGTGAAATATGTACTGAACGATTTCGCAATTCCTACGAAGATAATTTTATATAGAAATATCTTTTTGTTCGTCAAAAAAAGACATCGGTGCAATTTTTTCCATTTTCAACGTAATGTGAGGTTTAGGCTGCACCGATGTCGACCTGGTTGACCTAAAATGTCTCCTGTGTAAAATGACAGAACTATGTTAATTAATATCTCAGTAACCACGCGGGTATTATTTTTTCAATCCAAAATAAATCCTTCTGATTTTACTTTGCAATTTAAAAAATCGATATCAAAGTCTTAAAAAATGCTTTCACAACGAATACCCATAATTTAAAAAAAAAACGAATAATTTCTTGTCATGACATTTTAATTTTCATAAATGAACGATTCAAGCGGTTTTTTTTTATTTTTCGTATCAAAAGTGTAAAAATAATCCTACAATATTCAACCATGCCAAACGTGCTGTAAAACCGACGAATATTTAACGAAGAATATTTCCCGTAGCTTTTTTACCCTAGCAATCCTCATGAATAGACCTTAATCCAACCGCAACGCACAACGCCGGTTTACATAATTTCGGGTCTTTACGTGCGACCGTGTCCAAGTAGAGATTTTCCGCAGCCTAATCCGGTGCGGGAGAGAGAGAAAAAGGCTCGATGCAACGGTACGCGTAGTAGCGAAAGCACCGGGGATATGAGCGTAGACCGGAAATATCATCATCCGCCGCTAGTATACACGGAATTTTTAATCAGAACCTTAATCCGACCGGGAGTGCGGAATCGCGGGTGAGCTCACGAGAGTTGAAAGCTATAGTGTGCTATGGTGCATGCATTCTCTTGCAGGTGCATTGCATTTGCGAAAATAGCCCCTATAGCTATGCGATAGAGCAGCTTTTGCTGCTTCTCTAATTAGTTTTCGACGCATTTTACGCCGCTAACACCAAACGGCCTTTTTCTATATCGACACGATGAATGTAAACGGTTAAATTTTTGTGTGTATTACTTGAGTGAATTTCATTTTTGTGTGAAATACTTGTCTTTTGCTACAAAAACAGGCTTATGCGAAGGGGCCAGACTAAGAAAAAATGAATTACAATTGCAAAACTTACAAACGTAAAAAGTTGTGACATTTGTCAAATTTTAAATGCATTAGATAGTAAAAATTATTTTATATACCTTTCTGTTAAAAAAAAAAAAGCTCATTTTCTTGTACAGCTTGAACATAATGTGACGTATTTTCATATTTCTTTGAATTTAAAGAAAGCGTTAACAGAATAGTGAAAATTTAACATTAAACGCCTTCAAACTGTTTAATATATAACAGATCATCCTGAAACTTTTTAATTTTGCTTCCTAATAGAAGAAAAATTTTGCTTCCTTTGTGGCGATGATATTTTTTGTTTTCAATGTGTTCCTTTTATGTTAAGCCTTTCAGAACTCACATTTAGGAAAAACGCTTTTCAAACCAATTTTCTCTTTACATTTCCACTTAATTAAATAGCCCATTTCCCGTCGATCTTTATTTATCGCACGAGACAGTTTGAAAATCAGAGAAAATTCATTTCAAGCTCGACATGTAAGGCAATCGAGCATCAATAATATAAGCGACTTTGGTGGTGTATCGCTACAGTACACAAACAAATACAAAGGAACGAGTAGCTGAGCTCTGGCCAGCACGCCGGTTCACTCGACGTACCGGCTACAATTTTAACGATACCGTACGAATCGATATGGAACGATCGAAAGGGGATAAAAAGAAGCACAGAAGAAAATAACCCTCAGCAAAACCAATGTACCATCGATACGTGTAGTGAATAAAACAAAAAAAAGGAAGAAGATTTCTTGCTGCCACAGAGGTTTTTCATTTGTACCATTAGATCGATCTGACTATACTCGAACAGGATGAAAAAAAAATTACACGTCGAAAATCGTGGCAAACGAGAAACGATGGCAAAAGACGACACAGTGAAAGTAAAGGGCTGTTTTCCCAAGTTTGGCCACTGAGTGGAGACTTGAAACGTACGACTTTCAGTAATAGTGGAGAATGAGAGTAGAAGATAGACTTGTAAATCGTCCAACTCTCTGTCGGCTCCTCTCACGTTTCAGTAGCGGCAGCGGTATAAACGTAGTGATCTATTTGAATTCCCTTTGGTCTCACAGGTGAGGAAGGCTCGCGTGCCGAGTGACGACATAGAGCGAAAGCTTGGAATTCCCGCGGTGACGGTAGCGTTCTGCTTTAGTGAAGCTAATACTCTTGCATGTCTGCCGTATATATGTACGTACGAACGTCACCGGCAACAGCATAGTAGTGGGAGCAACCGCCAACTCCCAGGTCTTTGCATCTCGGATTCTCTTTGCGCATCCCGCTGCTGTGACGCTCTTCTCATGTCCTCCTGTATTCTCCTATTCGCGAGTAAAAATTGTTTTTCCCTCTCGGTCTGATGCACAACTCCGAGGGCAATCACGAGTTCAGCTTTAGTTCACATCCAAAAGTCGTTGACGTCGTCTTCACTGACTGAGGCACTCGGAAATATTGTACTTCAGCTTCAACTGAACGAGATTTGACTTATATATTATTAGGCGTTGATGACATTGCTGTTTTTTTCATTTACTTAAAATTGTACAATTGAATTAAGGTAAGTGAAGGTCCTGCAGGAATTTCAGGATTTACAATATTTTTCTACTACCGTTACTTTTATTATTGCTAACAGATTTAGTAGAAAATTAATAACAGGTTTACATTCCAAAGTCGTCGATGCCTTTAATGACTAGGGCACCCCAAAATGTGTACTTCAACTTCGAGTCAACGGTTTTGTTTTTCATATTTATAGGCATTGTGTGTTACGTCCAGTCCAACTCACTAGGAGTTCATACCTATCGATACCGTAAATCCCTAAATTTTCTATCAATTTTTAAACAATCTTTTAGTAAGGCATTATTATTATTGATATGATTAAAAATGAATTTTTTCGATATCTTCAATAACGTTGATTTTTATGTTTAGATTTCATTTTCGTATCAGCATTGTGAACTTCTAATAAAATCTAATTATTGGTTAGGAATGTGTCTATAATTCATCCTGAAATTGCTCTTTCACCTAAGAATCGCATAACTGAGGTACCTTAATCTCATCACGACTTACTGCATATGAGCGACCTAATAGTTGAACCCTCAGAATTTCCCTATTCGCTTTCCCTTGCTGTCGATTTCCTGCTGGACTTGAACATGAACGATAATTGCAGTGGCGTGTGGCTACTTTGCTACCTCGTCGGCGTTCGCTACCTCCTCTATTCCACACTTCCTCCTTCACCTCCTTCTGCCATTAGGCGGGGCGAACACGTGAAACGCGTTTCAAGCAGAGATTAACCGGTAATGGTACAACACACAAGATCTCGACTTTAGCAACGCGCAAAGCACTTCAAGAAACCTGCCACGGACAATAATGGCCCGAGGCTTACTTCAATGCTTTCAACACCACGGAATTTCACTCGAGTGTACATGCGGTCGATACACCCTGATAATTTTGTATACTTATAGACTGCGTGTTCTCTTTGATTCAACATTTTTTTATGCTGTGTACAATCAAGAAGTCCTATAATAAAATGCTGGATAATTGAAGTGTATTTTCATGTATATTACAACGATAACTGTGGCGATACACAAATTCAAACGAGCGTGAATCCAAACGAGATTTAGTGATAAAGGAACGTTTGGGTCACACGCATCCGGTAATAACTAATAACCGCGAAATTTGCGCACTGACTCAAACCGCTCCGCATATATCCCTTGCCTCGTCAACTGGTAACACGAAGTTAATAGCTCGTAAAATATTGGAGAATTATGGAACGGTGTTCTGTGTCGATCAGAATAAGGGGGAAGGGGGTGAGGGAATGCATGGATTGGAGTAACAGTGGTAACGACTGGAAGGGTGCAGCCGCACAAATGCGATTCAGTAGTAAAATTCCCAAACGGTCAGCCGCATGGTCGATACAAAGTTTGCTGGAAAATGCGAGGGGGTGCAACGAACACCCTTCCGCAGCCGATTGCCCGGCCGCACACGGCATGTATCGCAAAACGATATCGATGCTCTAGCCGGCGCTCGTTACCAGACTCTCTGAACGAGAACGAATCCGAGTTGCTGAAGTGTGGGGGAGGCCTTCACTACTGCTGTGTATTACTGTGCATACGTACGGCACATCCGGACGTGAGCGAACGGATTGCCAAAGCTTCCCAATCGATATTCGACCGCGCCCGGATATAGTTACGTTCACCTAATTGTTTTCTCACCGGGCGGGAGAGGAGTATCTGTTACTAGGCACGGGATTGGCACTCAATTTCATAAGGAGCGAACAATTATTGAATACGCAATTATCGTTATTTATGAAAGTTGGACGGATTTCTTAATGCGTGCATGTAATGTATTTCATTTTTACCTTTTAAAAAATTCATCAATCATCGAAGATTTTATCGAAAAAAACTTTATTTTTAAGATAAATATTCTGAGTAAACGTCAGTCAAGTAATATCTTCTCTCAAATACAATTTATATATATGAGGTAGTCCATAGGAAATTACGTTTAAAATAGAATTGATATTACGAATGGAACAGAAATGATATTATGTGTGCCATAGAAAGTCATCTCCGGTCATATCAGTTTCGAATTGTGACAAAAAGATTTCGCAAATTTTTTAAAAGCTTTATTGGAGTATTCAGAATAGTTACAAATTATTTCGAAGTTTAGCATATTATATTAAGGGTTTGTCGTTGTAAAACTTGAACTTAAAGCTGGTCACCGTTTATGACAGCTTGACTACGCGAACTTAAACGTACTAAATATTTGAAATATTGAGATATTAATTGTTTGAAGATTTGAATGAGACTGTCTGATTGAGGGAATGAGGGTGACTTGGATGAATAAAAGGTGGGAGTTATTAGTGGCCGTGGGGAAGCCCAAAAGCTACTGATTATACTTGGTGCGAGCGGCCAGCGAACTCATTGGAAAATGGGACATAATTCGGACATAGGTTCATCAATCTGAATGCGAAAATTGGTAAGCAATAACAAAGGTTGAATGTCCTATTTGGAAATTCCGCATCGGATGGTTTATAGAGGGTATCGAACTGGGGTTGGAATGTGAGAATTGACATAAAGATAAATCATTGACAGTATAATCGTGATATGAAAATGGGAAAACTAGCCAGAACGTAACAAAGAGATTTAAAAAAAAACGCCTTTCCTAAAATGAAACATTACTTTTTCAGCTCGTGTCCACTGAATGTAGTTAAACCAACCAATCTCTTTTATCCGTGTAATTAATTGTTCATTCACTTCAGTTGTAAGATTAATGAAAAAATATGCAATCTTTATTTTTTTTTAAGTGTCTTTCTGAAACATGAATAGATTGCTCTGTACATATTCAGTTGAAGTATGGTAAATTATGGAAGTCCATCAAACAGTTAATATACTCTACAGAGTTATAACTGAAAATTTAAAGTTCATTATTCCTATGTTGAACTTTTTTTCCCACGGAAATGTATCTAATGGTAAAGAGTACCAGACCCATTGGGGTGACTATAGGGCGAATAGTAGAGCTGAAGCAGCGAAAGCAGAAAGCTGAAGAAGCTAGGGTAAAGATGAGGCAAAAGGATGAAGAGGAAGAACACTGCTCTTAACGAGTGAAGAACGCTCAGGATTCAGCTATTATACCTAGGGGTGAGAGAATCGAGGCCGAGAGTAGTGTGTGCACGACCTGAAACGTTAAAAAGTTAAGGGTTAAGACCGCCATCACTACCCGTTCTATATATATATATATATATATCTCTCGTTCCTTCGTTGAACGCGATTTTTTTGCTCCAGACTCGAGATAACCCCTGTTACGAATCGAAGAGAGATAGTACCTCGTTCAGTAAACGTAACGTTTGAATTTCTCTACATTTCAAGTGAGATATCTCATCGATATATTCTCCACTCAGTTCGAACGAGAACTGCCAACGAAAATTAAACGATTTCTTGTGGAAAAGGAATCGCAGATTCCCTTTTCCACGCTCGTGAATAATACCTTTATTCGTTACAAGGTATATCTTGATTGCGTACAGCGAATGGCAGCTATCGTTATCGTTATAAGGGTCGAATATCTGTGTCGCTATATGAATTTGTGGCGTTCTATACTTCAGTCCCTCGAGAGACTTGTCGAGTTTGAACTCTCGGATGTGTGCAATGTAATCCCAGATGTATCTATATCCACGTATAGATCTACACATAGACCGTTGGCAATTCTGTCGACCAGGTCGTATCACGAATCAGTCTAATTGGCGCAACTGGAAAGGGTGATAGAAAAGACAATAAAAAACATAAATGGGTTACGCAAACACCTCGGAGCCCCGTAGGAGTTAATCGACGTGCCTGGTCACGCTAGTCGCGTGCTCTTCTGTAGAACTGGCGCATGTCCGGAAATCGAAATTGTCGAAAACTGTCGCTCCCTTATATACATCTATGAGCACTGTGTTAGTAACGCCTCCGTGTTCTGTGTTGGATTGGGTCGAGCAGTTTATCTCGCTATATGGCTTCGCTGTTCCGAAGCACACCTCTGCCACTTAATTGGAGAATTCGAGTTACTCTCAAGCCCGGACTGTCTAAATATAAACCGTATAGTATATGTCGTTTTCGAGCTTCCACACCCAAGTACCGTCGATTATATTAAGTATTTGGAGAAGTGTGAAGTGCGTTTCTTTGCTTTGAATATATTGTGTTTTTGTTTTTGTTAAATGAATAGCTAGTTGCAAGTCACTTGTGAAATATTACCGATAGTACCAACAATTTTATTCAAGTTTTTTGTGCCGGGAAAATTAAAATGTTTCATAATCAAAAAAAAATATTTAGAAAAAATATCTATATGTATGTGTCTATGTGTGTGCTGGTCTCTAACGATTCAAACAGCTGTATCTTGAGAACATTTTGACGGATCTTGCCTAATTTCGGCACGTATGCAGAGCATCATACTCCAATTCATTGATCTATATTTTTATAAAAATGTCTCCATTACTTAGGCTGTCACCGAATTTCGAACTGTTCCGAGGTAAAATCGATAAACATGCTTCCACATAGAAGTAGCTTTCTAAAAATTAAAAAATAATGACAAAGCACTGCGCAAATTTCTACTTTGTATCCCTTTTTAACGTTGATGAAAATTTAGTTTTTTCACGTAAGTATAACAATTTCATAAATCATTCATACTCATCTTACACTTGCCTCTGCTAATCCTCTTTCCGAACGACAGTAATTTGAAATAAACGTATCCATTGAATATACTGTCGATAGAAAATTGATTAATCGTCAAGAGTGATTATGGTACAGGTGGTGTTACGAAGTTCAGAGAACCTTTCAAACTAGGCCTTCTGTACTCTCTTCACACTTCAGGCCTTCGAGTTGTGGAAGTACAGTTGGTGGTGAAAGCAGCGAAGCATATAGAAGGCGTGATAGCGTCGATATAGTGCGAGGCGAAACTCCAAGGTGAATTTCTTCGGCGTTCCCGAAAGTGGCATGGAAGGGGGATAGCTTGAACTCTAGAGCTACGCTTCTAGCTCTGGCATAGAGGAAGGCAGACGAGTCTTCGGAAGCGCAATATCTCGGTACATCGGCGGAGGGAAGGGTAGCCTTCCGAGTTTTCCGAAGCGTTGCTACTCCGCTCCCGCTGTTACTAGACTCGCTAACGTCTACTCACCTCGAGACTTGCCTTGACCGGCTGGCGTTGGTCCGGGCGTACTTCACCGGGCCTTTGAAACCAGCTGCCGGCCGCTTCCAGAAAGTTTTCGTCTAATTAGGTCGCCGAACGCGGAGGCTACTGCTTTTGCTATATCCACTATAGGTGATGCTCCGTTGCTACTGCTGCTGCTGATGCTTCTCGTATTAGCGGAAAAAGGGGCACCCTGCTGCTCTCGCTTGTTATGTCTGTAGTTTCGGAACTAAACTTAGTCGGTTAGACTATGCGGTGGAAGAGGGCCGAGCGAGAGAGAGATGCGAGTTAGCACATTACGTCTACCGAGGGGATGAGGTGCGGAACTATTGCAACGTTGGTATTATATCTACATGGACACTTGATGTAGGTGAATTAAACCTGTTGGAAAGTTTATGACATTGAAATAACAAGAGGAGACGTAAGAAACATTAGAAGACATCTAGCAAACTTCTAATCTTTAACTACAAGTTTTAAAACTATGTTTCGAGTTTATAGTTGCCTGAGAGGATATTGTTATAGTAGACTATACTGTAGACTAAACTTTTTACAACGATATATTTCATCAGGAAAACAAAATTCTTTGTCACACACGTATACACACGTAACCAATACTTGGATTTAATTATGATTTGGGTACTTTGAGAGGAGAGGAAAAAATCAATGTCATAGAAAATACCAAGAACATTGATTTTTTATGATAAAAATGACCAAAAATATCGATAAATCCGTTCAAGAAAAAAAATTCTTCAACAAATACGATAGGAAGCGATAGTTTTTTTTATTTGAAATTAATTCCCTGATCTTTCCGAATGCACATGATTTTTTTTCAGAGTCTGCTGCAAAAAATCAATGTACCCGGAGAAATCATAGAATTCATTTGACATAAAAAGGAAAAGATGTCTATAAAATTCGTTAAACAAGTTTTAAAAAATATGTTAACTAATTTCACGGCATTATTATTATTATTCGCAATCAATAGTATCAAAGTCAAAGGTACCATACGTGAGTGACGACGTGAACAATAGAGGGTAACATTATTACAGTTTTCGCGTGAGATTCGAGAGAAGAAAACAGGGGGACGAGATTGAAACCTCTGTCCATAAGTAGACTCTATGTACATATAGATATACACATTTCTCAAATCTATTTCTCCACGCCAACGCCAAAGTTGTATCAATCAAAGCAAACTCCCTGCCTTGCCCATCGAATCCGAAAGGCTATAAACAGAACTCTCTCGCGAATTTCCCCAGCTTCGTAGAGAAGTTCTTGAGCAGAACAGACTCAAGCTGTTCCAATGCTGCTATTGCTACTGCTGGGCGAAAACCCTTATCTCCAACCTCACCGAGAGACTCCTTTTCGCGAGAACTTCTTCAGATTCGAACTAGACCAAGGTAATATATACATGTGTTCTATATACGTTACTGCACTGTACACAATCTATGTATATCCACCAAGCTCTACTTCAAGAAATCTCAAACACTTGCGTATACGAGATTTGTTCGTCACCCGAGCACACGGCTTGCGGTTCATATGATTTCCGTAGGATTTTCTGTTCTCTCAGCGGATTTCTCGTACTTGAGAAACTTGAACCATTTCCCCTCTAGCAAAGAACTAAAGTTTTCTCTACGTTAGAAACAAATGGGTCCAAGGAAAAATATAGAAGCCTTTACTATCTGCTTTCAATGATACTCCCTACAGCGTAAGAAGGTTGAGAGTAATAAGAGTGCCTGCACGTCTCTGTCGGAAAGGGTCTGAGAAATGTCATGGATATATGAACCAGCTGTCAATACGACCATGGGGTTTTTAAGATGTCTGTATACTCTTCACATTCCCTTCGAAATAACCCCTCGTGCAGCGTCAACGGGAACGGCACTTTGAATTGGTGAGAACCCTCTTCTCGTTCGACCCTTCGAGACTACGCGAATACGGCGTTCCGAACTCATCCAATTCTTTCAGCTCTCCGAAGTTATATACCGACGGTTATATATATTGATAACAATTGAAGCCAAAGAAAGTATGGATCCTAAGAAACGTTACACGTGGCAGTGAGTGTTGCTACAGTTACAAGATAAATTGTACCAGCTCGACAGTTATTATCAGACCATGCAGAGATAAGCCTATACTATGTGTTGGGCAGGAAGAGATAGGACGTATGCCAATAACTGACGATTGGTCGGTCCTCAAAGTGCCAATCGTAACGTTTTCCGTACGTCTTCCATGGTGTAACGGCACCCTTCATCATCGTTGGATTGACACAGTCAATTCCTCGATGTCTCGTGAAATATATACCACTTCTTTCGCTTACCCAAAGGGCTCTTCCTCTCCTTGTCCATTTCAGTTTGCTGAGAAGATTGGTTCGATGCCAAGCGGCAAATACGTACGAAGAACGGGAGAAAGTGCACGTGTCAAATATTGGAGACAACACTTTGACGGACAGAAGATAACTCGAGATGGCGATTTTCATTTCGATTGAGGTAGTTAATGGGTATTGGAACGATGCCAATTGAGGGTTTTTTACTTCGTGGAGTCATTGACGTGCCGATAATATTATTAAACCGGGTGAAATTGTCGTGTTGTATATGAACTTGTCTGCAGATAAGTTCACAGTTACGGGCAGACATGCCCTTTTTATCGACGATTACATTAAGTGTATCATTGGGTTCAATTTTTCTCGAGACAATATTTCGTTCTTGCACGTCACCATACTTTACGAGTAATTGTCATGTCAAAAACACCGCAGCTACTTAAACTCAACTGGGTATTTACGCCTGAATTCCGAACAATAGTCTCCCTTGTCTGGATATAGTCGATCGCTTTTCTCTCTAAGCTCCATAAAAGCGTATTGCTATCTCCCCGAGAATCTTTCTACCTTCCAGGTCTTGAATTGCACAAGTAGAGTGCATATTCGAGAAAAAACCGGGTAAAGCCAAGATGAATAATATTGCTGGTAAAGCAGAAGAGTGAATAACTCATATTATTTTGTACATTATTCGCTAATTTAATCATGTCATGTTATTCCGGTACTGTGGTGTAGTGACTAGCGTGTTTTCCTCTAGACCAGAAAATCGGTAGGACAAGATTTTGAGTACCGCTGCCGTCGTTTCCACTGAAAATAAATTATTTGGACGCGATGTAGCTCCAGTATATGCATATATAAATATATATATATATTTATATACACTGTAGTCCGAGTGTTTACATTGTCGGCGAAATGCAATTAGCTCCGGCAACGTGAAACAAACTTGAGACTGACTGTATCGACCGAGTTTTTCCGCAGTTTTCCTCTATACTCATGGCTCTGTCCAGAGGCAAATGCGATGAAGAGACGTCAGCTAAAGTTGCAATTTGGGAAACCGTCTAATGACCCGGAGTAACCCTGCAATAGTCGAAATGCCTCTAGTTAGAGGGAAATGCGAACAATATAATAATCATGTCATGTTATTTAATTTCGACATGGTACCGGTAACCAGAATTGTAAACCATTTCAAGACTATTTGAATTTGCTTTTGTCTAGAAACGTTTATCGCCAATGAAAATATCTCTTTATATGGTAATTTTTATTGACGTTAGGGACAATTTATCTTAAACGTTTCATATGTTTATACTATAATTTCAGGTAATCAAGATTTAA
Source organism: Perithous albicinctus (assembly GCA_964016905.1). Classification (NCBI taxonomy): domain Eukaryota; kingdom Metazoa; phylum Arthropoda; class Insecta; order Hymenoptera; family Ichneumonidae; genus Perithous; species Perithous albicinctus. Next base: position 14,980,946 of record OZ024693.1, on the reverse strand, counting down.
AAAAAAGATACCAAAGCATTATACCTTCAACATATGATGAAGAAAAAAAATAAAAGAAACTTGCCATTCAAAAAAGATTTAATTCGTTTTAATAATGTCTTATCATAACAGGACGTTTTCTCAGCTGGTATTAAAACCATTTCGAAAAAAAAACTCAAGAAGAAGCTGTTTTAAGGAAGACAACTTGAGTAAAAAATGTAATTTCCGATAACTAATGTAAGCTATTCGATACAATTAAATAATAATATTCAGATATTTCAACGTTTCCAGCAACTGCATACACATTGGGAGCACCAACTATCCTGAAAATAAAGGGCTCACGTTTTTTTTTTGTTTCGCTTGTGTCTGACGCCGAGAAAATGCGAATCGGTTATAAATATGAAATATACTCATCGGCGAAACACCCCTTTTATTCATCCATACACGTAACGTTGCGTATATTGCATGCAGGAGAATCGCCGAATGAAAACCCGTCGAGCAGAACCATAGTCAGCCAGAGCGATAGAACCCGGTTGTTCACTTCAATATATCTCTTACAAACGATATCGACATGTTACTGCTACACGTACAACCAACTCTCTCTCTCTCTCTCTTTTACCCATTCTCTCATATCGATGGAAATTGATCCCGTAACATGCGTCTCTCGTAAGAAATATACGCTGGCATACCGACGATCGAAAAACATCTCCTCCACCATGTCTACTGGCTAGTATCTCTTCTGGTGGTACATCCTGCCTGTTACCCGCCTTGCTTTAGAACCCCACGGCAGTTCACCGACAGGGTATACCGTACCCCCTTTACACTTCGTACAGCAAAACTGGAGCTCAGTCTTTCTTTTCTTCTTTCGTCTCCTTTTTTCTCCCCCTGGTTGTCCGGCGACCCCCTGGAAAATAAATTGCTTGAATAATGGAAAGGAGTCGGCTCAGCCTGGCTTAACGTTCTGGCCGTGCTTTTCATCAACCCTTCGTGTCACCCGCACACACACATACACACTATCCGCTTCATTCCTTCTCCTTCTTTTCTGCTTCTGTGCTTCACGTTCGTCTTGTATCTCTCTTTTCCTCGTCTATTCTTCGTTGGGACATTCCATTTTCGTCTTCCGCTTCCTACTACGTACACCTCTTTTCCCGTGCTCAACACACCACATTCTTTACACTACTACATTTCACTTCCTACATAATGTATATATAGTTTAACTACAGCGAATAGCTGAATTGTGCTTTCTCCAGACAGCACGTTGTCTTCAGCGACCTATAGGGTAACTCCGGGTGCGACGGTCAATCGCTATATAAGTTTCCAAAGGAGGTTCGACTGTTATTCAAAAGCCATTTTAGAGCTTTATTCATTTTTAACATTTAAATTTACACTTTATGTACGTAATCTCAAAATTTTAGAAACATTCATCGAATAGTTTCATTATAATATGATTCCGAAGCTCAACACTTCGAAGAGTATACGAGGCATTCTTTATCAACGTTCCATTTTTTTCGATTTATATTTTTTTCACTAATGACGACATTCTTTATTTTGCTCTTAATTTTATATAACCTATAGTGATACTTACAGAATCAACAAAAAAAATTGGCAGTGTGGGCAAAATATATTTGGAGGGGTAGATAAAGTTTTTGAAAGTGATAGTGGTCCGGTTCACAAAGAATTCCGTATATAGAACAACTCCTTTCAAAGATATTTACTGTTTCGATGTTGTTTATTATACACAAAAGACGTTACAATTGTAAGCTCACATAAGCGTCGAAACTTTTCTCTTATTTATAAAACACCACGATTCCTATAAGCACATCTTTTATAACTTTATCACTGTTCACGCTTAACAAACACTCGACATTTATACTATTGAGTAAAATGTCTTTTAACGATAATTGTGTGTTTCAATATAACTCGCTACTTTGGGAAATATCAACTGGTACGATCATTATGGATCAGGATCGTCGTTAAGAGTCAATCAAGAATAGGTTATATAATCTAACGATGCAATTGTTTCGTCGGGCATAACAATAAAAAATACAAAGGTGTCCATCTCTCCTCGATTTACCACAACACAACAACTATTTGCTGAACTCTTATTGTAATGCAACTAGCTAGGTTATTTGTAATACCAGAAGTTTATCTGCAAAAAAAAAAAAGTTGACTTCAGGTTCCTTACAAAACGGGACGAGAATCTGTATGACCTTAACAACCTTTGCCTATATTTTTATCTTCAAGCACAGTCTCTCTTCTGTAGCTTCATTCTTTATCTTCTCTTCACGTTTCTCGCACGTTTTCCGTCGCGTTTCCTGTAAGACTTTCTGGGCTTTCCAAGCATCGCTCGCGCTCATTCTTCGAAAAGCGGCGTCGCATCGTCTTCTTTTTTTTTTCTTCACCTCTATATAGCCAAAAGCTGAATTGTGCTTCATTCAAACTTTACCTTTTCTTCAACGACCTACAGGGTATTTCCAGGTGCGATGGCCAATTGTTATGCCAGCTTTTTAAACGCAGATATTGCCTTGACAATGAAGGAGTCGATCGAGCAAGCGAATTTGTTTTAAAAGTTCACTGTTGTATGATATAGATTTGATGGACTTACTATTTTATTTCTAAATCTGCAGTAGACGCAATTAAAATAAATGTCAACTTGTATAAAGCCATAATTATTTCACGTGCTGTGAATTATATGTTGATTCTGCATCCTTTACTAACGATTGTTGATGATGATGAATTATTAGAATTCAATTACTACCGGTATTGAAGGTCATTATAATGGTGAAATTAATTAACAATGTTTCCTCATTGTTTTCCAGATTTCGGAAAATCACCGCTATGTGGAAAAATGTTGACCTATGTTAGTTTTTGCATAGAAGAAGTTTTCGATCGTGCAAGGCTCTAATAACTTTTGCAGTTTTGTTTAATTACTCTACAAATTAACATATTTGACGTAATATTGTAAGAAAAATAGCAGATGAACTAATTTATCTTTCCCTTATTTTATTTAGTCCCTTCAAATTTTATGACGATCATTCTTCAGTTTTATTTATTAGTCCATTTGTAGAAAGAACTTGAGCTCAACATCTCGAAATTTATGCAACTAAACTACGTACAGACATCTAAAAAAATGTTAATTCCATACAATTTGAACCCTCTTGACCGATACCCGCAAAATTCAAAAACAACTTCTGATTTTGAAAACTGATCTCCAATAGGGACGCGGCTACCTACATTATTTGTAGTACTAGAAATTGATCCGCAGCAAAAAAAAAAAAGAAGTTGACAATAGTTTCATTTTGTCTTTTCCAAAACGCGACGAGAATCGGCATGACCTTATAACAATAACTCTCGCCTAGATACTTGTCTTCTTGCACAGTCCCTTTTCTGTAGCTTCATTCTCCGCCTTCTCTTTAGGTGTTCTCGCATGTTCTCCGTCTCGTTCTCTGTAAGACTCGTTTTGGCTTCCGAGGCATTGCTTTGGCTATTTCTTCAAAAATCAGCGTCGCGATCATTCTCTTATTTTTCCTTTACCTTTCTTGGCCTCGACCCGTGGTTCTTACTCTCATCTCGAGCACCGAGCGACGCTTTACGACGTCATCACGCGCACAAGGAAAGAGATATCCCTCAGCACCGTTGCGGCCCTTGCACGTCAAGGGACGACGACGATATACACAACGGTGCTGGTAGAGTTTATTCGGTTTCTCGTGAAGCCGCTTGTCGCACGGACAATAGTGAGTAGTACTGGATTGTTTGGCACAAGACCCTGAAGATGGTCTCGCCCTCCCAGGAGATGAAATACGGTGAACTCGTGCTGTAGACCACCGGCATCTCGCCACACGCCCTAATCTTGCCTCAAACTCGCCTCCTCCACTCCTACACACAACTCGCCAGCGCTATTGACTATATACAGACGCGTGTTTCGAATATCGGGAACGCCGACGTACGGTCCCTACCTCCAAGCATTATCCGATAACCTCTCGAGTGCACGCGTCTCTCGCGCGACTCTTCGAAGATTAATGAAGACGAATATCCAGCGTGACTTGGCAAATCTCACCGACCCGACTGAAAGAAAATAGTCGAGAAGCGGAGAATGGAATGTCGGAACGGAATACCGCGAAAAGCTCACTGTTTTGTCATGCTAAGTAGTTTCACAATTTTTCCTGAATCATCGTGTGAAGAGACAACGCAATTTTTTTGTTTAGGGTTCTCTCTTGTTGGCTTTTGTTCAACCTCTTGATAATTCTACGTCAACATAAAAAGCACAATATACTTGAGCCGGAGATGGGGGAAGCAATGGAAATGCAGAATAGTTTGATATGTTAAATATATGGGGGATCATAGAGGGAAATGAATTTATTCTCAAATTTAAAGAAGCCCTGTCGAAATTACATATTTGTACTTTATTCACAGGTGAAAATTTAATTGGTATTAGATTAAATAATTCTGAACGTAATTACAAAGTTTTAAGATCGTTTATCGACGAATATGCTGACAAAATTGGATATTGAAAACACTCATGCTATACGATACACTCATTAAGAGAAGACTCATTCGGAGTAACATTTTTTCTATGGAGGAAATTACACATGTAGGATGTTACAATGGTATCTGTAGGATGTTACACATGTAGGGTAAAACCGTGTAGAAGAAGGACCTCCTCCTTCGTTTGACGTTTTTTAGGAAAAAAAAATTTATTCTCGGTCAACGCCAGAATTTCATTTATTTTCGTGCATCCTGGTAGCAAAGGATTCAGAATTCTAGGCGAGATCGGGGATTGCGATTGATGCTGACGAAGTAGATGAGACACATTGGAATTCAGGATGTGAATCGACGGAAAGGTGTGTCCTCTTTTTGTCACTGTCTTATTCGCCGTTGCACTTCGGTTGAGAACGGCGGTGTTCCTGTCTCTCGGGAGGACCACCAGCCGGAGCAATAAGTGTCAGTAACTTAACGTGGATTTCCTCTTTTTTTTTTTTTTTTTTTTGCTTTTCCCACCTCTTTGCCTTTCGAGACGAAGAGCACGTCCACTTCAAGTTACCCATGTAACATACGTCTCGAAACTTTCCGAGTATTCACATACGAAATTTTTACATTTTTAAATTCTTCAACGATGCACTGACACACGTTCGTTTATTTACTCGCATGTAAACTCTCGGAATATTTTTGCTTCAGAGCATCGTACTAGAGATGAACAGACTGGGAATGATGGTCGATCTCTCGCACGTCTCGGTGCCGACGATGCTCGACGCGATGAGCGCCTCGAGGGCTCCTGTGATATTCAGTCACAGTAGCGCACATGCTCTCTGCAACTCGTCGAGAAATGTTCCCGACCATGCGCTTCGGCTTCTCGTAAGTATAACGCAACTATTAAAAAAGCCTCATTTAAAAAATTTAAACACTACTTTAAATCAATTTATCACCTTAATACTGCAAAAATCATAAAAAAACATGCAAACATAAGTGATTCTCTCACGTAGTGAAGAAATTATTTCGAAGCTAGCCCATTGGTATCTTCATCCAGGATAAAATAGTATATTGTGTAACAAGAGCCGAAAGTCAGCGATTGCGACGAGTGCAAGGTTTAAAACACGAATCGCAAGTGCCAATTTTGACCCGAGTTGCACACTATATTTTTTGTAACAAATGCATGAATATAGTGGTGCTTTGAATAGTAGTTCTGCGGAACGAACAGTGAACATTGATGTTACAAGTTTTCTTCCCTAGGGACGAAAGTGAAGCAATAACGAACTGCTCATGCGCGATCTTATCCTTTCAACACTGCCATGAAAAGCATCGCTTCTCAAAAGCACCCTTTTAAAATGAGTATGAGAATCATTTATTTTTTACCTAGTTATAATTTTTTTTGTAATTTTCTTTGTATTCTACATGTCAGTCATATATGGGAATGATAAAACCTCGTTAAGAGACCTCTAAAATGTTTTCTACGATGCCCACCCTATATGAGGACTTTCTACAGCTCGAAAACTAAAGATTAGAGTGGAGGGGGGCGTAAAAATATGAAAAAAAATCATTTACGATACACCGTATGCGTTATACGATGAAAAAATTGGCCGTGTTATTTAAGTCGCAATCGTGTTTTTAATTGAAATTAGTAGTTTTTTTTTATAAATCAAGAACGGTTAAAAATAAAGATCTAATAAAAATCACACTTATTCTTTTCAGTGATAACAACAATGTTAAAAAATACTTGAGAAATCGAACAGGGTCAGGTTTCATCTTGTGCCCCTTATATATTTCTCAGTTAGCGTTTTTCATTAATCCTAAGTACAGTATTATAATTAAATAATACCCAACGGTTTATTGTATAATTACAGGCGCAGTCAGGTGGTATAGTGATGGTCTCGTTCTACCCTCACTTCATAAGCTGCGGTGAGAAGTCGACCCTCGAAGACGTTGCCGGTGAGTTTGATCTCGTTCCCTTTGGCATCACGCGACTCTGCACCCATTCGCTAGCCGAGCCCTTTAAAGCTACGATATTCGCGGTTCGTCGAATCGACAAGATGAGACGAGAAACCACGCGCTAGTGGTATATCGGTTCTGTGGCTTGAGCTTCTCAAGGCCACCCAAAAGCCTCTCCACTCTCCTGCACCTTTCTCGCTAATCCCTTGCTCTGTCAAGGGAAACGCGTCGCTGCATAATTTACGCCTGATTATGGCGCGGCAAACGCGCTGAGAGTTCGATTCCCCGAGGTCGCATAATATTCGCGGTAACCTGGTCTTGACGACCGTGAGTCGAGAACCAAGTCATGCGGCGCGACCTTTATGAAATTATCCGAAATCACGGGAACCTTCAATTTTCTATCACTTTATATTGAAATTCGTTACTTTGTTAACTCGGAATTTTTTCAATTAATTAGATATCACAGAGGAAATGACAATATGTAGGAGTGTGAAATATCGTGTTGGCAACATTTATATATTCACAAATCGAGATACTATTCGTCCAACTTTGGTAATGCCAAATATGTACATGATATATTCTCGCTGAAGTGAATAACCTACTTTTTAATCGATATTTTGTTATTTTATTCAAACTTGATTTCCTGTTAGCAGTACTGCAAAGAATGTCACACGGTGAATTTTAGAGCTATAACTATTTTTTATTGATCTACATGGAAATTAGTGCTTTGCAGTTTTTACTCCTCCATTTTCTTTTTTTTTTTTTGACAATTTTTTTGTAAAATTTTATTTCCTGGCTACTATTTTAAACATTACCAAGAGACTTTAAATTTGATTCGGTTTCTACTAACATTATCTGATATTCTCGAGACAATTTCGCAAATAGACTATACAAAAATGAGCGCTATTTCTTCAATGATTCGAAGTCCAATATCATCGAAATATTGGGATCTATATGGATTTTTAGGACTTCGTGCTCAACCGCGATATATCCACCAGGATCACATCGCGCATAATAGACAGTAAATTCGGAGGTTAAATTCTCAATAATTTTTGCATTTTATTGATAAAATTATATGGTAACGATGGATCGATCACGAGAGCTGTGAAAGGGTAGAGACAGCGTTGCATGTAATACGGTCAGAGGGATGAAGTGAAAGCGCGTGGTAAATCCAAAGTACATGCATAGCTATACCACAGCAGCCGAGAATGTGAATATTCCTGCAATTCCCTTTTTTCCGAAGCGGCAGCAATTTTCCCTCGGGAATACTGAAAGGGAATGGGATGAGAAAGAGAGAAAGAGAGAGAGAGAGAGAGAGAGCTCGATGGTGCACGGCGATTATCGTTATCCGCAGAAAGCTAATAACGCGCTCAACCGTGGCAACGCGCGCCCGAAGCCTGCGATGAAACAGCTCGAGTAGGTATGGGAATACGAGCCCTCATTCCCCGCTCTGCATACCCTTCGCCAACTCGACAAGTTCGTTTGTTCACTCGTTGCCGTTCGTTCGTTTGCCAAATGTACGCACTATTATCGATTTATCGTTCAACAGTCTCAATTTTCTGTTTCAGCGCATATCAACCACGTGCGAAAGGTCGCTGGGGTCGACCACGTTGGCATTGGTGCCGGATATGATGGGATCAATTTGTAAGTACTACCGGAAACGTTCGGATCAATTTCAACAACTACACTCTGTATAGGGAATATTCCACGGATAGTGAAACAGATTTTGACTGAAAGTCCACGAATCCGCTGCCCATCTAGAATCTCATTCCTTAATATTATACTAAGAGTGTCCCATAATTTTAGGTCCCAATACATTTTTTATTTCTCTTGAGACCCGAGTGAGAATTACCGGAAAATGTATGTTCCGTTACGTGAAACTACGCTCTTTTCAATGAATCAACCAGAATAGTTATTATATTTATTTTAAAAAGTGTCTATTTACTTGTTACTAATGTAATGTAATGTGTCTATTTAAATGTTACTTAGGCCATAGGTGGAAATTTATAATCCAGGGGTAAGCATTGAAATCGTCATGTACAGATGCAGCTACTGTCTGCGGCCGTTGAACTCATTTGCACACTACGGTGCTTAAACCGACTCAATGTGTCCGATACACGTGAAAATTCGATAGTTCCAACTATTACCAGACTACCACAGGGGCATACGAGAATAAGAGGGAGGGGGAGACACCAGTCCGCAAATTGTATCGGGAAATCGAGACTCGTTAAAAAAAGCTAGAATTGGTAGCCAGCAACATAAAAACGAAATAACAGAACGAACGCGCTCGAGTGATCCGGCTACCGAGCTCCGAGAGCTCGCGGATGTAATAAATAAGCCCTGCGGTTTAAATAAATATAAATTGCTTCAAATGAAGTGGGAAAACTTTGATGCAGGTGCGAGAGCACTTTTACGCTACAAGTACAGATGGCGTCCAATAAAGTTAATAAATCGTCGGAGTTCAAGCAACGTGGTCTGCAATATTTCAGTTTGGCTTTTGTGAAATCCCTGAGAGAAGAAGCGGTAGACATCAGTCAACTTGAAAGACATCTTGTTTACCAAGTACATTTTCTAGCGAGAAATTACTAGCGCGCCTCTCGCATCCCTCACGACCCTCCTTTTCCTCTATATCTTTTTCTCATCCCTCAGTAACGTGTCTCTCTCTTTTCTTCCCAGATCTTCGTTTTTATTTTACTCACCCCTCGCTTCTCTCTCTCTCTCTCTCTCTCTCTCTCTCTCATTCTCTCGACGCCCGACATTGCCAGCGATAAATTAACCAAGCGATGCTTAAGTGGCGTGAGAAAGGGAGGATACGAGAAGCCTGCAAGTTAGGTGTATATATATATAAAGGGATAGGTACAGTGTGTATTCTATATTTAACCCTCCGCAAGCTTTTTCAATGCGGTACGTTACCTTCGCGCCTTTGAGTTTGTTGAACTACATGGAGTACACGCGGCTGTTCAACTCGTGTGTCTGCGACGCAAGACGTCGTTGCATGCATCATTAATCCTTAATGAATTGGTGAAGCAATCAGAGTCGATAAAAATTAGGGATTCGAGTACATGAGATATTTCTATATAGAAAGATCGATAATGTAGGAATCCAGGCGACACTGAACTCAGACCCAAGTTGTGACTTGCCAAAATTTCATCTAGAATTGAAAATGAATTAGTTGACGAAGCGTAACTAAAATGATTAAGGCAGGAAAGTTCATTACAGTGTCGAAAAATTAATTACACAAATAAACTTTTGATGTATGTGAATTCCAGAATCTTTGATATCTTACCAAATAGGTGATGCTGTCACAGCCTGCCAATCATTTTTTTATTTTAATTTAATGTAGGTTTTAAACCAATATTCGAATATACGTCCAAGCATTTGCGATCGTGTACAATTTGAAGCTTGTGTATAGCGTATTAACAATGAATAATGAAAACTACGAAATAGTCTAGTTTTACCGACCAATGCCAGTAATAAAATCTACTCCCGCAACCTCTTAAGGTAACCTGGGAAATATCAGGGCATCCATTATAAGGTACCAAATGCTAAGATAGTGCACAAAAAATATATATATTTGTTCATCACCGATTACATTCTCTGCCCCTCAGTATTTTTAGAATCAAGAACCGAAAAAAAGCTCTAATTGTTGAAGAACCAACAAAATTATCCAAAATTAGAACCAACCAACTCAGTTGGTTTCTAAATGGCAAAAAAATATTTGTGTGTGGCAATCAAAGAGATTGCGTGTTCATGGTCTAAAGATTATAGAAATAAATGTGCCAGTGGTCCAAATACATTCATTCATGTGATTCAACTTAGACGCCGTTGCACGATAGGCAACTTTCCCCTACTACGTGCATAAATCCAAGTACTACATTAAATTAAATGCATTCATTCAAATTTTCAATTCAAACTTTAGAAATGAAGATGCTGATTGTCTCAGCGATCAGTCGCTTCGTAGCGCACATGTCTTTTCGTTTTATCAGACGCAAATTTCTTGCACAATTTTTTCTTTTCATGCATAGCAAAAACGTTCATCTAGAGCATAGAACATCAGCGATGGGTACACCGTTAGCAGTCACGGGGCGGTTGTTGTCCATGCCGGGAGAGAAACAAAGCGTCGTGGTGACAAATAGTTGGACGTACGGGAAGGGTGGAGTCGACGTCGGTTTCGTCGACGGGCTTGCGAGAGCTTGTTCTCCCCGCACACGACCTACTCGAAAATAGTCGTTCGCCGCGTGCTTTCCCCAGTGAAAGACCATCAGTGGATGCTAGGACGTTGAAAACGGGATTCGGAGCGCTGAAACGCGTGTACACGCGGAATGCAATGCTCTGGAATGCGAAGGAGTGTGAGAGCGAAACGAAATGACTCGACGAGAATACCCGGAGAGGTAAAAAAAAGAAAACAAGAAAGAATACAATAAAAAAAAAATGGAAAAAGAGAAGCCAGGCAGAGGGATAAAAACAATGTGCTAGCAATGGCACGACGGTGCGAAGAGGAGGCTGAGGAAGAGCAAGGGACGCGAGCAACGAAAGAGCCGCTGTAGAGATTCTATGGGCTGGAGTTCGTAGCAACAGCGCGCGGCGAGCGAGATAGCGGGTCGAAACGACGGTATTTCGTGTCGTAGGATAATGATTCGCCAGGGCAGGTAGCTCTGCTGCATCTTCGCTTTCTCTCTTCTTCCCACTACGCAGGCAGCTGGTACTAGGTAAATTGTCTCCCACACCCTTCTACAATACACACGGCAAAATCCCGCACACCGTACGTCCAACTTCTCCCGGCGATGTCTCCCGGACATTTCAAGCACCTCGTTTTTTATTATTTTCTTTTTTTTTTTGTTTACATTTACGAATGTTGACTACGGAACTGTTGAATGGGGGCAGCTGCAAATTCGTACTACCGTGTCAAGTACGGCGACAACTGAAAAGTTTTCGGGTCAAGAGACTCTGCAGTTCTAGGATGTGTAATGAGAAAAAGAAGAAGGTGACAGAAGGATTGGATTGCTGGCGAGGACTCAACGACGAAAAAATATTCCTTTGACAATAAGTACAGGCGAAGGGGTTTATGAAATGTAATAATTAATTAATGTCAAATGTTTAACGTGTTACAGCAATTTGAAGATAACGTTGTTAAATGTTATTGGCATTAACAGAAAGGGCATTTTTGTTTTAATTGATTTCAGTAATTACTAAGTGTAATTTAATTTTTAACTTAAAATGAATTTTAAACCGTTATTTTTTAAGCAGTATAACGTTAGAGTAGATGGGAGCATAATAAAAGAGTAAATTAATTTAAAAAAAAAAGTTAAAAATGTTGAAATTATATTTCTAGGTTTTAATAGACAAGATTTATTCGTGCATCAATGAATTCAAACATTCTACTATAATTTTTCATGTAAAATTAAGAGCTGCCGTAAAAACTCGAATTCTCAACAAATTTTCATATGAAGGAGATTGTGCAGACCCAGAATGTGCAATAAAAAAAAGAGATACGAGGCTACGACCAGAAGCAGACGACGAATTAAAGTAATAAATGCAATGTAATTTTCAACAATGGATAACGATTTTTTAGACAACATTTCGAATTATGTTAACATAGAATGAAGGGAAAAAGAGCAAAGTAACGACAAGAGCCCAAAAAGAAAAACAATGTAAAAGATCATAATGAAAGAGTAAATTCACGAAAACTGAATAACAAGTTAAATAAGGATATTTCCAGATTGTAACAGACGCGGTTTGTACCCGCATCGATGAGTTCGAACAAGCTACTATAATTTTTCATGCAAAATCCGCGTTCTCTCGGGAGAAATTGCGAGTAAGAGTGGAAAGCACTTTTCTCGATTCGGAACGCACAGTATACGCGAGAGAGCTCGTCTTCTTTTCCTCTCAGCGGCGTCGTTTTCCCTGCTTCCGGGAGAACGGTGGAATTATGCCGTGGCATCGTAAAAACCAGAAGAGTGAACGAGAGAAACCTCAGTTGCATGTGTCCGCGTCTCACTCTCATCTCGTGCTTTTCCATCCTTGCTGTAGATTCTACGTCGACGTTGTCGTCGTCTTCGTCGCATATTGCATATATACCCTCTTGCGACTCCGAGAAACTAATCTCGAAGCCCGCGAGCGTCTAGATTAAATTTCACTGGTACCTGCTCCGTAGCAGCACTCTGCTAGTGACTCAACGAGATATCCCCCAGTCGAGATATCGTCGTTACTTTCAGACTCCCTCCTCGTGCTCCTGCGATATATATATAGCTGTGTGGCTGATGCTCGCCGCGAAGGCCAGCGCATAAAACCTTCGCTTGAGCGACCTTTTCGAACGGCCGGTGCTCCGCAGCAACGATTGAGAACGCGCTTGCAGTTATCGTTATCCCGCACCCTAACTTGTGACACTCCGACACCTGGAAACTATCGAAGAATCCGTGGACGACCTTCGATTATCGATAAAACAATGAGAGAGCCAGACGGATGTAACGAACTACTGCTATCAAAACGATTATTGTATATTAGCTGAGGATGGAAACGAGAAAAGAAGAAAATTCCAGTAGGGGAGACCGGGGCCAGTTGCAAGATTTTTTGTTTCACATTTTTTTTTGCTTTAATGATTTGCAATAAATGTATGATTCCACGACCGATCGTTTATATTGCGTGCAATTTTGAACATCCTGTATGGCCCCCGCTATTCGTAGTATCGAATAATTGAAGAGTCTGCATTGTGTCCCAATTTGCCTCGCTACTATTCGAAAATGCTCCGGGGCAAGTTGAATGTTTCGCAAACGGAAAATCTTATTAACCAGGAAAAAGTCGGTTATTTTTTTAACAAAATTTAATCGCCAACCTGTATAAACTTAATCAACCAAATTATAGAATCGAATGTTAATAGCTAGGAATTAAAAATCCTCTTTCAGTTCAATCTCCATGCTTATAAATCCAAGCTTCAAACTTCAATCTGCTCATCCCCAACTAATTGGCTCTCCAAAGTAAAGTTGTCAATCCGTGTGATCTTCTTTGATAGCTCTGCCGCCGATGCAAAAATAAAAGAAATCAACAAATAATGAGAGCCCCTTAATGTTGGAGCACAGCGAGTGAGAGAAGTAGACTCTCGAATGGCAAAGGTTCGGGACCGCCTTGAAAGGCAAAGGATACATGCACAGAGGGTTTGGAACGCGGAAGCCAAAGGAAGTGCAAGGCAGCAAGACATCTCTCGTTGAGGGGTGAAAGCGACTCAACATAGCAGTAACACACAGTGCTAGAAGCACCAGAGGCAGTAGTATATAGCAGAGGCGATGGTTGTACCCTCGTGTCGGAGGAGTTTGCAAGGGCAATTAATGATAATTATTATGACATTAATTACCAACGGGTCGGAGGTATGGGGCTCATGAGGATGCAACGAGGTTGCCACATCGCGCTGCTAGGTTACGGGTATAGGAGGTTCGCTGGATCCTCCCGTTTGCCCTGAATGGACGTGTGGGTTTGCACATTCGCCATAGAGAGCAGGCCCAGGGTATCGAGGCCGCTAACCCAACGGTGTGAGCGGGTCCAGGGTTAGAACACATGTGTGTATATATACATATATATATATATATGTATGAATATATATTATATACATACATATACGTAACATAGACTGCGCGTTTAAGCCGATAATGGTCGTCTCGCGGTGGTTCACCACCCCCGGTATCGTTCTCTCGCTTGCACGCCGAGTAATATGAATTTTAATCTCACGTAAAAGCTTATTGGCGAGCTCGGGCTCGGCGGCGTTCCTGACGCTTGCTCACCCTCGTCTTCTCGTTTAGGCTCTCGTTCATTTTCGCTCGTTCTCCTGCTCGTTTATACTTGCTCACCGCAGTTTTTCTTGTTCGGCTATGAACGCCCACTTCTCTTAGGGCACTTTGTACACTGCCGGCTATACCCATAGCCATGTACGTCTGGCTCGTTCTCTCGTAAATTTATCTCCAGCATCCTTCTTCGTGCTTCTTCTTTTCTCTTTCATTTAACGGCTCACCCCTTCATGTAATAATTTTATCAGGAGCTGTAGCCGACAGTCTCCGAGATGCGATGTATATTAGTCGAATGATTCAAACTGATTTTAAAAAATCTCTTTTGTAAAAGCCATCGTCGAACAGCTTTTCCAAAACAATCAAGTGTCCCATTTTCCTGCTGTATTTTAGAAGTCCATTTTTCTTATTCGTCAAGTATTATCCTAAAGCGTAATAAGACAGACTGTCAAATGCCAGAACATACAATAAATGTACATCGATATTTATAGCCATATTCTTTTTATATTATTCAGATTTATAGAATTCAATTTACATATAGAAATACGTACATTGGATATACATGTCTATGCATGTATTATCTATATAAATATAATTATGCAGATGTATTAGATTTTATATCTATGTATAATAAATATACATAAAAGATGTATCTGATAATATTTATATTTTATATACTGCCATCCTGTTTACATATATAAACATTAGAAGCATGTATATAAGTCTATATATAACTGAAAATATACATAAAATATATTTCGCGTATATTCACAAAATGTATTTGTTGCCGAAAAAGTGCATATTTCCACATATGTAAAATATATATTCGAAATATATATGAAACATACAATATATATGTCGCATATATTTTGTATATATTTTTGCATAGTTTCATGACTGTATTTTCTACATATATTAGCGTTGGGCTCTTTATGTCAGATTCGACCTAAACAAAAAGATTCAATGTGTGACTTGGTTGCGGTCCCAGTTTGTCTGACGACAGCAGCGACCATCAATCACAGCATGAATAAACAGGCGACAATGCAAATATGAAATCTTCGATATTTTCGAGATATCTCGTGACCCATCAACTTTTTAGGAAGTGACTTTATTTTTATGAAGGTATTCATCCAGTTTCTGAATATAGGTAAATTCAAGGAAACATTAACAGAGGATAACCGGAGAAAATATTTCAATATCAATATCTCCCTCTGAAATTCGGTTTACTTTCGGAATCGGGGTGCATGAAAAATAGAATAGTCATTATCAATTTATTTTATTTTTGACCACGAATTAAATATTTGAAGCCTCTGAGAGACCATCAAATATCAATATTTTCCCCTGAAATTCTGCCCACTTTTAGAAATTTTGTGATAAGATAATAAAATATTTATATCAATTTGTATGAATATAAATACTACCTTAAAACATAATATCTTCTTTAACACCTGAACACTCATGGTTTCTCCAATTTCCATATGAAGCTGACTTCAATGTACACAGAAAGCACATATTTATCAGAGTAAGATCTTTACCAACATCCGCTTTTGGAGGAAACATGACAGTGTGCCCTCATGCTTCATCATATACTACTCATGAAATATAACTAAACCTTGTTAATTTATACCTCAATAATCATGAAAGTAATCCATTTTTCTAAGATCTTAGAAAATTCATCTTTTGTACGGCAATAAAAAAAATATAATAGCCGGTGTTCGAATTCTAGTGTGAATTTGCTTCACACCCTCAAATCTTCCAACAAATTTAACTTGAAAATCGGTGAATGAAAATTAATACAATTTTCCGATTCAATTTATGCCATAGCGCCGCTTTGATTGTTAACGATTGTTTTATTTTCATCTACCTATCACGAAAATAAATGGGCTTAATATTTTAGATTTAGATAATTTTAACAACCTCACTTGTGTAAATTTAACTCTGTGAAAAGTGTTACTATGAGCGCTGATCAAAAGCCTACAGTCTTCAATATGCTGGATTATTCACAGTGTAAAAGTCTTGAAAATCGTACAAACAACACATTTCCGTAACAGCTCATATCCGTTTGATTTTTTTCAACCAATCAATCCTTTTTCTTAGGACTGTTTGGAAGAAACTAAAAAAAATTGAAAGTACCTTTTAGACTCAATAGAATCTGTAATAAACCATAAATATCAAATTTTGACCTCTGAATAATACGAAAATTATATTTCATAAAAGTTCAGATAATAATTGTACCGTTGTTGTATTGATATTAATAGATATATGGCCAATTATAGAAACACAGTGACGCAGGTATAGAATAAATAAACAGTACAAAACAATTAATCCAAAAACCGGCATACTGAATGAAATCATGGCACGATAAAAATAATGACGTACAACATACGAGTTTAATAAACAAAAGGCTTTTTCTTTATTTTGACAAAGTTTTTGAAAACTTAAAAACGTATGTATATATAATATACAAATGTCTAAATGAGTTTTCAATTAAAAAAAAAAAATTATAGTCTTTATTGTTGAACATAAAAATCTTAAATTATAACACATGCATACATACACACCCATACATCATGAAATGGTCATTTTTTAATTCTTCATTCTATATTAGCTTTCGCGTTCCAGTCACAGCGTTTATTCGTTTGGTATCGAATTTCTTGCGAAAAGTCTCACACTTATTAATAATAATAATGATAATCATAATTTTGTTCTCATCTATTTTCTTTTTTAATAGGTTTATGGAATATCCCTTTTTAATGATGCTCTTCAAGGCCTGAATATGGGTGTCTTCCGCTTACAGATCAGACGTCTCGAATATTTCGCACGATACAATTATACATTTATAGATGTTAATACTGTGACGGTCGAACCATCACTGATCAAGCGCACCGATTTCGGGGGTCCTACGAGCACTGTAGATTTTGAAAATTAAATATTAATAAAATTACAATATTCCGCTAGCGGAAAATACAAAAGTACCAAATTTCTCTACAAATGATAAAAACAATAATGAGAAAAATCTGAAAAAGGTCAGGGTTCGTACAATTGGAATAGAATACTCCATATGCATCTTAATAACTGCACTTTGTTTTCCTGTACCTACACACAAAGGTCGCGAGTTTTCATATGCACATAGAAGCACAGGAATACGCTATTATATCCACGATTATCATTATAGTGTAATACCCTCGCTATTTCGCTTCCTCTCATCCCGCTGCTTCTCCTCGTGTCATTACCCCATTTTCAGCTGACCTACTTTACCGCCCATCCGTACTTAATAATGAAATTAAACGAGCAAAAGCTCTATCTCTCGCTCTCTCCTTCTACGGGTACGCTTGTGGCATAACCCGCCCGCCCGTGTACGGCCGCGTGCACCTGTTCCGATAAACGGATATAGTCGTGTATCCGACCGAGTAACATCTCCATCGTTTCATCTCGGGTTTTTACTTCTTTTTCACTCAGACATCTTCACTCATTTCAGTGTTTGTCGCTTTTCCACCTTTTCAACATCAATAAGCCGTGGTGGTTCGTGTCTGACTCGCGTAGATCATTTCCACTAGATGTTTACGCCACGAGGTGTCATGCCTCGAAGACCGCTTCTGAGTCATACCGACTTTTTCAACAGAGCAGTTGTGTCTAGCTGGTAACGACCTTTTTTACAATGTGATCGTGTCTGACTTGCGTCGATCTTTTCTACTTGCTGTATTGTGTTCCTGCACGCTCGATTCTACCGCCCATAAAGACTGTTTAAAGGTAACTCTATATGAGGCATTCCAACTCAGTTTGTAGACCGTTTGTCGTCACATTTCTGTATTTGATTAAAACCCCATATTTTTAATGATTTTTAGGAGCACTGTTCCCGAAGAAATTTTGATTCATTTTTCTAATCATACATACTTAATCATTTTTTTTCAATAAAGAGTATCCTGACACGATATCGGAAACTCTAAGGAAGTGCTTTTTTTTGCATTAAATTCCACCTATTTGAAGAAAATCCTTGCAAATTGCTTCCTCATTAATTTTTGCTCTTTAGAAACCTTCCAATATGAGGAAGTATCTTGATGGGTTTTATTTCCTCATAGAGGAAACTCTGTAGAAAGCAAAAAATAATGAGGAAGCATTTTGCAAGGTTCTACTTTGCAGGCTTGTTTATTGTTGAAAAACATTTTTCTAAAAATGTGTACAAAATTTAAGATAAATCTCTGGAACATTTCGACGTTTTTTTCGTGACGTCATTTTTTTCATATTTGTTCACGAAAATCGAAATTTACCGACATGTCGACAGTTCATTCGACTAAATTCATCATTGATAATCAATAATGGTGAAATCGTGTCGAAAATTGCAGTCGGATATCTCAGAATTTACAGGAGTTGATGTATTGCAGACATTTAAAAAAAAATTAACATAACAATAAAATTAGAGCCACTCCATCGATTATCGTCAAATTTGATACACATCATATTTTGATGGTAGTCCATTTACGTACAAAATTTCAGCTCGATATCTCATAATTTGCGACAGTTATAGGGTGAAAACGAAATTTTGAAAATTTTCAAAAATTTTCATGTATTTTTCCGTGAATTCCATACAAACTTTATCATTTAATTCTCATACCCACTCAAATTTTTTTTATGTAAATGTTACATATTTTTGTTTGTAAATTTTCCATTTATTTAACTGTATTTTACTTTTTTACTTCAGTTTCTTTTGTTTTGAAGATTTCTAAAACAAAATTGTTTGTTATAATAAATTATAATAAACATTATAAGAAAAATGTATTTTTAAAAAATAATCACATTTTAACACAACTTTTTAAAATCGTTTTCTCTTTAAATCGCAGCATTATTGGCAACGAGTCACACGAGACCCCAGGGACTGACATTGTGGCTAACCTCCTTCAAGTACAATCCCCGTACCAAACTCCTATTAACACTCCAGCAGAAACTCCACCTGAAACTCAACTAGAAAATGTTGACCACGAAGACTCTACTCACCCAAGATTAATTAATCAGCATAACAACAACAACGGGGAACCCCTAACAAAAATGAAAAAAAAAAGGAATAATGTGCTTAACAAGAAAAAACATAATGAATTAACAAACTGAATTATTAAAACAAATTAACTTACCTTAAAGACATGGCGTCTTTAAGGTAATTAAAAAATATGACGTATTTAAGGTAAATGAAAAATATTTATTGAATAACGTTAAATGTTACACACACACACACGGACATTTTTTCTAAATCACTTTTCTCGATGTTTTGGACCATTTTAAGTAGAGTAAGTAAAAAATTTTTTTACGAAAACGAAGCTTCCTCTATAAGGAAGTAAAATAACTTTATTTTTTTCTTCAAAATTCGATAGTGACCGGTAATTTTTTTTTTTTTGTTTACTGATGATGTAGGAGATACAAAAAATGTACATGCATTCGCGTCCATCGTTTACACTTGGATGCGCGAGTTAAAACGTATATGTGTGATCGTGACGACCTTTTCTACTCTATTCAACTTCGTATTTCTCTGTAGATCATCGAGACCCTGTGAACTTTCTATAAATGGTATTCTTCCCGCACGATTAATGTCTGTGGCAAATGTATTCGTGCTTACTGTCTATTAATAAAAGAGCGGCAGTTATGTCCTAATTCCTTTCTTCATTTTCTGTGCCATTACGTGCTACCTTCGAGGATTCGTGATGTCTTTCTTCTCTGTGATCTACGATCTTCAGTATACATCGTCTAGCAAACTATGAACCCAAAACGCAAATGCTTAATTGCCGATCCAACATTATAATAAGATTTATTTATTCATAAGATACATACATATTTATGGAAATGTCTTAAAATATTTAGCAATCCATCATAACTTTTTTAGGGAGAATTGTCTTAAACTGATACAAAATATATTTCACATAATTTCCCATAATTACCTGAACATGGAAAATTATAGAAAAAGTTCCTTCTCCAAAAATAATAACAATTAGAGTATTTAAACAAAATAGAATCTTGCAAATTGCTTCCTCATTATTTTACATTTTTTAAAAATGTTCACATGTATGCAAAGTAGAACTTTGGGAATTGTTTTCTCTACAAAGCTTCCACTATGAGGAAGTACGTTTATCTACTTTGGCTTCCTAGAGGAAGCTTTGTAGAGAAAAAAATTTGCAAATTTCCACTTTGCAAACATGTAAACATTTTTAAAAAATGAAAAATAATGAGGATGCGATTTGGAAGATTCTACTTTGCAGGCTTGTTTGTGCATGAAAAAATTTGTCTTCTGTAAAAATCGCATTCACAAGCTTATTGAAATTTTAAAAACCTTGCTTCACGGTGCACAATACGTGAAATAACTTTGAAGCTGGTACATTTTAATTTGTGCAAGCTAGTGAGCAAACGAGATTTTTCAAAAAATAAAAAATGTTATAAAATTCGATCTACTCGACCGATTTGTGCCAAATTTGAATTAAAACCTTGTTTTAACATATTCCAGAAGTGAAACAAATTTAAGTCCGATATCCCGCAATTTGCGCGAGTGAATGCTCGAACGATATTTTTCAAAAGTTAAAAAACGTTATAAAATTTGAACCGCTCGACCGATTTGCGTAAAATTTATACCCAGACCTACAGGACAATCCACATGTCCGCCAAATTTGATTAAAATCTACCTAAAAAAGTCGAACTTTTTTTTCGCGATAGCAATGTCTTGCTTTTTTGGAATAAGGTCGAAATTTATCAACATAGCGACCGTTCCTTAAAATAAATTCATCTTCGATACTCAATAATTGTGAAATCACATGGTAAATTGCAGCTGGTCGTCCCAGAATTTAGAAAAGCAGAAGTGTTTACGGACATTCTAAAAAAAATTGAAATTGCAACAAAATTTGAATCACTCTATCGATTCTCGCCGAACTTGGCACCAATCATGCTTCACTGTAAGTTCGTTTGTGTTCTAAATTTCAGCCTGATATATCGTAATTTACAAAAGTTTGTGTTCTTTTGGGCTAACAAAAAAGTGACAACAAATGCGTTTATTTGTTAGGTTAGCAAAATAATTTTTTTTAATTCAGCTAAACATATTAGTTATGTTAGCAGTAAGTTTTTTAAATCTAACTAACAAACGTATTTCTTGTCACTTTTTCGTTAACCCAACAAAACCATTTTCCTTCGAGATACACGGTCCAGTAAGAAATGTCATGAAATGAGCTCACCAATCGCACCCCCTTTTAAATTACATTTTTTTCTCAATTATCATCTTGTTTCGGATGAACATTTTATTCCAAATTGTTATTTTGTTTCATATAGAAATTTCGTTCCAAATTTTCTTCCAATCCGGATTGGCCCATATCCCGAATTATCCTCCTTTAGTCTATACATATATATAGATGTACGGAGGTATTCAGTGATGTAGATTCTGGTGTATGTTTGAAGCGAAACTGCGCATGGCTGTGATCGATAAACACTCAGGACAGTCGGGATAACTGGCAGTTTCGGCAGTCGCGTCGCATGAATAACTACTCACACACTCAGACTATGCCCGTTCTCTCGATGCCTACACCATTTCCCTTCCGCTTACTGGATACGTGTCTCTATACTGACAGCAGGTTACCTTGCTCAATGCCAATCGCTTTCTCACTCTGCAAAAGCTGATATAGGGAAATTAGGACACGCAGAAAGGGTGCGATTGCAGACAGAGATGCAGAAAGCCGTCCAAGTTGGCAATTGCTCGAGACCTCCTATTTCAATCGAACTTTCGAACAACATTAATAATGTAAACCGCACTCGATCGATCTCTTCGGATATTCCGCCTATATAGACCGCAAATATGGCCAAAGTTTTTGCATCCTTTATTTGAAAATCTATCTCGGGTAGTATGATTTTTTTATCTTCTGTATATTCGGCGTCACACGATCGTCAATACTTCAGGATAACGTTTCGACGCAAAAATTCTCGTGCAAATATCAATACATCGGGCTGGTTTGTTTTCTGGTGACAGGATAAAATAATTCATACTCCAACCACACGTACAGGTCATACATAGAGCGATATACAACCAATCCCTTTCAATGTAAATAGAACTAAAGTTCTGTAGAGATACTGTAACGAAGAAGAGAGTGCAAATATTGTAGCCACTGTTACGAATAAACTGTGAAGCCATTCCAAATCTAAAGTCCATTTTTCTATAAATAACGGCAAAAGTAGAGAGATACTCCTACAAAATAAAAACAGAGTGCAAATATTGTAGTCAGTGTTACAAGTAAACTTTTTGGCACTTGAAATTAGGGATGCCGTTTTTAAATTGATTAATCGAGGTATCGATATTTTGTATACAAGTTAATCAATTTTTAAATCGATTATGAAAGATCGATTAATTGACTGAATCGATCTAATAATGCCATACTTGTGCCAATTTAATTCGCACAAGCAGCAGAAAATTGTATAAGAGCCAGAATTTGTTGGAAAAAATAATATTCCAATTAATGTAATATTTCCTAAATTGAGTTTCGAAAATTTTTAAAAGAACTCGATTTTCGGGGGATCGATTTTTTCGTACTCGATTTATGGTTAAATTGATTAATTGGGCTAGGATCCAAATCGGTCCTACAGATCGATTATTCTCTAACAATCCGGCAACCTTACTCGAAATCCAAAACCCATTTGCACCTTTGAAATATTGCTGTCATATGTTCGTCCAAATTACGAAAATATTGAAACTTTGAAATCGAAGTGACAGTGTTTTATTCATGATGTGTTTTGTTGCCAGCAAAGATGTTGTAAAGAAGTTCAGTTAAGTGCCAACGTTGATATAAAATGCTGTAGCGCCCGTAATGTTTTAAGGATAGACCACAGTGGCTTTTGAACTTTGGACACTTTTCAAGCATATTCCACTAAACTTGAACATTCTTTTTAAATTGTTTTCCCGTAAAGTCTGTGGAAGTTTTAAAGCTCTTTATGAATTATTTACTTTGGTATGAAGCAAAAATAACACAAATATTTAAAAAATCTCTTGCACATCACATATTGTCGTAGTGACTTGGTGTTGATTGAAATATTTAATTTAAACTCTAATCTGCAATTTGTGTTACTGGCTTTTTTATATTTGATCCAGAAATATTTGTTTCATACCGAAATGTCGAATGTTTTATTTCACAATTTAAAATTGATATATCAAAAAATCAGTATGCGACATAAGAAATGACCACCTGGCAAAGTGTTCTTAATATTATTTTCATATTGTGAACATTTTGCTGATATAAATTTATCCTTTCGTGATATAACTTGCCCCTCGCTCCAGTAATCGATACAATATTGAATCTCGCCGCATATAATGGAGTAGATTTGTTTGAACTAGGATTTAATTATAGGCAAAGTATGAAACTTCCGAATTTAAAAAAGTTTTAGCTGCACACCCTCAATAGTAGAGAAATCTTTTATCACGACTCGATAATGAAATATTACTTTTCAAAGCAAAGGTACTTGACATGCAACTTTTAGAATTACAATCGCTCGTGACGGTAATTCCACTGGAATTTATTCATTACAATAAAAACATGACCTCATAAGGGGAGGATATCAGGTCAACTCCACAGATATTCGAGGACTGATATCTCACTAATTCCACTACTAATATCATTTGAAAAAAAACATGTCTATTGATCTATCAAACAAAGAATGTTTTTCCAGGTAGCAAAATCACGCGAGTAATACACTCTGCATACATTTGAAAGAGAACCAGTAGACCGAATATTCGGTTAAACATGAGATAAACACATATGACATGAGTGCAGTTTTTGTTGTTGTAAAAATTGATAAAATAGGATTTTAGAATTTTTTTTTTTTAAATTACTATTCATACCTATATGGTACTATTTCAATACAACCTCTATCTAGAATCTCTACATTTATTTCGGTAAAATAATCGCAAGCACAACTGAGACTTATTTGAGTATATTTGGCCTACAGGTTATCTGTCAAAAGTGTGCAGAGTGTGAAAACAATAATGCTTGTAGGTGAATAATTTCCTCTTACCTGAATAATTTAGCTATTTGGCAAAAAAAATTTCTCATCATAGGTCAAAAGCGCATATTTAAAAAAAATAATTCTAGCAATCAAATAAGTTCAATTAGTCTTTGAATATCCGTAAATTTGACCTGATTCCGTCCATTTAAGGCCAGAATACCAAGTACAAACGCCGATATTTAAACGGACTGGACTATTCTACAAATATTATCAAGATTGAAGATATTCAGAGATCTCTCATATGAACGAACCAATATGCCAAGTCAATCGAATGGTTCGCTTTAAAGATAAAACCCGAAAAATCCTTCGACGAAATTTGACTTCACAGCCCATGATCCGACAGATCCGCTGAAAGTCTTCACTCATGTCGATAACGCTCCTGACTGATTTCCCGCCAAGTGACGAGAGCAAAAGAACCCTCGAACATCGTCTCTCACTTTACCTGGATTCCTATAGAACCCACATCGTCTCGAGTAGTTGAGAACAAGAGTAACTTCTATAGGAGAACGATTTCTTGAGAAGGATGAACGATCAATGGTGGCGCAGGAGGATAGAAATGCACCAGGGGTTAGAGAAACTAACGCCGAGACACGACATCCCCAGAATCCGGGAGATTTATGAGCGGCCGAGATTCTGTCGTCGTCGTCGTTGTCGTCGTCGTCGCCGTCGCGTTCACGAAGGTCTCTCTGCAACTTGCAGCGAAGCGAATCGAGAGTGACACATTGGAAATCGTTTCGCGGTGAACTCGAGCAAACCGAAAATTCGTGAGAGGAAACTCCTTCATCCTCCACTCTCTGTCTCTACTACGGGACACGAGAATAGAAATCTCGGGGTCGTTTATAGCATTGCAAAAATACTCACGGGTTGGTGTAGTCGAGCATGAAGCGTACGATTATTTTAATAATTCAGCGAAGCGAGTATATTTGGCAAGCGATATAGGTGAAAGTTGAAATATTCGCTAATACGTGCTCGTGTGTTTCTCTCGTTTCAGGACACCTGCCGGCCTCGAGGACGTTAGCAAATATCCGGAACTCTTCGCTGAACTATTAGCGAGAGGCTGGTCCGAGAGAGATATACAGAAACTCGCTGGACTCAATCTTATTAGAGTATTTAAGACTGTCGAGCAGGTAAGGAAAAAAGACACATCAAAGTGAGAGAAAAAAATAGAGAATTGTTAAAACTCACTCCGGCACCAGAAAACGAAAAGTATAGTAGGGTCAACTAATTTATTTTTTGTATCAGCCAATTTATTTATAACGCCCTACAAATTTGTTGGCTCTTACCAATAATAACAGTTTGCAAGCGTCAAAGTTGATTCTGACAACTCATTTTTTTTTCTTCGACTAGTATTTAAAATTTTATTATATTCCAATTCGCAGTTGTCAAATTGTTGACCGATGATAAAAATGAAGAAGCTCAGAATATAATCGTCGATCCAACGATGAGAAACTAAATACAGTTGAATCAACAAAATCTGTGCTTGCATCAGTTCACATAAATCTTCAGTTGATAAAACCAAATTTTTGTTGTGTAAAAAAATTCTTTGCTTCATTTAGCCACATTATGATTGAGACAAAGAAAAGTTTTTATTGTCAACAAATTCTAAGGTACGAGTAGAAGTAATTGAGTGAAGATTCTTTCCACAATCTAATAAGAGAATCGTATCAGTTCAAAAAATGAAATTTCCTATGCGATGTATTTGGTTTCCCTCATGTACTGAACTGGAATGTAACACACAACCCAATATAACACACAGAAAAGCTTTACTTTTCAGCTGACTCGGTCCCTTTAAGTTTCAGTTCAATTTCATTATTTCACAATATTCATAATTTGTATTCACAACCTACAGTTAACCTATAACACGCATTTGCCAATATCGGGACGTCCGAGATGAGAATCTGATATAAAATGAAAATTCCATAGCTACACCAATCTGAGAGATACCGGAAAAATTCTTTGAAATATCTCGTCAAGTATGCACTGTAAAAATTGTCTTCATGAAAATTAATATATGTTATCGAAAGCTCTTGTGCAGAAACGAGTATGCATGTTACATTTAGGATACGAGAATGAAGTAGATTTAATATATTACTATATGAAATTTAACATACGTGTTTTTGCACAAAATTCACCTACAACTGTACTATGGAAACCTGAACAGTGAAACATAATTAAGCAGACATTATTAGAGCACCAGACAACAGACACTCGAGTTTGTATTTTTTCTCATGAATTTTGTCTTTTCTTTTATGAGGATTACTAGAAAAATATTGAAAGATCAATATTACACTTTTTCTGTACACACAGCTTGCATGATAACATTTATTTGCAGACGTATATGTAATCACTGACCAGAAGTGTTGGTTCAATCTGCAAATCTATTTGCTTCAAATTGGTTATCGGTTTCCTCAAAAACCTCGGAAAACACCTTTCAATCAAATCGATTGCGAATAAAATGTGATTTATTTCATTGAAAGGTGTACTTCGCACTACTATATATATATATATATATGTATATATAATGCACTGAACGGGCCACATTTTGGGTAATACCGGTCGAAAAATTGAGCAACCTTTAGGATTTATTATAAATATATCATATATACATATTAGAATAATTAAAAATGGGGGTATTTTCAAGACAATGGTTGAGACTCAATTTCAGACAGAAACCGTGTTTTAAACATTTTTATTTGTTAAAAAACTGTATGGATTTCAATACCAAAACTACATTTTATACATTAGAAACACACATAAAACTTCACTGCTGTCCACAAGTTTTTACAAAAGTTATTGATTTTTCGGACACTTACCTGCTACAGACAGACAGAAATGAATGAGTGCTTTTTTTGGAATCTACGAATAAAATTCTGGAATCTGACATTTTTTTTTTTTTATTGCTATACTTTGTCTTTTATACTCTATGTGTGATGAGAAAATTAAAAATGGATCTTCTCATATTATTTTTTATATAGGGCATTATACACTGAGCAGACCATCTTTTACCATGACCATCGTCGATATAGATGATTATTTTTTTTAGTCATTCACCCCAATGGACGGAGCATGTTCCTTTTTTCAAATTTTTCATCACATACTTCGGACATTTGTGAATTCCTAAAAATTGCTCTAAAAAATAGTATATTACGATATGAGTGCGATTAAATTTTTTCTTGACGAGTGTGAGTTTTATACGACTTTATCGCACTAGTGCGAGAAGTAGCCGCTTCACACGTGGTGCGAGAAGTGCCTACTTCTCGCACCACGTGACATATACGTATATATAATATATCCATAAAGAACGTATATAGAAGTTTTTTCATTTTTAAGTATACTTTTATACAAATTTATTTGAAAAACTCTGCAACTCCTCCGAAGCATTCATTTTTAATTAATAAACATAAAAATCGTCGGACATTTTTTTTTTTTTTTTTTTTTTCAAAAAAATATCTAAAATACTACCAATAAAGGCGAACATTTTATGCCTAGATGGGAAGTGGGATCATCCATTTTCGAATTTTTATAAGTTTAAAAAACAAATAAAAAATGAAATCTCTCATAAAATTTCAGAAAAAAATGTTCCCATTTTGGGACAAAAAATTTGGAGTGGGACAATTTTCTAATGTTTTTTACGATAGTTTTAATTCCTTTCTAATTTTTCAAACTATCATTTAAAAAAATTTAAAAATATATGCTACTCCCAATGTTTTGTCCCGTAGTGAGACAATTTTTTCCCGATTTTTTATAAGAGTTTTAATTTTGTATTTAATTTTTAAACTCTCAAAAAAGAATCGAAAAAAAGATTGTCCCACTTCTATGCTTAAAATGTTCGTCTTTATCAGTAGTATTTTAGAGATTTTTACAGAAAAAATAAAAAAAATCTCCAAGTTTTTGAAAAACAGATTTTTATATTTATTACTGAAAAATCATTGCTTCGGACGAGTTAAAGAATTTAAAAAAATAAATGTACATTAAAGTATACTGCAAAATGAAAAACTTTTATCTAGGGTTTATTACGATACGATTCATATCCAAGAAGATACGTGCGTTCGAAAATCATTGAACGCAATTTTTTGAGCAATTTTTAGAAATTCACAAGTGCGCAAAGTATACGATGAAAAATTTGAAAAAATGGAGCATGCTCCATCCATTGAAGTGAATGACTAAAAAATAATCAACTATATCGACGATGGTCGTGGTAAAAAGTGGTCGTGGGTATGGGATTTTGTATATTATTTTTACGGATGTAAAAAGAAACAGGTATTTTTGCCTGCAATTGGTGTACCAAACCCAAAAAAAGAAAAAAATCAAACGCAAAGAAAAGTCACCTCACGATATCTCAATTTTACCGTCGATATTACCAGAAGAAAAGGTTGAAAATCTGTACGTGCTGTAAATAAGCTTTACACAAATATGGTTAACTTTTTCCTCGGCGTAAATATGGAATTTGTAAATAAAAATGTATATTTCTGCAGTTCGTAGTAATGATGAAAAACGAGATTTTATGGAAATTACGGGCTCGCAGGTTCATAAGAGGTGTAGAATTCTCAACGATCAATAATCACTTGACGCACGCTGTAACATTGCGTGCGTAATATACGTGATCGTTTCGTAAATAATTGAAAAAGCTTTCTCTGTCCAACGGTTACATTTCACGTGCACTGTTACGCGATCTCTCGAAATCAAGTACGACTAAACTCGTAAATTATTAAAAGTCACTCAATAAAATCCGCAGTATCCTGCTGGATTCCTAGGATCGCGCAATACGTGACAGCAGCATTATTGATGCAGTGCAATATACCTGGAGAAGAAAAAGCTGACCTCGTGACTTCACTCTTTATATAATGAAAAAAAAAAAAAAAACGTAGTTTGATGCGTCAAACTTCGACATATGCTCCAGGCAATGGAAATACATTTGCCTCCACCTCACTTGGTTTAAGCTCACTCTTTTATTCATTATAGGTACAGAAGGATAGAAAAGAGTGTCAGAATCTGACGGGAGCAGATGAATTCATTTTTTCACAAAAACCAAGCCGTATCTCACAAAAATTCTCTGCATTTTTTCGCAGCACTTTTTTATACCTTTTCAATAAAACATTCAGATATTTTATTGCCAGCATGGTAGGGCATTTAAAAACATAATTAAGATAAAATAATTCATTGAACAGTCAAATAAATGCAGTGAGGAAATGCTATAAGAAAAGACGGATAGATGGGTAACGAAGAAAGTAATGTCCATTATTTACTCCATTAATTCTATTTTTCGTTTCAGAAATTTTCAAAAATTCAAAAAACCCTGAAAATACACTGGAGCTTAAGCGACGGCAACAGGACTCAAAACCTCAATCTGTCGATTCTCTGGTCTAGAGACGAGCACGCTAGTCGCTACAGCACACAGTATACCGGCTTGAAATTTCTATGTGCCACACTCTCCTTGTCTCTCTGTATGATCGAGAGCATATCGCTCTGGGAAAAAGTACATTATTTCTCCTGGAATTAAGCCGGATTAATCCTAAAACCAAGATAGAACGTCCAGTTATTTTATCAGCTGGGTCAGATTCTCTGTGTGAAAATATCAAAGTCAAGCTGTTTCTGCTCATAGAGAAATAGCGCAGAAAACGAAATATGAGGCATTCCATATGAGTACAACCACTGAAAAAAGAAAAAAAATTTCCAACAAATTTCTAAAAATCACATGATATAATTCCAACAAATTTCAATTTTTTCGAAATTTTTTGATGGACTTTTGAGTTATTTATTAATTTTCACTAAAACATTTATTTATTTATTCAAATTTCTTCTTTATTACTTAATTAAATAATAAAAATGGCATTCCCTTTTGATCAAATTCGAATCCCATGAAAGAACTTTGACAAAAAATTCATTTTTTTCTTACATCATTTAAATAAAATAAGTTGGTAGCAAAACGTTCGATGCTTTTCACCTTGAACACATGAATTTTTTGTTTATTTTGCCATAAATTTCGTTAAACATTGCTTACTTAAATTTGAACAAATTTTCTTCTTAAAAGGTCCTAAAAAACGCACATTTCAATTTTTTTTTTATTCCAGATAACATAAACCATTTTCGAGATATAGATGTGAAAAGTAGTAAATAATTAAAAAGTCGATGCAATTTGTTTTTTTTTTAAGTTGGTGTCTTTATTGGAATTATATCAACAGATGTTGAGACATTATTTTTTTTTTTTTTTAGTAGCTGCACTGACATGGAATGCCTCATATATGTGATCGTTTGCTCTGTGCGCCCTCTAGTGATGAACGGGAAACGTAGCTCGACAGAAATAACGTTGAACGTATATATAGTGGTCCAGTGGGGTTAGCCCCGAATCGCGGCCGATATCGGATTTAATAAAGCACACAAATCATGTATCTGGGTTGAAACCGCGAAGGGAAATGAAAGGGGTGAAAGCCAGAGAGGAGTCAGTAGACCAACGATCTCGCTTTGGGAAACACCGTACTCGTGACATCACAGTAAAGTCAGAGCTACGGGGTCCCTGCACTCTCTCGCGTGATTTTTGCACTTCTGGATCGGTGCCAATCGACCGGCGAGCCAGTCAGAAGCAGCTGCTCGACTCGAGAACCTTCGCGATTCAACCATCCCCTTCTCTTTCAGCTCCGCTGGCAACGTGCTACGTTGATACGTGTGACTCGCACGTGGCCACGTCGAAACTCGTTTGGCAAAAGCATAATGCACTCTGGGCGAATCCGCTCTTACTCATTTACACGAACTAATTTTTCAGAGTAAATGTTCAGATGGATATGACAGACTGATGTGGCTTTCTTGATTAACCCTTTGACTTGCGAATTAATCATGTGCTAGAGAAAAGTTATTTGAAAAAAGTTTTACTTGTAATGTACAGTATTTCAAATTCAAATGGAAATAGCCACTCAGCAATTAGAGAGCATTCGCATAAGCGTCAATATGATTGAACTTAATTACACGAAATGTGTAGTATATGTGATACAGAACCAAGACCAAGGAATTCACAGATGTCGAAAAATTCGCTTAGGGACTTAGAAAAATTAAGGCCTGAGTATGTCATATGACCCCGTCCGGCTCGATTGTCCTGCACGACGGTGGCGACGAATTTTTATAATATAGAAAGATATTTCTTTATGGTGCATTTCAACAATTAGATATTTATTATTGATATTCTGATAGTGATACTGGCTTCCATCATAAGGACGGTATGAAAAATATAAGATAAGCCACCATTCACTAAATAATTTACAACCACGGAACAGGAATTTAATCTAATCGAAGAATAAATAACTTAACGTTTTGAGAATGAGACAAAACGTAACTGTTTATCAATTTTTTGAATTTAAAGTAATACTAATGACGTATGATTCAACAATCAACAAAAATATTTACAATGAATAATGACTTTTTAACGAAGGATAGTTGATGAGTGATCTTGCGATGCGTAATGATATTTATGATATGATGATTGATTCAAAAGCCAGCATTTGAAATGATTTATTTGTATTATTTTATTATAATTTCGGAATTATACAAAATACGAATGCTATCGTGTTATTAACCATGATATCTGAACACGCAAAATATTTATTTAACCTGTTTATCTGTACCCTTGTTTTGTTGTACACATTTTACAAGGAATTGTTGAAAATAAAAATTTACATAATTGGCACTGGAATACACGAATTAGTAATTCAACTTTTAGTTACTTTTTAGAAAATATAGGGTACATGACCGATAAATCCTTTTTTTTTTGTTTCGTACGGTAATCCGCGGAATAAATATGTATACACGCTCGGAGGCATAAAATCCTTACAGGCAAAAAAACAGGTTTCAATATAGATAAACCTCCTTGCTTTTTTAAGAAGCAAGCGAATAGTGTGTTTTGATGTAATGTTATTAAAATTAAATTGTTCAAAAATTATTTCGAATGTAAGGAAATCTTGAAAAATTGGGTAAGGTCCTTCTTTTTTTGCAATAAACGAATTTTTGAAATTTCGAAAAGAGGTTTGAAGTGGACACACTGGAATATAATTATTCGAATGTAATTAGCCGTTTTTTTTAATTTGTGCCAAAAATTATAATTATTTTAGCATACAAAAATTGTGAAGATGAAAAAATGTGAATATCAAAGGAGAACGACTATGAATTTTTATGCACACATCAGCTTTATATATTTTGTAACAGAAAAGTATGAAGATACAAAAATGAATCTGTACGATGAAAAAGAAGTTATTTAATCATGTTGTCCGTTCATAAAAATATCTACGTTTGTACACATTTTTCGTTCGCAAAACATATTAAATTTAATATTTTCTCTACATAAAATATATTGCAATAAATGTTATAGATATTCGATTTATAGATTTATAGTTTATAGATATTCGATTTATTTTACCCAACATTTATTTTATTGCCAGTTATAAAATTCAAATGTCATGAACAATATGCAATAAACTATTTTTATATGCTACGTTAAAGAAGAAGAAAACGAAAAAAAAAATTAATTTTCAATAAGCCACTAAAATGGCATCCAGAAGTAAAAAGGTTCAATAGAAGTAAATTGAAACCGATAGAATACGTGTATCGAATATTGTTTTTATTTAGTTTGTATTTATTTATCGTTTTATCGTATTCTATCGGATTTAAAAAATCAGGAATGTTTTAATTAATAAAGCAAATAACAGACTCCTTTTTTTGTAAAAAAAATCGGGAAAACAAGCACTTCGTTAATATAAATACATTTTCATTGGAGCAATATTATTATTATTTACTCAATCAAATGTTCAGAAGAACCAATATTTTATTTGTATCTTTTCTAAGCATATATATCTTCTCAAATGGACATGAGAATGCATGAAAGCTATTTTATGAAAAGTATTTATCGAAAAAATAGAATTTAATGCTTTGTCAGAAGTTACTTTTGGATGCATATAAAAAGTGATCAATCAAACGATATAAAAGCTTTCTAAAATATTGTACCTTTTAATTCGTGTATGGTAAAAGGAAAAAAATATATATTCGACTACAAAAGAATAAATTTGCGAGCATAAACATAATTTAAGCCAATGAGTCTCCCCGTTAGGATTTATGCACGAAACCCATAAAGTCGATTGTTCATTGAGCTCCCTTTCAGTCGTGCTATAAAATAATATATGGAACATAATAAAAGGGTAATAGAAAAAAAAAGGGAAAAGTGAAGGATGTTTAAGACTAGAAGGGGAGCGAGAAGATAATTCATCTTTTTTTTTTCCCAAATGGCAGCTCAACTTCCAATCTTTTTCGACCCATCGTGATAGTACATGCGTTTGTCTATCGTGTATACACATGTGTATTCATATTATTCGCATAACCAACGGAGAACGAATGATTTATCGAAGTGCACCGGCTGTATACTTCGATATAGTCCGAGGAACGCGAATAAGCGAGGCTTACGTGTACCTCTCGTAAATATATTCAAGGCGAATCGATTTACTATTAAAGAGAGCCTTTGCTCCCCCTGTTTCGCCATTCTACGTTATATATCTATCCTGTGTTTTGCTAAACTAACGGTACAGTTATTGACCACGTAAGCAGAAATAATCGTTGTATTTTTATGATTTGTGTCGACTCCTTAATAACTGAATCTTTAAACAGTTATTAAGGGAGCTGAGCCACCTAAAAATCATCAAAATAAAATGATGTTTCAATTTCACATATGGAAGTTTCCATTAAATACTACTTGACACGGTCTACGATATAAAATATGTTTCATAAGTGCGATTACTATTTTCTATAGTCCAGTTCATTGATGCAAATTTTTTTTTTCCATTTTGAACTGGTATTCGCGAAAAAAAAATCTGTTCGGTACGAGTACAGTAATTTATATTTTAATGTCTTACACAGAAATTTTCAGGAAAAAGTTACTACGTAGAGAAAAAAATTATAAACCTACAGATTCGCAAAGATAATTTAATATATTGATGCAGTCTAAATCGACGGCAAACTGAAGATGAAAAAAAATGCACCGATAATCGGAACTACGAGTGACATTTCACTTTAAAAAATGTTTCACTTTTTTCTGTGCTTGTCAAGATGTACTTTTCCTTTCTCATCGAAGAAGCAATTTTCCTATTTTTTTTTTTTTTTTTAAGATTTCAATGTCAAGCTTTAAATAGTCAAAAGCAACGAGAAAAGTAGTTTAAACGTTTAGACAATATCGGATTTGGTAAGATTTTAATTTTGAAGTTGTTCATTACAGATACTCTGAAAAAATGTACACGTACATAATAAACTTAAGAAATGTTTGATATTTTGATGTCTCATTATACTTAAGCAGTAAATAGTATTTTCTATTACATACAATAATGTGATTGAAGACGTTTTTCGACCATCTATTGCATTATCTATTATCGACCATTTATTACATTTATTAATGCGCTGCAAACATCGTTGAATTTATCAGATGTACCCCTTGCGAATGAAACAGATGCACGAAATTATTATTTATTTAACAATAATTTGGTTGCCTTAGGTTTAGTTAATTTGGACGTGTATTCAACCGTGCGCGTTTCAGAGATTGCCAATCGCTGAGAGAGTGGTCAACAGATGCACAGTTTACTGTACAGTGTGTATATAAAGCATAATATAAACCGAGAGCGAGATACATGGCCAAGTCATAAACGTGATTGCTCCCCATCGATTTTGGCCTGAACGTTCTGGATATTTGTTTACGACACGCGACGCTTTCTCAATATTCCGTTAAACGAAGACAAAAGATTTATGATGAATGTACCGATAAATTAACGACGGCTTCTGTAGGGTACATCAGAATTTCTGACGACGTTTAGATCAACATTTTGGCTTTTAAATTCGTCCATTTTTCTTGCTATTTATCATACGTATTTTGACACTAAAATCTAATTTTTATTAAACGTTTTTTTTGCTCGCAATGTTCTTTTTATATACTTTAAGATGAAAATTCGATTTCTTTCAGTGCCACATAACTCTTATTCAAATTGTCAGTTCATTGTCACCGGCAGTCTGGGAAAATTGCATTTTAGAAAAACCCATGATAAACGAATGTTCCTGCTTAATGGATGCTAGTGATTTTTTTTAACATTGTACACTTGTCAATTTTCACAAATTGCATATTTTGTTTGGGTTATTTCTACTTAAGGAGATATCCTCTCTTCGAAATTTTTTTTTTCCATACAGGTTAGTATCATGATTTTTTTTGTCTTGCATCATTTGCGATGTGAAATGATTTTAGTCAATTTTTTCTTTTAACCGAAAAATCTGGTTTTTTTATTTTTGCCAATAAACGGTTTCAATTCTCTTTATAACTTAGACGCTATTATCTTCTTATATAACATTTTGAATCAAATAAAAAATATTGGGAGTTAAAACACAACATTTGTATACGTGATTAACTTTTCTCAAGCTTTTTATGTGAATTTTTATAGTCTCACTCGCCTAAATGTTCAATTAAGTAATATATATATTTCCTCGCAATTGTCGACATGAAATTAATTGATATTAATTTAATTTTTTTTCATATGTCAAAAACCAACTTATGACAATATTCTAGATACGAAATAAGATAAGAAAAGAAATTGTCACCACTTTGTAACGAATATATGAGGCAAGAATTAAAAGTCAAAAACCGAACATTCAAAAAAGAAAGACTACGTTTTTAAATTTCACCTTTCAGGGATGCCACCTTTTTCACACGTTTGAATTGGAGTTTAAAAAACGTATTCGTCTGCGTTTTCGGATGAAACCTTTTTGGGCAAAAACAAGAAATTCAGATTTTTGGTTTTTCGATTAAAAAAGAATGTAGACTCTATAACATTATTTCACATCGCTACTGATGCAAGAAAAAAATAAATCATGATGCTAACCTGGCCAGAAAAAAATAAAAATAATTTTCGAAGATCCCCTTAAAGTCGATCAAAATTGTAATGGATTTTATGTATTATTTACAGAAATATCAAAGAATAGAGAAAAAAAAATTACGAGGTCCTTTTTTTAAATTCTTTTCACAGGCCATTTCGTTGCTCTTACTCGAGACAAGTTTAGGTTCAAGGTTGCTATATAGACATTTTTTTACGTTATTATCCTCACTTGTCACATCAATTATTTTTACTTTTCAACCTTAGCTAAATATTTATTTTACCGATTAGCCTTTCCAACTAATCTTTATTCGCTAATGAATTTTTAGTCTAAGTACTGTGACATACCCTGAATGTCTCGTGCACTTCTAGGTAAAGCTGCAAGCTGCATTACCGTAATACCAGTTAGTCCTATAAAATAAATGAGATAGAAATAAATTGACAGATGCCAATTGCTGTATCACCAGCCTGATGGAATGGATACGCCAAAGTTCGTAAGACCAAAAACTTTTATTTTGCCACTATTGATGACGCACGGGGCGGTTCGCCAGCCCTGAACAATACCTTATGCACTTGCTTTATACCACGCGACACTGCGCAAAGCACTTGTTTTACACATGCGATATGTGCGATAAGAAGAAGGTCGTGAAGTATGACTGAGTTTCCGCACTCCTGAGCACTTTCTCAGTATCATTTCGCCCGCCTCTTATTACACGAACTGAGAACGAGTTTGCTATGAAACGAGGTCCTAATTGCTGAAATAATTACTCTGCTGGCTTCGGGGCAGCCAAAGCAGAAAACATAGAAAGTGCTAGGGGACAAAACGAATAGGTCGACCCTCCTAAGAACAGAAACTTTCCATTTACCTGGACGCTTAAGAAAAAACAAGACCAACAGGAAATTACATTTTCTTTTGTTGCTAAGAGCACAACAAAGTATAAGAAGCAATTTGATTTCCTACCTTCCTGCTTATGCTTATCCCTTCATAAATCTTTAGGGGACAATATGCCTTTGTTCTTTCACTATGATTTAAAAAAATTAGTTTTTATTTTAGCATTATGTTTTGTATAAAGCCTATAAAATATAGCTAACGTTTCGATATGAGCACTCGCTATTTCACATTTTCCGTCCGCATACTGGACTTTCAGACAATTGAACAAAAATGAGAGGTACTTCTCATAGTGTCCACTACATTATTCAACAGCTGTCTTCGTCTAGTGTGAAGCATTTTTGTAATATGAAAGAATAAAATAAGTATGTACCCATAAAAAAATCACACTGACCTCCGCTAGAAAAGATTAAATTATTTTGAGACCTTAAAGTGGACATTGTATTGTAATAATTCATGCATGCAATCTACACGTCGCCTATAAAGCTGGGAATCTCCTCCGCATTTGCAGCACTTCACAGATGCGAAGAATACTTGAACACATAAAAACATCAGTTCCAAAATATAGGAAGAAAAAACAAAACTATCATCCACATACTTGCGAAAATATCAAGGTGTTGTATATACTTAGATCAGGACGCAACTCTATACAGATTCGACCGTACCAACATAATTTTACACAATATTATACTACACATACCCGATTCTAGGCAGCAACGTTAGCGATCTAATCAACTTCGATACTGCCAAACTCTGCTCAGCAGGAACTGTACACACCAGAACCTCTGCACAAGACGGATCGGGGTTGTACATATGCCTCATGTCGGTATATATGCCTCATGTAACGAGTGTCATGAGTTAATCGTAGTAAACGCTACTCTGTGTACGGTCGCTATTCTGTAGAGATTCTACAGTTAAAAGTTAAAAGTTCTCGCTGTGTAGAATTTACACTGTAAACAGTTTTGCCTGCATACATTATTCGTTATGTAACTTCACAGTTGTACCAAGTTTCTGCTGTATAGAGTTTGGCTGTGTACTGCAGTTTCGAAGGTGTATAGTCCCACTTATGTCCAATTTTCTGTTTACATTTTCGACTATGCCGAGTTACACCTCTGTAAAGTATGACTGCGTTGAATTGGGCACCTCTAGAAACTTGGCATGTAGAATCGAGTGTATATAATATTATTTTGTGTAGAATAAAGTCTTGGTAGAGTTATTTGCTGTCAAAATTATGAATTGTCTACACTGTCTCGTTAAAAGCATGGATCCAACTTTCTCTCGGCGCTATTCAAGAAATAAACGCTGTTGGACTCATACTTAATTCAGCGTGTAAGCTAGTTCCTCTAGAACCTACATTTTTTTAGGCTAGAAGTTTGAGCCCAGGCTTTTGTCTGTTTGCCATTAAAAGCCCAGTGCACACGCAGAGCATCAAAAACATAATTCATTTCAAATATCCCCTTGAGCTTATTGACATTACATGAAATAATTCAAGATAATTGACTGTTAATTTAATGCGATTCAACGAATCCACATATCACGATCAACGAAGATTGTAATGGTTCTTTCGCTTCTTGCACCGTTGGGCACGAGTGATAATCGAATTCGATTAAAGCATAACCGAATGCATATTAATAATTCACGAGAACCTATGGTATACAGTA
This sequence comes from Perithous albicinctus, assembly GCA_964016905.1. NCBI lineage: Eukaryota > Metazoa > Arthropoda > Insecta > Hymenoptera > Ichneumonidae > Perithous > Perithous albicinctus. The sequence continues at coordinate 14,942,335 of OZ024693.1, read as the reverse complement.
TTATATAATATTTCTCTATAGAATATGGACTGATATTTAAATTCACTGATGTTAAACACGTATCGTATTTACTGATAAACTGAAGCATTTTTCAGAAGGTGCGCGTTGAGCTCGGTTGATGATCGAATACGATTTCAACAATACCCAAACCCGCATTAATAATTCACGGGAAACTCTGCATTAACAGGGATACATATTTCTACGTATAATATAAACGGATATCAAAATTCTTCGATGATGGACGTCGAACGTGTCTACCGATAAACTGAAGCGTTTTTCGCGAAAATCCATGTCACGCGTCCTGCAAACAAAAAATAATGTCGCTACCGAGACAAGTCTCGTTCGCCGCGTGCGCCTCGAGCTTCGGTGTGGAAAAGCAAGGAGAAAAGTGGCAATACTATATCAACCTAAGAGGCTTTATCGCTAATACTATCCTCTCAACGGCACGCAAAGGGATGGTTATAGCATTCCAGAAGATTTCTCTCAACCCACCCTTCCGCGTCACCTCTTTCCCCTCTGTCGAGCGCTCGAGTACTTCGGAATACGTGGCAGCCCCTGGGCCCACTGAGACGAAGAAGTAATATTATCGCACACTCGAGAATATTTCTCGAGATTCCAACGAGGATCATTCGTACACCATTCAATTCGTTTCTAGCTCGGAAGATCCTTCCGAGCTTTTTTTTTACTCGTGTAATTCATTCGCTTTTTGTACCCTTCCAGAACAAACTTCGTTTGATTGCTCTTTTTTTTCTTTCATATCAATTTTCCGATACGTCTGTATTAAATTTACGCGAAACGTGAATAAAAATGGTTTTGAAAACATATCCGATTGGATGTGTGTGTATGTGTGTTGGGAAAATGAACAATCAATTCTGATGTGCATCTCAAGAACTGCTTGAGTTGTCGAGCTGACATTTTTCATACAAGTCGATAGTACGGTGGCGTCTGTATTTGATATACGTTTCGAGAATTTGTAAGCACTGATTGGAAGTCGATGTAACGTTAAATTTGATTAAATTTTAATTTTGATGATATTTTGAATTTGATGCAATTTTGATTTGATGAAATGTTAAATTTTATGAGCATTTCTAATTTGGTGGAATTAAAAGTTTGATCAAGTTTTGTATTTGTTAGAACTTTATATTTGATACATTTTTTTTTATTTGGCGAATGTATTGAATTTGATAACATTTGGAATCGGGTGATTTTTTTTAATTTCATGAAATTCTAAATCTTAAAAGCAGAACAATTAGTGCACGGCATGATTTTAAGTGTTACTGTGATAATAATATTTTTATGTTTTATTATAACGCAGCCTTTTTTGGAAGACTTCTTTACTGTATAACGTCTTTTCTCAGAACCTCTTTTACGAACTTCGCCAAACAATTATTTAAGCATGTTTCTCTAAACAAAAGTTTAGAGCATTTTGGCGTTCTGATATTTTTTAGTACAAGCGACGAATAAATCTTCTTCATTTTTAAAAAATTTTGTAATACATTCTTTTTGTTCATTTCAGCTTCTATTTATATTTACTTGTCATTTCTTCTCTTCTGTCGTCCAAAAGAGGATGTGCAAATACATTATTAATAGACACAATTTCAAATTATGAACACATTTTATAATTATTTGAAAAATAAAATTAATATGTATACCGGGTAAAGAATTTTTGCTGCCGTACTTTTGCACGTTGACGACGGACGCCAGGATTTGATTAGTGCGCCTACGGCTCATTTCCTATCCCGGGGGTATGTCTTTCAACGTCAGCTCGGTGATATTTAACAAACCACCCCTTCGCTACGAAGCGAATGAACGAAAAACTGAGTTGCACGCGTGTATAGAGGGACCCCTCTTTCACGCTCTCTGTCTCTTCGTCTATATATACTCGCTTAATTGGAAACTTGCTCTGTAGATACGCGCTTGACAAACAGACCAGTGCTTTGTCCTCCAAGCCGAATTAAATTTAGGCCATACCCGTGAGATTCGATGATTTCTTTTTTTTTTTATTATTCGCACCACGCGCATTCTCTCCGTCTCTCTTTCCATTTCAATATTTTCCCCTCGAGCTCTCGACCTTTTTTTTTCTCTCACACCCGACTTTCGTCGCTTCTTTTCTTGTCGCCTCGTCTCGCCGTTTTTTTTTTCCCTCTCTTCTTTATTCTACATCGTTAACGACGAGCGAATCTCAAAAGCTGCTTCCGCGTTCGCGAGTTGGCACTGCGTGTTTCCGTCATCCCGACTACTGCCGAGTAGAGAGAAGGCGGAGGAAGAGTCTTAAAAAAGAAAGTATCTCATTAACGAAGCTCGATGAATCTAAAGGCGAGACCCCACCTTTTACTGTACGTGACGAGAAATAGAGACCCCACCCGAGCACCACCCGACATGATGATCGCTATCGATTCTTATACAAACCGTAATAATTATCACGTTGCCTACAATCAAAAAAAAAATTAATTAAAAAAAAATTCTAGAGAAATAACACCATTTTGCGAATACATTGTCGAAGCCGTATTTACTGGGCTTTTATTAACGAACACTGAGCGAGCAGCGTCAAGGTATATAGTATGTAAATATAGGGATTCCATAACAGATCGACCTGGCTCTGACTCTTGTCTTCTGTGATCTGATTCACAATTTTTCATGCCATTACTTTAACTCTGAAAGACACTCTGATATTTTTATTATATTTTTTTACGCAAGATTTCATTTACAAATAATTTTGTTACCTAACATATCATTAGCCGAATTTAAAAAATCGGTAGAACTTCACGAAAGTTTTGTGTCATTTAAGCAAATTTTCAAGCTCTTTAAGCTTGAAAGAATCTTAATTCTATTTTATTTCAAATTTTCTTCAAACAAAAAATTGACAAAAATCACAACAAAAAGTTAGAGTAGTTGCGGTCTACTGCTGGCAAATTTTTATACAATGATAAGGATTTTAAAGATTTTCTTACATATTTTTCCTAACCGTTTCTTTCGCTTTGAAAAAACTGAAAAAATCGGAATAAAAAATTCTAACAATTATACAGAAATTGTCAAGTAACAGCTCGCGACTATCTAACTTTTTCTTATAATTTTTGTTAATATTTTTCGGAAAATAAAATTCGAGATAAAATAGAATTAAGGTCCGGACCACTTTGAAACAAAGCTTGAATTTTTTTATCTGATACAAGATTTTCGCGAATTTTTTCAGATTAAAATCAAGCGGTTCACGATATGTTTAAGTGGCTTTAAAACCAACCGTTGAGTCTTAAAATCACATAGGTGCTCTAAGGTTCTGTAGGTTAGATTCTCTTCTGTTTATTTATCAAAAAAGTCCGTTGATTTTTCAGGGGCAGCCTCCAAAACTGCCTTTTAATATCTGATTTTTTAAATCTGATGTGCATTTCGATTGAATTTTCAAATGAAAGTAACACAATAACGATTTATCGATTTCAGAAATTCCGTTTCTTACTGAACTCGTAAATTTCGATTACTTTAAGCAGCCTTTAAACCTTTTCTTATTTTTACCTGAGGAGTTCTCTTAGGTCTACAATATTGTTATCATTTTATTAGTGTAACAAAGGAAAGTCGTACATGATACAATTCATTTTTGTTAATGTAACAAACGAATATGCTTGTTTACTTTTTTAACAAAGTAACTTATGCAAAACGTAAAAATTTGTTTTTACAATTTTTGTCCTCACTTTACTAATTTAGAAAACATCATAAAATACAATCGTTTTTTTATTAAACTAACGAACAAATTTTTTAAATATTACTATACAATATTTAAAAAAATATATATTTCATGTAAACGAAAGTTGAATTGACGGCTCTGGAATGCTTCGTATCGAATATCAAAAATAAAATTTTGCGTGTTTTCATGGTCGGGATTACAGAGTAAATAATAGCGTTTCCATTTCTCGTGCGAGAACTTTGGTTCGAAAAAGATATATGTTGGTACAAGCGTGGATGTGATTTGACACCAGTAAAAACGACAAGCTCTGGTACCATGCAGTTTTTGTTTTTAAAAGCAACTCTGGTACCTCTATACACGCCCCATCCTACTACCAAATCCGTGAGAGTTAATGGGCTTACCGAAAATTGATAGACCGCTTGTGACCTGTGGATGCAGCTAAACCCTGGCGAACGACACATAGCGTGTTACGGTTACGATACACAGTGCAGGATTTTTCTTTTTTTTTCGATCAGAAATTGAAATTATAGTACCATGATTTTTTTCGGCAGTCGTGAAATGGTACATTGCGATAAAAGCATTCAACAGTAGTGCCTGTCAATATATATCCAATAGATCGAGGTGAGGTATTGCCATGTCTGTCATTTTTTCCATTGCCACTCCGAGCGAAGTCAACGGAATTTACTTCTAGCCCACTGAATGCACTTGAATCTGTGGCTACAGCTTCGCTTTCCGATACAGTTAAGACTAACCCGTACAGAAGCAGTATAGGGCATTCTTAGTTTTCGTCTGAGCTTCCGTAATAGCGATTCCATACTAGGGCTACGTTACAACTCATAAAGGTTTCCGTAATACCATTCCAGACTCAACAACAACAAAGTAAGGCTTTTTACTACAACTTATGTGAGCACTTCGTTAAAAATCAGTCATGGGTCACCCTTCTAAGTATTGTTCGCCAGAGTCAATCAAGCGGTCACCGATTTATGTATTGACCGTCAGTCAGTCAAGCGGTCACCGATCTAAGTGTTGACCGTCAAGGTCAGCCAAGACCGGTTGACTCTTAGAGTCAATTCGGTGGTCTCCTATCCAAGCACTGACCGTTAAGGGTGTCAGGTGGTCACCCATCTTAGTACTGACCCATAGAGTGAGTCAGGTGATCACCCATCCTAGTACTGACCCTCAGAGTGAGTCAGGTGGTCACGCATCCTAGTATTCATCCTCAGAATCAGTCAGGTGGTCACTCATCCACATACTAACGAACTAATTCGTGCGAACAATCAAACAAACATCTTCGTCGAATATATTTATAGATGACATTGTATCCTGTTCGATATAATCGATTCCCGTGAAAAACTAATTGAATGTGTTTTTATTTTTACCACATCAAACCCAATCATATAAATCTATACATCTCTGACTATATTACACGCTTTTCATATAACAGTCATTCAAACAGACAAAAAAAAATTGTATTATCATATGATCTGAATAGCCGAGTCCCAGGTTCGATATCCGTCAATGTAAAAAATTATTTCTTTTACAAGATATTTATTGTCATATCTTTATGTAAATTGTTAGTGCCCGAGATTCATTGTAAATAATTACAATATTTTTCATCGTACCATAACAATTTTCATTCGTCAAAATCAAAAATATTTTATGTTAAAAGTGTTTGGAAAATGTGTAAATTTGACAAATACACGCAATTTTTTGTCACATTCCCAACAGCTTAACAATATTAACGCGCAAATGACAGAATGACTTTTTGTCGAAGCACAAAAAAAATAATTACCTATCAAAATTATTTTGAGTGAAACGCAGCATTTCGATTTTTCAAAAAAAAATTTTTTCGAAACACAGCGCTTCGATTTTACAAAACTATTTTTTATTGTGTATCTGAAACTGAATATACATAAGATTTAAAGTATCTACTAGACCGAGTTGAAATTGGCTGACAATAAATACAACGACTCCAACCATCACCCTTGACTAGTAATTGCCGTATATACATAACGCGATCTTGCAGCGAGACAGTAAGCTTTTTTTCCCGACCAATGCTCACGACTACTGAACAGCTCCGAATAATACGCAACCACTTCTTACTCCCTTCGCAGTTAATGCTGAATATCGGAAAAGTATTAAACCGTTCGTTCTAATCGGCTTCTCTGTACGCAACGCAAGTATAGTGCAAATGTTTATGCAATTTTTCCGTTTTTGTTAATGTTTCAGGTGAGAGATCGCATGGCTGCGGAGGGAATGGAACCGCTCGAGGAGGAGATACCAACCGAAGATATTCTCGGAAGGGACTACTGCCGTTACAACATAAAACGTTTTGCCGGTCCATAAAATCCTCTCACTGTTAATGGGAGCCAAACCATCTTCCTTCACACCGATGCATTTTTATTCCTGCATTTTTTATACGACAGTGCACATTATTAAATCGACGAGGCAAAAGTTTCGACACGAAGGGACTCTGTACGTTGTATATGAAAAATGCGAAGACAAAGAAAAAGGGGACTAAATATTTAGTCAGTTTGCCCTTTGAGCAGTCGGGAGTTAAATATAATCAGAACAAGTGCGCCGAGTGACAGTCCAGTTCTCGTATCTAAAAAAAAAAAAAAAAAAAAAAAAGATGAACAAAACAAGACGAGTAAAGAAGGATTAATAAACTGATAATGGACCATTGTAATATTGGATGACCAAAAAAAAATACGTTTGTATAAAAGAAAAGAAAAATATTCATTGATCGTGATGATCGACGTATCGACGTTTATTTGTTCCTCTCGTAAACGTAAATTCTTATACTACGTGTGCAGCGTTAAGAGTGCGAAGAGAAATATTATATTAATACAGAATCCTCGAATATATATGCGATATATATAATATGTATTATAATACAATATTTATTCGAGGAGGTACGTGAGTGAGTGGTCTGCTCGAGTGCGTGATACGATTAACATATTGTGAGAGTTTAAGTGATCATTTTTATAGGGTCGATCATGTGTACCCTGCGACGATGATGATACTGTTGATTGCACAGTGAAAATATGACAAAAGCAATACGAGCCATCCTCCTGTATATAAGCTTTAAAGATCAACAGCTCTCATCTGTACGAAAAAAAAAAAAAAAAAAAATAATGCACATCGCTACGAGGAAACGACGAGACGGGTCAAGTAGTGTAGGTCAACGAGGGATCAGACCGATGGGTTCTGCGCGTGGCTTTCCTGTTGTGGCGCTGCGAATTCATTCACGCACGAGATAGATGGATGGATGGCGCGGTGTGAAAAACAAAAAATAAATAAAAAATCGAAAACGTTTCCGACTTTTACTTCAGGCTACTACCAGTCATTCATTTACAGGATACACCCAACAGCTGCGACACTTCGAACAATTCTATAGGATCTATTGAAAAGAGTTTTATCACAATAAACTGTATGGCATATTAATAACTCCTCCATTAATGCGAGGGTACAACCATTCAGAAAAAAAAGCACCGTGTTTTATTTATTTTTATTCGTTAAAAAAAACGTCGCATGAGAAATACCCTCATGATTGTTTGTTATGGTGTTCTGATCATGTCAAAAAATTCGCAGGTGCGAATAGAAAAAATTATTTATTTTCCGACAATTTATATTCATCGAATAAATACAGACATTTGAGAATATTTGATAATTCATTCGTTCAAAAATAATGAAAGTATATAACGCTCATGGCAGCTGGTTAAAAATAAAGTTCCTCTTTTGGTGACGGACTGCCTTTATGACCAAATGGCTAGTTAGGACAAAAATAAAACAACCAAATATAATTTTAAAGCTTAAACTCGAACCAGTATTAAATCCTTTTTTTATTTGTAACTAAAAATGTATTCGACGCAACTTCTAGTTTAAAATTCTTACATTTTGATTATTCGTATGAAAAAAATGGTAGTAGTAATACAACAGATCTGCTTGCTTGTTTGAAAAATGTCAATTTGTTATAAAACCTTATTGCTTCAATACATTTTACTGAAAATTGTAGCCAGTAACGAGAACTCACTGTCTAGCTGGAAGAAATTTTTTTCCAACATTTACTCAAGTCACTTACGAATTACAAAGGCTTCTTTTTTTTGTCCATCTCGGCAATCGTCGATAATATTCATCACATTTTATTGCTCGTTTTACCAAATATTTCGAAGAAAAAGGAAACGGTTGAAATTATAATAAATATAAATTGCTATGGATTCCTAACTCTTATACCGATATTTACCAAAATGAATATTTAACACAGCTCAGTTGATTCCTGTAGAAAAATTCAGTTTAAGTAATCAAGAGCGGTCGCGCTACTTTTCTTTAAATATTCAAATTCCGGCAAAATCCAAGCCTCCTTATAAGTTCGACTTAAATACGACACCAATCGCCCTTGAACATTTCACTATTTGTAAAGAACTATTTAGCTCGATAACTAATAATTTGCAGCAGCTAGAGTGCAAACACACTTTTTTCAAAAATGTTTTAATAAAATCTGAACAGAGATGTTTCTATTTTTTTTATTCGTGTTTCTAAATTTGGGCTCGATTTGGCGTTTCAAACAATTTCAAGTACACTGACACAAAAATCACAATTTTTTTTTTCTTAAAAAAAAATGCTTTCTCTATGAGGAAGTAAGCCGTTCCAGCAAACTCTACATTTAACATAACAATTACTGAAGCAATTTCATGCATTCGCTCATAAAAAATTCTCGTATCAGTGCAGTAATATTTATTCACATAAATGAAAATTCTTATATTTCCATCCCGGAGGTGAACATTAATATAAACCCCTGTTATAATGTACTGGAAATTGATTTAAATATTACTATTTATTTTTCTACATGTACCATAAAACAACTTTCCTCGTTTTGCCCTCACATTTTTATCCATCAGCAAGCACCACACAGCTTTAATGTGTGAGAGATGTTTTCCGGAATTAAATCACGGTAGAGTTGTCATTTGGCAAATAAATTACTGGTACAGAGTTACATAAATGTGCTTACTGTAACAGCACTTCGTAAAGGCAAATATAATTCGACGCCTGGAGTAATTTTCAAGTGATAAAGTGGATGATAGGGACGAGTTGATGCGCCACTGGTCGTAGCCACTGTTATAGCAATCAAGTAGCTCTAGCCAACTAGAGCGCGCATGTAATGTGGATAAGCAGCAACAACAGCAGCAACAGAGGCACTACTGGCTCACTCCATACAGTGGCTCTCGTTGCAATTAATCGTCGGCTATGTGTGTGCATAGGCGCGAATTATACCATAACGTGGTAATCGGATTTTCGTGATACTCGATTAGAATTTATTCAGCGTGCGTTAACTGGATAATCGTCGAAGCACTGCTCTATGTTAGTCGGCGTGGAAATTCGACTGACGAACTAATAAAATTCGAGTGCTGTGGTTAACTCGTTGGAGAGGATCGCGAAAAGCAATTCAACGAGCAAATTACAAAGGACTAACGCAGAGCTTATCGTATGACCGCGTATTTCACATTGATGCATAAAATCGGATAAATCCGTCAGTTATGAAAAAAAAGCAAGAATTTTTTTTTTTTTAGATATGAATTCGTTTAGAAAGTTTTCGATAGGCCGATCAATATTCTGTTCAATTAATTTGTTAAGCTGTCAGCGGTTCTAGAGATATGTTTGTGTCATTGGAATTTAATATTGACTGATGAACAGGCCAGCCACAGGCACTATGTGCGGTTACCCTGATTAATTCATCGACGAATATTCGTACATACGAAACATGATCACATAAGCGCTGCTATTGAATTATACAGAATGTTTGTATGATTCGCGGCTATCGGCTAATACTCATAATCCAGCGGAAGTTAATTCCTTGTATGTTATTATAGCGAAATTTAGCGAGGTTTACGTTATTTCTCCAAATCGTATCAAGCAAATTGTATGCGCTTGTTATACAGAAAATTTAGCTATCAAGATACAAAAGGGTGCAAACGTTGGTCAACGTTGTCTTCCTCACAAAAGAGGGATTGTGAAAGGAAGAAAGAATGACCAAGTAACGTGCCAGGTTCAACTTTGCACCTTTGGCTTAAATAATAAGTTCCATGACTTATGAACCCCAATTACCATCGGGCCAAAAATTATTATCAAACAACCGTGATCGTAACTACACTTTTACAGAACATTTTTGTTTGATATCTTGAAATTTATGCGAGCTTACAAAGTTTCGTGGTTAATATCATTTTAAAAAAGTTATCATTTTTGTGACCTCATCGATTTTAGCTACATTCACAACGAAAATTAGCTAGTAGCAGCTCCAGGAGTTGCTTGATGACATTTGTCTGAATTTTGTCTACTCATTCTCGAGTTACAAGGGTAGTGATGCCCCTCGCTCGGTATCAAAAACTGTTATTGTCTTTACAATGGCACTAGACATTTGTGGTCAAAAGCAAAGAACGTACCACTCCGTAACTGATTATACTGATAACTATACTTATGCAGGTATTTTCTGTTTTATAGGCTTTTGAAGTTTTTCAACACCCTGCTGAAAATATCCCACATATGAATTATGCAGAATTTTTTGCTGAGTAATTTTAGCCTGGTTATTCGTAGCTTCGATATCACACCGGTTACAATCTGGAATGTTAGAGACAGTTTGAGCGGTATTTAAATAATCTGCCCGAGGTTGCGAAGTTTTTAAAAAGTGATGAATATTCAATATATATAATAAAGAGGCAATAATAAAAAATACAATTTTGTACAATTTCGTCGATCAAAAAAATAATCAATCTGTATGAGGATTGTTTGTAGCACTAAATGTTTCAAATCACTTTAAGTATTCCGATATTGAAATTACCATTAAAAAAAAATGAAAATAAAACATCCTGTACTCGAAAATAAAAGAGAGTTATAAACACATTTTATTTGGAGCTAATTAAAATGTTTATAAGTAGACTCTATTATCAATCCCAAATAACATTTGCTAGCTATGAATAAATAATCACTTCGAAATGTTTCTTTCATAACCACAAAAAGTTTTCTACGCCCTTTATCTGAAAATGCTTACATTCAACAATCGGGTACCTGGTTACAAGAATAAAGCTCTCAATCTCCACGAACAGGGAAACAAAAAAAACAAACTAAGCAGTGACGTGTATGTGCCTTCATGTAGTAATTAATCTCTCTACGCATTCGACAATTTGAGCGAGTAGTCGTCGAGGCGGACTGCGTGGCCTAACGAGCTCGTTAAAAGTTTCAACAGTCGAGCAGACGATCGCCACTGGGACTAAACGTTTTTAATTTTCTCCACCGCATACACATAGTTCTCCACGGCTTTCGTCGAGAGCATAAGAACCCAGCACTTGACCAGCTGCCCATGTTGAAACCATATAGATGTCGTATTACAATTTTCCAACGGATTGTAATTTTTCGCTACGTAATTTTTTTTTCGAATATTCATACCTTTTTATCGCGAACTTCTATTGAACATGGTTCTCGGCCAGGTTATCAAACGACGCGGTTGCGTCTCGAGACGCCCTATCTCGAGCCAACACATTTAAGCCGCTTTTTTCGAGGTTAATATGTTATATGGATAAAATGATTGCGTTTTCATGTCTTTTTCAGATATAATCATCGTTCCAGATACTTCGTTTAAGACCAAAAGGAGGGTTCTGTCTTCAGTCATTAGGGAGACACGGCGACTTCTATTTCAAAACTTCTCTGAAATATTCCACCTTTTCAGTGGTCAACCCGGATATTTCGCACACCAATTTTTTGCAACCTACCAAGACTATGTTTAGCAGCCTACCGAATACTATAAGAAAATCATAGCGACATTCAGTCATGAGCCAGTTTGTGATACGGCGAAGAGAAATGTTGAATTTTAGTATTTTGGTATTAATTGGACCGATTGCTCCACAGCTTTAGTGTCCAGGTCAATCTGTCTATAGTTTTGCGCGTCCAGGTCGATCTCTCCATAGTATAAGATGTCCAGATCGATGGCTCGATAGTTTTCGGTGTTCAGGTCAATTCCGGCATAGTTTTCGTTGTCCAGGTCGGCCGCTCCGTAGTTTTCGGTATCCAGGTCGTCCGTGGTGTAGTTTTCAGTGTCCAGGTTGACTGCTCCGAGCTTTTCGGTATCCAGATCGATTCCTCCAGAGTTTTCGACGTCCAGGTCGATCGCTCCGTAGTTTTCGGTCTGTCACTCGCGTAAATGTACTTGTCACAATTTTTTACTCGCGAGGTTTTTTTCGGCGGTTTAGATAGCCTGCAAACTACATTTTATATTCCAGATTGCAACTGGCGTTACATCGAAATTACGAACAACCAGACTAAAATGAATGAGCAAAAAATGCTGCATATCACATACAATTCGGGATATTTTCAGTCGGGTGTTGAAAAACATCAAACGCCTATAAAACAGAAAATACATGAATAAGTGCAGTTACAACCGCCATTATGGAGTGGCACGAGTTCTATTTTTGACCAGAAATATCTAGCGGCATTATAAAGGCAAGAACAGCTTTTGATACCGACCGAGGAGTGTCACTTTACCTTAACCCTTATAAGTCAAGAAAGATTAGACAAATTTGTCAAGCAACTGCCGGAGCTCTTTTACTAGCTGATTATATGGCCGTGAATGTAATTAAAATCGATGAGGTGTCACAGAAATAATAACAAAGTTAAACATTTTCTCTCCGAACCTTAATTTCGTTTCGCAGCATGTTCTTTATTCCGAAAACGATGTACCATAAAATGTTGAAACGCGGTACAGGCGGTGCCACGAGTATCCTAACTCTCTGGATACTTTATCAGTGGCCTTCTCGAGTTTTGGCCAAGATTTGCCGCTTGCTCTATATCCCTACTAAAACTCTCCATCAGGATGCTCTCTAGCACCGCTCCGCGTGCTTTTGTTTCGGGGTGCGGACGTTTTCTACAACGGGAGAGAATAACGAAGAGTAGCCAAGTTTATGAAAACTTTACCTTCCCCGCCGTCTCACCCTCATAAATTTAAACCTTAATACAGGAACATTGTATGATATTAAAAGGAACGGGTGCCCTCACGCTCCGAGCCGTTTTCCAGACACTATACGTTACGAGGAGCGATGAAAAGATGGTAGTTTAACTCGATACCTCGAGAATACTTTGCCTTCTCCTTTAAACCCATCCCTGGTCTTCGACCACACTTCTCTCGAGTAAAATGAGAATCCCGATGATTGCCCGACGTATCTCTACGACGTCTCATCCAGAGACGATTACGAGATCATTGCTACGACTACTACATGTACCATGAGATATAGCCGCCTGATACGCGAGCCAGAGCGGAGGTCACAAACCTACTGGTTTGGAAATCTTGATTGAAATCGGGAGAAAAAGCACTTTCACGTACCAGCGGCATTGATCGATCACAATTCGACAATCCTTTGGTGCCGAAGTGTATCAAAATCAAGCATTGCATGAATTAAACTGAGGAATCTGAATGTAGGTATAAACCTAGCTTTTTCAACCTGACACACTGGACAATTCTGAAATGTTGAGGCGACTTCTGAATCCTTCTAATGGATATGATTTTTTATTTTGATTTTCATTATCTCGGACGGTTTTGTACAATATCATGAATGAGTGTTACATAAATATGAAGCATGATTCTATTCAAAGAATCAATGAATTTTAGGCTATACAAATTCTCTTACAGGATCATTTTTATTCTGGATTTAGGAGGATTATACGAATATTTAGCAGCTAATTCGTCGAAAACTGCAGTTACAGAGGTAAAAAGGACGTTGGAAAGTAGTTTTCATGACTATTTACCATTTTTCATTTATATGAAGGAACATGTTGATCAATTTTGGGTTCCTCATAGTGGAAGTTGTGTGAAAATGGGAAATAATGAAAATAAAAAGAATAAGAATTTGCATACATTATTAAATTACCAAATTCATGATTCTTCAAAATCTTGTTACTGCGATATATTTTAACGAAAATTGTAGGTAACAACATTAACTTATAACGTATCAGGTATACAAACTTGTAAGTCTATTCCTTGAGAGATTCTCGTGTTACAGACCTTTCATTAAGGTCTTAATGAAAAGGTCTTTTATATTGCAAGCTATGGAGCTTGCAATTTAAAAGACCTTTTTATTCAAGAGCCATCTTCATTTAAAAAAAAACACGATGTTCTACATAATTTGATCGTCTCCATCGTTTTGCCAATTTTTTTTTATCAAACATCCCTTTATAAGGTATATGTGCAAACATTAAACCCGATTTCTTAAACTTTTCCAGAATTGTAACGCCGACAGATTAAAAAATTCATCATCCCATAAACTCCAGTCTACTGATCTTGTCACGAATACAATATCAAGCACTGCTGGATGGTATTTTTGCTTCTATATACAGTTTTAGTTCAACAATTTGAACTTTACGAAAAGTAGAAGTGTAGAAATTATTTTTTCGAAAATTCAATGTCTCATGAAATCCAAACCTCCTTAATAATACAGTTCAAACTCAATAATAATCGTCTTTGAACAATACATTATTTGCAAATATTTATTTAGTCTAATACCTCAAAATGAGCGAAAGTCAAGGCGCTTTCACGCATTTTTTCACGAATCAAAAATGTTTTCTGTAATATTTCTAAAAATTACATTAATCAAAAGTGAACAAAGAAATAGACATTTGAATATTAAAGGATCAGTCCAAGCATAAACGTGGGTCCAGACATTTTGGATAATTTTGCAGATTTTGCATACATTAGCATTGAAAGCTCGAAAAAAAAAGTTTTTTTTTTACTTGAGCAAAAAATCCTATTCATCGATGAATTCATTGATCTTCTTACAATAGAGAAACACCGAAAAAAGGCACCTGCCTTTTTTTTACTAATATTGAGTAATATAATCATGACTGAAAGGTTAACGAAAAATGTCTACGAAAAATGAAGAGGTGAAAGGCTTGAAACTACCCCAGATTTGATAAACTATGTAGGACACTTCGAACGCCAGCGAGTCTCAGAACCTTTATCCGTTTACGAAGGTAGGTGTGAGAGAAGAGAGTAAAGAATTGTTCTTTCTCTCTTTCTCGGTGAGGTAGGAAATAGCCAAGTATCTCAGAAAGCCTCGGTATAAACCAGCTTAATGCGGAAGCTCGAGAAGTACGTTATCCGGAAGGCAATAGAGAGAAACAGAGCCGACGAGTTTGCGAGACGCCAAAGTGAACGGGACTGCTTTCCTATATGTAGTGCATATACTGCGACATCGTAGAGAGAGGGTGTTGAGCACAGTTCGTTGTCTCGCAGAGGCCAACATGCACGTGGCGCAAGCTCGGCGACGTGAAAATTAATGCACTATAACCTGACAAAAGGCTATAAAAGAAAAGAGAAGAAAGAGAAAGAGAGAGAGAGAGAGAGAGAAAAAAAAAAAGAAGTTTGCCAAGCCGAGTTTACGATCTTAAGCTGGTGGAGGATTGATCGTGTGCAGCGTTGTCCTTTATCTCAAGCTGTCGTTATAATGCACCATCGCACTGCACCAGGATGCAACAACAATTTACCCCTTCTATGCCACTATAAACCCTGGATATTCGTCGAGTCTTACGCAATAGCTTGAAAATCTCTCGCCTCCCGAGAGTTAAAAAGAATTAGAGACCCGAACGCCCAAGAAGATTCAGGAAAAATAAAGTTGGCGAGGAAAGCTCTGCCAAATGGGAGGCTCAGCATTCTGATAAGAGTTCAGTGCTGAGTAATAAAACACAACGATGAATGGGACTATTAAATGCACATAGGTATCCATAGGGTTACCCTGAAATGAACGTGAACGCCGATTCTTAAGTCTAACTTCGATTCGGCTTAGAAGAGCGTAAGTGTTATGTAATTTAATATCGCTTTCTGATAGTGGAAGCTTTCTGATGGCGCAAAAAAGAATGTCCAATTTTTTTTTCAAATATAGGTAATTTTCAAGTGAAACAGTGGTTACATATTTATCGCTAGGGTTTCCAACTTATGAATTTTTAAATTCTGAAGTTTTTTGCATCGGCAAATTTCGCACTTTGGGCAGTCGTTACTATGTAACCCTGCGCGTCAATAAATTTTTCTCAAAGCATATTTTTGCGTTTTGCGATTATCTAATGACACCGGTTTTTAGTTTTTATGATCTTTAAAAATTGGCAGTCATTTCTGCCTTGCAAAAAATGTGTATATAAAATAAACTTTTATATATACACAAAATTTAAAAAATATTACAGAATTTCTAGTCAATTTTTTCTTTGAAACGAAAATACGCAGGGGTTGGCAAACAAAGAATATAATTTTTAGCGAACCATCCTAGTATGAACTTTTTTATAATACGTCGCGAAACTGGGAAGACGCACTTTTCATCCAACAATGATTCCATCAATCTGTACTATGAATAAATAAAGGGCAAAGGCGCAAAAAAACTGCATGAAGGACATATCTAACCGAGACAACAAATAAAATGTCTGCGAAGAGCAGTGAATGTAAATCTAAAAAAAAACACTATTGCCGAGAGTTCCACAGATCCTGGCGGAGCATGACAATAAAGAAATTGAATACAGGTTGCACGCGGAGAGAAATTCAGTCGGAGCGTGTAAATCGCGTGTCTTTATCTCTCGTATGACACACGTACCACATAGTACGTATATGGCACACGCAGCTGTTGGTTGTTGTATGAAAAAAAAAAAAAAAAAAGGGAAAACACTACTACCTGCAGCAGCAGTCAGGGCGAGTCGTTATCTCACGTAGAGCGTGCGGATGGACGTGAGCTCGCACACGGAGAGATGCGAGAGACTTTGTAAAAGCGACGAACGCTTCAGCATAGTTCAAAGCTTTACGCTGCGTCGACGCCCTTCACGCTTCTGTAAGTCGACTCTCGTCTGTGTGTATGCGTGTTTACACTAGATTACGCCACAATGTATATCGTTTGCTCGCTGTGGACAAGCCTATCTCATTCTCTCTATTCTTATTTTACTTTAAGTATATTCTTTTTTTGATATTACAGCTAACAAACCTGCGCACTCTGCCACTGACATTTAAAGCCGTCAGTCGTTAAGGCGATGCTGGAGTAGATCTTTTTACCGAGTGGTCGGTAAAAAAGTACGGTTACGTAGTTTACAAAATTCGTTGTTATTGTATTACAAATATGTCCCAAATTGCACAGGATTGTAATATCAACATAGGCGCATCGGCGCCCACTCTCATTTTTCGAATATGACTCTTAGAAATGTTTATATAATAGGAAAGAGGTGGCAGTTGACAGATAGAGCGGCCATATTGGTTTTCTATACGTTTACAAAATTTCAATTTTCTTTGTTTTTCAAGCGTTTTCACCCAAAATTCGAGTGGACGCTGATATGCCTTTATTGATATTATTATCCTGTGCAACTTGAGACATATTTGTAATACAATAACAACGAGTTTTGTAAACTACGAAACCGTACTTTTTTACCGACCAGTTGGTAAAAAAATCTACTAAAGCATCGCCTTAAGGAGATCGTCTCATTGCTCGAGATATTAGATTGGGTTCCAAGTTTGGTGTATGAGACAAAACACGTCAAGTCGGCCACCCCATTTTTTCATGTCAACAAAATGTCCTCAAATTTATTCAGGATGTTGGTCTGGCTGAAGAGAAAACGTAAGAATTTTTACAGATTTCTTATTGCATATGCCAGCCATTAAAAATTTCTGAAAATAGTCATTGTTCATTTTTTAATGCCAATACTACGGCTCACACAAAAAAAATCATAACAAATTTTGGATTTTCAGCATTTTATGCTATTTTCAATTAAATAAAATTGCCACTTTTTTCCCTTCGAAACGGTATTTCCAGTTTAGTTGAAATGTTAACATTTTGTTCTTATCTGCATGAAAGCTCTGTATTGCGGTATCGCTATCATTCCTCGGTTGGTATTGTCACAAATCCTACTATAATTTTTTTTTTTTTTAAAGCCTTTGAACATGTGGATAGCGCATGTGGATAGTTCCATTCCGTATTTTTCTCGAATAAAACAAAGAATAACGAAGACTATTCTACAGAAGGTCTATCGATACTTCTTCTCCTACTGTAAGCTCAAAAGTATCCAGCACCATATATACATTTTTTTTACTATCGAGAGGCACATAGAGGGCTCCGATATCAGGGGCTCTTTTATATATGAGAGACAAGTGTTTCATATCGAAATATATATACATATGCAAGCTTCTTTCCGCACGACGCCATCGTTTGTGCATGCAATCACCCTCCGAATAGCGGGCGCTGTCGACGAAAATGTTATTTCGTCGATGGTAACACGTGCTTCGCAAGCTCGATGAGAAATTTTTCCATTCTGATTGTCCTGATTGAATAGCTCGCTCGAACGAAATGGACAAACGAATCGCACGTATGCTCTGAATGCTCGAGGCTATAGAGAACTACCATTGTATTCACTGTATCAGTTTTTCTAGCGTTTTTATTTATTGTACATTTTTTTTTAAATCGTACTACTTGTCTTGTAATTATTGCGTACCGATGAATGTCGAACAATAAAGGTACGAGGTCGAGTCACTGAAATAAGGCACACGACATAAAATGTACATCAAGCATACTGTAAATCCTTAATTTCTCACAGACATTTAATATTTTTTCCCGATCTCTTTAAAAGTAAAACAATCTTTCAGTCTGGTTTCTTCACTCACTCTTAACGAATTAGTGAAGCAATCGGAGTGAATGAAAATTTGAAACTTTCATTGTAATTTTCCTGCATGGGAATATTGCGATAACGTAGAAATCTAAGCGGTCGTAAACGCAATTGAAAATACAAACGTTAACTAACAAGCCAATTGATAGATTAGTGTCATTGTCATAAGTGAGAAATTCTCGAAATCATAAAAATGTGTCTTTATCGTCAGTATTAAAACACCAACAGCTTTACCTTGGCCAGTTTTTAACTAAATATGATGGCTTTGCATCTAATTATAGAAAACAGGTTTGAAGAAATCATTGCAGCGTCTCACTTTTACAATCTCCAACACTTTTAAATATTAAGTAGGTTAGATTTATCAGTTATAAGAATTTCGATTAAAATTTTACTTTTGGAAAATTCGTCATTATTGTCGTGTAAGCGATGGCCAACGAACGCATAAGCGTATGCTAAAGAACCCGATTTATAATATGGAACAACGGTCATCTCGAAACTAGGAAACTATGAGCTGATGAGCAGAATTATTCCATCTGGCAACTGGTTATCGTATCTAGTGTGCTATACGTAGCACTTTCTATTATTTTTATGATAAAACGGCGTTTCACAATTGCATACTAGTTTTTATTATTTGTCATCATACTTTTTCCGCATTAGATATAAAACTTAAAACAAGCCAGTTAAAATAATATTACTGCGGTAGACATTTATCAGAAGTAACGTCCCGCAAGCTGAATCGGAATAAAAAGAAATTGTTTCTTGTCTGAAAAGGAATTCTAAACTTAACGATATTTTAAGATCTCTCTTGATTCAAGTATTGTATGTATTTTTTTGAGTGTGGTTTATGAAGAACTTTTTGAATTTTGTTAGGTTTAAACGCAAGTTTTCAAAATAGGAATAGTATTATTAACAGAAAATAGTATCTCATGCTTTTTTAAGTGCCACTGTTCCCTTAATTGTGCGCTTACGATATGAACTGTGGGTAGGTGATTTTTAATTAACCTACACATTGGCGATATTCACGTAAATCATCTCGTTTATTCTACGATATACAATGATCGATTTCAGATTTTTTCATAATAATAATGACATATCTTTGCTAGCAATGAACAATGGACAGAGAATAATACAGAAAAGAGTCAATAACGATTTTCTTACTTCTGCGAAACCAATCGGACCAGAAACGTTCAGGTACAAAGACTTTTTTTCTTGATCAACCCGTGGGCGAAAAAAGTACTAAATTTACGTGAAGACGAGGTAGAGTTTCTCATTTTCTTTTTCTTTTTTTTTTCTTTTCCTTTTAAACAGTATTTACATCAATTGTAACCAACGACACGGTAATAAAACACTGCGGCTCAATGAAGAAAGATGAGTGATATATAACTTAAAATCTTGATTTTATGAAGATAAAAACTCAATTAATGTACAAAAGCCCGTTGAATTCGGATTAAAAAAAAAAAAAGAGACTGGAGCAATTAATTTAAATACCCAACGGGAATTAGTGAATACCGCAGAAAAATTAAAACAAACATTAATAAAAATATTTAATCGGAACAACGATATATGAAAAGGCGAGGCCGTTGTTACAAGCGCGGTTTTCGTGTCTGTAAAAAAATATTCCAGCGCCGGGTTAACGCTCTCTGCTCGCAAAAATAAACTTTCCACTTCTGTATAGGCTCTTGCTTCGTTTGAATCTTATTTTATCGTTTTGTTTTTTAAATGTGTATGTTGCTCCCGTTGCGGCTAGTTGTTGTTCTTTTCCATCTTCAGCGTACCGAGCTCCTCCAGCATAGCCTGAAGACCCTCGGGTACACGACCGGAATCCAATTCCATTCCCCAAGCGCGATACTGCAAGTAAAAATGTGGCGATAGAGAGGCCAAGCGTCACATCCACGATCGAGCAGTACCATGCGGGATGGTAATATAAATAATAGACTGTGAGACTCGTGAGCCAAAGGATATAAGGTACTTAAGTGTCTTGGGTCTCGAAGGACTGGTGTCGGGTTCTTGTCGAGGATAACACATCAAGTGTCGTAAAACACTCTCTTCTAGTTTCGCCTCTTCCTCTCAGTCGTTCGACGTTTTTTTTTTCTCCCTCAGGCACGGAAAAAGTCACACAAACGCATACAAGTGCATTTACAAACTTTGGTAGTTTCGTGAAATCATCCGAACTCCCGCGTTTCACCGAGGGAAATAAAACTGCAGTGTCTATCGCAGTTGAATAAAAATTTTGCGGAATCTCACGGCGGAATACCGAATGACCTTTCCGCCAGAATAAATCTCAATATGCGGTCGTGCGTTTGTTTTGTTTTCGTTTCTTTGGTTTTTTCCCCTATTTTTGCAATTTTTTATTTATTTATTTTTTTTTTTTTTTTTTTTTTTTTGTATACGTAGAGATTTGAAAAGCTGCGGAGCACATGACTGTCACCGCGTACTGCTGCGTCAATGAACGCAGCGCGTGGTAACAGATAGGAAAGCCAACAAACTGAATCGAGAGAAAGCGCTTCAACGTTTTTACGAGAATACAGTATTGCGTGTCCCTATCGGTCTCTTCTCATTGTACGTCCGTCCAGTTGGATTTTTTCCTATTTTTTCGGAAGCGAAGGGTCCAAACATTTTTTTTTTTTTTTTTCAACTAAAAAAAATACGAGAATTTTGATGGATACGGAGTCTGGATGGACAGGGAACTCACGTGAAATAAAGGAATATATAATAATTAACAAAATGCGTAATTTTGGGTACTCACCATGTCGAGTTCTTTCCTCAGTGCGAGAACTGCTTTCTCACGATCGGCTACAAGCTCCTCCAGGTATTGGTACCTGAGCTTCTTCCGGGCACGGCACTCCCTCGCACTCTGCCTACTGCGCTCTGCGAACATTTCAATTGAACAGTAAATACTCGAAATATACAACTGAACGTATAGATTTCGTAACATTTTATGACTCCTTAAGTTTTTAGAGTCTTTAAAGATCTCATTTATGTGGTCGTTGGAATTTTTTGAAAAAAAAAAAATGAGTACTATCGCCCTATGAAACGAATAACTTTTTGCCAGGTGGCAAAACACTGCACACTGCACACTTTTGAAAGAGAACCAGTAGAGCAATTATCCCCAAATAATTTTCAGTTAAACATAAGATACACCCTTATGACATTTATTGATTGAAGAAAATTATTTTTTTAAATAACCATCCATACTCCGGTTTTGCTTCAACTTTACGTCTATCTCAAGTCGCTAAACTCATACCAGAAAGACTAATCTCAAGCGCAAACTGACAATTATTTGGGGATATTTGACTAAGTGGTTCTCTTTCAAAATTTGAAAACGTATATTTGCTCTATCAAATTTTTTATTTTTTACTTCCTGCCTCATCCATTCGTTGCAAATTCATGACAATTTTCTTCCTCAATTTATTCTCCACGTAAAGTATTGTTGTAAGCTGGTTTTTACATTTTTCGAACATTCTTTTACTACTATACTATATTTAATAGTATACGAGCATCAGCATCGCTAAGATGAAATAACGCACAACGGAAAACTTCGCCAAACTGCTCATCAGTGCAAAAGTGAACACATTATCGGCACCTATTTAGGAATGAGTGCGCGTTTGCCATTTGACCTTACGCTGTTTGATGAAATAGAGTGGTACACTTGGCTAAGTTCATTCTCTCCGGTGATCCCTAAGGGCGAGGGTGATGGGTCTTGTATAAGCTAATAGTACAGAGTTAGTACGGTTATAATATATATAGTGCACGTTATAACAGTATGTATAGAGTGAGCTACCGCTGTGCCTGAGGCTCCTGAGGGAGAGAGACAGGATAAGAAATTGCAAATTTCTTACACCACTTGCCAGGAGTAATAAAGCGCTTTACGATCGCCCGGTGGTATTATCACGTTTAAACGCTGTGCCTGCGTCAAGTCATTCGAGAATGTTTGAGGGGCGCGCTACAGGAGCAACATATCTCCTGCAGGTAGGTAGAGAAATGCTAGAGGACTGCGGGGATACCAGGGGAATTTGTGTTCGCACATAACTTTTTCTTCCTCTTCATTGAATTTGATCGGAGTCTGTTGAACTACGGAACCACTGCTCGTTGTAACGATAGTTCGTAACCAGTTACTCACGATCTGTTATTCTGTCACAATTTTTCTTATACATATTTTTTTTAACGAATATATTATTATTGCTGATAATAATATTGTGGCATTGTTTTTGGTCTTGGGAAAATTTTTTAAATAAAAACTCCTCTTCGAACTCTTTTTCGGGATCCTCTTTAGAAACTTTTAATTACGAGTTACTTACGCTGCAACTGCAACATTTTTACAGAAATAGTAATAAATGAAATTACAAAATTAGTTGATTGACTGCTTAGTTCTACCACTGACCAAATATGAATTAAATTCTACTAAGTTTTACTTTGCATTTTTGTGTTAACGAAATTTAAAAAGTATGTTATCTTTACGTATCCCTTTTCTTGCTCATGTTCTACAATCTTTTTAAAATAAATTTTTTATTTTTAAAATTTGGTACGTAGCAGCGCTGAATATTTTTTTTTCGTCTGCTAAAAATTTGGGTTGCTATGATGGGTAATAACGCGACTTAGAGCAAAAGGTTACCTTTTCGAGAAATTTAAAATTCCATAAAATCCGAAACCTTTTAACGATCGCCACCAAACTTAGTATACAGAACCGCTGAATATTCTGAGTTGATGTGAATTAGAGCAAAACGTAAATTTTAAAAAATCTTCAAAATTCCATAAAAATCGAACCTTTTTATAGATTCAGCTGAAATTCAATTCCGATCGCCAATAAAGCAATTTAATATTGCTTTATTTGCAAAAAAAAAATATTTGTCTCAATAAAATTATTTGCGGCACCTAGACCGCATACAGAGATCTTTTGAAAAATAAAATAAAATTTGAACAGATACCTGGATTTTTTTTTAATTATCACAAACAAATGTATCTATCATGGTCCACATGTGTGTCGAAATTTCAGCTCGATTGATGAAGCTGTTCTCAAGATATAGAGATTTGAATTCTGCATGCCGGCCACACACACACACACACACACACACGCACATCCATCCAGACATTTTTATTCTAACGATCTTTCCCGGCGTTTTAGACCATTTTGAGTATCCTGACATGAAAATCTCGAAAACAAAAAAAAAAATTCACGAAAACAAAGCTTCCTCTACGAGGAAGCAAAAATATCAAAAATGTTCAGTACATTTCGAACCACCGCGCGTTCTTTCATGACGAATGACACAAGAGGGTTGCCTCGGTAGTTCATCCCTCGCCCAACGAGAGCTCAATGGCGGAAAGAAGATAAAAATATCTGGGGTGCCGAAAAATAAAGCTATCCACATCATGCGCTCCTTTCTCCTGTGCTCACTGTTTCACTGCCGTTGTCGTCCTCACGGAAATGGAGCAAAGAGAAAACAGGAATTTGCAAACGCTGGCGAAACTTCGTGCGAATCTCTCGGCGTATGCGTTACGAGAGAGTCGTGTATTCCTGAATCGGTGCTACTGATGCTACGTACTTTCGGGTTTTACCCTCTCACAGCCACCAAAGTCTTGTGGAAAGAGACGAACTGAACCCCAGCGTCGAAGAAGCGCGAACAAAGAGGCAAAAAAAAAAAATGAAAAGTAAAAAGAAAGAAAAAGTACGGAGGGGGTTACAGACGGGAAGTGTACTATACGTGCACCAAACCCATGTGATGCTGGAAGAAGAAGAAGAAGAAGAAGAACACACGTGTACGAGGGTCGGAGACAAGGTTTATGGCAATGGTGCAAAAGAACCAGCTACGATTATAAACTTTCCACAGTTGAAATAAAACAAAAAAAAGACCTTCGTTCCTTTTTTGCTCCTAGGAAAAATAACAGCCTTACGAAATTACGCTGTGCCCTCTACACGGAACCGCGGGATACGAGAGGGTTTTCCGGCACACCGGATCCACACCTCGCTTTCAACGCTACATGTTTCGTTATCTCCTTTTCTTCGCACCAAAGTTATATATATGTACGCCACATATTATACCGGGCGTGAAAACAAACGGAACACGAGTAGACGCCATAGCATCGCTCTCTCTTGTCTTGGCAAAACGATGCAGAATTGCAAAATACTCCCAAGGACCCGACCGCCCGACACCGCAAAGAGTACAAATACCCCGAGTACAGCAAAGGAGATCTCTGTGTTTGCGTGCACGTTCTATAGAAGTGTGTGTCTATGTGTGTGTGTGTGTGTGTGTGTGTGTGTGTGTGTGTGTGTGTGTGTGTGTGTGTGTGTGTGTGTGTGTGTGTGTGTGTGTGTGCACTCACGCTCGGCATCACAGTGCAACACAACGTTTTCGAGCACTATTGCGGCAGTAAACTGCATAAATATTCATCAAGAAAATAGATAAATATTCGTGGAAAGTGTGACGGGGGTTGCGAGGCTTCTCCATTTTCGTATCCACTTCTCTTCGGTCTGTCACCATTTGATGCGCAGCACTGTATCGCTTCTATGTATTTATTGTGTGTGTGCGCGCGAGCGTGTGTATGTGCATGAGCCATTCCAAGTCAAGTTCACATGATGAACCTCTTAGGTCATTCTTAATTCTATTATGGTGAAATTGGTTGTGATCGATGTTGACCGCTTCATTGGGACGGACAATTCGACTAAAAGTGTCCAAACTGGCACGAATTTTTCTTTGTTTCAACTGAAAACATGTACTAATGAGTTGTTTGGTTCGCTGAATCCAAATTTGACATAAAAATTTGCAAATGCAAAGTGCCCGACACAAACTGGCGTTTTGAAATTATTAAAAATTACTATACATTAATTTTCTCGAAAATATGGTGGATAAAAGGGTTTCTTCGGTCCCTAAATTCGAATTTAAACTTTAAACTGCGAAATTAGAATTATCTAGAGATTAAAAAATGTTTGTCACGGTGGACAAACTTCAAAGGATTTTTAATGCTTTGAAACGTTTTCGTAAATTTTTATTTCTAACTCGAGTACAGAGACCCAAGAAAATCCCAATTTGGAGCCAGAAAAAGGTTGTTTTTTGTTCCAAGATAGAGCGTATTCTTCTCAACATCATTCGTGAAATCTGTAACATATTCGGATTTAATTAATACCATCTTGCTTGAACTGTTCAGCAGAGTAACAACGAGACAATCCTGACATTTATTTTGCAGTTATAAATCAGCGCGCGTCGATAAACGTACATTGACATACATTATAGGTAAATAGTCAATTCTGACGTACATTTCAGCGCGATTAATCCATTACCTGCCTACCTTCGTGTGCAACTAGGTGATTATACCAATTTAGTTTGTGTTCATATTATTAAATGAAAATACGTTGAGTGTCAGGTGCGTCACCGAAATCTAATGACAGTACTTTACATGCATGGGGTCCCTGATACCCTAGAACAATTTTCGCTATTGCATTCAAGTAATCTACATACAATATCACTGATCTTTTTTCTAATTATAATTTATTTAAGAAAATTATTTTATAAATAACGATTCAAACCTCTAGTCTTATTTTAATTTTACCTCTATCTAAAATCGCTGCTCTCAAAACCAATCTCAAGCACGACTGAGAATTATTTGGAAATATTTACCGGTTCTCTTTCAAAAGTATACAGAGTGTAAAAAGGAAAAAAAGGTTACAGGTGATTTCCATTACTCGCATTCTCCTGTTACCTGGCTGAAAATGTTTTATTTTCATAAATTATTTTCATTTTTTTTTAATAATACCAGCGGCCAAGTAAGTTAGATTAATGTTTGAATATCCGCAAATTTGACTCGACACTGCTTCCTTAAGCCTGTAAGGCCCAAAATTGCATCCACTTCTGGGAACATTAGAAAAAGGAAATTCAGAGAAAACTTTTGCACATTTTGTAAATATCCTGCATAAAAAGAAATTAAAAAAGAAAAAGAATGTCCGATGCCAAATCAGCTGGGCCCGGAGTGTCTCTTATCTATTTTCCATAGTTCTTCCAACCCTGTCGCATATTTTTACATATACATATTTCATACTATTCAATTATTTTTCCAGCTTGCTTCTCTCCACTTATTTTGCTCTATTGCTCGCCGTCACGGCTTAAGAATCACGAGGATTTAACCGCGAAAAACCAAAGTGGTTGCGAAGGGTTGAACTGAAAGAAATTGGGAAAATCCGGTGAGAAGCCAAAGCTTCCCATGCACAAATGACCCTCCATCTCGACATTTTACCTCATGTTTTTTTTATTTTCACTCACCGAGCTTGGCTCTCATGTCCGCTTTGTCGGACGCCTTCCTTCCGGGCTTGCGTCCTCGCTTGCCCCCCTCTTTCCGGTCGCCACGGGAACCCTCCTAAAATGTGAAAGATATCGGGTATGTACGATCGTTTAGTTTAGTGCCAGAAGGCAGTCGGAAGAGGGACATGGGCCCGAGCATAAGGGTTGCCATGCTGTAAATATATACATATAGTAGAGAGGAGTTTTGTTTCTCTGCCAACGGTAAAACTGTCCCGAGGGTGCTCGGCCTGTTCGGCACGTACTCGGAAAACCATCCACAAAGACACAACGCCAGGCGCTACCGTGAAAAATGAAAAGCTAAGCAACACCGGCACTAATTCACAGCAGAGAGTGCACGAGGGTCTCGAGGATTGTAGCCCCGTCTCGACCTCGTGATAAATCTCGTGAAACCATTCTTTAAAACCTCCTGTCTGGCCATTTTTACGGTCACTACTTCGACAATTACAGTGCTGAGGATAATAATTTTTTTTTCTTTTTCATTTTACTCCAACGTTCAAAAATACAATATTGACGACAGCGGATATTTCAGTGACAATTAATTACTTCAACGTAATGTAGAATTTTTTCTATTTTTTATTCAGTATAGGCAATCATAAAACGCAAAATTGAGCTTCATGATTAATTAAAATTGTGGATTTAACGAACCGCCAATAATTAATATAAAAATTAACGCAATAAATCTTTAAAATTTTATTTCACTGAATTTAAAAAAAAATAAGTTGCACTGAATAACAAATTTTGTTCTGCAATTTGTTGATGTAATTAATTGTCACCGGATATGTTTGTTGATATAAATATTGTATTTAAACTCGTTTCTCAATGTCGCCGATAGTGTCACTAGCCTCGTTTACTAAAATAGAGAAAAACAGTCCTCATTTTTTCTTTCATATCGTTGAACAGAAAATTGTGTTCAGCTATACAGCAGGTCTCGAGGAGTGTAACTCCGTCTCGACCTCACGATAGTTTCGTAAAACTATTCTTTGAAACCAACTGTCTCGCCATTTTTACGGTAACTACTTCGACAATTGTAACGGTGAGGATAATAATTTATTTACATTTTACGCCAACATTGAAAATAGAATATTGATATCAGCGAATATTTTTATGACATTTAATTACTTCGAGGTAATGTAGAACAAATTTTTTTTTTTTATTCACGATAGACAATGATAAAACGCGAAATTGAGCTGTATGAATAGCTAAAATTGTGGATTTAACGAACCACCACTAATTAATATAAAAATTAATGCAATAACTCTTTAAACTTTTATTTCACTGAACAAAAAATAAATTGCACTGAATAACACATTCGTTTCTGCATTTTGTTGAAGTAATTAAAATGGGAGAGATTTCGCCGGTAGAGTTAGCTATTGGAAAAAAATTGACCTATATGCCTTTGGGTTCTGTAAATAATATATTTCGGACCGAAAAAAAAAGCAAAGATTTTGGAGCACTGTCGTTTTTTTAGATTAGGCGAAAAAAATTATATGAAAAATCTAGTACGATTGATTCTTAAGAATAGTATACAAAGCACGGAAAAAAATTTGACAGGTCGGAATATTAAAAATTGTAAGAAGAGATACATTTTTTTTTCGAATCGAGGACGATATTGTGTATTTTTATTTTTGAGTACTGCTAATTTCATTAGGTCACATAACGTTAATTCTTTCGATGCATATTTCCAGAAATATGATTTTTTGAAAATTAATTTTATTCCTATTTTTAGTCTAATCGCATTTTGAATAAACGCTAGGTCACAATAATTAATTTACATAATAAGACTCGAGATCCATACCGAATAGAAGCGGAGAAAGTGGAGGACAACGACTTGAGAGCGTTGAGTTAATGGGTGTGAACTGTATATTGAAAATGCGAATTATATTAGCCATACATTTTTTATGAAGAGGAATTGCACGTTCAGTTGTAAAATGTCTCAACATCAGTATCCAATGAAATATCCTTAAAGTTCTTTGAGAGTCAGTGGACGGAAAATTATGTTCAGCTATGAATCTCGAAACGATCAGGGAGAGAAAGACAGTCTGAAAACGTTAGAAAATTCGTATGTTTAAAGTTCACACGTCCCCAGGGTTTCGGTGGCTTTCTCCGGTTATTAGCTATGCATACTCTCGCCCACGGTGACAAAATACAGATTCCCTTGGTCTCTTGAAACCCTACCCCGAGCTAAGCTGGCGACTCGGCTACCCACTTTCTCGCTCGGTCTCTGTCGTTCACAGTGCAAGTTTCTAGCATCAGCTGCCGCGATACCATACCGTGGATGTTTACCGCCGTCCTGTCCTCTCTCAATCCTATCTGGTATTAAATCTCCTCGAATCCCCTTTCTTGCTTGACGTTCGCGTCTGTTTTTGCTTTCTTTTTTCGCGTCCGCCCCGAGCACCGACGACCCTCTCGTTCTATGCATTTTTTTTTTTTTCCCTCACGACCGCGCCACCTCACTTCCACATGGTTTACTCTTCCGCACTCGTCGTTCCGGCTAGCTCTCCTTCTCTCTTCAGCTATCAAAACCCTGTTCCGTTCTCTCATTCTCTTTTTAGTTTCACAATCTCTTGCGCCTTTGGTGATCATCGTAGGTCAAACTGTGTAGCCTAGTAGATATCGTATAGCCATTCGTTTTTCGTTACGATTAAAGAGATTGAGGCACTATACGGTAGAGAAGAAGTCCAGCTACTAATTAAATTTTTATATCGCATTATCATAGAGTCACGATGACGCCCATCTACACGGATGGAAAATATGTGGGAGAAAAATTACTGTATATATATGGTAGACAGTTCTATAGGCGATTTCCATTGCAGTGTCTACATCTGATGGAAAATATATAATCATCATTCCCTATCAACAGAATAATCCAAAAAAACATCTGTTGAATAAAATTACTCATACGCACGTAACAAATTAAATGAACAATGAATATACTGAAGAGGACTGCGAACATGAGTCGAAACGTCTAAATTAAAGAAAACAGTTTAACAATATTGTAAGACCGCCCATTATCGTACTTTTATGTCTTATAATCGATGTTTTTATGTAGAATGCAGTTCTCTTTAAACAAGCTTTACCCGACATAGGACAAGGTAGCTTGTACGATAAAAAAAAAAACTTCAAAGCTTTATCACGAGTGCAATAAGAAGCCGTGAATAACGCGTCTGAGAGTATCACTGGCCTGGAGAAGTAATTCCGTTAATAATGGAAGTACGAGACGTCTCGACATTTCCTCGAGAAGCAGCAGCAGCAGCAGCAGCAGCAGCCGGAGGATGAGAAATGGTTCTACTCGTTTCCATCTCTTGCGGAACGCTTTTACTTCGTAGGCACCGCGAAATTTCGTCGTGACTCTGAGCCAACGCCACGAGACTACTATTTACGTAGTCTAATTAAAGAGTTTTCGTGGCTCGGCAAGGCAGTCGGATAGGAGAAAAGGGAAGAAAAAAAAAATCTAAGAGAGAAGAAACGCGAGAAGAAAGTAGTCTCGGCTGGAAAGTCTGCATGTTCAGACGACGAATATTTTCTCTGTAAGTTGCTCGGGTAACGCTAATTTACTTTAGGCCGTCTACGATTTTACAGTTATGCTTTCATTCTTTCAGTCATAAAGATAGCCGAATTACCTGAGAATCATGAAAATTAAAATGAGTTGCAATTGAACATATGAAAGCTTGCAACTTGATTAAAAATACCAGTTGTAAAGTACAAAGAAAATTAAATATTTACACGAGTGAAATGTTTTTTAAAAGCCCATTTTGTGGTTTCAATTTTTCTCCCCTCTATTATCAATATATTGCAACGTTCTGGTTTCGCTGATTGGATACATATAGTCTGTGCAAGGGCTGCCCTTTGCAAAAGTTATCTCTGGTTTCAGTATAAGAATTTCCATTTGAATTTCTTGCGGAAAAAAATACACTCGCTATTAAAGCAGTCTGCAACAGACACAAATATTTTACCTGTGTAATTTCTGCTTAACAGCTTCAAATGGAAAATCCCATACTGAGACTATAGACCAAATCTTCTTATGAAGAGAATGAGACCTTGCGAAGCCAATTTCTCCCAACATTACAACTTGAATCTTACAAATTGAAAATATAACAAAATAAATTTACATCGATGGACTGGTGTACGCGAAAATATTTCACTTATTAAAATGTTATATATTTTTGCTGTTCATCATTATTTTTTATCAAGTTGCAAGATTTTACGTTTTGCAACACAATTCCAATTTGATTATTTTTATTGTTTAAATATGAAAACACCGGCGTAAAACCCTTCCAATGCCTTATGTATATATAAAGTATTTTATATTGCATTGAGTTGTCTCTTTGTAAAGTCTCCTGAGATTTTATATACTAGTAGGTTATTGTGGCTCGCTTTATGCGCTCGGATTGACGATGCAGGCAGGATGTGATGGCTCGGATGCCCTCTTTATATATTTATATTAAGTCTGCCCGTAGTATCCTGGCCACAACCACAGTGGGCCATTTGACCCCGTCCGTAGTGGGTTATTTGACCCCAGCCAGACATACTTAGAGATGTAACTTAGAGAAATTCAGGCCCAAGGTTCCCTCGAGGGACTTTGAAAAATTCACAAAAGAATCAGGCTTGGGTGTGTCATTTGACCCCGGGCAGTCTCGATTCTTGCACACAGCAACGACGGCGAAATATTTATATAATATAGAGAGATATACATTGTGGAAAGCTGCGTCAGGCGACCATTCTTAAGGCGATGTGCAACATGTATGAGAGAGAGAGAGATATATAGAACCAATCTTCTTATCCCGAAATGCTCCACCACTGTTGACGTGTCGGATAAAAGATGAGAAAGTTGCCCCACAAAATTGTTAGACAGAGGGCAACGTTCTCGAATCACAGTTTTCCCACCAATAAAGTAGTATTAGATGACCTTAAGAAGAAGCGAAACCTCCTCGAGTACGAATGAGATAGCAAATACTTTTCGGAACAATAATACTCGAAAAATAGACCCATACCGGAAAAAATAAAAGTCTAACATCATTCAGAATTGAAAGACAATGATGTAAGATTTTTCTTTTATTCGTAAATGTTTGCTATCGTCGGTATAATTGTTTGCAGTTTTTGTTACCGATTGAGTAAGTAACGCCAGTCCTTAAGGCCTCCTTAATGGCACGAATGAAGACTTTTAAAAATAGCATTGATTTTTGTCCACCTATTTTCAAGTAGAATGTTTTGAAAGTTTTCAGGTTATCAAACTCATTGACGTCAGATTTTGAACACCGGGCTCAGAAAACGGTCTCGCAATACATCAACTACAGATGTTTAATTGATGCGGTCTAGTCTGATTGATCCTAATTTTATTTCTGTGAAATTAAGATCGCGCTTTTTGTAATGAAATAAAAGTACATTTCATCGGAATAAATTTCCATTTATGATTCAACTAAATCATACAGTCAATCGAACGTCGTTCGTCACCCGTGACTGCACGATTTAGTTGAATCGAACAATTCTTTTTTTGGCTCCGCCAAAACGTTTTCTGAGTGCGGCCATTAACACTCGGTTTTTAACAGCGTGCAGTCCCAACAACCGGGTTCACAGATAAAGGCACTTGAACGAAAATTCCATTGGCGTCATTTAAATCGAAAATCCAGGTCCGCTCAAGCCTCAATTCACTGAGACACCGATATCCCTGTATTTATAAAGTATTTATTTTCACTTTAGCATCAACCAACATTGCAGTTTCAAGAACTACTCCTATTCCACGTAGAAATAGAGGGGACTCCGTTAACAGCGAAGAAACTAATCGTAACTGCGAGTCGCTTCTGCATGCACCTGGTAAGTTCGGAGCTCTCTGAAAGCCGGTATAGCTAATACTGCCAGAGAACACGATATCTCGGTGCGAATGTCCCCGAGTCGGGTAGACACCGTTGCTCCCTTTTCCTCCTGGAAATTGTTCAACAGCCGTCGAGAAGACCGCGGTAAAGAGGATTCCGGGCGAGGTAAAGTGGCGTAATTAAAGAGTTTCCTTAAGAGAAATGGCACAGTCTCGGTTAACCCATGCCAGTTGGTATCTACGGCGTCCGGGACGATTCCCATTCCAACATCGTTCACCACATCCTTTTTCGACTACGAATTCTCTGCAGAGTTAATAAAACAGAACATAAGAGCGTTAAGAGAACCAACTCACCTAAATAAAGAGCGTGAAAAAATTATTTTTAATTGTTGTACAATTGCTTGAAAAAATCTTTTATTTAAACATTATAAAATGCAAATCAAGCACTGTAAATCTGTAATTGATCACACAAAATGCAATACAATGCTGCAAGAAAAAAAAACGCAATTTCTTTACTTTTCACAACTTCCGAACTACTAAACCAGGGAACGAGTTTTATCTTTCGAAGTCTTCTTTTTTCATAAGCTTTCACAATCTGAGTACAGGAGCTTTTAAATTCATTTAACGGTTCGTTTCGAAAATTGTGACAAATGTGAAAAATAATACTTCATCTTCCAGCATTGTAGTTCACTGTATGGCTGCACGGAGTTACAGTTTCTGATGTGTTTTTTTATGAGGATTCCATGCAAGTTTTTACAAAGCGATAGTATCATCAATACAAAATATATTCAACTGCTTTTTCAAGATAACTAGATTTTTCGCTAATAACAATCGGCGATTAAAATTGATGTCTCACGTTCCTCAATCAATGCACTGATGATCTTGCACATTTTTTACCTCTACTCTCTGCAGCGCGCACCGTTAACGGAAAACAGAATTCAAGTTGAATCACGTCGGTTAGCACAAAGCGTTTAGTATAAACGTTTATTTTAAAGAGCTATTATATAAACTTCTATCGTGGAAACGAACGAGCAACAGAACTGTGAGAGATTGACAAAGGCGCCCCTCGTTTGTCGCTAGTCATTCCAGCCGCCAGCATTATAACTGGACCGCGTCGGTCCAACAGAAGCCCCACAGAGAGAGAGTCCATCACCCAGGTAATAAACAATCGCCGTTTCATAAAAGCCCTTTCAGGCTACGCTTTTACGTTCGGTGGCTAAATACCACGCTGGAATGCGGTATATATATATAATATTCAAAAACGTACAAACGTTTTTACAAAAAATGTAAAAACATACCTAAGCCGAACTTTAATACGTTCACGGGTAAATTGAAACGTTTCCGAAAACGTGCTTATATATATTCGCTTTCATAGAACGAGAATATGAAAAAGAAAATAATTAATTTCGCTTGTCGCGTTATAAAAATCGATGTTTGTGGCGGTTCGCCCATTTCATACACACTTCGTTTCGAGTCCAATCAAACGATTCAATATTTACGAGTACAATTTCGCGACATTCTCCATTTATTTATTCCATGTTCAATCTGCCTGTGAACTGCAATATCGATGGTGCTTATTACTGTACAGTGTATTACTCGTAATGTATACAACAAACGTGATATGTGTTCACGCGTTTTAATTACAATATTCCATTCGCCTTTACGCGTTATCTACTAAATAACGAACTCGTGCTTCGCTCAATATGTAATTATTGCAAAAATAATAATAATTTTTTCTGCCCATTTCAGTTAGAATTATTTTTTTTTCGTAATTGAAAATCTCGTACTTTGAAATAATTCATTTTTTTTTATCTGTGATAAAATCCCACTCTTGTGGCTATAGTCGAGTAGGGTCAGGCTTTTTATTTTAAATTTGTCAATGTTTGGCACTCGTACAAACCGAGCCACCCGCCCGGCCGTCACATGCGGTTGCAATTGACTTTCACTACCATATCGCATTGAAAGCTGGACACAGTTTGCAGACAACATCCAGAAAACACAAGGGATGCTCTTTTTCATTTATTTTAATGGGTTTTTCAGGCCACTTTCTGAATCCGTGCAGTCGCTATTGAAACATAATAACTGACTACTAATACACTGTTTTGAATGCAACTAATA
This sequence comes from Perithous albicinctus, assembly GCA_964016905.1. Classification (NCBI taxonomy): domain Eukaryota; kingdom Metazoa; phylum Arthropoda; class Insecta; order Hymenoptera; family Ichneumonidae; genus Perithous; species Perithous albicinctus. The sequence continues at coordinate 14,907,783 of OZ024693.1, read as the reverse complement.
CGCCTAGTTGCCGTAACTTATTTAACAGGAGCAAAAAGTAATAGTCGTAACTTTATCAGAGTTCGAAGGACTACCATATTTTTGGAGTGTACACTGAGAAAAAAAAAGTTTGACTGGACTAAATCGGCGTTCACCCTCGTTCAAACAAATGTTTCATTAGTATAGACAAATATTTAGTTTCTTTAATAATTATTAGAGTCGGCTGACTAAAATATATTTCCGGTAACCAAAATATCTGTTGTACCAAATTAAAATTTGTTTGACAGAGGGTGTACACCGATTTAGTCCAGTCAAACATTTTTTTTTCTCAGTGTAGATTCAATTTCCAGGTTCGAAATGATAAAATTCGAACTACGAATAATTTTTTAAATATATTTTTTCACTGGTATATGTGAAATAATAATTGCTTAGACAGAACGCAAACTGAAATGATGTAACGTGATCAAATTATTCCCCCGCGCATAAAGTGGTATGAATGTAAAATCAGCGGTGTTTTAAGAATCATAATATTTACTAAAAATAACAAATCTGCTAGAATCTCACCTTATCAAAATCTGATTCTCGCAGTTTGCTAAAAATTCATATATTTATGGTGTATGGATTCATCAAGCGCACTCTTTGTCATACTTGTGCACATGGGCACAAAACACTATAGAGAGCTCGTAATATAGGGTTCGTTTTTGCGTTACTATTCTTAAAAGTATAATTTTACATGGCTCACCTTGAGAATTATTATTATTTTATTTTATGCCACGCGGTGCGAGAAGTAGGCACTTCTCGGACCAGTTTTTTCTTTTTCTCAACTCGTGTGATTACAACACTGGCCTTCGTCTCGTACTGCAAGCTCGTCAAGAAAAAGTTTGATTGCACTCATATCGCAATATACTAATATATATAATAATCATCTATAATCGACCTCCGCGTTTCCTATTTATTTTGGTATTCTCGAGTGCGCCCAAGATGCAAACTGCAAATCACCGTTTGAATACTGCCAAACGCATATTTTGGGAAAAAAAAATTCACATCAAAGTGGTTTAAAAAAAAAATAATGTTTTGCTATTTCTAAGTCGAGATCAGACGCGAAAAGCGCCTGATCGTTATAATACAACTTTTTTTTCTAATTATTCATGAACCCCATGTATCCAACTACCTAATGATAATGTTCTTAAAACAAATTAGAAAACCTAGTTTATATTTATTAATTCATCAATGCGCGCTCAATGCGTGAGACCACAAAGGTATAACTATCTTGAACATTGTTTTTTTGTTTTTTGTTTTTCTTCGTCATTGTTCGAGCACCTAGTGTGGAACAACACTCTGTCGTACACTCATTCGCGCAGCCGGAAGAGTGGTTCCCTCGTAATTTTCCAGGGGCGGGCTGTCGTTAACCACCCTACTACTGTATGACGAGGACGCACCACAAGTACAGCCTTAACAATGAAAGCTCACGCATGGAGTCGCGATGGATGGGGTATAACGGAGGAAACGGGTTGCCGCATTTTCGCGGATACCTACGTAGTGCAACGAACAATGCTCGGTGTGCACACGTAAACGGCATCGCAAGAGCAGCAGCGTTAGCGAGCCTCAACGGGTGACGCGCTGACGCTAGTGGAACGCGACCAGCACGCGAATTTCACATAATTTTTATTCTCCCACCCCTCTGCGCCTATGCGTCCCGACTCGCCGGTATATTCCCAATCGTATTCCCGTCGTGTCCTCGTTGGCAGCGATCGCCCCGTTGACACTTAGCGGCGCTTCCGCTCACAGAGGCATTGCGTCTGATTATTCACGAGCCATAACTACTTCCTTTACGCTATTAGAGTGCGATCGCTGACCAGTAGGAATTCTCCATGGAAGCAGTCGTATCAATGGACTGCCTCATGGGCATATGAGTCATTAGGTACTTGTACTTCTTATTATCAGGCTGACATTATAGAGCAATAAAGATAGGCTGATGCATAAAGATGACGTTTATGGCGCTGGCAAAGACAGTTCATTGCTTTGTGCGTTTATGACGGGTTTTCGACCATTCGAGATGTTTCGCAGCTGAATACAAAGTACGCCCTATTATATACAGTAATTCCGAATTGCGTAGTCGATGTACGTGACTTTCTCATCATACGTAAACTGGCGTAGCCTCCCCTAACGAATTATTCAAGGAATTGTATCAACCATGAATTAAAATATCGTAAAAATGGGTGTATCGATTGATGGCGTTACTAGATACAGTAGGAATTTTTTTTTCTTGAAACAAAGTACTCACAATATGAAAATATATAATGCAATAAAGATTTTACTATTCCAAATAATAATAATTATTTGGAAATTCTTATTTAAATTTATAAATGTCGATAACGGCCCTTGAGGTAGCACCATTAATACCATTTCGTACACACACCTGAGATAAGTGCGGAGATACATTTGCAAATGGGCATTTTGCATTTACTCGTACGGTTATTGTTATACCGCAGCTGTTCTCGGGAATCATAGGCGTTGTGGAATATAATAGTAATAATTCCCTCTGCTTGTATTTTGGTAACACGATTCGGGTTCTCCACATTTGGCATTTGCAAACGTTGGCGATGGAGACGAGAGAAGTGCAACCGGGATGAACGTTGCCGGGTCAGAGAGACACAGAGATAATGTCTCTCGTAACGGAATACACATCGTTAATAACCGGCCGACACGCTTCTCGCTGTTTACCTGGCAATATAATAAGCATAAATTTAGCGAGCAAACAGTAGGGACCATCGATAATGCGCCATTGGGAGGATTACGTCAATATACCAATTTCTCCAGTGAGGATCCCACCGCTGTAACGGTGCTAACCCTCTGCATATAACTATAAACACACGATATCCATCGCCTGTCCTACGGATTAGTACGTTAAACCACCTGTCGATAAGCGAAATACTTGAAATACTCGACAGCTCGATACTCTTTCGCCTGCCTATACAAAATTCCAATATTTAACGCCGATAAAACAGAAAAATATATTCCATAGTGACAAATCAGCGTTTTGTTTAAATTCCCAATTTATCTGTGGAGCCAAAGGAAGTGTGTGTCATACAAATAGCCGAGGGTCGTCAATTTTCTGCTGGACATTAATTAGATACTCCAAAAAGATACCTTATCGATCAATAGATAAGTAATAGATTTGGCGTCAATCTATTATTTTTATATATATATTTTTTTTAATCCATCAGATGGAAAGAAGGGAAAGCCATTTTTATTATTTTTTTTTAATACGAACATAATGATCTTTTGATAAAACTCGAATTCCATGAAATTATTTCAACAAAAAATTTGTTTTTGTCTAACATAATTTAAATAAAATAATTCGGTCCCAATAGCCGACGTTTTTCACCTTGAACACATGAATATTTTGTTTATTTTGCCACAAATTTCGTTCAACATTACGTAATTATTGTAGACATCGTAAGTCGTTTTCGAGATCTAAATACTTTAGTGAAATGCGATAAATAATTCAAAAGTCAATACGACATTTTTTAAATTGGAAATTTGGTGTCTTTGTTGGAATTATATCCGTTTTTTTGGGAGTTTTCTTTTTTAGTGGCTGAATAGAATGTCTCACATGTACAATTCTTTCAAATCATATTTGTTATACAAATTTTTGTATTATTTCATTAATAAGTTCTTGGCATTAATATTATTCAAAATCAATGCTCTTTGGTACCTTCAATTACAGTTTCATTTTGTTTTTAATTCTCGTCTCAAACTAATGTATTCTTAACAAAATTATTCTTTACCTATCGTACCACCGCCTCATTTTTCCAGCCTTATTTTTCTAGTGTACGAAGGAAATTTCGAGTGATACTAAAGCGCGAAGCTCTCTTGTTTTCAATGCTCGAGCTTATGCAGAAAATGATATTATCGTTGCCGTGGGAAACTGCGGAGTACCGTGAACATGTGGGCAAGGCATTCTACGTGACGATAATGATAATGATAATGATAATGGAGATGCAGGTAAACGATAACGCTAACAATCGTGACAATTGTTATTCGTCGCTATGGGAGAACGGAGGCTCGGTCATGCGAGAGACGATCAAGAGATCAGGAGACACCAAGACACCGAACGTGCGATCGTAAATTCGAGAAACGGACGAGGAAAGGTCCGACCGCACGATGAGCTCTACCGCTTGTATCGTTTGCTCGCGCTCAACCGTCTGTCCATTCATCAGAAATGCACCTCGAAGGCTTCCAAACATTTTAACGAGATTCGCCTTTGTTTAAATAAAATAAAATAGGACTGAAATAAATCTCATTACAACTATCCCGAATTAACTACAAGATTAGCTTTTTTATTTGCGTGTAACTCTTATACCTAGTAGAACGCCAAAGGGTGCTGTATGTAATTCATGATGTAATTCATGATCGCCGGAATAACTTTGTTGCATTCAATAAATTTTGACCTCCTCAACACGAATATATAAGGTGTTCTGCGGGAAACCTGGTCGTTCAATTATTAATCGCAATTGTTTATTAACAAAATAAATTGCTGGCTTCTTTTTTCAATTTCAATATTTTTTTCGTATACACAGGTTAATTTTGAGCCGAAAAGGTCCTATGCAATTTTACTCTACAGCCCATAGATCCGGGGCAACATATTTTTGAAAGTTGCAGTCTTTGGAGTATGAACGTTATCAATGATTCCAATTGATGTTTGGCATTAAAATACGAGATAAACTGGCTACAAAAATGATGATTCTAAGGAAATTAACGAAATAATTGTTTTATGTTGTAAATACACACATTCAACTTTTTTTTTTTTGCAAAAGCAAAAAAAGAGTACCAGTTTTTTAAGTAACTCGTGTTGTTAATTTGACGAACTTTTTTCATGTATTTCACGGATTTTTTTTTCTTGGATTTGTAAAGTAATAAAAAGATTTTACAATTTTGGCGAATTTACAAATTTTTTTTTTCGTAAAATTAGAAGCGCCAAAAAATATATTAATATTACGAATTATTATTTGTTAAATGAGAAGTGAGAAAAACAATTTTTTCAAAATTACAAAAAAAATGTATTAAACTAGTATGAATGAATGAATGTTTATTATTAGGTAGGTAGGTAGCGGCAATGAAATGACATTTCATTGCCGCTACCTACCTACCTATTATATACAGTGGTCGCTACTACAATCAACAAAATGTTTATTATTATCATTATTTGTACAATATTAAAGAGATAATAAATAAATGTTTACATATAAAAACAACAATTAACATATAATATTGATAATAATATAATAGTTGTTGTAATAATAATAATAATAATAATAGTAATACTGACAAATATTTTTTTCTAAAAAATAACAAAAATATATCGCAATTTTTGTTGTTGTTACATGATAAAAAAATGTTTCGTAAAAAAAGAAGTACAACATGTCCATCATAGACGCAGCTTAAAACAATATTGTTAACAATGTCGGCCAGTAATCAATAAAACTGTACTAAGAAAAAAAAAAAAACAAAATGTATACAAAATTGTATTTGTACTTTTTTTCTTTACAACTGAAAAAAAAAATTGCGTCGACCTAAAAAAAAAAAAGTTGCGGACCGTATTGTTCGAAACTATACGGCCAAAGTCGCTGAAATTTTGGAATTATCTTTATAAAATGTCCATTCAAAGGTTAAAAAAAAATATATATAAATATATTAAACCCGTAAGTTTGATTTGGTGAACTTAATGATTTCTTGTCGCTCCTCGAACAAGGAGAGACAGCGACGCCGTGAAAAGAGGGAAATTAGATTGCGTCGATAAAAATACTCGTGAGATTCATTCGGTAAAATAATTGCGAGTTGGGAATAAAATAAGTCCGATAGAGGAACGCTTTAAAGGAGAAAACGAAGAGAAAGAAGGAAGAACAACTATACTGGGTGTATAACTGAAAGTGGCTTCGGCAAAGAGCACTGCATTATAGGTGGACGTGAGTAGCTCACGCGGAAATGTAGTTCAAGGAAAAAGAACTTGCCGCCCGAGTCTTTGCTAGTTCAACTACGTGTACTGTATGCTATACTGGTGGAAAAATACGCGAACGTTGTGAGTGCATAGAGCGAGAGTGTCGCCGATCATTGCACGTACGACGACCGAGGACAACGATGCAAGTTACGCATCGCTACTTTTGCCACGAGCTGTACAGGTACTAATCTTGATAAGTGCCGTGGCTACTAAGGACACTACGACCACTAGCAACCGTTTGAATCTCGAGAATTTCATTTGCGAGCGTATAGGGAAGATGAAGGAGAACGAGGGACTCGGAACTACCAGTCGCATCGATACCGATGAAAAATCAAGGCAATCAGAATTGCCTGTTTATATTTATTGACACAAATGATGCAGACCTTGATCCAGATTCGCGTGAACAAATGAAAATAAATTGATAATTAACGAGCGTGATAAATGAGAATCTATTTATTATATAAAACTTATTGATATGTCAGAGTGTCGACTAGAAACGTAACTCATGTGTAGTATAATTGAGTAATTAACGCAAAAAGAGTATGCAATTAATTAGCCCCAAATAATTGTCTACTATATATTCCTTGCTATGTATTGAAATTTTTGCATTATAATGGTGTTCTGGTATCTAACACAGAGAAAAAGCTGGTACTGATTTTAAAAGTTCCAACTATATTTTATAGTTATACTGAAATTTATATATGTTGTTTTAATAATTATGATTCTTTATGGTGGAAACGTTCTTTTTTTTCTTCCTAATTTCGTTGCGACACTTATTTTCCCTGACCAATTACAAATACCCTGATTTTCCAGATTAGCCCTAATGATATATAAATTATCTTAAGGCAAAACTGATCATAATAATGAAACACTGGTAATGAAAAGAATATAAAAGATAACTAAATAAAATCTTTTAACATCACTTTTTTTTTTAAACGTGTCGAATGGGGATGAAATAATCATTACGACGGCTACCACAAAGAACCGCGTTTACAGAGTTTTCAGGGCGAAACGAGGAAACTTCCAAATGTTACACTATAAAAAAAATTCAAAAGATAAAAAAAGCTCTTCTGAAAAACTGTTACTCCAAAAAAAAAGTATTAAATTATTTTACAGGCTAGAAAAAGTCTTTACTGCGGTAGAGCGAACTTCCGCTGAATTCGCGTATATTCGCATCACCCAACTGTAGATTTTTTTCTAACCTATACATGTTTTTTTTTTATTGCAGTTTAGACATTTTTCAGTTGGACGTTTTTTACAACATTTTAACTTTGTAATTTCGCAGAGCATGGTAGGAAATTTTAGAAAAGCAGAAAAATGTCCTCGAATAACATGAACTGTAGTTTCGAAATTGTAATTAAATTTTTTTTAAATACCGATTCGAAAAATGTCGAGAGAATTGTACGTATACGAATTGGAATCATATACAATAAATAAATATCACTCAAGCGAAGGCTTAAGTGAACATTTTAGAGGAAGTGACATTTTTTATGGATCTGTTAAGATGTACAATAAAATACTTTAACGAATTAATTACACTTGAAATAAACTAAAATATTTAGGGGCAGTTATTGAAATTTTAAAACATAGGAAGGCAAATTATGAAGTCAGCTTTTTCCCCTCGGTTCCGAAAAATAGTGTATTACGACACAAGTGCGATCAAACTTTTTCTACTAGTGCGAGAAGTAGTCACATCTCGACACCGCGTGGCATAAAGTTGAATACGAAACTCATGCGAGAATCTTTTTTTCAACTCGTGTGATCGCAAGCTCACACTCGTCAAAAAAAAATTTGATCGCACTCGTGTCGTAATGCACTATTTTTCGGAATCGAGGGGAAAAAAGCTGACTTTATAATTTGCCTCACTATGTTGGCACATCTCTGTTATCGACCTAAGAACATGTTTAAATTAATTTTTTTCCTTTTATAATATTTTAGTTAATACTTTCAACAAATCGAACCCTTAAAAATTCATAGAATTATTACAAACATCCAAGGGTGAATATTTGAATTTAAAAACTCTTCTCCAGCTTTATAGCTATATTCAGGACTACCACAATTTCTCTGAGTGTTGTTATGCCAGCTAACCATTTTTCTCCGTGTTTTATCTTGGACATTAGATCAATAAAGTTCTTTTTTCGACTTGCATAACATATACGATGTTGACGAATCGAAATCCCGGAGTACGTGTACTTGAGGATGCATGAAGCACATTTTTCGTGATAAATTATATCGGTTTGAATCGGTGTGGGAAAAATCTTCATGCATTTCCGAGCAACTTGCCCCATGGTATTTCACACCGAGAGATCGTCAGCTCGTACAGCGGCGAGCATGACGCCTCGACATTGCAAATGTCTCGCGTTCCTGTATGAGATTAGACTCGTCTAGCTCGAGGGAAGGGGATTGGAGGAGTGTGTGCAACAGCAACGACAGCGTGGGTCTCGACTTCCCCCAAGGCAATACTACTAACCACGGCTCATAATCGCGTAACGTTTGTCCCAGGGTCCAAAGCGAATTATGTACTACCACATGTACTGCTCCTCTCTCTAGCTGCAAGCTGCTTGCAAAACGTCAGTGGAAGGTTTTCCGCATGCGTTCGAGGTTCGTCGTGTCTTTCTTTTTACTCTTTATTTATTTTTTTTTCTTTTTCATGTTGACTTAGTGAATAAACTGCATAAAACAACGAGAGGTGTCTCAGCGCGAGAGACCAAGCTGTTGACGAGTCTCATTTTATTAAGGGTGAAATATTAATTAACCGGAGAGTTTCCGCTTAAAAAAAAAAAAAAAAGAGAGAAAAAAAAATTCTGCGCTTCACCGATGAGGCAACCTACATTTTTTCTGTTACACGTTATATACGTATTTATGTATTTATCCAGGTTTCTTGAACGCCGGAACTTGGCAAATTTTTCCGCTTTTTTATCGCGATATCAAGAGCTTCGTGACGTTAATTGAAAGCTGCTTCGTTAATTACAACCTACGACTGTGTACTTTGCTGAGAATAAAAAAAAAAAAAAAAAAAAAAAGAACATACCGTACAATTTACTCAACTCTGCAATTTCCGCAATAAAAACGCGCAGTTCATTTACGCTTTTGACGCTTCTACGTGCGGGTATTCGGACAATACGTATCTTCTATGTACAGAGTTGTAATCATTTATTTTCCACCGAAATAGTTACAAAAAAAAAACATCTTCAAAGCGATTTCATTTTTTTAATAATTGGCTTTTGATAATAATAAATCAAAAATGAAGTTTATCGTAAATGTTGTGGTCTTACATCAGCTTCTCAATAACTTTTTGTTAATAATTTTATCGACCTATTAACGTTCATTGTTCGCCAAAAAAATGTACAGATTATTTTTTTTTCAAGGCTACTTTCATTCAGCTGCAAAATTTACAAATTTTTTAGGCATTACTTTAATCGTCAGAGTGGCTACAAATGACCTTCTTGATTAAAAATAAATCATGCGAACTCGAAGGAAATTGGTCATCATCTTGCTGAAAATGTTTTACTCGCCTGAAAACATAAGTTAAAATTGTATGTTTTCTACACAAACCCAAAGAAAATTTATAGTTTCAAACATTTTACGCAAAATAATAGTCATCATTTTATAATATTTCTCATGATGTTAATTTTTTTACTGTGGAACAACGATTAGTATAGCCCTGACAATTTTTATATAAAGTAGGCAGTATTCGCCTTAAGATTCTCTAAAATTTTACAGCTAAATAAAAATTACTATTTTAAATGAAAAGAATATTTAACATTCTTTGTAAAGTAGTACATCAAAATTATGAGATAGATTAAATAATTTATATTGATATTGACATTGATACTTTACAAATGGATTATTCGTTTTACAAAATTTAACCTAAATGACATACAAAAGTAGTTTTGACTGAGGAATAAGACAACCTTATTTGTAGCGAAGAATTATATTACTCATTGATGCTTAAAACGTACTAAATGAACGATTTATGAATCCTAACACAGAATATTCATTTCCAAGCCTTAAGAACCGCGGGCTCGCAGAATAACATCATGTAATTTGTGGAATGTATCGCTTACTCGAAAATATTTTAAGATGCATAACGTATGTAAATTACGGAATGCTTCACGGAGAGTACTTTACTGTCGGAGAAATGCGCACTTTACGATGCAATTTACAATTACCTGTAGGTAACTGGTAGATACAAACGTACCAATTAACCTTTAAAGGCCACCATGATGAAACATTTTTACAGAACTACCTCTACGAGGAACTATGTCGACCAATTTTGGCCTCTTCAGAGGAAGCTTTGTAAAAAAAAAAATTCTCTCAAGTATATCCTCTGTGTTGGATTCCCACTAAACTCAGTTTCAAACATCGACACATTCCATTCAAGTTTTATGCGAAATTTTGGATCATTTGGTTGAAACGTTCTCGAGTTATAGCATTTTGGAAAAAAAAAAAATTACGTAAAAGCGAATTTTTATAAAATTTGAACTATTTTATCGATATCGCTTAAATTATGTGAATCTTAATCACACAATTAATATAAATAAATAAATAAATAAATAAATAAATAGATAAATAATTAAATTATATGAATCTTAACCTTAAGTTCTGTGAAAATTTGTTCGAGTTTGAGTGACAAGAGAAATTTTTCAAAATCTTAAAAATCCGATAAAATCAAAAAGCTTGATACGATGTATGAAATGAAAGAGACATTTGTTTGTACTGTATATAGCACAAAGATAAAAATTTGAGACGATTCGGTTGAGCAGTTTCCCGAGTTATGATAGTATGAATTACGTCTTCCTATCACACACATACATACATGCGGACACTTTTTCTTAACACTAAACCTACCACGGCGGGTCAAATGACCCGCTTTAAACATTCGATCAGAGTATCTGGAGTCGTAATTTAAAAAAAAAAAACTGTTTTATTTGTGACGGCCCTACATTGCATATAAGTAGACAATTCGAATGAGAGAAATTTACCAGGTGACATTAGCGCAGTGGTTAGCTCTCTCACTCGGTACCAGAATAATCCGGGTTCATATTCGTCAAACCATCCGCGCACTACACCAATGTTACATTGGTGTCAGAAGTTTCGGACCAAAAACTGACGCAATTTTTGGGCCACCGATATGAAATTTTGCACGCGGGTCGAGTTACCACTAAGGTTGTTTGGTATTAAATTTTTCGCGAATCGGTTGAAGGATTCAAAAGTTATGAATATATACTTTTTTCGATTTTTTTTTTTGAAAATACTATAACTCGAGAACGGTTCAAGTAAATGATCCAAAATGTTGCGTAAAACTTAAATAGAGTATGGTAATCTTTTATGTTACATTTAAACGAAATCGATAGAGTACTTAAGATTTTATAGAAATTTGCATTTTCGTAATTTTTTTTTATACTATAGCTCAAGAACGGTTCAAGCAACTGATCGAAATTTTTGCATAAAACTTACATAGAGTGTGTTAATACTTGATGCTGAATTTGAGAAAAATCGATAAATTAGTTAAGATTTTATAGAAATGTGCATTTTCGTAATTTTTTTTTTGAAAATGTAACTCGAGAACGATTTAAGCAACTGATCGAAAATTTTGCACAAAACTTGAGTAACATCAGCTGTTGCTTTTTTGTGTTGTTCCACCCATAACTACCAAAGATATAGAGATAACGAATTGAATAAACTGCTTATTAAAATAAAAAGTTGCAAATTAGAACTTAACACATTTCTTTCTCATTAATTTCCATTTTTTACCCAGCTTCCTCTATGAGGAAGCAAAAAATAATTAATAACCTCATAATAGAGGTGGCCTTGTGAAAAATGGAAATTAATGAAGAAGCAATGTGCAAACTTCTACTTTGCAACTTTTTAGCTTCCACATAGAGGAAGCTTTGTTATGGTGCAAACATTTTTTTTCGAGATTTTCATAAAAACGTCTTCAAAATTTCGCAAAACGTCTAGTAAACATATTCAGAAAAAATGTCCGGATGTATGTGTGTGTCAGGCCTCCAAAATTCGAAACCCTATAACTCGAGGATGATTAGACCGATCGGGCTGGAATTTGGTATACAAGTAGAGTGGTTGAGCCTCTATATTTAGGACAATTAACAAAATAATTCTGTCTCCTGTTCAAATTCTACGAGACTTTTAATTTTTCGAAAAAAGTTTGTTCGCACTCTAGCTGCCGCAAATTTCACGGTGTCCGCTTGAAATTTCTCATACAAGTGGACTAACATCGAACAACTTTCGGTACCAAATTTCGTGAGAATCGATCAACAGATGAAGATTTCGCAAATTTTGAGATCTCGGGTTAATTTTTTCGTATTATTTTCTATGTGAACGTACTATGAACGGATTCGTCTTTGGAACGCTTTTACAAAAAAAAAAAAAAATTACTCGTTTTACTTTCTCATAAAGGAAATTTTGTCGACATCTATGAGGAAACCAAACACAAATCAACGTACTTCGTCGAGCAATGCTCTATGGGGAATCTTGAACAATGAGGAAGCAAAATGCAACTTCATTTGCACCCTTTCTTGAATATACTGACAAGAAAATCTCAAAAAAATGTTTTTTCTTTTTCATAATAATAATTACCCAAGTTTTGAGTAATAATCATGTACAGATAATGCATTGAGCCTTAATGAGGCATTATCTAAAATGTTGGATAAATAAAAAAGTATAACAATAAAATATAGTGTCTGAATTGACATAGAAAAGTCACACACCAGTGTGTCAGAGCTTAAGCCCATTGAAAGCGATTATCAAAACGAGATCACGCGCGTCGCTGTACGGTCGTGAACATCGAACCACAAGGTGTCAAGGTGATAATTGCGCAGTATAACGGACTTTTCGTTGCAACGCAAGAGAATATACTGTACGCGAGCCGACGATTTATATCGACCCGGCGCACAAGTATAGACACGCTCTTAGCGTCCCGGAATCGCTCGAACTGCGTCACCAGTGCACCAAGTTGATCGTTGAATAAATAACGGGGAAAAAAGCAAAGAGAAAAAAAAAACGAAAAAGTTCTGTGATAAGCGTATCAATTCGTATCGTTCTTTTTTTTCTTTCTTTTTTTTTCAGGGGTAAATACAATTGCAAAGCCGGTAGGGTGAGGAGCCGATCAAGTGTTATACTTTTATTTTCGTACTACGATGGAAAAAGGTGCGCGTTGCGTGAGGAGCGATGAGAAAGGTGGAAGAGAAGGAGTCGGAGTGGCCGGATCTGCTTGGAGTTCAGAGGCCAATGTTCGTACGTTGAACCCACGAAAGCAACGCGCACATGACACTCAACGTGTGAGTAGTAAACTCAGGTTGTAAAAGGACGAGACTTACCGGGGTGTTGAGCGTCGTGCTAGTCGTTCCAACTGCGCAGTTCACTGGGAAAAGACGATTTTCAGGGACCGCTTAAGATTTCACGGTGCCCCGAGCGAAAGCGCGCGCGCAAGTTCCGTCCGACAAGTTTCGCATATCGTATAAAGTATCTTGTATACTTTGCTACTAATGGAAGCCTCCCGGGGTACATGCGCCGTTGTAATGTACAGAAAACTGCTACTACACGGTGTGGTGCAACACGCGCCAATCGTGAATTGCACGGAGGCGCCTCGCGGCGGATTTCACCGCTAACTCGGGCTTTCGAGGTCTGCTCGAGTGTTTACGTGGGCTCGTGTACTAGCAACGTAGTAGAGTACTCGAGCAATGTATCGCGCGGATGTTCAACGGTAGCTCAATCAAGCGCTGTAGAATTCGCGGGAAATTGTGATTTTGAAGTTCTAGTTATGTCGGTTCTATATTGTGCGCGACAAACTTCGTCGCAAACTTCTTGCCCGAACAATTTGAATCTGATGACTAAAGTTTGAGTGATGTTAGTTAGCGAAACGCTTATTCACTGCTGTTCAGTGATGTCGGTACGCAGGATTGAAAAATGCGTAGCTACGCGTTATACGTGCGATTCAAAGTTGTCTCAACTAAGTACTATGATATTGTGCCGCTACTGCGACGGTTCATTCAATTCTACAATTGTCACGTGACTTCAGTGGACTCGGTGACATCTTGCGGACTTAAAGCGAAACGCTTGACATAAATTGTGGGCGCCGCGCCAAAGTCCGATGAACTACATGTGAATTACGTTACGTTGAGCACCATTATCATTGTCATCAGCCGGTTTGGGTATAGTAGAGTACTTTCTCGCTGTTGTTATACTATCGCGAGATTTTGCAAAGGGGAAATCAAAAAAGGAGGATTTGAAAACTATGGAGACGTTAACGAAAACTGTAATCCAATTTTCTCAAACACTATTCGACTGTTGGATAAAACGTTACTTCGAGTCTAATAATTTTACTGGTCGACGTTCTTGTTTTATATCCGAAAGATGATCAACGGTGACAGAAAGTTTTGATATTGCAAAATTCATATGTCTCGTGCTTATGGCGATTTAAGGAAAGGCGACATTTTTCGGATCAATGAAACTTGATGCTTTTAGGAAAAATGATAAATTTTACACACTGCAGAATTAAGAAATGAAGTATGTAAGATTTTTCTTTTATGCATAAATGAAAATATTCTTTTTCAAGGATATTCATAAAAATCGACACATCCTTGAATAAGCTGTTTACAGTTTTTATTACCGACTCAGTATGTTTCGGCTTCCCTTCAGAGGTGAAAAATGGTCTCTCTCGCACTCACGCTGTACCGATGATTTCACCTCACTCGCACTTATATGTTTCGAAAATTGCTCTTGCTTCCTCTTAAAACGATGTGCCCAACGTTTCTATCGTTCTCTCTCGCTCCACCGCGGCCACCAGTGATTTTGTCTCTCTCGCACTTGCGGTGACTCAGTCGGTGAGTCAATCAGAAATTACTCGATCGGTAACGAAAACTGTAAGCCGATATTTTTCGTCCCAATTGATCTTTTGGATAAAAGATGAGAAAGTCGATATCCGTCTAACGATTGTGCAAGTCGAGTTTCTCACTTTTTATCCAAAAGACTAACGATGACGGAAAAATTTTGGATCGTAAGATTACTTCTATCTCTCTCGCACTCGTTGAGGTTTCACATCACTTTAAGGTGATGTGCTGTACCGACTGAGTCACCATAAGTCCGAGAGAGATAGCTGAATCTTCCCGAAGTGTTTTTCTCGGCCACGGTTAATTATTCGCATATTATTATTTATTTATTATATTATATTATTCGCAGACGAGAACGATTCACTGCAGAATTCTAAGACGCAGTGAATCGTTCTCATATTTTTTTCAAAAGATCAAACGGGAATGAGAACAACGCTTTACAGTTTTTGTTACCGACCGAGCAGCAGCACATCATCTTAAGCGAAGACGGAACCTCCAGGAGTGCGAGTGAGACAGCGAATAATTTTCGGAACAATAATACACAGCAACTAGACCCATTCCTGGAAAAAGCAATATGTCACCGAACGCAGAATTCAATTCTGCGTCCGGTGACATTTCACTTTTTCCACAAAAGTGTACGGGGTCTCCAAACTATTGTTTACAGTTTTTGTTACCGACTGAGTCAGTTTCGCCTGCCCTTAAGATGACGTGCTACTGCTTAGTCGGTAACAAAAACTGTAAAGCGTTGTTCTCGTCCTCATTTGATCTTTTGAACAAAAGATGAGAATGGTTCACTGCATCTTAGAATTCTGCAGTGAACCGTTCTCCTCTTTTACACGAAAAATCAACCGTAGCCAAGAACAACGCTTCGGGAAGATTCAGCTATCTCTCTCGCACTTGCGGTGACTCAGTCGGTGTAGTACATCACCTTAAGATTATGTGCGAGTGCTCGGTTGATAACAAAAGCTGTAAAGCGTTGTTCTTCAACACAATTGATATTTCAGGGAAAATACGAGAAGTACTAACTGCCTCTAAGAAGTTCACAGTCGGCATTTCCCGCCTTTTATTCGAAAAATCAACCGTGGCGGACAATAACACTTCGGGAGGACTTAGCTATCTTTCTTGCACGATCTGAGAGAGACAGACGGTATATAGCACATCACTTTAAAATGATGTGCTGCATATTGTCCGAGTAACGTTATTTTTACTGTAGCCACATATAAGGAGATATATATAAATCAACCTTTTTCGTTAATGAATATTACGCCCTGTGTCCTTCAAGGAAATATAATGCGTATATCAGCGATTTTTTTCTACTATCAGTGCATCGGATTTAATGATTAACGATGAAAAGTTTATTTCAATGTGAATATAAAAATTTTTGTTCTCAATTGTGTTGAGAAATTTTTGTGGAAAATATTTTTTTATAAATATATGAAACATATGGGAGTTAATATTTTCTCGTAGAATTTTATCATCTTTTTATTTCCTGCAATAAAACAAAAAATACATATATATTTTTTTAATTTACATTTTCCCCTGACTAAAAATAAATATTTAATCAAATTCTTTCATTTTTGCTTCCTCATAGAGGAAGCTTTGTTTTCGTGAAATTTGGTTTCTTTTTAGAGATTTTCATGTCAGGATATCTTAGAATGATCCAAAACGTCGAGAAAAGTGATTTGTACGAAATGATTGTATGTCTGTGTGTGTGTATGTGCAGATTTCCTTGTAAGCACGATACCGTCATAATTTTAGATGTATCTTCTTCAAATTTGGCGCGCAAGTGGTCCGTCATAAAACAGCGTTTGGGATTGTGGTTGACGGGTATCGGATGGAAAATTCAAATTTTACAGCATTTTGAAAATGTTGACAAAAACTGTTTTCACGCTATAACTTTCGCTAATTGAGAGATATCGATCTGAAATTTTGTATGTAAATGGACTACCATCAAACCATGATGCGTACAAAATTTCGCGAGAATCGATGGAGTAGTTCTAATTTTATTGCAATTTCAATTTTTTTTTAAATGCCTGCAAAGACTCCTGTAAATTCTGTAACATCCGGCGGCAATTTTCGACACGATTTCACGATTATTGATTATCAATGATGAATTTAGTCAAAGGAACTGTCGATATGTCGATAAATTTCGATTTTGATTAATAACAAAAAAAATGCTGTCAAGAAAAACAAAAATTTCGAAATTGTTTACAGATTTAGTTTAAACATGGTTCACACATGAAATACCATTGAACAAAGTATGAGTACAAATTTGACGGAAATCGGTCAAGCAGTTCGAATTTTATAGCGTTTTGAATATTTGAAAAATCTCGTACGCGCACTAGCTTGCGCAAGTACTGTATACAATACCGGCTTCAAATTTTCTCCACATATGAAACATTAGTCTACTTTATTTGTTTTTGACAAAATACTGTGAATTTCATACGTTTCTGCGTAAATTTTCTACTTTTCCAACGCCAAAAATCCAGAGAAACTCACTTACGTATTTATTTAATGGGCAAATGTCTGATCTCGGTCTGAGAATCTTGGCGCGTGTACCCCCCCTAATTGCAACAATGATATTTTGCCGTTACGAGTCCATTCAATTTTGCAGCCGTCACGTGATTGGCTGCATTAAGCGCCATCTAGCCGCTGTAACAGTAAACGTTTCGCGAGAATCGCGAGCGCCACCTGTGCGAAAGAATGCGTAATAGTGGAACGATGACAGCGACACCAGGCGCCAGCTTGACGGATCGGTACTTGGAAGAGTGTGGAGCACGGGTTTGATGGTGTGAAGAGCTTCGATAAACAGCCAACCCCTTGTGAACGTGTTGATTTCCCCCCCCTCCGCCCCAACCCTGCACCGCCCGTCTCGTCTATGACCTATAGTCCGCCGTCAAACGAAAGAAACACGCCCTTATCGAGCAGGACCCCCGCCCCGATTAATAAGATCAAGCGATTTTCGCTGCATGACACATGACAATCCTTTTTTTGTTTTTCTCATAGCCACCAAGATGGGTGTCAGTGTCTCATTGTCCACGAGACCTTGAATCTCTTTCGCGCGAGTTTACATCACGCGGATCTCTCGGCTAATAACGATTTTATTCGTAATCCCGAAAAAAAAACTTACCATCTCGTTTTCGACAATGCACATGTGTTCCATCTCCATTGCTCCTCTGTCCTTATAAAACACTCGGCTTTATCGAGAATCTTCGTTAATCACTGAAACACAAACGTTGGAAAAAAAGAAATCACTTCTTGGCAATCCGCTAGCGACAACGTGTGTCTGTTTACAAACACTGCAAGGTCACTCAGCTGGCCCCAGGCTCTGACTGTCTAACGTCGAATGGCTCATGCGTTACGTCACTGAATCGATCGCAGCGACACTCCGCGCGTATACAGCACGAATTTCTTCACCGATAGTCGGTTAGGTTGATAACGACATTACCAGCCGAGAGTTGTCAATATTGTTGCCGGTAGTCCTTTGAATTTACCGGTAAATTATGTTATTTACACATTTTTACCGATAATTATGGTAAACACAGTGTTACCAATACACAAAATCAAAAATTTGATTTAAAAACGAAAAATTGCGAATTGTGCAGCTAACGCGACTGAATAGTATAAAAATCTAGTTGATGTACAGATTATATTTCCTTGAAGGACACTCAGCAGAATATCAATTGACGAAAAAAGTTGATTTATGTTTTCTTATGTGTGGTTAAGAAGTTTTAAGGTGACTCCAACGAAGAATACTTTATACATTAATGTTAAGATTAATATCAACTCGTTTGGTTATTTTTAAAAACCAGATTACTTGCGATAAATTAGTAGACAACAAAAAATGGTGAATTTGTCGAGTTTTTTTTTTTTTTTTTTAATTACATGAATTAAAGGTGATATAAATAATGGTAATCTTACAATTTTATAACTAATTATTTTTGTACACATTAATAAAAATAACTCTGTACATTTTTGTTCGGATTTTGTTAAAACCACAAAAAAAATCTGTTTCGTTTTTTATTATTTAGCACAAAGTGAAATATAATTGACCGCAGGTAAAATATAATAAATTGTCGCTGTTAATTAACTATGAATGGAATAAAAAAAATATTCTTTTTTATTTTTATTACTATGAATGAAATAAAAAAGAATATTTTTTAAAAATAAAATATAATAAATTGTCGCTGTTAATTAACTATGAATGGAATAAAAAAAAATATTCTTTTTTATTCTATTCAGCATTTGTTTAGGCCGGTACAACGCACTTGTCTACTCGCATCCTGAAACCCGACCCGACAGACGGAGCTACAGTGCTTCCGGGATACACGAACACAATCAGAGCATTCGGAGCTCTGGCCGTGCAAATATCACGGTCTAGTGTAGTCGTGAACAGTCGTGAACGCAAACAAGTAGGTCTCTTGCCATTGGCTGTGATGATGGCGCGATTTTAGCCGCAAATTTGAAAACTGTAAAATTGTTGTTTTCTTACTTACCCATAGAGACAGATTTGTTTTTATGAAAAATTGTTTTTTTGCGAGACTTTCATGTTAGTATACTGAAAATGATCTAAAACAAAATGAAAATAAAATAAAATGGTGTAGAAAAAATGTCCGAATGTAAGTGGGTGTGTGCGTGTGTGTGAAGGGGACTCAATTGCATACTGCTATAACTAATGAACTACTCAACCGAAAACTCAAATTTTTGTCCCGCATACAGTACAATCCTATGCTTTTTTGTATAAATTTTATAAAAAAATGGTTGAAGCATTTTGAATTTATGGGATTTTTAAGATTTTGATAAATTAATATCTGTTATCACCCCAATTCGAGCAATTTTCCAAATACCAGAATAAATTAAGAATCTATCATTTTTCCATTGTACCATGTTCGTTGTATGAATGTTGAAGATAAATATACAGTTTTTGGCCAAGAAAACGATTGGAAATTGATCTTTTGGGATTTTCAAAGTTTAAATAAATATATCACGAAATTGAAAAATTAATATTGAATCGATATATTTTTAATCTCCTCCGAGTGCGAATGTTGACAAACGAGATCAGCAGTTGACATAGAAAAAAAAACATTTTTAAAAGATCTTCGACGTTTCTTTTTTTTCAATTTAACGTAGTAAAGAATTTTTGTGATTGTAACAAAATCAGTGTACAAAAAATGAAGAAATAAAAAATTGCTCTGTACTCCTAAAGAGCTTCATCATATTTTGCGTATATTTAATATTTACGCAACTGCATGGCTGAACAGACAAACTGAATTTTGCATGAACAGACAAAAACAAATTTTCTTGATCAAATTATTTCATGAGATTCGAATTTGATCAAGATTGACAGAGATTTAAAAAAAAATTGTCTAACATAATTTAAATAAAATAAGTCGGTGCTATTTTTTACCTTGAACACTTGAATTTTTTGCATGAACAGACAAAAACAAATTTTTTATTGAAATTATTTCATGAGATTCGAATTTGATCAAGATTGACAGAGATTTAAAAAAAAATGTCTAACATAATTTAAATAAAATAAGTCGGTGCTAATATCCGATATTTTTCACCTTGAACGCTTGAATTTTTTGTTTATTTTACCACAAATTGCGATCAAAATTGTGTAATTTAATTTGAACAAATGTTCTAATAGACGCCACATAAAAACGCATATTTTCATTTTGTTAAATTGTAGATAGCGTAAACCGTTTTCGACATATAAAGATTTTGGTAGAAAAGTAATAAATGATTCAAAAGTTCATACAATTTTTTGTTGAAAATTTGATACTTGATGTCTCTGTCGAAACCCGTCTGTATTTAGTACCTTCTATAGATGCATAATTTAGGTTGTATAATAAATATTGTTATTTAAAATCACGTGAAATAATAAGCTTACAAAAAGTCGTAAAAGTCACACAAATTGAAATGGACCAAACATGCAGGCCCGCCAAATATTGAATCTTGCGTATCACAGCGCGATTTTAGCCGCAGATTTAAAACCAGTGTACTCATTTTTCTTTTTTTTTATAAACAAAATTATATGTCTTGGTGAACTTTTTCACGTAAATAATTAATAAAAACGCTAAATCATGGAGTTAATAATGACGGATCCAGAATTCGACTGGCTTGTACGTTCTGGAATAAACGCGTATAATATTTATCTAACGATGATTCACCTGATAATTCACGACAGCACGGCCGAATTTGACGACAACGCGTCACGTAAGATGGTCTCTGTCATAAGTTCGGTTAAAAGTCAAATTTACGAATCTAAATCGAATTCACCATTCTGCAGCTCTAATCTTGTATCCGATGTTCATGGCCGCAATCGATCTTCTAATTTATCTCAGCATGGAATGACAACATCACCAACAGACCATTTGGGCAAAGGAAAAAGGTAGATAATTGTGGATATTTTAAAAAATATTCAAAACTTATATTTTAAGTCATCTTAGTTGAAACATTCTCGATGCAGTACACTTAGTCGGTCATACTTGTAAACTTATTTATTCTAAATGTTTAAAACGGAAGTTTTCCGGGCAGGGCATCTCCGGCGGTAATGTACATTTCTAAATTGATTCACTCTACGCATTTCAAAAATATCCTAGCCCTCTTTCTCTCTCGATCTCGTTCGCACATAATACGCGCATCTTCGCAACACTCTGCTCGTATCTCAACAACGCTGCAAATTATTCCATTCGTTCATTTTTCTCTTCGTTAGTAATTTAAATGGAGTTACAAGAGCAATATTAATAAAGCCGGAAAATGTTTCGTCGTCTCGCAAACAAGGTATTTTTTTCGCCACCATTCGAATAGAAATGCATTTAAATTTTTTTTTAATAAATAATTTTCACCAATTATTGTACAGAAATAAAAAGTTTTATGCTTTTGCAATAATTATGAATACATTAGAATCTTCCATGAACGAGTATATTTCGCAAACTAAATTAATCCATAAATATTTTGTCAACAAAGTATTTAAAATACGTTTTCATTCGAATGGTGTTCATTAGGGCGGTTAGAAAAAAAACGCCCAATTTTTTGGTCGTCTACTCGTGTGACAAGTTTTTATTTTGTTCCTTGTCACAAAAAAGGGACACGTTTACGCAAAGTAACCGGACTACAAAAATGCAGTTTTCGAGAAATGTTAAGAGCATAGCATGTATAGAATAAATTCTTTTATGTGTAAAATATGCGTTTTACGAAAATACGCCCGTTTTAACACCTTGTGAAATAAAATATTGTACAACACGCATCAGAAAAACTTTTTCTTAACTCGTGTGATTACAACACTCGTCAGAAAAAGTTTTACAGCACTCGTATCGTAATGTACTATTATGCAAAGCAAGAATAAGGTTCGAAGAATTTTTGTATTTCATTTCAATTTTTGTTATCGTCAAGAGAATATTGCAAATTTAACATTAAAAATCTTCAAACCGGTGTTAATTTCAACATTAAAATACTGTACATGGAATATTCAAGCGAAGATGAACAAAAGTATGGATGGAAAGTCGTTCATTTGACAATTGCACAGAAATATCATTCTTTCCATAAACAATATATTAATTAAAGAATTTATGCCGTAACAGCATTCAACATTGTAATCACACTTTCTTCAAACTCTAAATATTTACGTAGTAAAAAAAAAAGTTAAAAGCTGGCTCTTTTATGTAAATCTGATTCTCTGACAAAGAACAAAAATCTCGATGCTCAACCGAGAAATTGAGCGTTTTTTATTTACCACCAATTTCTGTTCGCAAACGCTTGCGTGTGATTATGTGTCACGAATGGAACTCAAAAACCTTTCAACGAATTAATCGTGACAATAAAAGAGAAAATCCACTATGTTACGAAATCTATTTTGCTCCGATTCTCACGCTCAGAATCCACGAAAGTGCGCCCGCCAGTTCTCCAGCAATACGTTCATGATAAAAGCAGTCAAGCTGCGTCTCTCTCTCATTCTTTTTTCCTCCATCTCTCTCTCTCTCGGACTAAAAACAGATTAAAAGGTTCTCAAAGGTTCATCAAAAATTCCCCTTAACGACAGAGGCCAAAAGATTCATCCGACTATTATCTCGCGAATCACTCGACATGCACTCACTGTTAATTACGCACTTCATTGTTGTTATGTTTTCTGATTACTTTCTTCTTTTTTTCATTTTTTTTATATACAAAGCCTACGATCTACCATCGTATTATATAATTTATAGTTCTGTACACGCACGACTGAGACACTATGGTAAATATATGTATATGTATTTACAACGTTCTGGCGATTCGAAAAATACTTTTAAACTTTTGTTTTTTTCATATACGCTAGGAGGAAAAGTGTGACTTGCGCTCCCGCTAGTCATGAACACGCGCCCTTCCTCCTCCGTCCCCCAGGACGCTATTACATTGGTAGTGGTTTCCGAAAAAAACACGATTTGTGGCTAAAGAGTTGCTTATTCATTTTTGAAACTCAGAAAAAATCGCTAAACGACTTTTTTAAAGTACATTAATTTTCGGAAACTTTGTGCTCATTGAATTTTTTTGTTAGGTTTCTGTAATATTGAGTGCTATCTCGTCGAGACTGAAATTTTACAAACATCGATTTATTAAAATCGGACATTAAAATGTTTCATCAAATTTTCGAAATGAATGAAAATTTAACATTAAAAAAAAAAAACATTTCGTCTTCCGCCCTTGGGCAGAATCCAAACAACTTACCGCTGCTTCTCACAAAAAGAGGCGTTCGAAATTACTTCCCCCAATAAAATAAAAACTATTATGTGAGTAGTTTATTGAAGGATTCCTTAAATTTGATCATTGAAGACATTTTTTCATGAGAATGAGCGGTGAAATATATTCTATTGCACTCGAGAGTGAAAAATGAATATTTTTTATTATTCGATAACAAAATTTATATCGAATATTCCAAACTTGGTTACCAGCCTTTCAAGCATTTTCGAACTTTGTGCTTAATTATATATTTAATATATATATACTGTAGAGCCCGAAGCCCGAAAAACTAAAATGAGTACTTTCTCATTAATGCAAACAATTTTGGTATCCGAATGTTTCGCATTTTTTTTTTTTTCAAAAATCGAATTTAATTTAGAAAATAACAATTTTCTTCGCAAATTTATATTTGTTCGGAATAAACAGTCAGATCGCAAAACATACACTAACCTTGTGTCCAATTTTGAAGATAATTAAGCATTTTTAAAGCTAAGTCACGCAATGGCCGATATTTATGTCACCGCAAAACTGCTTCCGTTTAAGCAATATTAATTTTTTTTTAATCTCAAGATACCTTAACGAATATACTTTTCAATTAAAAAACCCCTGCTGATATTGAATCAATAGTTTTCGAGAAAATAATTCCCGAAATTCACCTATTTTTTTTACCTGTCCTTAAAGATCAGCACTAAGCTTCCAAAAAATAAGAATTATACCTTCGAAAAAGGTAATCGTCGGAATTTGTACAAACTATGAGGCAGTAAAATCATCCCACATCCCACCTTTGTCAGAATTATTTTTGTTCCTTCACAGTTTAAAATACGAATAAGCAACTCGTTATAACCAAAAACCAATTTTTTTTTAACCACCCTACAACTACACACATCTTGGCATGACTCGTTTTTGCTCAGCTGCTTTTACATGTAATTCTCGCCAAGAAATGGAAGAGTATCGAGTTGTTCAAGACGAATAACGGGCGCGAGATTAGATGCATTACCACGGTGTTTCTTCTTTCGGTAATCGAATCTTGTCCTCTTTCTTGTTGTATAACCGATGAAATTCATCTTGATATCCGGCATAATGGTGACTCGATTTGCTAGGCTTTTGCGGACCGGCAGCCGGCGAATGACTCGGCGAATACTTCATCTCCTGTAGTTCCTGAAGTTCCTTCAACGAGCGCATCACCATTTGAACATCATTGTCCTGCTCGCTTGGCTGCACAACACTTGTTACTATATTATCGTCCCCCAAAGCAGTCGAATCTTTGCGTATTTCAGGCGCAGCCCGTGGCGAATCGTCGTTTATAATCTGACTAAGAAAATTCGTCGCAGCCATTGTTTCCTCTATCTGCCGTTGTTCCTGTTCTTCCTTCGTTAGTGAAGGCTGGGGCGTGACGATCGTCGTTATTTCACAAGATTTCACTACCGCTGGCTGTTGTTGCTGCTGCAGCTGTTGTCCGCTTGATTCCAATAATTTCTGTTCCTTTCTTCGCTTTTTCGATTCGTGAGATCTATGCTTCTCTTCGGGCCATCGATCTCGTTTCTTCTCCTTCTTCTCAGTCTTCTGCACCTCGCAATCCACTCTTTCGTCTATTTTCTTCTCGATCTTTACGTCGGAATTTTCCTGCAAACGGTGTTTTGTTATAACGGGCTTAACCGTCGCACTGGAGTTGGGAAGCGTGTAGGAAATAATGTCAGGTCGTGATGAAGGTATCGTTCCACTCGGAGATATTAGAACTGTATCGTTGACGGTGACGATATTCGAGGATTCGTTGTAAGGCGTTATCGAGATAACATCCTTCTTCGTTTCACTCGGAAGCTTGGTTGGCTTCTGATAATCATTAACAGGCGTGATCGATAGAGAACTGCTTGTTAAATCCATGGGATTGAATTTTTCTGTAATACTTTTCAATGGTTTTTGCGCCATCAGCTGTGAAGTTGGTACGACGGAGATTTTCGCCATTGATTGACTGTTTACGGAAGACGCGTTTTCCTGCTGAATCGCTGTTGCTGCAACGGGACTCCCGTTGTTCTTTTCTCTGTGCTTGCCACCGCCGCCGCCGCTGCCTCCGCTGCTTCCGATCTGCTTTCTCTCGGATATCGCGTCAACGGATTTTCCGCTTTGCGCGGCTATCGAGAAGTTTAGAGGATTGTCCGTATTTTCCTTCGAGAGAATCGTAGGAGATTTGGCTTTCTCTTGACTCGCTGACGGCAAACTGTTGGCAACAATCGCCGGTGATACTTCCAGCCTCGCCGTGGAATTCACTATGGCTGCAGTGTTTACGCTATTCGGGACGGAAGCATCTCTCAATTTTTTCTGTTTTCTCTTTTCGCTGCAACATAAACACAGAGAGAGCCTTGACGGATCAGAAATTTTGCGTCAAAAGGTATTTTTTGTTGTTGTTTAAGACGTGGACGATAAGTGAGGGTGAGAAGATTCCGTCTACAGGATTCTCGTGCGATTTTTTTTGTGGTTGCCAGGGAAATCAGAAAAGAAAGCAAACTTATTTGCCAACAGTTTAATGAATAATAAATTACAAGTTTTTTTTATCTCATTCACGGAATGAAGAATGAATTGTGGCCTGTCGATTAAACTGTCAACTGTTTCTCTTTTTCTATTAGTATTAAAAAAATAATTTCTCCAAATTTCGAATAGTGAATTTTTTTTTTTACATTTTTCTTTCCGCCGTCCGGCGGTGATAATTGTGCTATGCACGCCGCTACCGCATTATCTAATCACCTTTGCTCTTCTCGATTCTGTTTAAAGTGTTCGGCAGCGTGCTATTACATAGCTACGACGAACATCGCAATATATTCACATAAATAATCCCGAACCAGCGAAACCGATTTAATCTCAAAACGTAAAAATAAAGTAAAAAAACAGGCGAAAAAAAAACAAAGCACGAAATATTAACGTGACAATAAAGTTAACGAGAAAAATGACAAATTTCCTCGTGTATTAAGGACAAGGAATGCGCGACGAAAGAAAAACATGAAAACGTATATATGTGTATATATATCACTTGACTTTAAACGTATGAACTCGCCCGAATGAAACGTCGGCTTCACTGTTCGATAAGACGAATAAATGGGATGATGATTTGATGAGAGCGAATTTCTTGAAGTTTTCTTTTTTTTCGGACTAGTTTACTGTGCTAATAGTTTTGTGCGAACCCTCTCCTCGTGAGTTAGAATGTAAGGAAGACGCTGGGGAGTTACGCTTGCGCTCGCGCGCTTTTTGTGACGCTTATTTACAGCGAAGCTTGGAAATTGGTGAACCCATCAAAGCCAGAAGTATGAATTGGTAAGTGCTGTTTCTACGTGAAGGTATCTTGGTGTTGTTCTTGGGTACTTACACCGGCTCAGGGTTCGAATACTTCAGTAGTGTGTTCAATCGCATCCAGCCCCCTGGCCAGAGTGGCAGAACCTTGGATTCCATGAAGTTAGCGACAAATGATTCGATGCTCTCTTTCCTTGGCTTGCGTATCTTGAAGTAGTTCCGCCTTGCGCATGCTATTTCGTATACTAATTTTCTGCGAATAAGAAAATATACAGCTTTGTTTTATAATGCTGTTATTATACAACATTTCCAATCATTAATTATTAGAGTGGTTGAAAATACGGTTTGAAACTGCGGAGGGACGAAAATGATTTTACCGAAAGCTATGAGTAGTCGGATGATATTTAGTACTTTCATAGAAATAATAAGTACCATTTTAACAGGAACTCAGTTTGTACCAATAATGCATGCGCCCTATGTGACATATATTTGGGTCATCCCACGGGAAGTGGGACCGATTTTTGGCTGATTTTACGACAAATTCTATTCAGGTCTCAACATAGATAAAAAATGTGTTGAGACCTGTTGAACGAGATTTTCAATAGACGTCAGATTTGTGGACCTTTAGCCAAAATCTACCCCACTTCCCGAAAAATACCCCAATTATACAATTTTATAAAAGTCAAATTTGTATTTCTTGTTAGATTTTCACGAATGGGCTCTTTTTTTTACATTGTACTACGATATTTGATTCCCTCAGTGACTTTAAAAAGTTATGAGCTATGATTAATAAAACCACCCTGATAATTATATTATAATTGCAACTAATATTAATTCAATATAACTGTAATCTATATAAAAAGATAGTGTCCACTTCAATAATTATTTTAAAACATAGTCTTTTTCACATTTAAAAATATTTTTCATACCAAAGTATGTGGTGAAATATAACCCTTTGATTAATTACAATTATAATTAATATTAATTAATGAAAATGTAATATATAACTTTCTAAATTGTAATAATCAATTTTCAGAATTTTACTTTGTTTCGGTGGACCAGGGAAACTTTTTGCGAGGAATTTTCGACTTCTCGGATGTCTCGGCGTCGCTGCTCTCACCCTCGGAAGGTGATCCTTCGAGAATCCTGAAAACGACGGAGTTTCATTAAAAACGGATTCAAAGTGAAATCACCATTATGAAAGGATGTGAAGAATTCGAAGTGTTGCACGATAAACAGTAATGAGTTGCTAATTTTTCGCGATATGATTCTGTCAACACCAGTTAAATGGCATTTCGTGAATTTGCATCGATGATAAAAGCCCCATTCACCTCTTTTTGCAGCCTCAATGTACACACCTGTATCCTACGGATCGTTTTGATCACAATTTTGAATACTTAAGCGCAAATGTAATGTAAAATAGCGACGAAAAAATAAAAAATAAAAAGAAAGTAAAGGGAGGCAGTTAAAATTTCGTAAAAGAAGGATGATCGAAATTATTGAGAGAAGATAAAAAGGTTGCTTTCATGGGCAGCTTACCCACAGTACAGATATATCTCCCAGTATAAATGAGGGCTAAGAAATAAAGAAATTACGGTGAGTACCAAACACAGTGGATTACAGTCAATTCTTATGATCAAAAACGTTATCTCCGTCCCACCCATAAGTAACCCTAGAAAATCTACGACACTCCCTTCATTCCGTTTCAACAACAATCGACGCGGCTCGGGAATCACAGTTTACGATACTTACTTTTCCTCGGCGACCCTCTGACACTCCTTGGCGTATCTTTCAACGATCGTTGGCATTACACCCTTAATTATCACTTTTAACCTGCAACATCAACACACTTTAACAGCCAAGGTGATTTTCAAGGCATCCACACACTAATGTGGGGTTAAAGTATCGATTTCAACGCTAAAACGATCTGAAAGCACTGTATTTTCTATTTTCTTCTGTATTAGGTCATTTTCAAATAAAATATTTTTCCCATTTTGAATACCATATTGTATGGAGCTTTTATAAAGATAATAACTGTGTTTAATAACCAGTTAGGTCTTTTTACAAATTAGTAACTTTTTCATTTCATTATTTGTCTAATATTTATCATAATTCGCCGCATTTTATTTTAAAGTACGTTCTATGAATTTCAACTTTTATTTTATTTTTTTCAGGTTTTTATATATAACTAAAGGGCTGAATTTTGTTCAAGCGCATTTCGTAACACATCTCGACAAATATAAGGCGCGGAATAAGAAAGTTGTAACATTTGTTGTTCGTAGTTTTATATAAGTTTCCAATCAAAGTTTTCGATTAATGTTATCGACCTATATATTCTTATTTTTCATCAAATAAATGGAATTTTTAAACTACTATACTCGTAAAGAAATTCTCTTCTTGTGAAGTTAGAAAATGGTGTAATCCAACATTTCAGAAAATTCTATTTTTTTTAAGTCAACATATTTTGAAAACTATAAGTCACAGAACCGAGATGTCTCACCGTAATATTTTTATATTAGCATTTCGATAAAATTTTGTAAATTATTTGAAAATGTGATTTCTTTCTTATTTAGCTGTACAATATACAAAACTCGCAATTCTGGACAAACTTTAATCTCTTTAAAATATTTGTAAATATTTAGATATGTTAATAATAGATAACTAATATCGGGATTGTGAATTTATAAAATTCTGGTCAATCAATCCAATTGTATGGCATTTTATGACTTCTTACAGCGCGTGAGTTTTTATGACATTTGAGAACCTTTTCAAGTCGTCAGACATCCTGAAACTATAACAATTTTGAAAGTCAATGAAAAGAAAAAAAACAGTTTCTTTCACATCGTTTAGAAAGCGTAGGTCTTTTTTTTCGTACCTCTGCAGCGGAACTTTAACCTTGTTCTCGGCATCCTCAAAATAAAGCTTCTTGGTACGTTTCATAAGTGTTACTTTGCTGCAGCGCAAAAAGTGCGCAAGGTGTGCATAAGTCCTGTGCCTTACGCTTGACGAATTGAATATCCCTAGTTTTCCAACCAAGCTGCAATTTTACAATCGAATCGATCAACATTCCTGTCGTTTTTGTCGACCAAATTAACAGCTGAAAAAAAAAGGATCTTACGTGAGTAGCGTGGCATTGACGAATTCATCGAAAACTTTGCCCTTTCCGTCTTTATTCTTCTCTACGTGAGCTTTAATTTTGTTGATAATATCCTTGATATCATCGGGAAGTTCCTCGGGCAATGGTGTTTCCTCTTTATCCATCTCGTCGCAGTCGGACTCGGTCCCAGCGAGACCACGAGATTTTCCAGAATCCATGGTATCCCTGCTAGATTCGTCCTCAGCTCTGCCAGCATTCACAACGCTCTCGATAGCGTCATCGATGTTACTGTCTTTACCGCCGAATTTCTTGAGATCAATTTTTTTCACATCAAGACCATTGCTCGACGATTTTTTCTCAAAGCGTTTGATATCGAACTTCTTCCTCTCCATCGTCACTTTCGTCTTCGCTACCTCGTATTTCGCCTTCTTCCTCTCCTCCTGATCCTCTGAAAAATCCAACATTAAACCATCACGAGGTTATATCATTCGTAGCTTTTATGATTCTTATATCTGAAATATCCAGACACCTGATTTAGACAATCGAATTACCCGAGGAACATTCCAAGTCGAGTATTTCGCGTTTGTCTTCGGCTGGATTTTTCCGCGCGTTTACCGACTCCCCGTCCTCGCCGCTCTGCTGATTACTCTGCTCCGTCTGAAGCTTTCGCTTTTTTTTAATGACGTTCTCGTGATTCGCTTTCTTTTCGCCGTTTTCCTCGGACTTGTATTTCTAAAAATAGAGCGTATCTTGTATTTGTTCTTTGAACAGAGACAAATCGATCGATTCTGTCAGCGATGATTTATTTATTGTCTAACCTTGCGAGGCGGACCACCGGCGCTCCGAAACTCCTCGTCGTCATCATCGTCGGAGGAGGTAGCAATACGCTTCGCCAATCTTATGGGAATCTGATTACCCTCGTCCTCCTCATCGTCAGCGATTTCCTCGTTATCGTCGCTGTTCTCGTCCTCGTTGTTGTTATTGATGTTGTTGAGGCAATTTTGGACGGGGATATCATTTTCGGCTGGCCTGAATTCAAGGGGGCCGCTATTGATGTAGAAACCCCCGTAAGCCGTCGTCATCTCGGCGGGAACAATCTCGTCGTACTGAAAAAAAACGAGACAAACGATTTAATGGCAACACCAATCGCATCATCTCATTTATTATTATACTGCGTGTAGTTGAGGCAGAAGAATTATTTTTCCAGCTTTGGCAGAATGTAAATATAAATTTGCTACCGCCATTTTTTAACATATATGCTTATTAGAGTGTTTCACAAATTTTTGGAAATAAAAAAAAAAAAAAGTTAAAAACGAAGAAAAAAAAAATTTCGTCTCTGACCCCTAAGTATAATTATAAGTAACTAACCACTACTTTCCACAAATAGACGGCTCTGGCGACCAACTTTAAGCTCAATTAAGTAAACGTAAAATTGTCTATTTTATGCTTTAAACAATTTTGAACGTAATTACAAAGTTTGACAACCCGGTCATCGACTAAACTGCCGAGAAATTAGACATTAAAAATGATACATTACATGAGGATTCATAGGGAAATGGAATCAAATTTTGACTTTCGATAGAAAATTAATACATATAAAGTGAAATTTTGTGTAATAACGTGTATACAATAGATTTATTAACTAGTCGGAATTCAATCCAAAGTATGAAAAAATTACTTCACCGGACATTTGAATGAGTAACTATAATACACGCATAAATAAAAGTTACATGAATGTATGTGATAAAACAATTTCTACAAATGAGCTAGTTCCGTAATACTGAACACCTAGATACACGTTTATTCTTAATGCGAATAATTTCGTAAAAAATCCGGTTTGTCTTTACAGGACGTTTTATGATAGATGGTCAGTTGACTGGCATGCATCGACAGAACCTCCTTAACGGTGTAAACTTGTTTGAAGCAGTAACAGCAGCAGCAGCAGCAGCAGTTTAAAATAACGTACCGCGTCGGTGTTATCGATGAAGGAATCGTTCTCATCGTATCCCGCACCCAGATCGACATCGTCGTCGATTTTGTGCCTCTTTCTTCCCGCAGTGGCAGTTCCCTATCAGCGACAATAGAACATAGAATACAATTAAATTCCGTTGTTTGTCTCAATGCATTATTCAACGATATTTTCAATGAACTTTTTGTCTCACGTATTTAGCCTC
Source organism: Perithous albicinctus (assembly GCA_964016905.1). Lineage (NCBI taxonomy): Eukaryota > Metazoa > Arthropoda > Insecta > Hymenoptera > Ichneumonidae > Perithous > Perithous albicinctus. Next base: position 14,875,683 of record OZ024693.1, on the reverse strand, counting down.
GAATCGTCTCGCCACCTCCCTAAGCTTATCCTCATCGTCGTCGCAATCATCATCGAATGGGTCCAGCCCGTTGGTTGCATTCTCGTCGTCCGCCCTCTGCTCCGCTTTTCTTCGTTTCTTCTGCGAACAATAAAAAAAGGAATCTCAATAAAAAGAGGAAGAAAGCATGTGGCACGTCGAGTGGTATATAAACGACGCGTGAGGGGGGGGAGAGTGGGGCCTGAAAAAAAAGACCTGACTGCTGCCTGTCTCCGACAATCGAAGCGCAGCGTCGTCTCATATTTCTCTCCTCTATGTAACGCACATTATATATCAGCAGTGAGTATACCAAACTGAGTATAGCCAAGACTCGGCGAGCGAAGCACGTGCGGGACAATAAAGCCTCGTCTCGTGAAACGAGAACGTAGGTGCTTCGTCCAATCCGCCAAGTTTCTCGGATGCAAGGGTACCTCCGAGGCTCGAGGTCGTTAGCCAATCGAAGTACGAGCGTAATATAGACAGAGGTGTATAAGGCGTTCTATGGGAAATAGACTGCCATAATTTTTCGTAGTCTCAAAAAGAGATCAAACATTTTTTTTTTTTTTTTTTTTTTTTTTTTCAAAGTTTAGAACGTGAAGAATATTTAGAAATTATTTTAGATTAACAAATAACGTATTTGAAAAATTAAATACTGATTTTTTAAAAAGATTCTTGGATACACAATAATGAAAACAACACATTGAAAAGAAAAAAAAAAGTTTCGACATTAAATTTAGGCTTTTCAATGTGCTTTTTAATACGAAAGAAATGCCATAATCGTCTAGAATCATTTTCATGATTTTTCGAGCGATAGATTTATTTATTTTCATCATGAGGGACTATTTGGATTTTGCTGTAAATTTAAATAAATCTATATCTTCCCATACTTTGATCTCATTAATTTTTTTAAATTCACCAAACTTGTTATAATTAATATAAAAAAAATATCTGAAACATATTTTTCTGAACTTAATTCAAAGAAATAGTTATTAATTTAAAAGATATTCTTTTACACCTCTTTCATTAAAAAAAAAAACATTCAGAATTTAACGGGTGAAGATTAAAATTAAAAAATCTGAAATAATTTCTAGATGACATTTGAGATTCCAAATTATTTTTTAAAAATTAATGAATTGTTTTCTGCGACCACGTGAAACTGACGCGCTGTGGCTCCACCGAATTAATGTAGCAAGAAGCGCAAGATCTATAATGAACATTAAAACAGAGTCTAAACAAGAACAAAGAAAAAATATATGAATAAAAATTCTCGAATGATTATTACAATCCAAAAAAGAAACAAAGATGTAAAAAAAACTATTTTTGAATTTAGAAAAATGTAAGGCACTCTTCAGATAAAATCTCCGACAATTGTAACCCGTTAAACAAATGACCATAGCCCTAATTGCAATATTATAAAGTACATTCAAAACCTTAATCTTATAGTGTTCATTTTTTTTGTATGCAATGAACCATTTTTACGCGGTATTTAATTCTGGACAAAATGCACAATTAAAAGATCGAAAATAATTTGTAAATGTCAGATATCGAATCTCCACACAGCTCAAAATACATGAACTCTTTTTGCGACAACAAAATATTGGACTTAGAAATGTTATGTGCTGACTTTCCCATAACATTTCTAAAAAAAATGTTGAGAACATTTTTTTTATGGTTTAAAAAAAAATTAAATTAATTATGATTTGATATTATTATTACTATTATTATCATTGAAAATCAATATTCTCCTTATTGTCAATGACGTTAAAAAGATGTTCGAACTCTTTTTCTAACACTTTCGGTAACATTTCTAAAAATATGAAAAACATTTTTTTACGATTAAAAATAAAAATGAATAACATTTTAATATTATTACTGTCATTAAAATTCAATGTTCTTCGTATTGTCAGTGACGTTTATAAAACGTTTGAACTCTTTTTAAAAAAACGCGAAATTGGTTTTAGAAAATTGATAAGAAGTGGTCGCACTTCCCATAAGATTTCTAATAGAAATATTAAAAAAAGCTTTATCACGATTTTTTACAAAAATTAATAATGCGTTGATATTATCATTCAAAATCAATGTTCTTCGTATTGTTAAATGACCACTTTTTGAGACTACGCGTAAATTGTATATGGTTAATTTCCCATGGAATGCCTTGTATATAACGCTATAGTGAACCTACAGCTGCAACAGCCGTCGTACATCTATCCGTGGCAGTATTGCAACGTCGAAGACGACGACCTCCCTCCCCCGATCCCGGAAAACCCATAATAATAAATTGTTCTATGGTCCTCAAGACCCCCCCCCCCCCCCCCCCCATCCCCTCAATGCACCAGGACGTTAAAACTGCTCAGAACGAGTGAGTGCACAATTCTCCATTGTACACCATAGAAACGGAATGAACATCTAGCAGTCTCCAGTCGTCTAGATTTCATGCCCCATTGGCAATTTGCAATCTAACAATAACCGAAGCTTATCTCAACAATATACTGAAATTGCTATTGCACCTGCATTCCAGTTTCTCTCGAATGCAAAGCTCAACGCCGGGTGACGTTATAGCCATGTACAATAGGAACAGCGGAGCTGTATTGACATTATGCAAAACACTATTTCCCTCTCCCTCACTCTCTCTTTCTCAGTGTCTGCGTAGCTATATGTCATAGATTCTACGTTACAGGAGACTGTTTGTGCATTCGTACGTGAAATACGCAGACGTAAAGTATTGTCGGGTTATCTCGTCCTCTCTCTCTCTCTCACTGTCTCTTTCTGCAAAATATTTCGCCTGTTTTTGTCACCGAGGGCGTGTCGTGGAAACATTCACGAGACACAGAGCCCGGATGTACACCGCAGATCTCTCGCTGGGATGCCACGACGTTGAAAGCCACTGGATCCCACGCGAGACGCGGAACCCGCGCGCTCTTCTACTCGTGCGCGCCTCACGCCGCATAGAAGGCGTTCTCCACCAACTTGGCCACTTTTTTTTGTTCACCCTCTCGGATCTGTTCCATAAATGGTCATATAGTAGTACAAATTAAAGGTACTCTGTGTGAATTTTTTTCAGATTTTTTAATTCGCTTGTTTCGAAAATGGGGGTTTTTTTTTTTCAAACCTGTTTGCATGGAAGATTTGAGGTGAGGTAAAAAAAAATGTAAAAACTAAAAAAATTATGTTTTTCTATGAAATATTTAATGCAATATATGTTATATTTTTTATGGCGTAAAAATGAATATTTTCAGTCAAAAAAATGGCAAACATTTTTTTTTCCTTTCCAATGCGACAACCTTAATTTCGTTGTTAGATTTTACAGGGTGTTTGGCAGTGGATTGAGAACGTACTAAAAAATTGGCATCGTGGATCTGGACATTCTTGCCGAGGGAAAATATATATTTTACAGAGAAAGGTGCATTAAGATATGAGTTCTTCTTTTCAATGAACTATTTAATACAATATATATGTTATATTTTTCATAGCAGCAAATGAAAATCTCGAAAAGAAAATTTTCACAAAAACGAAGCATCCTCTATAAGAGAGCGGAAATCTGGATAAAACTCATTAGAGAGTTCCTTTAGGTAGTACTACTATGGCCAATTATGGAACAAATCCGAGAGGGTAAAAAAAAAGTGGCTGAGTTAGTGGAGCTATAAACAAGATGCGTTTGAAGATCAACCGCGTCCAGGACGAGACCGCATGTGGGATCCATCACATCGGCATGGCCAGGGAGAAGTGTGGACCATCTCTTAGATTGCTGCTCTACAGATTATCCGGCCAAGTTCCCACCCGGTAATGAACACTAATTCTTGCTTCAACGAGCCAAGGATTTTGCGCACATCTGCACTTTACCGTTTCGTATTTCACACGTTTGCTTCCTCTTAGAGGAAATTCTTTTTTTTTTGTGAAAATTTTTATTTTTCCAGATTTTTACATCAACATACTCCAAATTGAGTGTAATGAAATAAGTGATTCAGAAAAAAAGTGCTGAATAAAAAAAAATTGAATCTTCTGTAATTTGAGAAAGAAATTACAAAATTAATTGAAATGGGTCATTTGATTCTTTTATTTCATGGATTTCTCCTTTTACAATTTAGATATACATAATGATGGCCAATTAAAGACCCCAATTCCACAGGCAAACTGAACAAAAAAGAAAGTTGCAAAGTTGAACATTGCACATTGCTTGTTCATTAATTTTTTTTTTCACAAAGCGATCTCTATGAGGAAGCTTATTTATTAATTTTGGCTTCCTCATAGAGGAAGCTTTGTGAAAAATGGAAATGTAATCTGTTAAAACATGAAAAATCTCAAATTGCCCCAAAATCAAAACCCATTTACCGATCGTCATCAAATTTGGTACATAGCAACAGTGAATATTTTTCATCTGTATTATTCATTTCGAAAAAGTTTTAATTCATTCATTGTTAGTTCATCTGAGTTATAAGAAAATGATATTTTTTTTCAATATTTCAAAATCACGTAAAATCTTAATCGCTATACCGATCATTGCCTAATTTGGTACGTAGCAACTCTCATTATCAATTATCGTCTGTAGAAAATTTCAGTGGATTTGTTGATATTTAACGTGAGTTAGAGCAAAACATAAATTTTTCAAAAAATTCGAAATCTTATAAAATCCGAACCCCTTTACCGATCATCACCAAATTTGGTACATAGCAGCATTGCATGTTATTCTTCATATCTAGAAAATATCAGTTGATTTCGTGAGATTTTACGGGAGTTAGAGCAAAACGTAAATTTGTTGAAAAATTCAAAATCTCATGAAAACCGAATCTATTTATAGATTCGCCCAAAATTCAATACCGATCCTTCTTTAAGACTTCTTTATGTATAAAAACTTATTTAGCTCTATAGCTATAAATTTGCGGAAGCTAGAGCGCGTACAGACATTTTTCGAAAATTGCAAAATTAAATAAAATTTGAACATATTTTTGAATTTTTTTGAAAATTATCACAAGCAATGACGTCTACCTGACGCACATGCGTGCCAAATTTTAGCGCGAATGTTAAAGCAGCTCTTGAGATATTCAAATTTAAATTTTAAATGCCGATCCCACACATCCATACATACATTTTTTCTAAACTTCTTTTCTCGACGTTTTAGACAATTTTAAGCATATGGACATGAACATCTCGAAAAAAAAAAAAATGTTCACGAAAACAAAAATTCCTCTATGAGGAAGCAATATATATGTATATAAAGTATAAATTAATAAAAATAAAAATAAACATACACGTATACACATCATAAACATAAATAAAAACTATATATACACAATAAAAAAAATTTAACAATAATAATTTAAAAAACAATAATTATCACGGCGCTGTCAGCAAAGATAGAATGTGTATTTTCATGGAAGGCAGCATTCAAAATATAGCTCAAATTTCAATCCAGAACTCTCCGAAAGATTAAGCTTAACAGACATGAACAATTTACAATGCCATTTAAAACTTTAAACAAACATAAACCATGATTCAACTTCCTTAGATGTCAGCGTAGGAATGTTTGCAAGAGTCGCGACTTGTGTATAATTGTGATCATCAAACGCTATGGAATTACCGAAACGTATAAAATTTGAACGCCTTTATCTCGTTAAATTTTTTTTACAGTTTCATATTTCTCTTTTATACAAAAAGATGTAAACACTCTAACTTGAGCAAATTTCAAACTAACGGGCTAAAACTTTCACTGAAGAAAATAGTTACAGACCAGATTGGTTGGTATCGCATTTGCAAAGAATTCTCAAAGCGATTTCAAAATTATGCCATTTAAAAAAAAATGCAATTCTTCAAGTCTTTTAACTCGAAAGCGTCTCTATGTACCAAAGTGAAATTTAACACAGAAATGAAGCAGTTACAACCCGAATACTGTGATAAAATTGATAAAAATATGTAATATCATACAAATTTTATAAGAATTTGATATTTAAAAAAAAAAATTCAGGAAAACAATGCTTCCCCCATAAGGAACCAAAAGCCATTTTCAATGGAATTTAATACTTGGCGTCCATTCGATGCGGCGACTTTTGATATTTTTGTCAATAACGAAGGCAAAGGTCAGTAACTAGGACTGTTGAGGTTATTTCGAGCACAGGCGACAAATCGATGTATGCGTCAAGTAACTTCCCGAAGTTGTCTTCGCGCCGCAATACAGACACCGCAGAGGTGTCTGCGTGCTTAACCAATGGAACGTCTGAAGAGATGGAAGGGAAACAGAGCCCCCCCGAAGGGTTGAAGGAAGACGACGCGAGAAGAGGCGGGGCTTGGAAAGAAGGAAGCTGACCACGACGACGACGATCCCGACCACGACTTCGTCGTCGACGTCGGGATCAATAGCTATCAGCGAGTGCACGAGTACAACATAAACAACGTTGCCATATGTGTACAGACAGATTGAGACACGCCGGAGGATGTAACGTAATACATTGAAATGTTTACATATCGAACGAGACTAATGACAATGTCATTGAAAAAAAAAATAACTTTGTTAAATAAGTTTAAAAAACCGTTTGTTAGTTTAATACAATATCGTTCTTATTTTATGATTTTTTATATATATAGTAGTGGACCACTTTTTTTTTTGTAATATCAGTGTATTGTTTGAAATATGTAAAGATAATTTTGTTAAATAACTAACAAATTATTTTTTTGCTTCCCCATAGAGGACTAATGACAATGTCATAGAAAAAAAAAATAACTTTGTTAAATAAGTTTAAAAAACCGTTTGTTAGTTTAATACAATATCGTTCTTATTTTATGATTTTTTTTATATATAGTAGTGGACCACTTTTTTTTTGTAATATCAGTGTATTGTTTAAAATATGTAAAGATAATTTTGTTAAATAACTAACAAATTATTTTTTTGCTTCCCCATAGAGGACTAATGACAATGTCATAGAAAAAAAAATAACTTTGTTAAATAAGTTTAAAAAACCGTTTGTTACTTTAATACAATATCGTTCTTATTTTATGATTTTTTATATATATAGTAGTGGACCACTTTTTTTTTTTTGTAATATCAGTGTATTGTTTGAAATATGTAAAGATAATTTTGTTAAATAACTAACAAATTATTTTTTTGCTTCCCCATAGAGGACTAATGACAATGTCATAGAAAAAAAAAATAACTTTGTTAAATAAGTTTAAAAAACCGTTTGTTACTTTAATACGATATCGTTCTTATTTTATGATTTTTTATATATATAGTAGTGGACCACATTTTTTTTGGTAATATCAGTGTATTGTTTGAAATATGTAAAGATAATTTTGTTAAATAACTAACAAATTATTTTTTTGCTTTCCCATAGAGGACTAATGACAATGTCATAGAAAAAAAAATAACTTTGTTAAATAAGTTTAAAAAACCGTTTGTTAGTTTAATACGATATCGTTCTTATTTTATGATTTTTTATATATATAGTAGTGGACCACATTTTTTTTTGTAATATCAGTGTATTGTTTGAAATATGTAAAGATAATTTTGTTAAATAACTAAAAAATTATTTTTTTGCTTCCCCATAGAGGACTAATGACAATGTCATAGAAAAAAAAAATAACTTTGTTAAATAAGTTGAAGAAACCGTTTGTTAGTTTAATACGATATCGTTCTTATTTTATGATTTTTTATATATATAGTAGTGGACCACTTTTTTTTTTGTAATATCAGTGTATTGTTTGAAATATGTAAAGATAATTTTGTTAAATAACTAACAAATTATTTTTTTGCTTCCCCATAGAGGACTAATGACAATGTCATAGAAAAAAAAAATAACTTTGTTAAATAAGTTTAAAAAACCGTTTGTTAGTTTAATACAATATCGTTCTTATTTTATGATTTTTTTTATATATAGTAGTGGACCACTTTTTTTTTGTAATATCAGTGTATTGTTTAAAATATGTAAAGATAATTTTGTTAAATAACTAACAAATTATTTTTTTGCTTCCCCATAGAGGACTAATGACAATGTCATAGAAAAAAAAAATAACTTTGTTAAATAAGTTTAAAAAACCGTTTGTTAGTTTAATACGATATCGTTCTTATTTTATGATTTTTTATATATATAGTAGTGGATCACATTTTTTTTTGTAATATCAGTGTATTGTTTGAAATATGTCAAGATAATTTTGTTAAATAACTAACAAATTATTTTTTTGCTTCCCCATAGAGGACTAATGACAATGTCATAGAAAAAAAAAATAACTTTGTTAAATAAGTTTAAAAAACCGTTTGTTAGTTTAATACAATATCGTTCTTATTTTATGATTTTTTATATATATAGTAGTGGACCACATTTTTTTTTTGTAATATCAGTGTATTGTTTGAAATATGTAAAGATAATTTTGTTAAATAACTAACAAATTATTTTTTTGCTTCCCCATAGAGGACTAATGACAATGTCATAGAAAAAAAAAATAACTTTGTTAAATAAGTTTAAAAAACCGTTTGTTAGTTTAATACAATATCGTTCTTATTTTATGATTTTTTATATATATAGTAGTGGACCACATTTTTTTTTTGTAATATCAGTGTATTGTTTGAAATATGTAAAGATAATTTTGTTAAATAACTAACAAATTATTTTTTTGCTTCCCCATAGAAGAAGTTATGTTTAGGTGGAATTTTTTTTTTTCTAGATCTTAATGTAGTAATAATAATTTTTATTTGTGCTTAGGTTGTTGAACCTTTTACAAATTGTTAAGACAAAGCTTATACATAACTTATGTATATTTACTTAATTTTTTTTTATTTTTCTGACCATGCTTGAAAGTAATGTTATTTTAACATTTCGCTCTTATTCCACTAGGGTAAAGGCACGAAGTTCAAGATTTTAATGTCAACATACACTTAAAATAGACTAAAAAACGTCGAGAAAGACAATTTTTAGCCGGCGTCCGGGTGTGTGTGTGTGTCGAAAAGGACGTTAAGAGGAGAACTGCCGCAATTTTTGGGCGAGCGAACTGAAACTTTGCATGCGAGTTGAGTTACCACTAAGGTTGTTTGGTATTGAATTCAGAAGTTACGAATGTTTACTTTTTTTGAAATTTTTTTGAAAATACTATAACTCGAGAACGGTTCAAGCAGCTCATCTAAATTTTTGCATACAACTCTTAAATATAGTGTGTTAATTGGAAAAACTTGATACGGAATTTAAGAAAAATCGAGACAGTAGTTAAGACTTTATAGAAATTTGCATTTTCGTAATTTTTTTGAAAACTGTACCTCGAGGACGATTTATGCTACTGATTCAAAACTTTGCGTGAAACTTGAGTAACATCGGCTGTTGATTTTTTGTGTTGTTGCACTCGTAACCACCAAAGATATAGAGATAATGCATTGGAAAAACTGCTTTATTCAAATAAAATAGAACCTTGCAAATTGTTTCCTCATTATTTTACATTTTTAAAAAATATTTACATGTATGCAAAGTAGAACTTTGGAAATTGTTTTCTCTACAAAGCTTCCACTATGAGGAAGTACGTTTATCTATTTTCGCTTCCTCATAGAGGAAGCTCAGTAGAGAAAACAATTTTCGAAGTTCTAATTTGTATACATGTAAACATTTTTTAAAAATGTAAAATAATGAGGAAGCAATTTGCAAGGTTCTACTTTGCAGGCTTGTTTGTGTGTAATATAAAAAAATATTTAAAAATTTGTCTACTATAAAAAATCGCATCCACAAGCTTTTTGAAATTTTAAAATCGTCATGAAATTTAAACCTCTCAACCGACTTACTTCAAATTTGTACTCAAACCTTGCTTCACGGTGCTCAATACGTGAAATAAATTTCAAGCCGGTATCTTTTAATTTGTGCAAGCTAGTGCGCAAACGAGATTTTTCAAAAAATAAAAAATGTTATAAAATTCGAACTACTCGACCGATTTGTGACAAATTTGAATTAAAACCTTGTTTTATCATAGTCTAGAAGTAAAACAAATTTAAGCTCGATATCTCGCAATTTGCGCGAGTGAATGCTTGAACGACATTTTTCAAAAGTTAAAAAACGTTATAAAATTTGAACCGCTTTACTGATTTGCGTAAAATTTATTCCCAGACCAAGTTCTAGGACATTTCACATGTGTTTCAAATTTGATTGAAATCTGCCTAAAAAAGTTGAAATTTTTTTTTTGCGACAGCAATGTTTTGCTTTTTTTGGAATAAAATCGAAATTTATCAACATAGCGACAGTTTCTTAAAATAAATTCATCTTCGATACTCAATAATTGTGAAATCACGTGGTAAATTGCAACCGGTCATCCCAGAATTTACAAAAGTAGAAGTGTTTACGGACATTTAAAAAAAAAAATTAAAATTGCAATAAAATTTAAACCACTCTATCGATTCTCGCCAAACTTGGCACCTATCATGGTTCACTGTAAGTTCGTTTGTGTTTAAAACTTTCAGCCTGATATATCGTAATTTACAAAAGTTATAACGTGAAAACGATTTTTTCAAAATTTTCAAAATGCTGTAGAATCTGAATTTTTCAACCGATTCGCGTCAACTACAATCCCAAAAGTTGTTGTATGATAGTCCACTTGCGTACTTAATTTAAGAAAGATACATGGAAACACACACACACACACACACACACACACACACACACACACACACACACACACACACACACACACACACCATTTCATACAAATCACTTTTCTCGACTTGAACCATTCTGAGTATGCTGACATGAAAATCTCGAAAACAAAAATGTTCACGAAAACAAAGCTTCCTCTATGAGGAAGCAAAATGCACGAAATCAATATATTATATTATAATAATACACCTACAATACCGATAATATTACAGGTAAATACAAATCGTGCTTTTGTGTATTATAGGTAAATACAAATGGTGCGAGCTTTCGATTATATGTCGAAGCTGAATGACCACTAAACCCAATTGATAAACTCATAAGCCATGTGCGCGGCGTTCGTAGTCTCGATTCGCGCACGCAACGTGTTTGACGTTACGTGCGGTGACGGTTCTCGAAATCAATCTCCCACTTCTGGATATTCTCAGCGACATGAATGCACGCGCCGCGCTTGGCGAGTCATGAAACCGTCGGGACTCTCAGAAGCGACGTTAGTGCGTGAGAAACAAACAGTACAAAGCAATATATGAGATTGTAACGTTGCATTTGTCTCGCATTCCCCGATGAACGCAGAAGAAGTCGTCCGAAGCGACGCATTCGCCAATAGCGCGCGCGCGGAGAAAGGATCGACGAGTCAACAAACGTCGGCATAATATGGAATTCATGCGATGAAGCAAGCCTGTATAGGTAGGCAAAAGTTGCGGGCACTCAGTTAGGTAGAAAGCAGAGAAAGGAGAGTGAGATGCAATCTGAGAAACGGAAACGGGCAGATGTTTAGTTTTCGATCTTTCACACTGTCAAAGCTTTTCCTCAGTCCTTAAATTTTTTATTATTTAAAAATAAAGTAAAGAAAAATTCTGTAACAATTTCAATTTTTTGTATGAGTTTTTTGATGCTTTCTTTTTGTTTGGAAATTCATAAAAAGTCGGGAATATTGAAGAAATGTTTTTTTTTTTTATTTTAAATAAAAGGAAGGGAGTCTGGTAAAATTTACGGATACGCAAGCAATGTAAATTTTAATACCTCATTTGGGTGGTCGCAAGAATTTTTCGACAGGTGGCAAAAGCATGCGGCTAATGAAGGTCACATACGACCATTTATTTTCGATTTTATATTCTGCACACTTTAAAAAAAAAAAAAACAGTAGGCCAAATATTCCGAAATAATTTACCGTTAAGCCTAAGACATGAGTGTGGCTTTTTACATTTTTGTAAAAATTTGTCAAATTATCATTTATTTAAGAACATTATTTTTTAAATAACCATTCAAACCTACAGCCTTGCTTTAACTTCACCGTTATCTCAAACCTGCAGCACTCATGCCGGTAAACACAACTGAGAATTACTTGGGAGGATTTGGCCTATTGGTTTTCTTTCAAAAGTGTGCAGAGTAAAAAGACAAACAAACCGTTTTCGTAGATGACCCCCGTTACCCGCGTGAATCTGCCACCTGGTGGACAATTCTTTGTGAGATATGTCAATAGTATATATATTTTTTAAAAATCTTTGAATATTCGTAAATTGCCCCTGACCCCCCCCCCCCCCCCCCATTAAAGAAGTTTCAAAGATTATCGATTTAGTAGATTAAAATCTATAAATAAAAAAAGAAAAAGTATTCATTGCCGAAAAGAAAGCGGCAAAGAAATTGTATTTAAATGAACTATTGTGCGATTTTCAGCTGTTCTTATAAGATACCAAAGAAACATGCCAACACGGACGAGTCCTTGAACGGATTCGTCCAAGGCGGGAAGTTCAAGATTTAAAAAAAAAAGTGTCGAGTTACTTCAAAGTTCTCGTACTCAGTGTGCGTAGAAACGTCCATATGGTACCATCAAGTCACTCGATCGCCGTAGTTTAACATTTTTTATATTATTTATACTTATTTCAAATGAGAAACTACAATAAATTGTAATTAGTCTAAAGAACTCCTACGTAATATAGAGAGAAAGAAGAGTAAGAATGAATTTACACAAAAATAATTCATTTTACGTATATAAATCCACGTACTAATCTTATACGCAGTTTTTTTAACGATTTGCAAAGTTTATTTTGATCTTGTCGAACGACAGCTAATTTTGCCTACTGACAGATGCTTCACTAATTCACCGAGTAATTTTCCACGTTTTTTCTCTCCATGAGATGAAAAGTATGATTAATGGTGGAACTCAGTTGTCTTTTTTTGTAAATTCAAATAGCTGTAATTAGCGCGACATTTTTTTTGAAAAATTGAAAATCCAACAAAATCTGAATAGTTGTGTCAATTCTTTTGAAAATTATTAGAAAGAATGGTATCTGACTGTTCCACGTGTGTGCCAAATTTCAGCTCGATTGATGAAGCCGTTATTGGGATATGAAGGTTTGAATTTTCTAAACCCCCCCCCCCACGCACGTCGCGCCACGCACACGCATACATTTTTTTAAACCACTTTTCTCAAGGCTTTACTTCGTATAGTCTCTTAACATGAAAAAAACGCCATAAAATTTGGATCCCAATGAATTCACGCCAGATTCAATCCCAAACCCTGTCAGACAACAGTCTATTAGTAAGCCAAATTTCAGCCTGATTTCTAAAAAAATTGCGATAATTAGAGCGGAAACAAACTTAAAAAAAAAAAAAACTCAAAATCTCATAAAATTTGAACTTTTTAATGGTTTCACACCAGATTCAATGCTAAATAATTGTCTGACAACAGTCTGCTTATAAGCCAAATTTCAATCCGATCTCTAAACAATTGTGGAAATTGCAGGAAAAACAAACTTTTGTTGTTGTTGAAAAAACTCAAAATTCCATAAAATTTTAACCCTAACCGATTTATACCAGATCTCAATACCAAGCCTATATAAAATAAAATACTGTTCAATAAAAATCTTCGTGTGATCCAAATTTGCGCTCTATATCTTTAAAACTGCAATCGCTATCGTGCCAACAAGGCTGCAAACACGCGCGCACACACACATTTCCTCAAAGCCATTTTTCTTGGTATTTCAGACCATTTTGAATATTCTGATGACGATCTAAATAAAATAAAGAAAATTCTCGAAAACGAAACTTCCTTTACGAGGATGCAAATTAAGAAAAAAAAAATGTAAGTATGAACCATATGACAAATAATATTTTTAAAATAAAAATAAGATGGAGGAAAAGCGTGACGAATCGATCACACAGGACTTCGTTCTTTCTCACTCGCGCTTTATTCACGATATACGAAAGATGAGAACGAGCTCTTGCGAGATCCTTTCTGGCGGTGTGTGAACAGGATACACGGCTGCCGCGGAAATATGTTTCCCTCTCTCTCTCTCTCTTTCTCTCCCTCTCTCATCTCTTTCTCTATAATTCATTCGCGTCTCGGTTCGCTGCGCGAAAAACGTTATATACCAATCTCAAGCTAAACTCTCCCGCAACACCCTGAAGAAAAATTGTGAGACGTGACAGCGGCCACGAATGCACACGTTGGGTATCTTCGTCAACCACCGCGCACGAGGTTTACACATATATATCACAACATCGCGTGTATATATCATTTGGCTGCGTTGGTTTTCTCTATCGCGCCGCTCTTCGTGGCCATATCGGTCTTTTTTTTTCTCGATTAATCTAATGCCTTGAATTTTTGCAGATAACAGCCGGTTGACCGTTTTTGCTTGTTAAACTCGAGTTCACCACATCCCGATCAAACCGCACGATCGTTCTTCGAGCGCACAATCGAATGCCGCGATTTCTTTTTTCATAGATTCTTTAGATGTATTTTTTTTTTCGATAATTCACTAACCTCCTTTAGTTTGACGAGCTCAGCGTAGTTGAACTCGGAATACACGTTATCGTTGGACTCCGGTAGGACGATTGTAAAGCGGTAGGAGGGCGCGAGCTGTTTGCCCTTTTCCCTCTTCTTTTCCTTCTTCGTAGCGTGGCCCAGAGAATCCGGGAACTCCAGGCTCTGCGGGACAACCCGTTTAGGTTCTGACATTCTACATTTGCACGGGCTTTACGCGGTTCACTTTAACACTTTGGTCTCCGCGACACAACATGGTCTGCTCTTTTTTTTCTTTTTTTTTTGTCTTTTTAAACGCCGTACAGACAACACCGCTCGAACGTCGCCATCTTCGGCACGACACTGTTTTTAGAGTGCGCTGCCGATGCCACCACACACCGTGTCGACGATGAACGCCGACGTCGCGCCGCTGCTCTCTCTCTCTCTCTCTCTCTCTGCATGCCGCCTCCGACATTTACAATGCGCGCGCGCAGCTTCGGTGATTTTACCGCACTTAAAGTTTTCAAATTCGATTTTAAGACTTTTTTCGAGTAAAATTCGTTTTAAAAAACACAATGTATTTTGAAACTTAAGTAGGGAGAAAAAAGATTTTTCTATGTATTCAGAATATATCAGTAGATATCCAGAATATCAGAATATTTAGTACTGCCTAAAAGATAATTAAGAAACAGATAAATACATTTAGTAAAGGTATCCGACATTAGGATGGTTCTTATTTGGGGTCCCGACAAAGTTTGGCACGACCCCCCCCCCCCCCATCGTGTCCAAATATGCTTAAAAAATTCTCTGAAAATTTCATCAGTTCTATTTTAAGATTAAACTCCCCTTCTAGAGGGCTCTATTTTGCCATTTAAAATACATGGGATTTCGCTATACCTCAACACAATTTTTTTTGGGTGCCGAAATATTTGTTAAAAAATCTGTAAATTTAAGAAATAAGTAACATATATGTTATTGTGCAGTGAACATTTTTTGAACGTTCTGCAAAGTAATTAACTAATCGTACATCATCTGATTCTAATTTTGTCTTTTATTCGACAAAATATCGTACCAAAAAAAATGTATTTTTTTTTAACATTTCCTACCAATTTTCGATCATTTGTATTCGATCATAATTTTTTGTTTCACTCAATTTTTTGAATCGAGTCAATTGACTATCACAACAATAGAATAAATATACAAAGAAAGTGAGTTAAGTTCGACTTAGATGCATTTTAAGTCTGAACTGCAATTTTATCTCAAGTAGAATCTTAGGACTGATAATTTGGCCCTTAATGCCATCTAGTATTGTGTACAATTCTCATCATACATGCTATGCATATTGTCAGTGCAATAAAGGATGAAAATCTATACACATGACATATTTTATAACACAGAAGTATGATGTAAAATGCAATACGAAACTGCATCAACGAGACATTTACAAAGTGGAGAACATCTTTAGTTGATTTAGCGATGTGTTTGATCAAGGAAATTCGGGTTTGGAGAAAAAAATGAGAAAACATTAAAACATAATTGTCACTCAATTTTTTACTCTATAATAAAGTCGTTTGAAGTATTTTATACAATATATTGTCATAATATCGTCATTTTATAGAAGTATATAAATTCTCGGTAAGATAAATCTCGATCACGTCCTTATAAAATTATATGCTATACAGCGATCTCTTTCTAGCTAAAACATCTCTCATTCCAGTGCCTGCAACGGGAGGGTGATTATCAGATAATCTTTCAATGTACAATTACTACATACTATTAAAAAAAATAAGGTATAAAAATAATGATATTACACAAATAGGTAGCATTAAACGATTGAAAAAATCGTAATTAGTTAAACTCTACGTAGCCAAGATTTTAATCAAGGTTTGGATGCGGTATCGGAATTATTGTCGTCAGAATTATTAGCTTTCTTCGATATTTTAATAGCTGAGAATTGCTGACCTAATATCTGCATGACCTCCTTGTGCGCTGCACCCTTGCGGTCCTTCTTTACAGAATGATAATTTTCTTTCACGAAGAGCGCGAAACCCGTAGGCTGCTTCGACGTTGGTGTTTGCATCTGGACCGTTCCAGACTTTGTCACTTTATTTATTAGCAGCTCGAATTTTCCGTAACAGTGGCCACAACGCTTCTTCTCGACGTCCAGCGATTTCGAGTGTCTTCCGACGCTGTAACCACAGTCGGTACAACGATATGTGAACTTTGTCGCGATTTTGTAATCGTGACAGCGTCTAATTGGCGGTAGTTCCGGAAACGCTCTCATTGCTTTGGAAGCCCTGAAAAAATATAATTTTATTTGTATTTTAAGTTTATTTTACTTACTCCTAGAGAAAGCTTCATATTCTTATTTTTCAAATTAACATGTGCGGTGTGTCAAAATGTTAATAAATTTAATTTTCGAAAAATTTAGTTTTTAAATGAAGTCTCAATTTGGTGGAAATCGGTAGAAGAGTTCGAATTCTATAATAAGTTGAATATTCCAATTTGCTATTGCTTTTTAACCATTCGATAAATCGATAGAAAATATAAATGTCTACTTATTGTTATATTTGCACCAGTAGATTTTGTCACATTATGAAAATACTGTTAAGAGCAATCGATAACACGGCCTAAGTTTTGCTGCAGCCTTTAGGTCGATAAATAACATTTCTATTAATAATACGACGCTTAATAATAAAACATAAAAAGTATTGAAATGCTCGCTGCCCCGTTGGACAATCAAGTTATCGCGTACCAGCCTTTCCAGAACGGCCCATGTCCGTCCGAGACCTCATTGATCAACCAGGCAGCAGCGTGGCACATCTCGTGAACTAAAGTGTCCCGTAGTCTATCAGGCGTGTCTAGAATCTGAAATGACGATGATTTTATTTAGTGAACAAAGCAAAATCCAGCAAAACGTATAAAACAGTCCGGCAGTTCAGAAAAAAAGGCTTATTTTCTCATCGAACCGCTTTGTTCCATTTTACAAAAATCAAGTTAAAAAAAAATAATCACTGCAACGCAATTTTTTAACAGTCGTCTTTGCTAAATGTTCAATGTATGCATAAAATAAAGTTTTCTTGACGGATAAGTTCATCGTAAAATAACTAACGTAATAATTCTTTCTTATCAATTTGATTTAACATGAAACATTTTGAAATCTTTAAATATACGACTGTTCACTCTCAATCTTATTATTATTTATTTTATAAAAATATCTGATATGTAACATTCAAAGATTGCCAAAACTATTTATGTCGTTGATCGACGATTTCAGCGGTGTTTAATGAAAAATGTGTAATTCCTTCTATCGACAAAATATTAAAACAAAGCAGAAAAAAAGCGCAACATCTTCAAACATCGCACAATAGTTTTGTGTTAAATAATATGTAGATTAAAAAAATTGCTGCCAAAAGTCCATTCAAAGTTTGGCAAAAAGCACTTTTCTTGGTAATATTTGGCGACAGTAGTAAATTATTTTTTGAAGATTCGCTCTTTTACGCGAGTCAGTTTTTTATGACTATAAAATCTTGGTAAGCGGGTCGAGCAAAAAAAGAAAGCATTTTTTTTTTAACCGTTCTAATAGTCATCGAAATGGAACCTTTGTAGATAATACTATGCGCGAAGATCGCGTTACGCCGCCTAGAGCTTTGACGGAACGTTTGTTGTAACAAAATCCAGCAGTTCCACGCATCCGGACGTTCCACTCTATCGACATGTCCTTCGGTAGTTGATTGTCGAAAACTTTGTCATTAAACAGCTCATAAAGATGTTTACAAAGTAAATCCTTTGTAGTTTTAAAACTCTGTCGGTATTTCTTCGCGTCGGGATGGGCTTCGTTATGTGGAACTGTTGAGCACAATGATTGGAGGAAAGTTTTCTGTTTCTCGATCCTAGTTTTCGGTGCTGGTAATTTCGATGGTTTGTCTCTCGGTGTTTTCAACGCATCTCTCGGAATTTTCAACGGATGTAATGTCTTTGTGTTGCTCTTCGGAGGAATCTCATCGTTGGGATCGTATTCGCTGGTACTTGAATTTTCATCGTCACTGAACGACAATTGTTTTCTGTAGTCATAGCCTTTCTCATTCTCGTCCTCGGTGTCGGAATCGCATATTGCACGAACTCTGAAATAATCATTTTTTTAAATATCAAAGCTTTTTATGGATTATTTTTTGGAATATCGAAGTATGAATTTTAGAAATCGTGGTGCATATTCTTGTGCTTTCGAGAATACTTGAGGATTTAGTTTGAATTCTAATCTACAATTTGTATTACCGCATTTTTTATATTTAACATACAAATATTTTTTTTATACTAATATCGAAAAAAATGCCTCACTATCAAAAGGGTAATTTCATGTCAATTTTTCTATTCAATTTTATAAATTTTATAAATTTTTTTTCAATTGAAAAAAAAAACTGATATAAACATACAATTTTTATAGCGGGATATTGTTTTTTTCTGTGACTTACAGATTTCGAGAAAAAGAATTTTCTGGAAAATTGGATTTAAAAATCTTTCCAAAATTTCAAATAGTAGGGAAATCTGAACAATTATGGGTGTCATATGAGAGTGTAAGAAATAAAGTAACTGAATTGACAGAGAATCTCTCTATTTTCTAGCCTGAGTAAAATGTAAGTAAACGAATATATAAAGCAATGAAATTTAAGATGCAGAAATAAACGTACTTTTGTATAGCTAAGGATGCCGGTGTCGCCCGCTTAGTGATTTTACGATTGTCCGAGATTCTAGGGTTCGTCAATGCTGTAAGATACGTCGTCTCACCACCGCTCTCACCCGATGATGGAGAATCGCATATAAAACTGCATCTGCGACGATCAGTAGTCGTTGAAGGTTTTTTTGTCGAATTGAGATTCGGCCTGATATTTTTCACGACTACAAAATAAAAAAATAAATAATAATAATAATGCACAGTTGTAATACCATTACTTTCGAACATATTATGTGTTACATAGTTTAATATTAATTTTTGCGACGTCATAGAGGAAGCTTAGTTTTCAAGAAAAAAAATTCTATCGAGATTTTCATGTCAGGATACTTAAAATGGTCGAAAACGTCGAGAAAAGTGGTTTAGAAAAAATGTCCGTATATGTGAGTGGCTTGAAAATTTCAATCACCTACAATACAAGAACCGTAGTTGCGTTACTTTGACTGTTGTGAATTTAGATTTAACCTTTTTGAATTAAAAAAAGGCGTGTTCGCTCTAACTTTCGTAAAGTTTTGGTTACTGTATTAAATAGTTCTTCATAACCGTAGGTACGTTCGAGGATGTTTGGTACATAATTTGACCAAAATTGGTGGTGTTTAAAATTTTATGAGGTTTTGAATTTTTTTTTAAATAGACGATATTGCATTATTTTTAAAAAACTTGAGCTGGCCAGCCCTGTTTTTCTACACAAATGAAGTTCCATTCGGCGATGATTGGTACGCAGTTTCGTCACGATCTGTCTACGTGGTTCAAATTTTAGAGGATTTTGAATTTTTCAATTTTCTATAATTGTAACTTCTGAAAATATTGAAACAATAAGCTAACATTCTTTGCACATATCCAATAACGTTAAAGAAGGTTCAGCATAAAATTTTATCAAAATCGATAAAAGGGTTTGAATGTTATACTAGATTCAAGTTAAGAATCTTTATATTTCTATCTTTACATTCTCAATTGTAATTTTAAAAAAGTTGCAAAGTAGAAAGTTTTTCGTAGCTTCCTCGTCATTTTTCATCTCACACAAAGTTTCCTCTACGAGGAAGCCAGAATTGATCGACATACATCCTGATAGAGGTAGCTTTGTAAAAATTAAAAAATAATGAGGAAGCAATGTGCAAAGTTGTACTTTGCATTCTTTTTTTATGAAAATATTCGATCATATTAGTGAGTAAATGAAAAACATTTTACTGAAAACAAAAATTATCTTTCTTATTAAATCCATTAACCATTTTTTTTGGTTTTATGACACAAGAAAGTACACAAAAAAGAATTTACAGAAATGCATTTTTTAGATGTCAATAAAATGTTTCTGCGTTTTCTTATATGGCAAAATATTCTTTAAAAAACAATAATAAATTAATGACGAGATAAATAGAGTGCGTATTAAAGTAATGAGTTGATCATAGTAATGATGATAATAATAATAATAATAATAAAATTATACGCAATACATAAATGATATATGAAAAAATTCTTACACGTATCGAATCCCTCATCTTGTGAGTTACTCTCCGACGATTTCCTCGCGATATTCTTCGATTTTGGATTAACTTTTCTGTATAAAAACAAACAGAAAAAAAATAAATGTAACGCTTCAAAATAAACAACTGACAATGTTTAGCTTTTTCGTAATGTATTCTTGCCTCTCTGTCTGCACGCCTTTGTCCTTGCGTGCATTATTAGCTTTTCTTGGTTCCGTCGAGGGTAGCAAAACGTCGGCTTTTTCTCTCCAAGCTTTCCCATAAAGATCATCAAGAATATCGGCACAGTCCATAATTCCAAGAGTCTCCGTGGCTTCCTTAATAGCTGGATTAATAAGATTTCTTTTCTTACTCACGGTGTTTACAGGAGTGAGAACACTGTGCGTGCCGTCCTTCGATTTCATCACAAAATTATCGATCGTAGTCTGTCGCACTGATTTAACAGATCTCGTAGAATTTGGAGCGGTCATTGGTCTCTCAGAGCTCTCGATTTTCTTTAATTTGCCACGATTGTTCGGTGTCTCGTAATTCTGCTCCAAACGCTCGAGACTACTGTTACCGGAACACGGACTGTCTGGCTGAGTTGCCGAGATGTTGCTAACGGAATCGTCGCTCCTCGAATCCCCCGTGTTCGTCAAGAGCCACTTGGCAACTTCCAATTTTTTCTTCTCACTCATACCGCTAGAAGAAGCAATGTCACTGATTGTAGGCTCGAGAAATCTCGTCACGTGGGTTTTGTAAGGCTTCGACATATCAACCCTGGATCCTTGAATGACCTTGTCATCGGAATCCGAGTCTGTCTCGGCAATAACAATTGCCTTTTTCGCTTCAATGTTTTCATTCGGTTTCACTGGTTCCGGAGACGAATATTCGCTCTCGCTATCGTCGACATCGCTGTCGTCGGAAACGCGAGGTTTTTTCCAAATTTTCGGTGACTCGTAGACAATCTTCTTCGACTTTATCGCTTTCAGTATGTCTCGCGAGTCTTTTTTCGTCAGTACGATAGTGCTACTTGATATTTTCGCGGATATTGGTGTTCGTCGAGCTTCTTCGGGCTTTTTATTAGATTCCGTTGATGCGAGAGTTCGACTCGATATTTTTGCGGATACAGGAGTTTTTTTTGCTTCCTCGAGACGTCTGCTAATTTCAGTCAAAGTTTTAGTACTACGGGGCGAATCTACATTGCAATCATTAGCCGTTAATATTCCTCTATATTTTTCAGACGAGGATATTACTTTTTTTTCGCTATTTCTCCCGGCTGTTGTTGTAATCCGCGATGTATTTTCCTTGTCGTGAAAAACGTTACGTTCATTTTCTCTATTATTAACGCTCATTCCGGAATGCTTTTCTAATCGATTTCCATTGTTAAAAATTCCTTTGTATTTCTCGGAACTTAAAATCATTTTTTTCTCGGGATCTTGATAATTTCTAGTAGCTGTTGGCGTAATGCGTGACTTATTTTCCTTGTCGTTACTTCTACACAATACGTTTTCTCTTTTATCATTAACTCCCAACTCTGATTCCAAGCCATTTTCATCATTAAAATGTCCTCTATATTTCTCAGAACTGGAAAACAATTTTTTTCCACTATCTTCACAATTTCCGATGGCTTTTGGCGTAACACGCGATTTAGTTTCCTTATCATTACCTCTATTTAGTACATTTTCCCATTTATTACTGTTAATTCCCAACTCCGATTCCAAATCATTCTCTTCATTAAAATGTCCTCTAAATCTCTCGCAATTCGAAATCAATTTTTTTTCACTATCCTGAAAATTTCGCGAGGCCGTCGGCATTGCACGCGATTTATCCTCATTGTTTTTACTCCAATAAAATATATTTTCTTTTTTATTAACGCCAATTCCAGATTCATCTTCACTGATATCATCATCCGAAGTGTAAACTATACTACATTTTTGCTGAAGCTCTTTCACAGGTACATCAAAGGTACCTGCTTTCGACGAGCCTTGTCTGTATACATCATTATCTTCACTATCCGAAGATTTAATAACATAAACACTGCTAGGAGCCAATGGGCTTTTTTTAATTCTCTCCCTGGATGAAACTGAAGACTTTAATTTCATCCACTCAAATTTCTCAGGCATCCCTTCGTCGCTAGAGTCGCTTATCAGTATAACTTCCTCTACTTTGGTATTAACGACTTTTCCAGTTTTTAATTTCATGTCCTCCTGAGTATCGTCAACATCAAAACTGTCTGAAAGTCGGAGTTTAAAACTCTGTGAATCTCCAGATTCTACAGTCTCGTTGCATGTTTTTGGTACTTGAATCTGATCTCTTTTAATTGGATTATTCTGCTCCAATTGAATATCGTTCTTGATTTTTTTTAATGACAGTTCGTATTCTGAAATAGAAATATAGTTTTTTGATTATTCGTTGGCATACTCTGAAATAAAAATAATTTTTTTTTTGCTACTGTTTGTTCTCTGCAATAGAAATATAATTCTTTTTGTAAGCTGTATCATGGCTTTTTCTTATTTTCCAGTCTTCTTTTACACAAAAGAATTTAGGTCCCCTTAAGGGGGATATGATGAAAAAAGCAATAGTTGTTAAAAGTCAGTCTTTAAGAACCAGTAGTAAGTTCTTAAAAACTATTATAGGTTTTTTAGGATTCCTTAGGGTTCTTGCTATGTTCCCTTAACTTGGTGTTGTATTTCCTTAAGGAAAACCAAATTCTTTTATCTCACAAATATTTTAGAAAGTCCAAAATCAATGAAAACTGAAAATAGTTCTGCTTTCTTGCTTGATTGTTTAGCGTGACAAAATATATGGGGTATTCCATGGGAGGGGACAGATTTTGGTCGAAGGTCCACAAATCTCCTATTGAGATTCTCAATAGGTGTCACATTCATGAAAAAAAATAATAACAATTAAAATGTAGATTTGGGGTGCTAGACCCTTTTTATAAATAATAATTACTATTCATTTTTATGGTTACAAAATACTATTTCGATTCTGATTTTGCCCTATGGACACCTAAGACATATGCGGTTGAATTTACAGAACATAGATTTTCCAAAAAATTTCACTCAAGTCGCAAAATATATTGGTACCTACAACTGTGAGGGACTATTTGTATAACAATAAGTAACAGGATTCTCTATAGGCATCAGATTCGTGGACTTTCAGCCAAAATCTATTTTCCATCCTGTGGATTACCTTGCAATAGGCGAGATACCTGTAGTCAGGGAGAAATGCAAATAAAAAAAAATATATCCAGCACTTGTGAAATTGGGAAAAGTCTCAAAACTGCATTTACTCTTGTTTTAATTTTTTTTAGGAAATGTACAGAAAACAAAGTATGAAACAAAAAAAAGTCGTTCTTAAATTTTTATTAGCAGAAGTTTGTACCCTAAGATACTAATAGTAAATAAAAATATAATTTTTGATCTATATTTTTCATTGAATGAATTGAGGGTGTTTGACTTACTTTTTCTTGGTTTTTTATCCCAGCGAATGTCGCTCGTCGGTAAATCCATTCTAGAATACATTGAGGATAAATCTACGAGAACTTATTTCGTCGTTTCTGTCTGTAATTCACGACGAACCTGCGGCAAAAGTTTTATTACCGTCGGCATAGCATGCGACTATCGACGGAGATCTGAAAAACACCGATGTCAACATAAACACAAGCGTTATATACGTACTTGCGAAATTAAAAAGTTGACTGAACTTTAATCACGAACGAAGCGTCTTAAACGTTTAAACAAAGTTAAATATGTGAGGATACCTTGCGGAGAGTTTAGAGTAGATGGATGATAAAAATTTGATATAAATAATAAAGAACATAAAAGGCGGCACAAAAAATGATACGCCACACTGGCAGATCAAAGCGGAGGTCAAATACGTTCAAACGTACAATACAGCTGGCGTCCGTTGGGGACTCTGCACAGAACTACCAACTTGATAAATATTAATTTTAGAAACTTCCTGTGTAGTAACTCTTCTCACATTCGGGTTTCAAAAATTAAATTGTAAATAATATGCCTCGTAGAGAGGATGTTTTTTTTTTATAGGATGCGAAGTAGAAAGCCTTTCAGAAAGCCTTATTTCGTTTGAAAAATAATTTCAGAGATGTTATACACTCAGTCCAAGGAATTATTGCCGAATTGTCGATTAAGTGCATTCGAATTAATAATAATTCTTATTTGTTTGTCAATTTCGATTAATAATACTATAGGTATTGTTTGTTTTCATAAGTATTGGTAATAAGGGTGGAATTTTCAGTTATTAGTTTGATCTTAGGATCGAACTTACGATCGAGCTTATACGATCGAGCTTACGATCGAACTTACGATCGAACTTAAAATCGAATTTACGATCGAGCTTGAAATCGAATTTACGATCGAGCTTAAAATCGAAATAACGATCGAACTTAAAATCTGGAATAATAATGAAAATAACTATATCTCAAGAACGCCACAACCGATCGGGTTCATTTTGCACCCAAGTAGAGCATCGTAACCATTCTATTAAATACAATTTGTTCGAAACAATATTAAATTATATATCTACAATTATAGAGAATTAGTCGACATGATAGCTGATTATTTATACGAGAGTTAAAGATTGCACGCCTTTTAAAAGAAATGCAAACATTTGAAATTATCAAGGGATTATTGTAAAAAATCTAACAATTAAATAAAGCATTTGCGATTCCCTACTTGCGTGCAAAAAATTAGCGCGATCAGGTGAATCGTTGAATTAATTAATTAATTGAATTATTAAATCAAGCCGAGACCTGAAATTCGATTTTAAGATGGATCTTAATTTTGATCTTAACTTTGGTCTAAAGATCGAACTTATGACTGAAAATACGATCCTAAGCCTGCTGAAAATATTTCTCCAACAATTTTTCTAAAAATCTATAATTACACTAGATTGAAGATACAGATTTTTATATATTTATATCTGAATAAATAAATTTATTGTTTCAACGTTCAACCTTTGTAATCCGCAGATTGAAAAGTTTGGAATATCTTGTTTTTCTTTCCAGAACAGTTATGAATTTTGAGTAGATTCAAAGAAGACATTTAATTTGTGTGAAAACCACGAAAATGCGCAAAAAACCGAGAAATTTTAGAAAAATCACTTTAATATCATGTTGAGTTTCAAAAAGATAAAAATTCACAAAAGTTTTCATGGGAATATTTTCACCAGGATATTTCGACATTTCAGTATCAAATAAGCCGCAATAGTTACTATTTCTAATAATGGTAAAAAATATATTTAACCTAATGCATATTAAAACTAATGCAACAAAAAAATCGGAAAAAATTACTTTCTTTGACTTATTTACGTTATTTTCCATATATATAGGGCAAAATAAAAATATTATGTTTTGAAAACTAGAGATTTTCTGTTACAAGTATGCAATAGTAGTTTTTACATCCAGTTAAAAAACATATACTTATCGTGCTCTTTTATTGTAATAAAAATTAACTGAGGCTATGGTTGAGTAAATATGAAAACTATATCTTTTTTTATTCGCAAATGCATATGTTTTTTTATAAAAACTATGTTTATAAAACGACAAAAATACAAATTAACTTGATATTAATATTAACTTTTCTATAATTAGTCGTTGAAGCTTAGCGTACGATTTAACATCGTTACGTCGTTTTTAACAGCCATTCCGTACTATAAACATAACAGAAACTTAATATAACATAAACATTTGTTTCTGCAAATATATACATTTTTTTCTTTTTCACCTCCACAATACTTATCACTCGTCGCGAAAGGTAGACAAACGTAATTGGCAGACAAAATTAATACCCACATTACCACCCAAAGCAGTCTGTTTGGTGCTGCTCAATCGGACAGTAGCAACCAATTGACTGTTAGATAGGCCATATTTTTCACCTAATTTAGGGATTAATAATCAGTGCGCTCTTTTCGTTACTTGTCCACACATTTCGCATATGCGAAGTTAATTTGCTAAATTTTAGGAAACTGGAGAGCTCCACACTAGATTAAACAGTGCTACTATTTTGAGATCATGTTGTTACCGTTTTAAGTAGTTCATTATCCTGTTTTTAAGTGTAACTTGCATAGCATGTATTTTTAATAAAAAGAAACATTCATAATCATGTATTCAGAAAAAAAATATATTGATCAATTTATGCCAATTTAAGGAAAAGTGTTTTTTCAACCACTTAAAAGAAACTATAGTACTATTTTTATTGAAAGATGGTTTATCGATTCACAGCCAACATTTTTTTATAGTACTAATTGTGTAAAAGCTACAAACATTTGTTTGTCTGGCACTGAATAAAAAAACATTTATACATTTTAAACGGCCATTACTATAAAAAAATACACGTCGGTGAATTAATAGAGCGTCTTCCTGTAAATAAAATAAACTTTTACTGGTCATGATCGGACTAATATTGCTTTATTCCTCTGAATAACTGGACGAAAAAAAAAAAGAAAAATTTCATCGATCTAACAAAAATAAACTGTTTAAAAAAATGTAGCGCTGATTTCATTTTTAGAAAAAGCTCCATGCTTCTTAAAACTAATAATTGCCTATAATTTTGTACAGGTAAGATATATTTTTATGACTTAAGAACTTTCGTTAACAGGGAAAAAAGAAAAAAAAAGTTGTAAAGTTTTACTGTAGCTCTCCAGTTAAATGTTGGAAATTTATTTGTAGCGATCGTGTTGAAAACGTTTTAAAATTGTTCTATTGAACAGCCAGCGAGAGCGGATCATCGTCATCCATACGATACTCAAGAATATCAATTTTAACTTTCTGATGCTTCTGTCTGTGAGCCTTCAGCGTACTCGGTTGCGTAAAGGTCCTCTGACAAATATCACACGCGTACGGTCGTTCGCCCGAGTGAATTCGCTCATGGCGTATTATATGACTCTGATTATGGAATGTTTTGCCGCACGCTCGACACATGTACGGCCGTTCGTTCGTGTGGGTTCTGCTGTGGGTCTTTAGGTCGAATTTTTTGAAGAATGATTTCCCACAATGCGAACACACGTGTTTCCTCTCCTTTAGATGATCCCTCTTTACATGTTCCTGCGATTAATCATAATTAAAATCTTTAGGTTTCTCCAAAATGCACAGTAGATGATGGTTTACATATTTTTCTCAACATCGGGGGAACTTTTTAAATTTGTATAAGGTATGTTTTTGCCATCTTTTAAATGCGTTTACGTCAGAAATGGTTCAATGTACATATTGTTCATGACAAAACTAATGTTTATGTAAAATCTAAAAACGATGCGGTGTTTTCTTTTTTTTTAATTGAGAACACGAAATCATAATTTTGTTTGCATTACACCTTGAAATCGACGAAAAACGTCTTGTTCATTCACAACTTTGTTAGACTTTATTTGAATGCTGTATGTAAAAAAATTGTCAAATAATTTTCAAATTTCGAAAAAAAAGTTTTGTTGAAAAACAATTTCTTTTAAACATTTCCGAAAATGGTCGGCAAGCTAGGATAGCAACAAAAAATAAAAGATACTTATAATAGAGGCCTCTCTCAATTTTAAAACTTCTACACGTTTTTCTTTATCAAAAGCTGTATTCTGTTGTCAGTATAAATAAACACTAGCAAAAAAGATGAAATAATACCGATTAGAAATAAATTTTCCAGTTATATACAGTTTGTGTTACAATTGGCTACCTTCAAGATGGAGATATTTGTGTTTCTTTTTTTTATCCCTCACCAAATGCTTGATTTATCGGAGAAGAAACTCACGTTTACTTGAGACAGCGTGTTGTAGACTCTCGGACAAATTTCGCAAACGAATTTCTGCGGACCGTCAGGTCGATGATGGCCCGCCAGATGTTTATTCAGCGTTGACTTCCACGCAAAAGACAAATCGCAATCTTTGCATTGAAATTTTTGCTTATCAGAGAAATGAGTGCCAGCATGTTGTTTAAAATTATAAGAAGTGGAGAACCACTTGTCGCATTCTTTGCATTGAAATTTTCTCGTTCGATTTCTCACGCGACGTAAATTCTCGGATTCTTTCTTATCTTTTTTCATTCCGGAATTGGAATTTGTATTATCGAAATTGGACGGAATTTCGGAGATCTTTTGATCGCGCGAATTCTCAATAATTTGCTCATCTCGATTACGCTCGTACTCCAATGGTTCTCTAATAAGTGCGAAAAATTGTTCACCATCCTCATTCTGAACAAGACGCACCATAGGCATCGACGTATCGCTTTGCACTGATGTATGTATTTCTCTGTAACTGTCAGTATTTGGCAGGAATTGAATGAATTCGTTACAACTTGGCTCGTTCGCCAATTTATCAGAATCATCTAATTGTCTTTCGACTTTCACCTTTTGACAATCATTATTGCAATCAGTCAAAGGTAAACTATATTTAATATCGATTTGATCAATCGATTCATCTTTATCATCCTTTAGTTCCTCGAGATTTGCAAAATCATCGGTACAATGATTATTTATGAGCAATTCGTAAAATTGTTCTCCAGTCTCTGTCTGCACTAACCGAAGACTCGGTTCTACAGTATCTATGGAAATGCCAGCGTTATTTACTCTTAGATCTATATGTTCGTCACTCTTTGGCGATTCAACTGCATTTATTATCTGGACATTCGTTTTCGTGCCTTTTGATTCATCGTTTTCGGGAGATTCAAAGACTTCTCGAAACAGAGCAACGTTCTCAATTTCTTGTAATTCTAAAGCGTGAAAATTCGACGTCTTGAGATACTCAGATTCGCAAATTTCAATGTACAATTGGCTACCTTCAAGATGGAGATATTTGTTGTACTGATCTTTTGTCAGTGATGCAAGTGATATGGATTTCGATGTTTTAAGATCCATCGATTGAGATTTCAGACGAGTGCTGTTACACTTTATTCCAATTTTTTCGGTAGAAGCTTCTAGTAATTGTGAATCTATGTTTGAAGCGAAATCAACGCCGTTCAAACATTGCACTATATCGTATTCTTTCTCTAAACCGTTGTGCTTATTTACAGAGTTTAAATTTTCGTATAATTTTGGCTCCAGTGCATCAGCGTTTGATAATTCAATCTCGTCGCAATTGTAGGGACTTAAAATATCGGATATGTTGATACTAACGTCGCGCTCCGATTCTATTTCCATCGCGTTCATCTTCTGATCCAATTCCAAAAGTTGATCGCTAATCGAATTATTTACCGACTTTTTTGTTGATTCTTCCGTATTTTCATCCCATACTCTTTCCTCTTTTGCGTGAAAATTTCTCCACTTGCTTGAGCTCGATAGAACAGGATCTTCGGTAGAAGATAACATTTTATTGCTTTGTTCTATTTGTTGATTATTCTTGTTACTGCTAGTATCTCGTTCCTGATTCTGAAAAAATTCATTACTAAGCATTTGTAATTATTATTATTATTTTTTTAATTCTAAAGGAATTAAAGGAAGTCATTCGATGCTTAAAAGAAGTCAGCAAAAAAACTACATTTCTTCGTGTTATATTTTTTTTCTACTTCTATCATAAATATCATTTAAAATCTATTATTCGACGACTCAAATGAATATTTTAAATTATTAAATTTTAATTTATTAAATCACAGATTCCAATAATGGCTATTAAATATGCATTAGTCAATATTTAATATATATAAAATCTTATATAAAACCGGCAATTTTTTTTACATCCAATAGGGTCAAATATTTCAGACCCAAGTATTTACCGAAAACATATATAACGAGCAATTGGTACGATTTTAATCACTATTGATGGGAACAATAGGAATTCATCAATTTTAAGATCATACAATTCTTATATATGACGTAATTGATGTGACCAGTATTGTCCAATGTGCCCAAATCTATGTAGCGTTTTATTCTATACGTCTGGAATTTAAAAGTCCATATACGGTTTACGAGAGAATCAATTGACTGAGTTTGCCCGAAGTCAACACGTAATTAAAGACACCAAGAACAATGATTTTTATGAATAATAATGTTAAAAAGTTATTAAAAACTCTGTAATGTGAAACTTTACAAATTTCCGATTTAAATACCACAAAGTTTTCTATTGAATCTGTTAAACAGATTTCTACTCATTTCTTGATAATTTTTCTGTTATTATTATTTGAAACAAATGTTTCTCAGTATCATCGAAAAAATTTACTTTTTTTCAGATTTTTCTCTCGTCTCAAATTTCTCAAACTCTAATGTAGTAAAAAATATTGATTGGCAATACAATAAAGATCCTTAAGCAGATTATTATTAATATTTCCATCCACTGAATATACCTTTCCACAGCTTTTATTGCCATCGCTATCCGCCGTTTTGTAATGCAGTCTTTCGTGTTGCCTGAGTAGGACCATAAATTGAAAACTTTCGCCGCAAATTCTACAGTAATGTTGACGTTTTACAATCTTCTTCCCATCAGCTTGTGGACAATCCTCGTTCACGGAAAGTTGATACACGCGATTCTCGCTAAACGATGAATTCAATTTCTTCAAGTGTATACGTTTGTGTCTGGCTAATGAGCTAATTTGGGTAAATCTTTTGCCGCAAATTGTGCAAGGATAAGGTTTTGAGCCTGCGTGAGTTCTGCTGTGTCTGATGAGATTGGAAACGTGATTGAACTTTCTACCGCAAATTTCGCAGATCGATTGATTTGTCCCAAGATGAACATTGAGATGCGTGCGAAGATCGGTTTTTCGAAAGAATCCTTTACCGCATATCTGGCACATTTGTGATTTTTCACCCTGATGAACGCTGCGTTTGTGATAATCGAGCTGTGAAGCTCTGTCGAAGACATTGCCGCACTTTGAGCATTTGTGAGGCCTGGCTAGTGTGTGACACACATTTTCGTGAGTTTTCAGCCTCGATTGGGAATCAAAGAGTACGTCGGACTGAGGACACTTGTCGCAAGACCACAAAACCTCACCGCTGTGAATCCTCAAGTGGCCGAAGTATTGTTTTTCATTGGAAAACTTTTTTCCGCATATGGAACAATTGAACGAAGTGGATTCTTCATTTGTCTCTGTCGATGAAGTAGCGGTAACGATATTCATGGTATATATTTTATTTTAAATCCAATGAGCTGCTTTGAATCTTTTTTTTACCTGCTTTATTATAAAAATTCGGATTCATTAAATTTTTTATTAAAATAGCGATTATTAATATTTGAGTAAAATATGTATAACCTCACGGTAATTCTGAAATACTTTGTATTTCTGGTGGAAAGTTTTACAGCTTGTTGTCATTGACATTTATGTGATCCAGATATTTTCCTGCAACTTCCATAACGGATGTCAGCTTTGTTTCTTCATGAAAAATGCTTTATTTCGTTCAATATTAACATTCCTTCGGGAGATTCGATATTAGAGATCTGAGTGGTAAACGTGACCGGTTATTTTACCGTATTTTTACTGCTTCGTGCGACCACGCATTTAAAAATAACCGCTTTTCGGTCAAATAGCTTTACGCGCCATTTTTTTTATTTAAATACCGTTGCAATAAAACTTATCATTTTGAATGAAATTGCAATGGTAAAAATACATTTTTTTTTTTTACTTTTGTTCTGAAATACCAATGGAGCACTTGTTAATTTTCCTTTAAAAATCTACGTGAATCGTTTGGACTTAATGCTCCTTTCGTTGCAGTCAATTAAAGTAGAAGAAATTTATTTATATTTAAATTTCTCCAGTAACAACTGAGTAGCATTCGTTAATTTTCGTCTAAAATTGTAAAAAAATATTTTTAATCATTTCACGATTTCTTAGAATCAATAGTTGACAAGTTTAGCCAGGAACAAAAAATTTATACAATATTTTCAAAGGTTTAAAAATGTTCCATTTTCGTATAATTTTTTTTTTTTTAATCGTCCTGTTCATATTAGAAATACTTATATAATCTGTACTTTTCACCTGCGCTGATTCCTGACAAATATTTTTCAACAATAGCAATTGAGCACTTCTTAATTATCTTTTAAACATGTTACGTGAGTTCGGCACAATTCGACATTGAACTTTTTCAGTGTGCTCAGTGTTTTTGTTGAAGGAAAGAAAATTGAATTTTTTTAATTCTTCGTTTATATATATTTTTTAAACTATTAAAATAAGAAATAAAGTACAAACTCGATAAAAATAATTTGTATTTATTTTTCACCAGTCTTGACACTCTGAATGTTGGGATGAAATTCAGTCTTTTAAGTGTACAATAAATTGCGATGATACGTTTATGAAAATACTGGTAATACTTTGAAAAAAAAAATGCGACGATAACTGTTGATTGGATTTTACCCAAACTGTTCAATATAACAATGAAGGAACTGCGTGCGGTCGACATTTCAATTTTTTTCCTATCACAAGTATACATAGTATAAAATTAGTAAAAGTGGTGCGAAAAAATCCACCCGTGGATGGAGCCGACTGTACGGTCGAACTACTCCCAAAAATTGCACATGCTAAGCCATTCAATCGTTAAATCAAATGCAAAACGCAAGACAAAGCGTAATCGCGCTAATTTTTAATCGTAAAATTTCATATGACGATGTAAAAATTAAGTTATCACTTCCGAAAAAAAATAGGGTCGGACGAATCCTTAAGACGATGTGTTCCATTTTTCCGTCGTTTTTTCTCGCTCCACTGTGATCGCTAATGGCACTTGCATTCATGGCGCTTGAATCGGTGTAGCACATCACCTTTATTTAGTTACAGCACGTTTTTCCTGCTCACGCGTCAATTACATAAAATATTTTTAAGAAAACAGGAGTCGGAAAATGTCATTCTGGAAAAGCGTTATTTCTACCAAAGCAAAAATCAAGTTTTCACACGGAAAGAAACAACAGCTTGTAGGATGAAATTTTGATTTTGTTAAGGCACGTTTTTCCTGCTCACGCGTCAATTACATGTAATATTTTAAAAAAGAAAAAAGAATAAAAAGTCGGAAGAATTATTTTTAAAGCATTTTTTCTTCCAAAGTGAAAATCAAGTTTTCACTTCGAAAGAAAAAAGAAAAAATCAATGTCCAATACAGTTTAATTACAGCACATTTTTCCTACTCACGCGTCAATTACTTATAATATAAAAAAAAAAAAGCAGTAGTCATGAAAATCATCGTGGAAGTGAATTTTTCCTTCCAAAGTGAAAGTCGAGTTCTAACTCGGAAAGAAAAAAAAGCAATGTCAGATGAAACTTCGATTTAGTTACGCCACGTTTTTTCCTGCATACGCGTCAATTATTTACAATATTTGAAAAATCAAAAGTCGAAAAAACTTTCCAAAAGTTTTCGATCTTTTTGCGACGAATTTTATCGCATAAACCGCTCACAGGAATTCGCCTATAAGTCAGACTCAATTGTCTCTTCGCCGCGTGTATTTTGAGGGTGTTGAGCTAAACATATTTTTCATATTGTCTTGCCAGTCGGACAATCGAATCTCCTCGCCAGTCGATATAACTTTTTCATTCCAGTGAAAACTCTGTTTTACTGGCGTTATATTACTACAATTATCGGTTGTCCCGGTGATATTGCTCATACTGTAAGTCTGATAACCCGTATCTTGAGCGGAATATAAGGCACTTTGCTGCCCCGAAACGGAATGACCCAAAAGCGTATTGTTTTGCGGCAAATAACTCTCGTTGGAGTGAGTTTTGCACCAGTCAGCGGCGAGTTTCAGCCTATTGAGAATATCGTTATTTTTGCTAGTTGACATATTCGATTCTTGATTTTCAACGCGTTTAACCGGTGTCGTTGTTTCCTGTGATAGCATCTCGGTGGTCTCATTAAGATGGGGACTTTCGTCGTTTGTACTCTGCGACGCGGTGGAATCGCGACGAACGACTGGACAACATTTAGTAAAATCTGATCGTAGCAAAGATGTGTCTGTAAACAATATTAATCAGAATTACATTTTTTGTTGTTGTTGACGATTACAGTTTCAAAAGTCACATCGCTGTAATTCAGATGCCTCTGCTATATAAAACCGATCTTTTTGAACTTACTTGTGTCAAGTTCAGCATCCTCCAGACGCCTGAGTTCCCTTTCGTCGCGAATAGAAACATCGACACTCATGTCAGTGGTAAAGTCCAAACGGGCAGCAAATTGACAACGCGATCGTATAC
The DNA here is from genome assembly GCA_964016905.1 of Perithous albicinctus. Taxonomy (NCBI): domain Eukaryota; kingdom Metazoa; phylum Arthropoda; class Insecta; order Hymenoptera; family Ichneumonidae; genus Perithous; species Perithous albicinctus. The sequence goes on along the minus strand of OZ024693.1, from coordinate 14,841,020 downwards.
TTTGGCAGGACATATCGCTGCCAGTGTTGCAAATAGGCGACATGTTTGGCGGCGAAATATTTCCTGCGCATGGAGTACCGTGTGTCCGCAGCATTCCGAGGGAACCTCGCTGAAACAACAAAAATTCCAATTGTTGCATGATTTACAGAATTAATTACAACGCGTACAAATTAAGTCGAAAAATGTTTCTTACCCGGATCGGAGTGCCATGGACGAGCATTCCGCTGCGCGGTGGACTAGTCGAGCTAATCATTGAACCTTGAGCCTTCACTGGCGACATGGACAACGATGTTTCCTCCTCTTCGTCCTCTGTACAATCGTCGTGATTGAAAAATAATTTTCTTCTGAGAGAATTGTTACTCGAATTTGCGTCCTCGGCTTCAACGTTTTGATCCTGCAACAATAATTACATCAATGTTATGAATAATATATTATGCTCTTAATATACACAGTAAAAGGAAGAATAACAGTATATTTCCATGATTTGATACCGATCGATACATTTTTCAGTCTTCCGGTGTTTATTTACATTAACGATGGAAAACAGCTTTCGGGAAAGAAAAGAGTATCTACCGAAATTTATAAATCGCTATTATAATTTTTTTTTTGCTTTCACATTTTTAGACCCATCTTTAGAGAAGCATAAAAAGTAATGCTTTTCAACAAAGAATTAACTGTATAAATTTCATGAAAATGGGTGACACTATTTTTTTAGTAATTGATATTTATGGACATTGTGTCCATATCAGTTTTTTTTTTTTAATCTAAAAACTGAGGTACCGTTTTGAAAAAAAAAAATGGAGATTATCATTTCAGGATACGCAGAATTGTTTAAAACGCCGAGAAAAGTGGTTTAGAAGAAATGTCCGATTGGGTGTACGTGTGTGTTAGATAACGTGTGTGTTAGATAACCCTGATTTTTCCAAGTATACATAAGGCCCCCCGTCAAGGGCCTGATTTTTCAAAGTCTCCCATGAGAGCCCCACATCTAACAAATAGAACTAATTTATAAAATTAACAAAACTCGGAAAGGAAAATTTGCAATTATCGTGGAATAGGGTAGAAGTAGAATCTACAAACTGAAAACAATAAATGAATCCTATTATTATAAAAGGGATAACATTTTTTACCTGATTAAATGTAAAATACGGCTTTAAAGCTTCCTCCACTTCTTTTGGTAGTTGTGGTGGAAGAGTCAGTACAGTTTGTGTCCAGCCTGTATGAATATAAAATCAAAATTATGCACCTCTGACCGGTAATTGACTGAATAATCTTCCTCAGACACTTACAGTCTTTCTTTGTCTTGTTAGATTCCCTCGTCATGTTTAAATCTTCTAGCGGTCGACTAGGCGTCATCATTTCAGTCTTTTCAGCAGCAGCAGCTACAGGTTCCTTGCTTTTAATGTTCCAAGGACTCGGTATTATCTGATTCTCATTAAAGAACTTGTCTATGGCTGCCTGAGCGACAACTTCTAGATCCGGATCGGTGCAGTGCATCTGAGTGGGAAACTCTTCGATCTTGGCAGGTTGGATAAGCGCAAGCTCGTCTACGCTCCATGAGAATCCTGGAGAGTCACGTGAAATTGTAGGAGAGACCTTGAAAAAATACAAATTCATTAATAAACCTGGAAGCAAGTATTATTCAGTGTCATTCATTGTCTCTATTAAATATAAAATAGCAATTAATTCTTTTTGTGTGATTTTAATTAATGAATCATATTGAAGCAGATTGATATAAACCAAAATTTTATTTTATAAAGATAATAATAAATAGGATGCAAGTTAGAACCTTGAAAATTGCAGTGATAAACCAAATTTTTTTTTTTCATTTTTCATTTGAATTTCAAAGATACTTCTTGAGCATTTTAGGATTTAATCAAGTTAAGATTAAACTTAAACTTTAAGTTCAAAGTTTAATCTTGACTTGAAACATCAAACTTAAGTAAAATTTTGATTGGTTTTGAGATCAAACTTTGAACTTAAGTTTAAAGTTTAATCTCAGAATCAAGCTTTGAACTCAAATTTAAAGTTTAATCTCAGGATCAAGCTTTGAACTCAAGTTTAGAATTTAATTTTAAGATCGAACTTTAAACTTAAGTTTACAATTTAATGAAACTTGAAACTTAAGTAAAATCTTGATTGGTTTTAACAGCAAACTTTGAATTTAAGTGTAGAGTGTAATCTCAAGATCGAACTTTGAACTTAAGTTTAGAATTTAATTTTAAGATCGAACTTTAAACTCAAGTTTAAAGTTTAATATTAACTTAGGCATCAAACTTAAGTAAAATCTTGATTGGTTTTGAGAGCAAACTTTGAATTTAAATTTAGAGTTTAATCTCAAGATCGAACTTTGAACTTAAGTTTAAAATTTAATTTTAGGATCGAACTTTGAACTTAAGTTTAGAATTTAATTTTAAGATTCAACTTTGAACTTAAGTTTAGAGTTTAATATTAAGATTAAACTTTAAATTTAAGTTTGGAATTTAATCTCTAAATCTAACTTTGACGATAGCTTAGAATTTAATCTTAAAACCAAACTTCTGAATGTAAGTAAATTTTGAATTCCTATTTAAAGTTTAATTTTAAGTTCAAACTTAGATCTAATAATTCGTTCATAAGTATCCTTTTATAAAAGTTTTAAAATGTTGTTTTTTTTTCTTGATAAAGTTTCTTCTATGAGGAAAGAATAATAATAAATACCTTGGTAAAAACAGTGGGACTTATGACAGAAAGATGCAGACGACTCGTCAAATCCGCGTCAAATGGGTTTCTCGCAATGAATTTGGTTAAACCAGACGGTGGCGTGATGTGCGTAGGAAGAACACCAAACCCACCTAAACTATTCTGAAATGTGGATCGGTGTTTTTTCTCGTTTTGTCTCACCGGCGTCTTGTGCGTCGGTGGACTTTTTGCCAAGTTTTCGTGCCTAATTGTGCTTTTTATTGGGCTGATGCACCTTACAGATTCCATGGCGAATTATATTTTTACAAATTTGAAAGACCACTGAATTATTCGTAAGAAATGTGATTGACTTAGTATATGTATATTTACATCAAAATTGTTTAAAAATCACGCACGATCGTCGCGTCCGATAACGCCATAGTGTTTCATATAAGTAATCGGCGTTGTCAGTTGAGAATTTTCGAACATACGGAATAGCCTTATGTTTTTGCCACGGATGCTACATTTTGCTAAGCGCAGCCAATGAGAAAGCTCCTGTCGATCCTTTCGATATATCGTCTAGTTTCCGCTTTTTAGATGAATCGAGCTTTTTGAACCGACCAATGAACGATCGATATCGATAAGCCGAGCAGTTGCGTCTTTTCTTCTATCCTTTTTTATTGTCGATCGACAATAATTGTTATCTGAATTTTCTCACAGACAGCTAATTATTGTTTATTATTATCGTCAATATAAATTTGAATACAAATTTTAGAATCATTCGCTTTTCATTAAATTATGCAAATATTTTGAATGTTCGGCATACGCGCTACTGTCATTATCGATCAAAATCTCCAGATTTTGCTTTATTCGTTTGTGGAATATTGTTATTTACATCTTATATAAAAGAGTTCTTTGAATAACCCGATTTGTTTACTATTAGGAGCGTTCTATATATCAAATTTGTATTGTTTCTGTATATACAAATAATCAGTCATGGTTTGAAAAGAAAGCTCACTGTAGAATATCATCGATGATGTGCTAATCCCCTCGGTCGGTAACAAAAACTCTAATCCAAACTTCTCCAATATTGATATTTTGGAAGTCGAGAATTTCAAAGACGTTCTCATCTTTTACCCGAAATATCAACGATGGTGGAGAAATTTGCTTCCGGAACATATCTCCCTCGTAGTTGGGACGATCTGGGAGATACAGATGACATGTTGCACATCATCATCGATGTGACACATGATTAAAAACAACTGGGAAACTGCAATCGATATCGAAAACTGTAATCAAATCTACTCAGAGATGATTAATATTCGAGACAAAAGCAAATTAGGTTTAACTCCGTCGTAGATAGACGAAGTGAAAGCTAATTTGCTTTTGTCTGAAATATTAACCGGCTATGAGTAGATTTAATTACAGTTTTCGTTACCGATCGAGTAGTTCACGTGTCACATCACCTTAAGGTGAAGTGTAACATGTAAAAAAAATGTTGTCGGTAAAGAAAACTGTTTTCCAGTTTTCTCGGAGATGATTGATATTTTGGGCAATAATGGAGAACAGTCAACTGGGAAATCGGTAGGTTAATCTTACCGTTCACTGCGTTTGTCCGTGAAATCGACCATCTCTGAGAAAACTGGATTACAGTTTTTGTTGCCGACCATATTGATTGTACATGTTGTACTTCACGGGACGCTGAAGTAGATTTTATTACCGACTGCGCTCGGTAAAAATAGGCACTTTTGTACTTTACACTATTCTTCGTCAATATGCTACACATATGCGACAAATTGTTATAGAACTATAATGTCAACGAAAACGTATAGTCCTGCACTCGAATTTCCGGTGAAGAAGCACGAAAAATGAAGGAATAGATAATTTTCTGAACTTTTCCCGAAAACCAATATCGTCGCACGAAATATAAACACCGTTTGTTTTGTAAAATAGGCCTTACAGATTTAAAAAAAAATATTGCATTTTAAAGTTGCATTGAAACACATATGTACAGATATAGACAGTTGGTCGCACACGATGTTACCAACATTCATATTCTGAGGTTATGTGCGATTTTAATTTTTAAAAACTCCATCTAAATTACAAACTAACGTTTTTTTATGATTCTAGGAACGTTTTTTTACACCTGATACGATAAATTAATTGTTTCGAACACTTTCATTTTTCTCCTAAAATTTTTATGTTTTCGTGTTCATAAGTTCTGGCAAGGAAATTTATGTATCAAATCGGCAACTGAATTGATAATAAAAAATCGAAAAACCCAATTTCTTTAGCTTTATATTGACTTTCAAGTATACCAAGACTATTTTTAAAAGTCCTTAAAGAATATATTTATTTTAATGGCCCATTAAACAAGATTAAAAAAAATTGCATGTTCATACATGAAACAATAAGTTTCAATTTCCTTAAAACAAGTTTCTCCTCCAATTCGACTTGGAAAAAGTTTCATCATAAATCCATCCATAAAATATATTCGAGTCCAACAGTTCGGGAAAAAATCAAAATGAAGAAAAATAAAATTTAAATCCCGTCTTTATCGTTCAAGTAGTGAACATGATTACCGCGGTAATGCTCCTCGGCGTGTGACGTAACTGGCAAAACTTCTCATAATTTCCGTCATGACGCATGCGTATTTCGCATTGCCAGTAAAATCAGAATTAGTTTAACGGAATCCCAGAAAGTGGAAGTGAGCACCCCGTGGTGTCTTGTGTTCTTGGACTAGAAAAATTTGTAAAGGAAGAAAATTTCTCGTGTTTTCAACATCCATCAAGCATTGGAGTAACCTCTATCTTAACGACAGTTTATCGACGAATTGTATATTATATTCGAAGGAGAGATTTACGGTGGAATCGTAGAGGATAAAACGTGATTTTATTAGCGTCGATACACAGTTGGCGAGAAACGGTGGAGGATGGCGAAGCCCGAGCAGGTTTTACATATCGAGCCAGAGGGCGAGTTGCGATTCAGGGGTAAAAAAAATTCATAAAATTATTATCATTTACGAGGAGATTAGCATTAAACAAGCGTGTTAGTGGATAAAAAAATCGAAATATATATATTCATATATATATATATATATATACATACATATATGTATATATGTATATGCGTGTGTATATATGTATATATGTATATATATATATATATATGCAAGATTCATTTTCTCGAGGTCTTGCGATGTTCGGGTGACATGGCGAAACCCAGGACAGCGAAAATATTCGATCATTCGAAACGTAAATACGGAATACGCGTAGCGAGAGCGAGTCCGCGACTCAACGATGCGTTGTCAAGAATGACGTAAGGCGACATCGGAGAAAATTCGGTCTCTCTGTGATGAATCGAATATATTTGTGTTATTTTATTTTAGTATTTTTTTTTTTTTTTCGTCTGTTCGTCACACACGTTTTAGGGAGGAACCGGTGATTGAATCCGGCACCTAACCCATCAGACATACGTCAAACGCTGTCATTGCCATACGTACAAACTCTAGACTGTATCCCTTGTTCTCTTGGCTTTTTATATCATGCTACCCTACCCCCACCGCGCCTCTCCCTCCGTCCACCCGGCGAGCCGCGTATATCTTCTTGGATGCCGTGTGTACGCATATATCTATTTGCAAACGGCACACACGTCGACACTTTTTTCTTTTTTTATGTAAGATATTAACGCCTATTCATTTTCCCGTTTTATAGGTGTCTTTTTTTTTTTTCCTTTTTTTGTTGTCACTACAAAACCTAATTTTTGTTACTACAAAAATTAGGTATGTGAATATATTTGCTAGCTGAATAGTAGGTTGAATTAGTGAGTGAAGATTGTCAACAAATTTGACAGGGCGGAGCTCAAAATTTCAAACTATTAAAAATAATAGAATGGCCAAAATGTAGGAAGGCCAATTTTTTGAGAGCTTCTAAAAATGAAAATAAAAATTAACAATACAAAAATGTCAAATGGAACTTATATGGAAGATAAGAATAATAGGAATAGATTGAAATTTGAGACACAATGCTAAAGGAATTTTTATTTATTAGGATTGTTTATTATTATTATAATAAACTATTGTAATGTATGATTAACATGCTGAGCCAAAGAATTGTAAAGAAAAATTAATATTCTATGCCAATTCATAACTTCGTGACCAAAAGACATTAATGTCCATTGATTTTGCACTTGACTTCTTTTTTTTCGCTCTAAGGATTAACTATGTGGTTTAATGAATTGGTTAGAATTCAAATATATTGGAACAAGTTCTTGTTTATTTTGATTGTTTATCAGTGTAATAATAAACTATTGTAATATTAATTATGATGAACAGCTTAAATAAAGATTTCTGGGAAAAAAAGTCATCTTCTGCTCCAAATGATAATTTTGTGGGCAAGTCTTGCGAAGAACAAATGTTAATTTGTGTCACAATTGCAATTTTAAGCTCATTTATTTACCGTGTTACTAGTGTATTTTTTTGTCACTTAAAAGTTTATTTGAATATACGTCCGGCTAGAAGTGTCTGATGATTTATTGGCTGAAGATTGTCGACACATTTTTCACACAATATCATTATACCAATCAACTATTGTAATCATTGTTACACTGAGCAAGTTGATCTTAACATTTCTTAAAAACTCTTGTCCTGCTACAATTAAACATTTTGTGGCACTAAGATGAAAATCATGAAAAAAAAAAATATTGTTCCAACTTTTTTATTCAAAATACATTAATTGGCCATTTATTTCCTGTTCTATGCATGACTTTTGTTGTCACTCAAAGGATTATGGAAATGTGTTCGTCAATTGAATGTCTGAGGGATGGCAACAAATTTTTGACACACGACACCAGGGATGGGCAACATTGAATGAAAACTACACTTTTGAAAGGTTTACCATTCAAAAAAGTATTTGAAAGCACAATTTAAATACATTTTCGAATGAAAAACTATTCCAAAGTGTAATTTTCATTCAATAGTGCCCATCCCTGTATGACACTACTTCAATTTCTATCAGTGATAATTGTTTATGCAAGTAAATTTATTTTCCAAATATTCGTAATAGTGCACTTGTAACCTGCTCCAAATTTGAATTTTCGTTAATTTTCGATTTATCCTAAGATGATGAAATCCTTCAACATTTTAATATCAAAAGTACCAATGTCCATTAATTTCACATTTTTATTTCACAAGTATAAAATGGAGTTGCAATTGCAATTGAAACTTCGAATCGAAGGTATTAACGTCCATTCGTTTCACGATTCATTCACGTCATTTTTTTTTTTTTTTGTCACTTGAAAGATTATGCAAATATGCTGACGTTTCAAAGTGTCGGCTGACTTTGTGATTGAAGGTCATCAACATAATACTGACAACATGACGGACTGCCAGTAGAATTGTTATTTATTATACTAAGCAAGTCGACCTGCAAAATTCCCGAAAGTTTACTTGTATTTTACTCCGAATTTATGAGTCACGTGAAGATCATGAAAATAAAATTATGTTGCAATTATATTTATGAAACTTTGCAACTTGATAAATAATATGACTTGAGAGACGCAACAATGATTGGCACTATTTTCAAAGTAAATTTGAGAAATTACGGTGATTATTTTGGCTTCAACATCGAGAAAGCTTTCTGGATGGTAAAATAAATAATAATAATAAAGCAATAAAAAAGGTTCTACTTTGCTGGCATATTTAAATACTGCATATGCTATTAGGTTTTGCAAGAAGGTATTTGAATAATTATAGATGGAACGCTAAAAAAATTAAGATTTCATAAAATTTAAACAGTTCTGTCTATTTCAACTTATTATTTGATGAAAATCGGTGAAATCCACTTGCGTGCTTAAATTCAGCTCAATGATTCAAGTCGTTTTCGAGTAATAAGAATTGCACGAATTGTAGTGCATTTTTTTGGTTCCTCATAAAAGAAGCTTTGTTTTCATGATTTTTTTTTTTTTTTTTTTTGAGAATTCAAACCTGTACATCTCGAGAATTAGTTGATCGATCGAACTGAAATTTATCACATACGTAAAACAGATACCACTCCGTTTTTACGATAATTTTCATAAAAATATGTAGAGTGGATAAAATGTTATAACAATTTCAATTTAAAAACAAAAGGACGTGAAGACTCACGGTCGCAAATTTTTAGCTATTGGATTAAAAAGTTTATCATAAATAACGCTCTAGTACGTTTGGAATTGAATTTAAGCCGAATCTATAAACAAGTTCCGTTTTTATAGGATTTTGAAATTTGCAAAAAATTTAAATTTCGCTTTAACTTGTGTCAGTATAGATCAGATTAGCTCAAATTTTGTACAGAACCGAACTAATATTAAGCGATGGTACATACGAAATTTGGTGAATATCGTTACAGGGGTTCGAATTTCATAGGAATTTGATTTTTAAAAAATTTTTAACCGGCTATGACTTTCAAAACATCTGACAAAACGGGATGAATCTTTAGACACACACGTAATAATATTCAATATTTTATAAATAAAGACAGAGGCCTTGGAATTTTATAGTGAATTAAAATTGTATATACATTAGAAACGAAAATTGCAAAAATATAAGGCATGTAAATCTTGAATAAATTGAGCAATAAATAACAAATTTGTCACAGCATTTATGGAATCAATTAAATATTAGATTGCAGTAAGTTATTTATATTATTGACGAATAAAATTTCCCTTGATTGCAGTTTCTGAATTTTTTAAACAATGTAAAGTAGAACCTTGCTTATTGCTTCCTTGGTGATTTTTCACTATTTTACAAAACTTCATCTACGAGGAGGTCAAAATCAATGAATGTACTTTCTCATAGAGGTAACTTTGTAGAGTAGTGGGAAAACAATGACAAAGCAATGTGCAAGATTTTTATTTTATAATTAGCCCAATTGTCCCTTAATATGTTAACTATACTTTGAATTTTTATGAACACATGGAACTCGTTCCGTTTATTTATTTTTTTTCAGGTCCTTTCACAGGTGCGCCAGTGACGTCGTACATTAATCTTACGAACCCGTCAGTTAACAGAGTGTATTTTAAAATAAAGACCACCGCTCCAAAGAGATATTGCGTACGACCCAACAATGGAGTACTCAGACCCAAACAGTCTACTCAAATAGCAGGTAGATTCGATGAAACCGCACTTTCATGCATAAACCGCAAAGTCATCTGAGTTTTTGTTAAATAATTCTTCACCTCTGTTTTGCAGTGTGCTTACAACCGTATGAGTTTGATCCAGCGGAGAAGAACAAACACAAATTCATGGTTCAGACAGTGATAGCTCCTGAAGGCGACGATCATGAGACCTTAAACGATGTGGTATGTAAAGTCAAATGTTCGAAAGAAGTTTGGAATTTCGATGCCAAGATCGTCGTCGATTTACCGTTCATTTCCTTTAATTTCAGTGGAAGGACACAAATCCGAGTCAAGTAATGGATTACAAACTGAAATGCATTTTTGAGAATCCGGTTAGCAGTACTACTACAGCAAAACCGGCAGAAGCGCCCGTAACAGCCGTACCAGATTCCAACACTAATGGCAGAAATAAGGCCATTGGGGACACGGCCAAATCGTCTGTTAAGGTATTATTTCAAATGAAAATAGTTCATCTAAAATACTTCTACATAAAACGAGGAATATGCTGATGAAATTGAATTATATTTCCAAAAAAAAAAAAAATTCGTTTAGCCACAGGACGAGACTGAGGAGAAGTTGAAGAAAGCCGCACAAGAGGTTTTCCAGCTGAGGGTAGAGGAGAGTCGACTCAGGCAGGAATACCTACAACTCAAGGTAAGTCAACAGTCCAAAAAGTTATATTTTCGTTTCTTCTTTATGCTAATATTATTGTGGAATTAGATAGATAGATAGATAGATAGATATTTTCTTGCTTAAGTGGAATTTCACTAATTTCAGACACAAAAAATCGTTTTATTTTCTTTCTGGAAAGACAAACGTCTAAAATATGTCATGCGATTTGTAGCGACATTTTGATAATGTAAAAAGTCGAATCGATCAATCACATGGTACTTTCTTACCCTATTATTGTTTACCGATAAAATATAAAACATACTTTTTTTACCTGAAACTTGCTTGTTGCAAATTTATATTTTTTCCGTTTGCTTTTTTATTTTTTTATTTTGCAAATATAATTACGGAGCTCCACCAATTTCAGATGCCAAAGCGTATTTTCTATGGTAAAAGGTCGTATAAAAAACCCAAGCGATTGTTCGTGACGTTTTTTGATCGAGAAAAATAAATATCATCGGAATATAAAAAATTGTAGTCCGAATTTTGAAAAATATAGATAAAAAAAACTGATATCGGAAAATATGAAACTCCCACAATTTGTTATATTCGAAGAATTTTTTACATGATCACACAACAATCAATCACATGAGGTTCCTAACACCACTTTTATCAATAATAAATGAAACATTGCTGTGCCTGATTTGTTTATTTTAGTTTAATCGCAAATAAGCAATTGCAATTATGGAGTTCTCCCAATTTCAGACAAAAAAGAGGTTTTTTCTCCTTCATAAAAACAATACAAGCCATCAAGTAAAACAATATGCCAATTCCAAATATAGGAAATTGTGGTTACAATCTTGAAAAATAGAAAGTAACGCTTATCTTAAAAACATGAAACTCTTACAATTTGTAATGTTCTAGAGATTTTTATCATAATAAATAAGAAAGAAAAATAGGGTTTTTGCCTGAAATTGTGTTCATCTGATACACTTTAATTGCAGTTTGTGCTCATGAATATTTTTCTTTTTAATTCACCAATAGGAAGAGATGATAGAGTGGCGAAATGCCGCAATGGAAAAGGGTGTTAACGTGGCGTCGGGCTCGCGGCTTTCGTCGCCGAATCCAGCAGATCGCAGTGGTCGGCTCGTTCCAATGACATCCACGAGCGTTATCATCGCAGTACTAATGGTCATAGTCGGTTATTTCCTGGGGAAATTGATCTGAGCACCTTTCGACCGACCGTAACACCTCAGCGCACCCCCTTTCCCTTCGTCTTAGCCTGCCCTCCCCAGAAACCCTGCCGCTCGATGTCATCACTGTTGAATCGCAGAAAACTAAAACAGAACAACTACAACAAAAAAACAAAAAACAAACAGAAAAAAAAAGAAAGAAATAACAAGTAACATCAGAAAACTACACCATTTAATTTTACTGTCCCCTTAATTATTGTGCATAATAAATAATGTTATCAACGTTTTTTGGATTAGTGTATGCGTAGATACATTCGATCGCGGCACGCTATACACGACTTCCGACTAAGCCAAACGTGACATTTTTCTCGAGTTGTCTACGAGCAATCACATTGAGTAAAAAAATATTTGATTTCGATAAATGTCTTCGCGTCAATTAATATTTATTTGGATAACTTCTGTTAAGCCAATTTCTAAATATATATTTGATTCAAATTAGTTAATTTAAATCAAATGCTTATTCTAAATTCGACGCTGTTTGCATCTTTTTTTTTTTTTTGTTATGTTCAGTTTGAATGGACTGATTTAACAACAATACGCGACAACGAGGCTATTTGCACTTTAAAATATCTTTTTTTTATTAATTTCTTCTTTTTTTATATCGCACATTCTATTCGTTCGGACGAAGTTTTCTTTTTTTTTTGTTTTCATGAGATTTTGAGACAGAGTGAGAAAGTAAGAAAGAGAAAAATCCGCATCTATGTGTCTGCGATACACGCCGCGTTCCCACTGAATAATTAAGATGTTAACGATCCGGTAATACTTGCGGGCAAAAAACGGGGAGCCCGGATTCGAGGGATAGAAAACAGAGAGAGAAGAGTGTTGAGAGGATAAACCGAGCGAAGAGAACGTATATGAAAAATTTCGTGGTTAAATCCGAAGAAATGGGGGAGGGGGTTGGGAGTTAACGAAAAACAAAAGTATAGCGAAAACGCTGCGGTGCAGTACGAAACGGATTTTTAGAATTACTTAAAATATTGTATATAAAATATCCGATGAAAACGAAACATCAGTACACAAGATAAATGAAATAAACAAAAAATAAGGAGGGTAATAAAGAGCAACAATATATATGTCTTCTCTGAATCGATGTGCGGGAGGGCGGTAGCGGCTGAAATAATAAAAAAAAAAACGAAAATCACACATACACACATACACACACACGCAATAGTGGTGCGTAGGCTGGTAATTCGGTTTGACTGGATCTAACTACTATATCGTCCGGGAATTTGGGGCCCCCACGCTCCAGTATGTTGATACATTGAGTTTACCAACGCATCAGTGTAATTTTTAATTATTTATGTTTGTCGTATGAAAATTTAATCGGAATAAAGATGTCTAGGATGTCACATTGAAGAGCTATTCTGCATTTGTACCTATCTCGTCTTGAAGCCGGCTTTAATTATATTTACGATATGTTATTATTATCATTATACATAATAGGTAGTAGCTGGAGAGCGTGTGGAGTAGAGTTGTAATTATCATATTACATTTGAATTTATTAGTTTATTCCATAAATAATTTCATATTAATTATTTGGAATCGTCCTAAAGTATTCGTAAATGTATACACATTTTATTTAAAAAAAAAATGTTTTTTTTCATAGATATTCACTGAAAAAAATAATATCATATTATTTATAGAATAAGTAAAGAAATAGAATTAACTTGAACGTAATCAGACAGTCAGAACTTTGCATATAGACTTTAACTGTAGAAGTCAGTGGAGCAGAGTTATAACCATTCCATTACATTCAAATTTGTTCTATTTGTTTATTTCCTATAAATAATTACATATTCATTCTTTTTTTTGCAATATACTACCATATTGGTAAGAAAATGTATAAATATTTTCTTAAAAAGAAAAATCAAAATTTACCATAGAAATTCATTTAAAAATTAAAGTAGTGGAGAAAGTAATGGTCCATTATTTTCCATACTGTGGCATTTTGTAACAAACCAATGAGGTATTCTTTCCCACTTCTTAATAGTCGTCTTAGATATTTCTCATAAATTTCCATCTTTGGAGAATTCTTTTGGTGGACATTTCTTCATATTTTTAAATCCTGTATTTTTCTTACGTCGACGTATCTTGAAAATTATACGTGATAGAAAAATAAAACAGTTGTAGTTTCATATTAGCTTTTAAGTTAAACTTAAAAAATAATCTGATCAAATAGATAACGTTTTACCAAAACGTATAAAGATAATTTTTTTTTTTAAGAGTCATCATTTTTTTCTGTAAAATTGGCGGAGTCTAGTGAAACTGACTCTTATCTTGCTGACATTATCTTAATCGGTAAAACCGTATGTTACTTTGTGTTTGCTTAGAAAGAACACGATTTAGAGGATAGGTAATACAGCAAAATAAAAGTAGCTTTGAAAGAAAAACTTTACATTTTAAATTTAACAAACTGATCAGATCGATAAATCATTTACAAAATTAAATTGAAAGCTTAATATGAAACTACATCTTTTATTAATTTTTTTCTGAGACTCAGTTTTCAAGGTACGTTGATTAAAAAAAATATATATACATATTTTCTAGTGTTGCTGAATTTACAGAGAATGCCTCCTATGTGAAATTTGTTTTTTTTTTTTTTCATTCAACTCCAAGGTTCATTATTAATGTCTCGATCCCGAACCCTCTTCCGAATCTTGATTATCTGTGGGGCAGAGTAAAAAAAATCCCAAGAGCGTGTGTAAAAAAAATGCCACAGTTACTTACTACGAGTGGTTACCATTTTTTGGAAAAATTTTTAAAAATCAGAAATTCTAAATGTCTGGATAAATTTGATTAAGAATCACAACAATTAAAGCGAGATATCTGCTTCATTTGTGTTTCGAATTTCAGCTAAATTGGTCTAACGATTCTTGAGTTATAGGTGATTAAATTTTCGAAGCCCTGCACACATACATAGACACATTTTTTCTAAACCACTTTTCTCGACGTTTTAGACCATTCTGAGTACCCTAACATGAAAAATTCGAAAAAAAAAATTCATGAGAACAAAGCTTCCTCTATGAGACGTTCTTCACCAACTCGGTCAGTTTCCTTTACCCTCAGATCTGTCCTGTAATTGGCTATACAGTACTAGTACTTAAAGGTACTCACTGATGAATTTCTTTAGATTTTTAAAATCACTCTTTTCGAAATTGCGTTTTTTTAAAACCCGGGCGAAAAAAGTAAAAACAAAAAAATTATGTTTTTCTATGAATTATTAAATACAATATATGTTATATTTTTTATGGCATCGAAAAGGCTATTTTCAGCGAAAGGAAAATATTTATTTTCTTTCAATGCGACACCTTCAATTTCGCTGTTAATTTTATTAGCTCATATCAGTCCATTTTGATTTTCTTCTATTTGCTATTTTGGAGTTGGCTGTTTTGGCATTTGCTATTTCGACTCTGTGATATTTTTTTGCATATAGAAATTTAATTAATTAAAATTTTATATTCTCGGCATATTTTCGTTTTGATGTCTCTGTTGAAAATATTGGCCCTATTTCAATGTCTAAAATATGAACTTTTTGTATTTTCGTGTACATATTTTGATCATTCGAAGTATGGACGATCTGGAAAAACGTAATTTCAGAATAACTATTCAGACAAACAACTTTTCGTCGAAACTTTATTCGACTTAGTGAGACCTGTTAAAAATGAAAAAATTCGAATAACTCGTTTTTCGTTATTTTAACATTCGCTATATTGATTCCCACGAAGAAACTAAAATTAAATAACAGAATAATCAGAGTAATTTGGAAAGTAATGTGATGATTACAACTCTAGTGTGGAGGGTCTTCTCCCAGGAGAAGAGACTATATTAAACCGTCTGTATTACACACACACACACACACACACACACATATACACACTGCGTCTCGAGGGTGGGGTTTTGAATGGATAATTGATAATACGCTGAGAATAATACTGGAGCAAATGGCAAGTCGTGTGGATGGGCTTAACTATACGTCGCGACGAATCGTTGTAACGTCGCCGTCGGTATACGCTCGACACGATGCATTAAACACCAACATATTTAAGCTTCGTGTATGCATTCGTATAATTAATCCGGTGGCAGTTATATCGCGATATAAAACTACGAATATATCCCGAAAGGCTTGCATCTACCCTTCCAATTAGTCTTTAGTCTTTTTTCTATTATATTTTACTCGTGTATCGTAAAAAAAAAGAAAAAAAAAAAAAAAAAAAGAAAACTAAATGTCGTCATGCGTTTTCGTCGAGTGGAGTAGAAGGAAAAGGAAAAGCTTTCGGGAGTGGATAGAAGGAAAAACATGTTGAATTTTCCAAAGAGAGAAAAAAAAGAAAAAAAAAAAATCATAACTACTGACCATATTTGTTTGATAAATAAAGCGAGAAATCCTCGATGCATAAACGTAAAATAGGGGCTTGAAGCGCGTTAATAATTGTAATACACACTATAACTATAGTTATAGGCATACATATTTTCAAGCACTTGTTTATCTTGTTACGTTATAATGATACAAACGATTTTTGACATCGCACCTTTTTCGAACGAATTAACATTTTACTGTGTGACCACACAGGAAGGAAAAAGAAGGGGAAAAAAAAAGAAAACGAAATTTATATAGTCTTTGCGTCTAAAGTGATGAGGACTCTGTTGCGCACGTGAAAATAAAAAAAAAACAAAACAAAAAAACAGACTATTTGACAAATTAATTTTCACAAGGTATCGATAGCGAATTTAGCAGGGAGAGCATTTTTTTACCTACTTCTTCGAGTAGACAAAAATAAAGTGAGGCACATTGAATTGATCGTATAGTAAATTCCCGAACGTAATTCGAAGTTAAATTCGATTGGGATAGGCAAGATTTTTCTATGAAAGTATAAAAGTAATAGCTGCACAACCTTCTCGAGCCAGCCCTTCGATAGATAACAGTGAACGAATATGAAAAGAAGAAGAAGAAACAAAAAAAAAAAAAAAAGAACACTAAAATTGAACATTAGTAATTCGATAATTATTTAATCACCGAATCGACGCATCTCAATGTTATAAACGTGTAAATAAATAAAGTTTTAGCTCGATAATTATTATCTATGGATGCTGCCAACTAATTGTTGTTTTTCTGTGGTTATAATTAGATCGTTTAGCGTACTCTGTCTCTCCGCTTTTCGACGATTATGTATATAAAAAAAAGAATGATGTCGTTGTACTGTGAAGTAATATCAAAGGGTAAAAAAAAAGGAAGAAAAAATGAGAACATAGCACACGATTATTACCGAGGCAAAACACGTGAAGTCGGCCACTCCAATTTTCCATGTCAACAAAATGTCCTCAAATTTATTCAGGATCTTGGTTTGGTTGAAGAAAAAACGTAGGAATTTTTTCAGATTTTTTATTGCATATTTCAGCTATTAAAAATTTCTGAAAATAAACATTGTCTATTTTTTAACGCCAATACTACGGCTCACACTGAAAAATCATAACAACATCAAATTTCAGATTTTCAGCGTACTTTACAACAACATTTTTTCGAAAATTGTCCGATTTTATTTTATGCTATTTTTCAATTAAATAAAGTTGCCACTTTTTTCCCTCCGAAACGACATTTCCGATTTACCTGAAATTTTCATATTTTGTTCTTTGAAATGCCTAGAATCTTAGAAAAAATTGGCGAGAAAAAAGTGGCAACTTTATTTAATTGAAAAATAGCATAAAAATAAAATCGGAGAATTTTACAAAGAAATGTTGTTGGAAAGTACTCTGAAAATCCAAAAATTGATGTTCTTATGATTTTTTTTGCGAGTCGTAGTATTGGCGTTAAAAAATAAACAATGATTATTTTCAGCGATTTTCAATGGCCGGAATGTGCAATAAAAAAAGTCTGAAAAAATTTCTACGTTTTTTCTTCAACTAAACCAACATCCTGAAGAAACATGAGGACGTTTTGTCGCCATGAAAAATTGGGGTGGCCGACTTGACGTGTTTTGCCCCTACTGTTAAACAATAAAATAGTACATTACGATACGAGAGCGAAAAAATTTTTTCTGACAAGTGTTGCAATCACACGAGTTAGAAAAAATGTCTCGCACGAGTATACAACTTTATTCCACTAGTGCGAGAGATGCCTACTTCTCGCAACGCGTGGCATAAATCGAGTTTATTCGTTAGCTGGGTTTTGCAATTAGGATGTTTAGCACTTTTTAGCTAGATAATACATAATTATTATTATTATTATTATTATACATATATTAAAGCGAGTTGCAATGAAAATGTTACAAAAGGTACAATAAATTCATTATTTAAATATCGATAGAAAATCTCTGGCGTCTTTGAGAGCGACAAGGTCGTTTGATACGCAGAAAGTCATATGAGATTGCTAACGCTGATATCGCGAGGGTTTTTAGCACGAGAGCTCAAGCAGCTGCATATATATATATATATATGCCACCGACGTTGCAATTCGTGCTTCAAGTGCGCTGGCCAACGGGCAAACGCCTCGAGGCACGTTCGAGACAAGGTTCCAATCGAGGTCAGGCCTGCAGGACCCTGTGACGTCAGATTCTCCTCGATCCGATCGAACATTGCAGCCCTTGTTTTCACAATCAGTAACAGTCTCTAGTGTCTACTAGTGGGCTATACGAAACGCTTCAATATTTTATTCAAAATGTGAATAACAACCCATCAAACACAGACTGTAATAGTTAGATGATATTTATTAGGTTGTATAACGGGCATTCCATACCCATTCAACCTGGATCTGACCCTCGATTTTTTATGTTGTAGGTCCAACTCTAAGAGGCAACGAGAATTTTTATTAATTTTTTTTACCGATATTTTTATATCGATCGACGTCATTTAAAAATGTGAAAAAATTCTCAAAAATCTAGAATCAATATTTTTAAGCTTGGATCCAAAGTGGTTTGGACCTGGTTTTTTTTTCTTATTTTAATTTTTTTTTAAAAGAAATTTGAAACAAATTAGATTCGTAAAAATCAGTCCACTACGTCCTGCTGCTTGAATTAAATATATATATATATATGACAGGATTTTAGAGAGTTTTTCAGATTTTTTCTGACACCATCAAAAATTAAAACATTCTTTTATGACAATGACATCATCATTTTTGTAAATAAAAAAATCTGAAAAATATTAAGAGTAAAAAATTATTCAATTTTCTTTCTGAAAAAAGAACTCGAAAAAAAAAACAGAAGGGACGTCTGGTCCACTTTGGGTCCAAATTTTAAAATATTGATATCTGATACAGGACTTCTAGTAGATTTTTAAATTACGTCGGTTATTTATACAACTGTTTATAGAATTTAAAAAAAAATGTCCATATAATTTTCTTAATACTTTCTATTGTTTGACAACAGAAATCCTACATTTTCGTCCATAATAATAATGTGATACTATTTATAAAAAAAAGTGAATGAAAAAAAAAAAAATTAATAAAAAACCGAATGTTACAAGTTTAAAAAATGATGGATTATAGATTATTAACTAAAAGTTTAATTTTATTGGAATTTGTGAAAAAAAATGAATGTCGATTTTGAACAAATTGCCAAAGACATATAAATAAATTAGTTAAATATAAATAGCAAAGATTGAACAGAAAACTTCTATTCGAGAATTACGTAAGGCTGCTTTTATAAAACAGATTATTCAATGATGTTGAAATTTCTTTTGTGTAATCTGAAAATTTTCTCTGAAGACATATGAGAAATTTGCGACTTTTCAACAAACTATTTTTTTTTTCTTCAAATCACAATTATAAGGAGACTCTTTAAAAAAAAACATATACATTTTGAAAAATCAAAGAATTCATTTCGTATATAAAAAAATTACTTTTCTATCGAATTTATTAAATAATATGTGTACTATAGTTTATCGATAACTTTTCGCATTGCTATCATTATTATTTTAATTCAATGTTAATTCTTTTTTTTCGTCTCAAAGTTCTTCAATTCTAAGCAAATCAAACTTCTTATTTTCTATATTCGTAACATCTAGAAAAATGCACAGATCCGAAAATAACAAATTGTAAAAATAGTTTAGTTTTTTTTTACATGATTTTGTTGATATTTAAAAAATCGAACTACAATGTTTTATACTCAAACTTGGAGATTTTTTTACACGATCTAAACACCATTGGAAGCTATTTGCATAGGATTAATTGTTTCTAATGTAATTGTATTTTTGTAAATCAAAAAAAAATTAAATTAATTAAAAATTAAATAATACGTCCCGGCAAATTGAATGAAAACTTTTGAAAAAATTCGCCCGACCAACGAACACCCCGTTAAATCATTTTTTCATAATCACGAGAATAGTTAAGCTTCCAGTGACCTTATTTATAGCATCTAATTCACGAATCGAAGGGTCAACCTTTATAATCCTCAAAGGTAGTCTATAAGTGACGTATGAATGTATATACACGTCGCGCGTTCTAATAATAATTAATGACGCATCTTGCTCTCGCCCTCTCGGTACAGTATAGAAATACCTATGTCCGACACATAAATAGAACAACGCATCGCTTCCTGCAAAGGGGGTATAATAGTGCATCGGGTGTCGCTCCCCCGATGGATCGAAAAACGTTTGAGTCCAAGGACGAGGCATCGGCGGGTTGCATCGGTGGGAGTATAGAAGAAGGAGAGTCCAGGACAAGTGGAAGGAAAGTGAGTAGAGGAAAAGAGGAGTGTGCGAAAGAAATCGTGAAGTAAAGAAAAAGAGAAGAAGTGCTGCGGTCATTCGCGCATAGAGCTCCTATATACAATCGTTGCTTGGTACATATATGGGGCGTTCCATGGTAATTCACACAGGATCAAACTCGAGACCCTCTCATCAAATTCCTTAATATAAGATAAAAAAAAAAGTGGTACTCTTAAGGCTTTAGCAATTTTGTAATAGGTTTATACCTGAAAAAAAAAAAATATTTTATTTTATAAAAAAAAAAAAATTCTTGAATATTGTTATTTTATCAGATTTTCATTTTACGCCATTCTTGTTTTACAAAAAAGAAAAATTTACATTTAAAAATGTGCGAAACGTAATTTTGACGTAAATAATATGGCGAATTATTTCGGCAGCGCGATATTAAAAAAAAAAAGTTTGCAAATTAGAATCTTGCAAATTGCTTTCTCATTTTTTCAAGTACGTTGATTTGTTAAAATTAAAATAAATGTTGGCTTCCTCATAGAGTTTTCGGTGAAATTCACTGAATTCGAAACCTCACAGAATTTTAGTGAATTTTTTCAGAATAAAGTAAAGACAAGTTACATAGTAAAAATTCATATTTCTTTGACTTTAAACTTTTAAAGTAAAAAAAAAGATTAATCTAAATTTTTTAATATTAATTTTCATAATGCTCGCAATATTAATTTTCAACGTGCCCAATATGATGTTTATCAATTTTTGTACTTTACATTAAACTGCGTTACGAAAAAATTCGTCACATTAAGTTACGTACAAATGGAAGTTCGAATTTTTTAAATTGTACATTTAATTTTATTTACAAAGGTCAAGAATGGCATAAAACAAAAATCTAACGAAATTCACAGATTTTCGTTTTAGCGATAACAACAGTATAAAAAAATATTACGAAATTGAAGAGGGTGTCGTGTGTTAATTACAATGGAATGCCCCATATATACATTCATCGCAGCTACTATACTAGGTGTGCTATACGTAAGGCATACATCGGCAGCAGAAGTACACGCAAAACCTTTGTATTATCCATATATATATATATATATATATATATATATATAGTATACATACATGTGTATATATAATATGAGAGAGGGAGCGATAGTAGGTCAACCGCGGACCTCGACAGCCTGCTGCCGCTGCTGCACCATTATACATGCGTGCAAGAGGCACACGAGGGGTGCTGCACTCTTCTGCACTGCAGCGTGGAGCGCCGGTGCCGTCGCGACGCCGGGCGTCGCGCCGCAGCGGCGATTCAGCGGCAAACGAGAGAAACGAAAGAGAGAGAGAGAAAGAGAGAGAGAGAGAGAAGTAAAAGAAGAAGAAAAAAAAGTGTTGCCCCGGCGTCAGCAGAAGCAACGCGGCTCTTTCGCCCGCGGGTTCCGCAAATGTCAAAGCTTCAAGCTCGTAAACGCGCCCATCGTCCAGCAATCTCTCGGTCTCTGAAGACGGAGTGATAGTTAAGATACATGCAATATACATGCGACACTCGGTCTACACGTTGCTATGCGAAGCAATGAGCAAGTTTTCAGCTAAAAAATTAAGACGGTGGTAAAAGAAGTTTTATTTCTGTGTTTTATTTTCCGGATAAAGTCGTTCGCGAAGTCGACGTATCACCGGATCATGTGGTGCCATTCTTTTTTACTGTTGTAAAAAATGTCGAAAGTTCGAGGCGCAGCGGTTGTTGTTGAACCGCTCGTATTGACGTCGTTTTAGGTGGTCAAACGCGATTATGGGGATGCTGGTGTAGATTTTCTTAACGACTTTGGTCGGAAAATATATGCAATTTCATACTTTATTTACACTGTTCTTTGTTAATGTAATACACACATTTTAATAATGTGAAATTGGCAATACTGTCTTACGAGATCGCACATTTATCGAAATTTTAAGTTTGTAAGCCTGATACACTCACTGAAATGTACGAGAATCTCTCGCCAGTTAGTCGTTTACCTGCCGTCGCTGGGACTAGTCATGTCTGATAAATTATTAATCCGATTTAACAAAGAAAACTGATATATCCACAAATTCCACTACGTTATACATATCATTTGTACAGATATACAGTGTCATCATAGATGCATAGTCCTGAAATCGAATTTCGGTTGAAAAGAAACGAGATATAAAGAAATACGTGTTTTCCTGAATTTCCTAAAAACCAATATGGCCGCCTGCAGTGGAAGCTCCATCTGTTTTGCAAAAAGATGTAAAAGTCGTTTGAACTCACGTACGTAAACAAAGCGTGCACGTTCATTCTTGGAGTCCCTCGGAATATTTCAAGAGTTCAAGAAAACCGATTGCTTAAAAGAAATCCACAAGTACCAAAGTGCATTCTGGATTTTTTTGGTTGTATAATCGGTTTTTCTGGAGATCGTGGAATGTTCGGAGAACTTACGTGAATGGTCGTGCACTCTTTTTCGACGTATGTGAGTTCAAGAAACTTTTATATCTTACAGAACGAATGGTGTTTATATTTTGGGCGATCATATTGGTTTTTGGGAAGCTCGAAAAATTATCTGTATCTTCTTTTCTGTCTTTTACATCGATATTGCCAATTTATGTTTTCAGTAATTCTAGAGATGGCTATTTTATAATTGATATCACAAAATTACGCATCTATTTCTATTTCGAAATTGTTATCTTTTTATGTTCACAATTTCTCGTCAGGAAAGATTAGTATCGAATAAGACATTAAATTGAAAAAAAAATTTAATTCTCATTTCTGTAGCATGAAAATTACTTTTCGAACAGAGCAAGACTATTTTTCAACATTACCGGAGAAATTATTTTAGTTAACCTTTAAAGACAAATTTTTCAGTTATACAGTCATAAAATTACTCACTAAATCACGTCTATTTGCGGCAAGAGGAATCTGTTTGCCTCTAGCGTCAAGCCGATTTCTCTAATATTACCACGAGCGAATGTTATTTGGGCGTCGTGTACTTAACAGTAGGTGACCAATTCCCTAAGACACTATTTTGTATATTACATTTTCCGTCGGTAAGTTACTTAACAGTAGGTGACTAATTCCATCGAGAACAATTTTTTCTAATATTGTATTTTAAATTGTGAAATGAGGTAACAGTAGGTGACCAATTTCCTTATAAAGAATTTTATAATGCTGGATGTTCAGTCGTAAAATATTTTAACATTCTCTTAAACATAATTTTTCAATATTGTACGTATAATCGTAGAAAATTATTCAACAGCAGGAGACCAATTTTCATAAAATCCAATTTTTCAATATTGTATGTATAGTCGTTTAAAATGATTTAACAGCAGGAGACCAATTATCTTAAACAGAATTTTGTACTGCTGCATGTATATACAGTCGTAAAATTACTTAACAGTTAGGCGTCCAATTCCATTCAGAACAATTTGTTAATATTGTATTTTAATTGTAAAATAATTCAACAGTACGTGACCAATTTACTTAGACACAATTTATTTATACAGCATTTTCAGTTACAAAATAACATTACAATAATTAATATATTCCCTTAAAATCGCGTTCGTTCACTTGATGGATTGTCCGCCGCTCGCGTCTGCTCTGAGACTGAGCCGGCCGGCTTCGAACGCTCTCTACATCACCACACGGCAACCATTCCCCTTCTATGACCCAATCCTACTCTTCTCTCTCTCTCTCTCTCTCTCTCTTCACCTCTTCTCTATACACATCCTCTGTATACAAATTTCAAAGTTCGCAGAAGAGGCAGAGGCGGCATGCCGACTAGCTTCGTAGAGCGCGAGAACGCGGATGCAGTCCCGTCGCGAGAGTAAGAAAGAGAATTGGAGAAAGCGAACGATGGCGCGAGCTTCGCTGAATAATACTGCTTGGGTTGCTTGTCGGCGGTGGTTGCGCCGGTGTTGCGAAGCGAATGCGCATGCGCTCGGGCTATAACAAGCGAGAGACAAGGTTGAAAGAGGGAGAGAGGTTGCGAAGGTGATCAGGGAGGCGGCAACGGGGGGGCGGCAGTAGCGGCTGGCTATTGATTTCAAGGGCTTCCTTAGCCCCCCGCCTTACCGCGGAGTGCCCGAAGGCTCCAGGTCACCCCGAAGGGCTCCCGGTGCCCGCGTCTAACGCAATTTCACCCAGCGAAATCCAGTTGCTATTCCCGCTTATACGCTCTCACTCTCTTCTTGTATATATTCACTGCTTGTTATGAGACAAAAACAAAATCAGGACTGTAAGAATCGTTGAGCTTTACTCGCTCGCGCGTTCGCTCAGTCGCAATTAAATTCAATACATATTTATCTGCAGCTGTGCTTTTAATTCCTGATTGTGACAAAGCACAATAGACTCTGTTTGAAAATATTTTTCTGAAATATGTATTCCAAATGGTTCATGAATATTCTCCAAATATTTTTTTTTTCCTCGCTCATAAATCTTTCACTAAAATGTTTCAGAATTCTTACCCTTTAAATGTTTGTATAACAATTCGCAATTAATATTTTCGAAATATTTTAGAGAAATATTTCTCTAAACGTATGTATTTTTTTTACGAATATATCCGTAAATAAATGAATCTGTACTCTCTCGAAGTAATATTACAAACCATTTTGATAATCGACATTTTTTTAACATAAAAATTTTCTAAAATATTGCATCTCAATTTTCCATTTCAATTACCAAAAATTGCTGTCTTTACAATAATATTTACTAGGGCCTCGTTGGTAAAATGTCAATAATGAAATGCGTTAGTTACACAATTATAAATCACTGTTTACCTGCACTTTACATTTTATAATTAGCCGCAAAAATCTACATTTAAGGTGTATCATTCTGGAGCTTAATTCCATAGAATTTCAAACTTTTCATGTACAAAATCAGGATTCCAGCGAGACTCACAGTATTCCAATCTTTCCAGATTTATAAACGGCAAGCAAGATATGCTGTGTGGAACGCCTAGACACTTTGCCGAATTTTCTAAGAAGCAACTTTAAAAAAAATTATAATGATTTAGGAACGATTCCAAATGAACAACAGATTGAAAATAGTATCTTATAATACTGCAAGAGCATTCTGAAAATGTTTTGGTGCAATATTATAAAAATATTTTAGAAATATTTTTAAACTAATGAAAGATTAAAATTATTGCTAAAATATTTTCTAAAATGTTATGTGCTCTGTGTCATATTAAATAAAAATGGGTACTAGATAAAAACGTGAATATTGAATAAATAAAAATAAAGCTCCCCACATAGCGCAGAATATATGGCAGAAATATTATGAAAATGTTTTCAATATTTTATTATTATGAAAATATTGTCAACTTTGTGATCGAATATTCCAAAACATTTAGTTGGAAAATTACAATTTTAATTTTGTGAAACCATATTGAAAATTACAAACAATGAAATCACTTCACAAATATTTTAAAATCATTTTGTTGAAGGGCATGTGTTCTTCTCGATTTCAATAATATTTCAGAAGGTTTCGTACAAACTATTCGAGTTTAGTATTTCTAAATGTTTTTTTTAACGACATACGAAATTACGTTTCAGAGATAACTTTGAAGGAAAATTCCATTTTCAATGGTTTATATTTTTTCAGTTCCATCCTTTTTCTCTTAAGTTCTAAAGCAACTGAAGGGACTCTAAAAGGTGTTAACGCCAAAAGCGTTGAATTCAAAAATAACAAAGCAGTTTCGAAGTTACAATGTAACAGTTTGAATCCAAGATAATCCGGATAATATCACTATTAGCAGAATACTTTAAAAAAATTTGGATGCATGCATTTCAACGCTATATTTAAAATCAGTAACCTTAAAAGCACTCGAATACAAATGTTTCAGAGTGCATTTTTTTCCAGACTTTTTTTTTTATCGTACAATAACAATAAAATTTGCATTAATATAACGTATATTTTTAATTAATGGTAAAGTTCAAAAGCAAAATTAATGTCTATTTATTTTTTAAGTTTTTCCAATACTTTATAATTACATTTTGCAATGTTTTGAGCGGGCGTTGCAATATTGTTAATAGACTTCAAAATATTCTGGCAACGTATATTTAGAAGTAATATCTACAATATTTTTGAAATTTTTCGTTGCTGTGTCGGTCGTAAATTATATTCTTGTGTAATTAAAGATTGCAGAAGACGAATGAAAAAAAAAACAGTGTAATTTGTAAGCATTCGAATGCAACGTCGATGCATCCAGTAAAATAATTAATCCTACGGATAAAAAGGAATGTATGACAAAATACATTTTTCTGCAATTTTATGGAAATATTTTTCCACGAAAAATTGCGTATTGTAGATAAAACGTATTTTTTTCATATATACATGTATGCGAATGCAACGTGGCAAAAGCTGCTACACCACAAGCTCCGGTAAAAGGGTCTGGAAAAATGGAAAAAAATGAAGAGGTGAAAGCTTGAAGCATACCGGATGTGGATCTTTGTAACTTTGTGAGGGAATTTAAAAGGCTGACAAGGCAAATGAGGGAGAACGAAGTATCTCAAGACTGAGGGTGTAATATGAGAACTCTTAAGGAATGCATAAAAGAACACTGTATTAAAGCAACAATAATAATAATAATAATACTAATAATGTGAACGGGCTTTAAAAGGAGACACATTCTAAGGTATGAGTCGAAATGTAAACAACTGAAAGACTAAGTACACTCGGAATACTCGTTCAAAATGTATCTAAAATATATAATATTAAGAATATATTTTTCAAGTTTCGATTCATTTTTAAAAGAATTCAAACATTTGTTTAAATTTTTTAGAATGTCATTTACAAACGATGGCGAGATTTTTAAGTATTTTATTTCACCCAGAATTAAATCTCCAATATCTTTTTCTTTTTTAAAAAACTTTTTCAACTTAAAATGTAGGTTTTTGAATGTACTCTTCAATTATTATTCTTTGTAGCCGCCTAAAATCTTTTTACGCATTTGTGGGAGACTCTTCATTTAGATTAAAATTTTACAGAATTTTCGTTGCTATGTTTATTCAATTAGAACAGAATTAGTCAATCCATGTGTTCAATAGATTTGTTTATTAAGAGGCTGTCAACAGGATTTATTTGAACGTCGTTTTACAATTTTCTACATTTAACAATATTTTTAAAGTTTAATATCATTTTTTCAGGTTTCCTTTATTTATATTTCATCTTTGTCATTGTTTATCTTTATCAGTTCCTCTTGTAATATATATTTTAGATTTTGCATTTCTTCGATTAAACCGAAATCTCGGTTAACTCTAATCTAATATCACTTCAACTCTAATTGTCCATATTGATTTGGTGGAGCGTCCATGCTAAGTGGGCCAACCCAGTTTCTGAGTTTCCACCCAAAAAAATAATCATCCATTTTTTTAAATTGATTACTTTAACATTTTTTTAATGCGATATGCATAGTTCGTCATCACGAAAAACAGACAGTATTTAAAAAAAATTATTATGCTTACATTCATTACATTTTTTTTCTTTAGCATCCCGACCAATTTTTTGTTGGCTTTCGTAAACACAATGACAAAAATTCTGTTAACTTTGTAGCAAAGTCAAGAATTTTATTATGAAAAAACAAAAGTTATTTCTTTATTCCTCCACACTTTCTCTTTACTATTTATTAAAGCAAAAATTGTCGTTAATGTTTTTCTTAAAAAATAACGTTGTAAAGCAGAACCTTGCACATTGCTTCCTCGTTTTTTCACTTGTCTGCAACATAATTGAGCGAATGGGATTTTAAAAGTATTATTTTACGGATAAAATTAAATAAAACATTACTTTTTGCCTGAAATGATTTTTAAGACATTATAAAAAACTGTCTGCTTAGAATTTTTTAACTCGATCGTTTGACAGAATATTGAAGAAAGCGAAAGCAAATGATTGCAAAATCTCTCCGCTGTACTTTCTCTAAGCTCGTATGAAAGCAAAATAAAATTTGTCCCAAGGATAGATATCCAATATAGAAATGTCTCAAAAGAACGAACTAGTAGTATTGCTTAGTCATAAAGGAAGCTTTATTTTCATGACAAAATTTCTTTTCGAGTTTTTCATGTCAGACATATTCGAAATGGCCTAAAACGTCGAGAAAAGTTGTCTATAAAAAAGTGTGTGGATGTATGTGATACAGGGCCGAAAATTTAAACTGCGATAACTCGGGAATTACTCAACCGAATCGTCCCAAATTGTTGTGTCCTATACTGTACAGTCAAATGTCTCTTTGGTATACATTTCATAATAATCGGTTGGAAGCATTTTGAGTTTCTCGAATTTTTAAGATTTTGAAAAATGTCTTATCACTGTAACTCGAACAAATTTCCAGCTATTGGGCTGAAACTTGGCAGAAAACTTAATCAGAGTAAATTGCAAAGGTCGCCTTTGCAATTGCCTTTGCAATTTAATTTACGCGAAATCGATATTTGCATTTTCGTTTTCTTTTTTTTTTTTTTTTTAATGCTATAACTTGAGAACGGTTCAAGAAACTGATCCAAAATTTTGCATAAAACTTGAGTAAAGTCTGGCAATGTTTAGTACTAAAATTTAGGCGAAATCGATAAAGTATGGTTAAGATTTAATAGAAATTTGCTTTTTGGTAATTTTTTTGAAAACGCTATAATTCAAGAACGGTTCAAGCAACTGATACAAAATTTTGCATAAAACTTGAATAAATCCAACAAACAGTTCACATTTCTTCATAGAGGAATCTTTGTTTTCGTGAAAAAAAGAATTTCGAAGATTTTCATATCAAGACACTCAGAATGGTGCAAAACGTCGAGAAAAAAGATTTACAAAAAAAATGTCCGGATGGATGTGTGTGTGTGTGTGTGTGGCCGGCATACAAAATTGAAACCTTCATATCTCAAGAACTGTTTTAACAATCGAGCTGAAATTTAACGCATATATGGGGCAGTTGGAGTTGGATTTTCGATTGTGAAAAATTTCAAAAAAAATTCAAGTATCTGTTGAAATTTTATTGAAATTTTTATTTTAAAAAATAATCAATAATTTTTAAAATAATAATTTAAAAATTTTCATTTTAAATAATTTTTTACAAATAAAGCTATGTCAAAGATCGACTGTTATTGAATTTGGTTTAATTGGCAAATAGGTTCGATTTTTATGGGATTTCGAATTTTTCGTAAAAATTTTCATTTTCCTCTAACTCACGTAAAATCTCACCAAATGAACTGAAATTTTCTACAGACAAAAAATAATACTCTCCACTGCTACATGCCAAATTTGGTGATTATCGATAAAGGGCTTCGGATTTTATGGTATTTTTAATAAAAAAAAAAAAAAATCAACATTTTCCTCTAACTCAGGTCAATAGACACTAAATCAATTGAAATTTAAGAAGAGAACAAGAAATGATATATCTTTATTATTTGTTTATTATGATTTTTTAATGTTTACAAAGCTTCCTATATGAGGAAGTCAAAATAGATAAAGTTACTTCCTCATCGAGGTAGCATTGTAAACATTCAAAGATCACGACGAAGCATTGTGCAAAGCTCCACATTGCATCCTTGTTTTAATGCGATAACTTGAGAACGGTTTAAAATTAACAGATCCAAGCTTTTTGCATAAAACTCAAATAGATTGCGTCAATGTTTAGTACTAAGTTTAGGCGAAATCGATAAAGTACAGTTAAGATTTTATAGAAATTCGCATTTTCGTAATTCTTTTTTAACGCTACAACTCGAGAATGATTCAAGTGATCCACTATTTCGCATAAAACAACGATTTCCAACAAAGAATTTATATTTCCGAGAATTTTTTATACATATTTATCACAAGAATTTCTCTACGGGGAAGCCAAAATTGATCAACATACTTCCTCGTTGAGGTAGCTTCGTAAAAATTCAAAAATAATGAGGAAGCAATGTGCAAAATTTCAGTCAAATCGGCCACAAACGTCCCAACCATATCTATATTTCTAACTCCACACAATGTGTAGAAAAAGATCCTCCAATCGTCATAGAACTCATAGAAGCAAAATCTATATATACATATATATATATATATATATATATTTATCACACACACATAAATCGAGAATATGAGTTCAGAGAGAGCGTCATAGTCGCATCGCGACGCCGGTAGCTCTCTCTCTCGGGCTTTTTATACCTACCAACAACCGCACGATATCGTCGTCCGACGTTTCTCTCTGCCGTATACACGTAATTTTTTCGCACCCCTGGCTGAAAGCACCCTGCGCGGCACGGCACTGCGCTTACTGAGCCCAAGCGCAGAGAGACGTTATTCCGTGTGTGTGGGGTTGAGCCCCCGTCGCTCGCGATACGTCGAACCGTGAACGCCGCGTTTGGGGCGTCTCCTTGCCGCGCGCCGTCGAGGAACGTCGAGGCAGCTCTCGTTCTAAAACACGGTTGCACCTCTTATAAACCCGTCACCGCCTTTCTCGTGTGCTCGAATCATTAAACTAAACAAAGAAAGAAAAAAAAAATATATATATATATATATGTATATATATAAATGAAATCATTTTTCTCACCTCGTGTTTCATGTGCATCGACAGTTTTCTAAAATACGAAAAAAGAGAAAGAAAAGAGAACGTAAAATAACAAGAAATCCCGAGATCGGTCTTTTTCTCCGCCTAGCCATCGAAAGTTCTTAAAAAAAAATATATATATATATATACATATATATATGTATATATACTTTGAGGATTCGTAAAATGGTGTTTGTGTGAGTGAATTAGTGTGAATCAAGAAGAAAAAAAAACAACAACAGCGAAATGTTTCGTTATGACGTAAAGTGAATCCCGAGCTGAAAGTTCGACTAGATTACGAATTGTCTATAGTTTTTTTTTCGTTTCCTCTTTTCCCCTAGATCAGTTTTTGTGTTTGAGGTGCCTCGCGCGAAAATAGAGACACAAAAACTCTCTTGATTTATTCCTTCTCTCTATCTCACTCTCTCTCTCTTTATCTATCTCTTTCTCTCTTTACTTTAACCCCGTTGTCAACGATGTTACGATGTTGCGGCGTGTAACGAATCGCCGCAAAGAGTTGGGTGACAAGACGACCATAAGCTTGTGTAATTGGAGAAAAGCTTCACCACAACCATCACCGCCTCCATGGGGGATGCTGATGTCAGAGGGACACTATTTTAATGATAATAATGTTACTGCCCAAGTGAACGAAGCTCTGGATTTCATCGGCGGTGCTGCTGCTGCTGCTGCTGCTTCTTCTGCTGTTCCTCCTTCTCCTGCTGCTGCTGCTGCTGCTGCTGCTGCTGCTGGGGCTGACATCAAAACGAGTTATACTACTTCCGCGAGCTCTCGCGGCGAAAATCGTCTCGATCAGGCTCGTCCTGTAGCTGCTGTTACATTTATTACTTTAACCATCGCTCCCGTTGTCATTGTTATATCTGCCATTGTTACAACTGCCGTCACAGCAATCACTGCCGTTATCGTTCAAGCTGCCATCGTCAACAGCCGTATTAACGCCGTATCAAACGTCTTCTTCTCTGCCAGAGGAAAATCACAATTCTCGTCACAGGCAAATACGGTCTTATAATTCTTGGCTTGGGTGAGTAAAAAACGTTCTTTTACAATATGAAAAGAAAACGAAAAAAAGCTTCTACTTAGATTCTTTAGAACGGTAAATTTATCGTGAATTATGTATTTAGCAGATTTTGTGATTTTTTAGGAATATGCATCGAATTGAATGCAGGTGTTTAAATACCGAGTGATCGAAAAAACGTTTATTTTTTATATTTTGTCTACTATGAATTTTGCGGTATTCTAAAAAAAAAAAAAAAGTGGATTTTTAACTCGATAATTTGTCACAGTGAAGAAAGCGAAAAAAAAGTATTAAAAAATGCATCAAAGATGCATAAAATTATTACTTTATGTATAATTGGTAATTCTTTTTATATTTTGATAATTCAAGGAATAAATAAGTATGAAACTGTGCGTAAATGGAAAGCACACATACGTGTTTTTCCTTAATTTTCTGTCTACTGTGACATTTATTGTGTTTATTACGTTTTATCAAGAATTAACGTAACTCGAGTGTCTGGCATAATCGTCTAACAGTAACGAACTGTCGGTACTACTCGACTTTGTGGTCTCTCTCTCTTGGCTAGTCGTTCGCTGAGTGAGAGGGAGTTGGGCGTAGTACAGAATCAAACTAAAATCCTTATCCCCGAACTCTCGGCGTTATGCTCGGCCAAATATTTATCTGTGGAATGATTTCGTCTTCTCTAAACATCGTGTCTCGTATCTTGTGTGTCCGAACGTTGTAGTTATTGCTGGAGGGGGGGGGGGGGAAATAGCATTTTGATAGTTTCGAATATTCTCAATATTACTAAAACCAAAGTATAGTTAGATGCCTGTTGAGTTAATATTAAATCGATTGATATCGCTCGTATCGAAATCTACGTCATTCGCGAATCAGATAGATTCGTTTTTTCTTCTCTGTTTTTTTCTTTTCCTTTTTTCTTAGAACTCACAAAGGTTTGTAATTTTTTTTTCTTTTTTTTTTCTTGTTGTTGTAAATACGAGACTAATCGTTTATTTTCTGTGTGTTGTGATACGACAGATATTTCGTTGCCATTCTGCCGGTTTTACAGTACCGCAAAGTCAGAAAGGCGAGACTGATGTGCTTCGAACGCAAGGCACGCCTTTCGCACGAGAAATGCGCGCTTAGTTGACGGCTGTGATATTAATCGAAGTTGAAGAAAAAAAAAAGAACAAAAAAAACGCAGTTAATTCTGTATTTGTGACTATTTAACGGATCGTCTGGACGTCAAGGCTCTTCCGGTATCTCAGTGACCGCATCATCCACGTCAAGGGTCGACCGCCGCGCGGTGAGTGGAAGGGCGGGGAGGGGGCGGACACCGGCGGGGGTGGCATCGATTTTTTGGAAATCATGACGCGACGCGTTTCTCTATACCTACTTTGGCATTAAAGTCTCGTCAGGGATTAGATCGAGAGGGGGGGAAATATATATATATATATATATGATACGAGGAAAATCGCTGGTCATAAGCATTACCTTCTGGATATATATATATATATATATATATATATATATATTTTTTTTTTTATGGATGTACACAGACGATTTGAAACAAAAGTTTGATTTGTTTAGAATTTTGCGAAGCGAGAAATATCTGGTGAAAATCAACGTTATTGAAGACACTGAGAATATTGATTTTCACTGATAATAATAATAGTAACAGTGCCAAAAAGTTATTAATATGGTAGAAAAAAATAGTTATGTTTAACAGATTCTATAGAAAAATTTCAAACAAAATTTCAACAAAACATTTTCAAACAAAAGTTTGATTTCATTTGAATTTTCGGATTTCGGGACCAGAGAAATATCTACATAAAGTCAACGTTATTGAAGATACTAAGAATATCGATTTTGAATAATAATGATAATGACAAAAAAGTTATCAATAAAAGAGTAAAAAATAAGTTTGCTTTACAGATTCTACAAAAAACTTGTTCTTTTTTTATATAAAATTAATGATTCGATTTTTCTGAATACATATGATTGTTTTTAGAATTTTCTTGTAATTGAAATTTTTTGTCTTATCAGTGAAAAGTTGCAAATTTCATATCTTTTTGAGAAAGATTTTCAATACACATAATACGTTTCAAGGTGGATGAAAGATGGCTTTTATTAAAGACTTAACAATTTTTCGAATAATTTTTTTTTATAATTTTTAATTTCCCATCCCATCCCAATAACACAAGAAAATTTTATAAACAAATCATATGTGTTCGACAAAAATCATAAAAGATGTTTAAAAAAATTCAATCTTATCGATTTTGTCGAACAAGTTTTTTTACTAATTTATTAATAAGTTTTTGTCATTATTATTATTATTCAAAAGCAATATACTTGATGTCATGGTATTGGAGAAGCGACAGTATATTGTTAACAATTATATTTTTACCTTATGCGACTATTCCGGTAAATTTTAAAATTACACTAAGAAAATAGTATTCTTGGTGTCTTCAATGACTTTTTTTCAGATTTTGCTTCCTCATAGAGGAAGCTTGTTTCGGGATTTTTTTTTTCAGAAGAAAAAAATCTTTGTCAAAGATACTAAATAATGAGGAAGCAATTTGCATGATTCTACTTTGCAGGCTTGTTTCAGCTCTAAAGACATTTTATAAAATTAGAACCGTTCGATCGATTTGCATCAAATTTTTACTCAAACCTTGTTCTATGGTAATCCGTATTTAAACCAAGTTTGCACCCGATGTTTCGTAATTTGCAGAAGTTAGTGTGCGAAAGACATTTTTCAAAAAATAAAAAAATGTTATAAATTTTGTACCACTCGACCGATTAGCGTTAAATTTATATCCAAATCTTGTTCTGAGACAATCTAAATATGTACCAAATATGATTTAAATTTGCTGAAAAATAAAAAATAAAAAATTCGCGACAGCAAAGTTTTGATATTTTTTTGGAGTAAAATAAAAAATTACAAACATAGCAACCGTTCCTTGTACCAAATTCATCTTTGATAATCAATAATCATACAGTCAAGTTGAAAATTGCAGCTCGATATCTGAAAATTTACAGGATGCGTTGAAGTCTTTGCAAAATTTTTTAAAAAATATTGAAATTGCAATAAAATTAGAACCACTCTATCGATTCTCGCCAAATTCGACGAGTGTGGGCGAGTTTAATGCATTTATTGATATTAGTAGTGAAGTGCTATTTGTATCACAGCGTGTGTCCTTAACCTACAGAAAGTTCAATAGTGATGGATCTACAAAAAACATTAACTGATAAATGCAATTTTAATTATGTAAATTAATGTAATAATTTAATAAATTATTAAATTGAACAATTTAATCAGTGCAAATCAATCAATTTCTCTACGAACACTTTCTCTATAAATTTATTACTTAAACAAGATTTTTGCACTGTGTTGACCGTGTATCAGGATGTTGAAGAAAATCTAGTTGAAGAAAAATCGTAGGAATCTTTTCAGATTTTTTTATTGCATATTCCTGCCATTGAAAATCGTTGAAAATAATTATTGTTTCTTTTTTAACGCCAATACTACGGCTCGCAAAAAAAATCATAACAACATCAAATTTTGGATTTTCAGCCCACTTTCCAACAACATTTTTTGGAAAATTCTCCGATTTCCATTTATGCTATTTTTTAATTAAATAAAGTTGCCACTTTTTTCCACTCCGAAACGGCATTTCCGATTTAGTTGAAATTTTCACATTTTATTCGTTGAAATGCCTAGAATCTTAGAAAACATTGGCGAGATGGGCGGCAATTTCGATTCAGACTTACAGCTCTTCGAACGATCAAAAATTGCGGTAATCTAATACAAAAAAAAACAAGAATTACATAATAAATAAATGTAATGCGGGCTTTAGAATAATTTCCATAGACATTCTCAGCCCTCCTGAACGCAGAGAGCAATTACACATTCGATTACCACGATGTTCTATCGTTTGAAGAGCTGTAACTCTGGGGCGAAATTGCCGCCCATCTCGCCAATTTTTTCTAAGATTCTAGATATTTCAAAGAACAAAATGTGAAAATTTCAGGTAAATCGTAAATGCCGTTTCGGAGGGGAAAAAGTGGTAACTTTATGTAATTTAAAAATAGCATAAAATAAAATCGGAGAATTTTACAAAAAGTGTTGTTGGAAAGTACACCGAAAATCCAAAATTTGATGTTATGATTCTTTTGGTGCGAGCCGTAGTATTGGCGTTAAAAAATAAACAATGATTATTTTCAGAAATTTTTAATAGCTAGAATATGCAATAAAAAGTCTGAAAAAAATCCTACGTTTTTTCTTCAACCAGACTAACATCCTGAATAAATTTGAGGACGTTTTGTTGACACGAAAAATTGGGGTGGCCGACTTGACGTGTTTTGCCTCACTTCAAGAGAGAGTGACATTACAATTTATAATAAATTGCGGGTTATTATTTGCAAAAGTTCAAGAAAAACCAACATGGTAATTTACTCTGATCTGCTGATATTTTTGCAAACCCATTGTTCTACACTCGCTTTAATACTGTCAATTAATGCTTTCAACTTTGTATAAGCCATTTTAATAACACAGCATCAATTTAACGTATGAGACATGAAGAAATATGTATTTTCCTGAATTCATCGCAACCCAATATGGCCAACATAAATGTAAACACTTTGTGAGATATGCACATTTTGTAAGATATAAAAGTCATTTGAACTTATGTACGTAAAAAAAGCGTGCACGTCCATTCGTGGAGTTCCTCAAAATATTTCGAGAGCTCGGGAAGACCCATTGCACAAAAAAAAATCCATGCGAAGTGTAAAGTACAAAGTGCACTCTGGACTTATTTTTTTTGGTGTAATAGGTTTCCAGGAGCTCGTGGAATATTCGGAGGACCTCCGAGAACGGTCGTGCGTAAATACAAATGGCGTTTATATTTCGAGCGGTCATATTGGTTTTCGGAAAGTTTAAAAAAATACCTATTTCTTTGTTTCTCGTGCGTTGGTAACCAAAATTCGAGCGCACGACCATGAGTTTGTATGGATATTATTATAATCCTGTACAATTTCTCGGATGTATGTGCAGTATATTAACGACGAATAGTGTAAAGCACGAAATTGTCTATTTTTACCGACCGTAGTCGGGTAACAAAATTACTCCAGCTTCCCTTTAATTTTAAATGCACGACCAATGAGTCTGCGCCCACAATTCTGTGATTACACGAACGATCTTTCTCGTCGTGTCACAAAATAGACTATTTTATGTTGACCGTAATGGCCTTTATGAAAATACGTGGGCGCCCGACGTCGTCGACGTACAGAGTAAGATCTGAAGTGCTGAAACGTAGCGCATTAACCTTTAGATAAAACGTTCATATTATCTTCATGACTAAACTTCAACTACAGACTATAAAACTATGCGCGACAACATGAATGAATTAAAGAAACACATTAAATTTGATAGGCGAAATTTAATTGAACCATTTCTGGCAACAAAAAAAAACGCATTTTACTTATTTTTGTCTGTAATATAAGAAATCGTATTAAAAATCTCATTAGTATTTGATTGTTCGTAACGGCGTTTTGTAAAAAAAAAACCCAGGTTCGAATATTACAAATTCTAGAAGATTAATTATTCTTCAATGTCATGCTTCAATATTTTTTAGTTTCTAAAAATAAAACGTGTACAACTTTTTATATTCGGACCTGGTGTTTTTTAATACATTTTTTTTTTGGATAAAATAAAATAAAATATTAGTTTTTGCCTGAAATGGATGTATCCTTTTAACGTATTATGTTTCTATAGAATATTTGTAACGCATGTCAATTTTTTTTAACTCATTAAAGTATAATACCACACTTTCAAGAACGAATAAAAAAAATCGGGGCTGGGTAAATGATTATTAGGACGGATTTTGTACGTCGGAATATTACAATTTTTTCGACCGCACATAAGTTCCATTTTTATCTGTATTAAATGATATTCGCAGTCATCAACGTCATATTAAGGTCGATAAACGGAAAAATATATTTTTTTGTAATAGGCTGCGTAAAGCTCGATTCTTTCGAGCAAGCGCTCGTTTTCCAAAGTCGTGCGCAAAGTAAATGTCGTGCGTAAAGTGACACTTCTCGCACTCCGTTTATTTTACGCGTTGTTCTGCAAAATTCGCGCTTTGCTCCCGTCGACCACCCGGAGCTCGCTTCACGACGTTATTACAAAAAATAGCATGTGCAATTGTTTCGTGCGGAAACAACGTACTTTAAACACTTGTTGCACAATATACTATTAACACACATTTGCAAATATTCTCACGAGAAAAGCTTTGCAATAAAAACGTCTACAATTTAATTTTTCATTGCGTAGATCATTTTTTCTATGGGTATAAATAATAGATATTCTTTCGAGTGCAATTGATAAAAAAAATCTTTCTTATATTTTAGACGAGCTAAAATTCCGGTTCTATAAAAAAAAAATTAAAAAAAATCCTATAAGAATCATATTTTCATTTTCATTTGCCTGGGTCCATTGTCATTTTTACAAAATAAATTGTTATGTCTATTTAGCCTATATATTTTGCTTCATCATAGAGGAAGCTTTGCATACTCAGAATGGTCCAAAACGTCGAGAAAAGTGATTTGTACGAAATGTATGTATGCGTGTGTGTATGTGCAAATTGCCTTGTTAGCACGATAACTGTCGCAATTTTTCATGTATTTTCCTCAAATTTGGTACGCAAGTAGGATATACAATACGACAACTTTTGGAATTGCAGTTGACGCGAATCGGTTGAAGAATTCAAATTTTACAGCATTTTGAAAATTTTGAAAAAATCGTTTTCACGCTATAAGTTTTGTAAAT
The DNA here is from genome assembly GCA_964016905.1 of Perithous albicinctus. NCBI lineage: Eukaryota > Metazoa > Arthropoda > Insecta > Hymenoptera > Ichneumonidae > Perithous > Perithous albicinctus. Next base: position 14,802,341 of record OZ024693.1, on the reverse strand, counting down.
TAAGATATATCAGGCTGAAATTTTGAACACAATCGAAGTTACAGTGAACCATGATTGCTACCAAGTTTGGCGAGAATCGATAGAGTGGTTCAAATTTTATTACAATTTTAATTTTTTTTTTAAATGTCCGTAAACACTTCTACTTTTCTATATTCTGGGATGACCGACTGCAATTTACCACGTGATTTCACAATTATTGAGTATCGAACATGAATTTATTTTAAGTAAGGGTCTCTATGTTAATATACATTTCGATTTTATTCGAAAAAAAGCAAAACATTGTTGTTGCGAAAAAAAAAAATTTCAACTTTTTTAGGCAGATTTCAATCAAATTTGGCACGCATGTGGATTGTCCTAGAATTAGGTCTGGGTATATATTTTACGCAAATCGGTCGAGCGGTTCAAATTTTATAAAGTTTTTTAACTTTTTAAAAATGTCGTTCGAGCATTCACTCGCGCAAATTGTGAGATATCGGGCTTAAATTTGTTTTACTTCTAGACTATGATATAACAAGGTTTTAATTCAAATTTGGCACGAATCGGTCGAGTAGTTCGAATTTTATAACATTTTTTATTTTTGAAAAATCTCGTTTGCGCACTAGCTTGCACAAATTAAAAGCTACTGGGTTCAAATTTATTTCACGTATTGAGTAATATGAAGCAAGGTTTGAGTACAAATTTGAAGAAAATCGGTTGAGAGGTTTAAATTTCATGACGATTTTAAAATTTCAAAAATCTTGTGAATGCGATTTTTATAGTAGACAAATTTTCAAATATTTTTTTATTTTACACACAAACAAGCCTGCTAAGTAGAACCTTGCAAATTGCTTCATTATTATTTTACATTTTTTCAAAGTGTTTATATGTATGCAAAGCAGAACTTTGCAAATTGTTTTCTCTACAAAGCTTCTTCTATGAGGAAGCCAAAGTAGATAAACGTACTTCCTCATAGTGGAAACTTTGTATAGAAAACAATTTGCAAAGTTTTACTTTGCATACACGTAAATATTTTTAAAGAGTGTAAAATAATGAGGAAGCAATTTGCAAGGTTCTTTGCAGGTTTTTTTGTTGTAATTGTTATAAAGATAATTTGTTAATTTAACGTATTTACAATATTTGTTGTTACTTTATTAGTTCAACAACAAAATTGTAAATGACAAAATTAGATTTTGCTAAAGTAAACAAACGGATTTGTTACTCAATTAACAATACTTTCTTAACAAAACTTAGTAGAACGATTTTACAGTTTTTTTTGTGACTTTATGAATTTAACCAAAAGTTCGTAAAATACAAATGATTTCTTTTTTTTAAATAATAAATGGATCTTTCTAATTTAAGGATGCATTACACGTATATTCATTACACGCCAATCGAAGTACCAATATTATGATTTTTTAAAAATTTGAGTACCTTCAGACGATAAAAAATCGACAAGTTTGAAGATACCAAGAACATTGATATTAAATGACAATAATAATGCCAACAAGTTATTTTCAAGTTAATTAAAAAAACTTGTTTAAAAAATTGTATACATAACGTTTTTTTTTTTAAATATGAAATAATTTGCACAGTTTTTCCGAAAACATAATATTTTAAAGGAATTTTCTCGTACAGTAAAATTTCAGTTTTCAAGAGATGTCTAGAGTTGTTTTTACGAACCTGTTCATTCAATGATTTAAAAAATTATCATATTTAATGTCTTTTCTATAAAAAAAATAATCAAATTCTAAACAAAAAATCATTTGCATTCGGGAAAATCCGAGAAACGAAGTTAGATTTTTCGTCTAAACGACAATCTAAGCTTTTAAAAATTAATATTCATCAATAATTTATTAAATCCAATTTATTAATAAAATGAATTATTTGGCATTATTATCATTATTATTTTGATTTAAAATCTATATTCTTAGTATCGTAAATGTCGTTGATTTCTTCAGATCTTTCTCTCGTCTCCAATATACTTGTATAGAAAGGTTTTTTTTCAGAATTCTTGTATAGACGTTAAATTTATTTTACAAGTATAATATAAAATTAGTACAGAATACTGAAAATGTTACAAAAAAATCGTGCTTAATATATAAGTACTGTAATTGCCCATCATGCCTGTGTACCAAAGTGAATTAATTATTTCTACATAGTGCATTAATTTCCTAAACATTTTAAGTAGATTGCAATGTAATTACAGTAATATAATTCGTATAATATAAATAATAATTTTTTTTTTAAACTAACACTCCGCTGTTAAAAAATAATTCTTTACTCTGTATTATTTCATTTTCTTCAGTATTTCTTATCGAGCGGCCTCTCTTTTTTTTTTTTTTCTCTCACGTTTACCGAAAACCCCGGGAAGTTGAGAGGCGTGCGTACGTGCGTGAATTCGCGTTGCTCCTGGTATCTCTCTACTCTCTACCGCCTCACCCACCCTTGTTCGCTTTTCTCTCCGGGACTCCAGCGACAGCTCTCGGGCGTTCGACCCTGCGACAAAACCCTGATGCTGTGTCGCGGCTGCTGCTGCTGCTGCTGCTGGCGCTAGCCCTGGAGCACCCCCGGCGAACCGCACACGCAACGTCCGATCCGTCGGGCGTGTGCGTCACTCCCATAACGCGTCCGCCGGCCACCCACACTTGGGTAACATTCCTTCTCTCCGTCGTGCGCAACGCCGATTACCTGTATACATGTATATTAGGGTGGTTAAAAGAATTGATTTTGCTTCCTCAGGAAGCTTTGTTTTCGTGAACATTTTTTTTTTTTCGAAATTTTCATCTCAGCATACTCAGAATGGTCCAAAACGTCGAGAAAAGTGATTCTTACGAAATGTCTGTATGTGTGTGTGTGTGTGTGTATATGTATTTCCTTGCAAGCACGATAGCTGTCGTAATTTTAGCTGTATCTTCTTAAAATTTGGAACAGCATTTTGAAAATTTGGAAAAATTCGTTTTCATCCTATAACTTCCGTAAATTATGAGATATCGGGTTGAAATTTTGTACGTAAATGGACTACCATCAAACCATGACGTGTATCAAATTTGTCGAGAATCGATGGAGTGGTTCTAATTTTATTGCAATTTCAATTTTTTTTTTAATGTCTGCAAATACTTCAACTCCTGTAAGTTCTGAGATATCCGGCTGCAAATTTCGACATGATTTCACGATTATTGATTATCAATGATGAATTCAGTCAAAGGAACTGTTGAAATGTCGGTAAATTTAGATTTTGGTGAATAAAGCAGAAAAAAATGCTGTCACGAAAAAAAAAAAAATTCGAAGTTTTTTGCAGATTTAGCTTAAATATGGTTTACACATGGACTACCATTGAACAAGGTTTGAGTACAAATTTGACGCAAATCGGTCAAGCGGTTTAAATTTTATGACATTTTGCATTTTTTTGAAAAATGTCTTCCGAGCTCAGACAAGCTTGCAAAGTAGAACCTTGCAAATTGTTTCCTCACAATTTTGTATCTTTGACAAAGCTTTTTTTTTGCAAAGCTTCCTCTATGAGGAAGCCAAAATTGATCATAGATGTAGCTTTGTAAAAAAAAAAGCTTTGTCAAAGATAGAAAATTGTGAGGAAGCAATTTGCAAGGTTCTACTTTGCAGGATTGTTTTTTTCTGAACGGAAAATGTTAGAACGTCGTGAATAAGTAATTTTTGCAAAATTTAGGTGGTGTAAAAAAAAATCAGATTGCGCTCCAGCTAGATTTCAGTTTTTTTCTCTATTTTTCGATCATAATCACGATATTATTTTTTTTTGCTCTCACTGCAGAAAATATTAGTGATTGACGAAACTGTAATTAGTCCAAAATTTTGACGCTCAACAATTCTTTTAAAAGTTCCCTCAAGTAATGTTTTTGCAATTGTTTTTTGCATTTTTAGCTAAAAATCACGAGATAATCAAATATTTGATGAAACTATTATTTTCTCAAAACTTTTAATTCTCTGTAACGTAATAATTGTAAATTTTCCTTTCTCTCAGTACATTTAGCACAAAGTATTTAGAACTGTAAGGGCTCATGGAGGACTTAGAAAAATCAGACTCTGCCTGGGTCAGCTTCACCGTGTGAACGAAGCGGTTTCGTTTGGTTAAGCTTGCCACCTGTTCAACACGGCGGTGGTGAAATATTTTTATAATATAATAAAGAAGTCAAGAGACGCAGTAGCGTCTCGACGCCAAGTATTAAAAAAAATATTAAATTGAAATCTCGGTCTGTCTGTTCTGATTTGACGTCAGCACCGCTCTGAAGCGCTACCGCTACTCTTACTTTACGCGACGATTATCTGTGACAACCGCGGACGAGTAAAGTGTCAGGTCCAATTTTTTTTCTCTTTTATATGTAAATACACACGACAAGCGAATGATATGCAAAAGTATATATGAGGTAAAACACGTCAAGTCGGCCACCCCAATTTTTCATGTCAACAAAACGTCCTCAAATTTATTCAGGATGTTGGTCTGGTTGAAGAAAAAACGTAGGACCTTTTTCAAATTTTTTATTGCATACTCCAGCTATAAAAAATTTCTGAAAATAATTATTGTTTATTTTTTAACGCCAATACTACGGCTAACACAAAAAAATCATAACAACATCAAATTTTGGATTTTGAGCCTACTTTTCAACAACATTTTTTGTAAAATTCTCCGATTTTATTTTATGCTATTTTTCAATTAAATAATGTTGCCACTTTTTTCCCTCCGAAACGGCATTTCCGATTTGGCTGAAATTTTCACATTTTCTTCTTTGAAATGTCTAGAATCTGAGAAAAAATTGGCGAGGTGGGCGGCAATTTCGCTCCACAGTTACAGCTCTTCGAACGATGGAACATCGTGGTAATGTAATGTGTAATTGCTCTCTGCGTTCAGGAGGGTTGAGAATGTCTATGAAAAATATTCTAAAGCCCGCATTACATTTTTTTATTATGTAATTCTTGTTTTTTATATTAGCGCGATGTTTGATCGTTCGAAGAGCTGCAACTCCGGAACGAAATTGCCGCCCATCTCGCCAATTTTTTCTAAGATTCTAGGCATTTCAACGAACAAAATGTGAAGATTTCAATTAAATCGAAAACGCCGTTTCGGAGAGGAAAAAAGTGGCAACTTTATTTAATTGAAAAATAGCATAAAATGAAATCGGAGAATTTTACAAAAAATGTTGTTGGAAAGTGCGCTGAAAATCCAAAATTTGATATTCTTATGATTTTTTTTGCAAGCCGTAGTATTGGCGTTAAAAAATAAAGAATAATTATTTTCAGCGATTTTCAATGGCTGGAATATGCAATAAAAAATCTGAAAAAAATCCTGCGTTTATTCGTCAACTAGACCAACATCCTGAAGAAATGCGAGAACGTTTTGTTGATATGAAAAATTGGAATGGCCGACTTGACGTGTTTTGCCCCATATATATCACATACATAGCTAGAAGCAGCGCGTCGTTCTCGTCGTCCATTCACATCCGCCATCCAATTGATTATTTCACACGGGTTACATATACGTCTAGCGCTGCTGCGACCAAGAGCTGGTCGTGGCGTGGCGTTCAGCAAAAGCGCCCCATAGCATATCACACCTGACTTCTCCGGTTCGTAATTTCTAAAGTGTTGGAATTACATTTATAAAACCATGGGGAAGGTGTGGCGCGAAGGGGCGGAGGGGGGCACGTATTACACATTAGAAGTGTGTTGCGTGTCGTGGATGCATGATCTTTTCTTAGATATCGCGAGGTTATGCACTTTTTGTCGTTAGGGTAAATGTACCTGTGACCCATAATTCGGATGTCGTTACATTTGGTGGCTTTACAAATTAATTTTCATTTTTAAATAAGTTAGAAATTATTTACAGAAAAAGACAGAGGAGAAAAAGAAAATTTTTTCATTGGTGATTTGTGGTTGGTGGAGACCGGCTGCAGTACACGAATTTTCGTCTACACGAAAATAAGTCTATACTATAAAATGTATACACTGAACGACTGTACACGCGAACAGCTCTATACCAAGTGACTCTGCACCAAAAACTGTGCAACGCGCAGTTGTAAAAAATCTCGACATGACGAAAGTTCGACATTTAAAACTCGACAAGGCAAAAAGTCGACACCAAAAACTCGACAGCGAACAATTGTACACCGTATGACAGTATAGAGTTGAGTATTTTGTTAATTTAATATTATTTTAGATATTTAATCCGTAACGAACGATTCTTCTTAACGATGCTTTTACACATACAGCTTCTCGAAAAGTGAGAATCGTTGAAAATTTCGAGTGCTTCCCCATGAGAAAAATCTGAAAAGATTCAACCATGTGGAAAATGCTAAGAACATTGATTTTGCATAATAATAATACCAAAAAGTTATTAAAAATATTTTTGTTTTAATCAGATAAACTTTTTCTCAATTTTTTCTTCAACTCGATCATATTTTAAAAATATGTTACACTGAAGAAGTCGTCACATGATTCAACGAACAGTTCCATTAGCATTTTTAATATTGATTCACTATTTATTTCTTTAATTTCACTATTCTTTTGAGGCCGGACTCTTCGCACCCAAAAGAATAAAGAATACATAGAATTAAAGAAACAAATAGTGAATCAATATTAAAAAAGTTTAAAGCAGACACAGAAACGAAAGAACAATAATTCAAGACACAAGCTTTGCGATCAGAGAGCGCGGTCAATAGTAAATACAACAGATACAATACACAAAATCACAGAAACAACATTAACTCTTGTCGACTGCCAAAGGAATAACATATTTATCAATAAATATTTTCTGAAGAGGCCGTAACAATCAGGGCGAGCCGTAAAAAAGAATTTCATCGTTATTGAGGCCGTCACTCGCCGAAGCTTTCATTAACTTATGTCGAGTATACTAACAGGAGAATCTCAGAAGAAAAAAAAAATGTTTCATGAAAACAAATCTTCCGAAGCAATAACATTACTCGTAAAAATGTCACATCTTTGTATGTTTGTAAAGTGGCTTTTTTTCATGATCTCAGGTTTCATGCGTGAATTGCAGCAGAACTTTATTTTCACAATGCTCAGAGCTTTCATTTTCGCCATGTTCAAATACAAGATACAAATTTTCGAAGAAATTTCGTAGTTTGGTTAATGAATTGTAATATTATTAAATGTATTATAATATCGCTAAAAGGAATTGAAATACGATGTGAAGCGAATTGGCAAGTAGGATTTTATACGTATCAGAGCCTCGATTCTGACTGTTTTTCGATCGATAATCAGGGCTTGACCCAGTATGGTGCTAAGGCGTTTCCAGAATCTCGATTCCAGTCTATTACATAGTTACACAACGTTGTCCGTACTGTATGCAGCACATAACACGCCAATAGGTATATGATCCGAATACATCGATACAGCCAAGCAGAGTCTCAAAGCTGATACGCTTGAGACAGGTTTGCCAGCACTGGTGAAGCACACTGTAGCTGCTGTCGCTCTCAAGCATCATCCATCAATAAAGGATTACACACTAGAAACCACGGGTAGAGTATAGGGCCGAGGGTAAAAGGAGGAGGGTGCCAAGGGAAGGAGGGTAAAGCATCGACGGTTTACCTGGCTGGGATATCGAACAGCCCGTTATATCACCACACCATTCGTCGCTGCTTCTATCTCTGGCGCGCCTGGTACATGAAGTACAGAGAGTATAAGTGGGCCGTGGATAAAGAGGGTGTACTTTTCCCGGTTAGCCCGATCGTAAACAACTGTTATAGCGGAAGCGCCAGTACGATATGACATCGGAAAGGCATTTAAGTGCAACGAGAACTGCACACTGATATATCTTTGGGGGCTAATAAATGTCCTAGTCACTGATCTCTTAAGCTTATTTTTTAAACATCTAAATGTGTGGTAAACCTCTCTATAATCCTGTATATGTGAATATATGCATATATTTAATAATGTAACAAAATAACAGGGTTGATAGATAGGACATTGCTGACCGGGCTCTATTTTGAGACTCATTTGTTTTTTGACCTGCCAAGTTCACTTCGATAATTTTCGATGTTGCGAAATATTCCGCTAGCCGCTTGCAATTCTCGAAACGTTGGAATTACGTGAGTTTTAATGGAAACTGTTTTTTTGAACATAGAACGTAGGAGATCATATCGAATGAAGCTTTGGAAAATACATCGTGAATGTAGCCCCTCACGGTTGATCCCTAGTTAGTTGCTTTTTATCCGATCAATGTTAAACATATATCCTCGTCGACAACGATTCTCGAAAATTCTAAGTATTTCTTTTTTTTTTTTTTGTAATTTTTATTTTATGATAGTGTGTTAAGTCTATAGACAACCGTAATATTAAGATGAAGATTTGGCAAATCGTAACTCGGGTCTGAGTCAACGTAGCCGAAGGTTCCGACGATATCGACTTTGCTTATACAGGATAATCTGAAACAATTTTTCAATGAGTAATTTTGTCCACTCGATTGCTTCACCATTTCGTTAGAAATTAATGAAGCAATCAGAATGGATGATTTTTTACGATTGAAGATAATTGTGAAATTTTACTTTATTTTATGATAATAGTATTACGAACATTGATTATTCAATAAGAGGTAAAACATTGAACGTCACCGGTTCGCAAACATCAAAAGCGCCGTGAAGATTCTACAAAGGTTAAGATATTGGGATTCTTATTGACCTGCCAATGGTTCTTTGTTGGCTACGGGATCACGCAATGATGAGTGTCATTTTTTTAAGTTTATGATGTACAGAAAAGCGTATTTCTTGACGAAAGAGGAATGCATGATGTGCATATAGAAAAATTCGCAAAATCTTAATAAGTGTATGTGATGATAATTTGTGTATATTTGGGGTACAACACGACAACTCGGCCACCCCAATTTTTCGTGTCAACAAAACGTTCTCACATTTCCTCAGGATGTTGGTCTAGTTGAAGAAAAAATGTAGGAATTTTATCAGATTTTTTTATTGCATATTCCAGCCATCGAAAATTTACTGAAAATAATCATTGTTTATTTTTTAATGCCAATACTGAGGCTCGCAAGAAAAAATCATAATAACTTCAAATTTTGGATTTTCAGCGTACTTTCCAACAACATTTTTTGTAAAATTCTCCGATTTCATTTTATGCTATTTTTCAATTAAATAAACTTATTTAATGGGGCGAAATTGACGCCCGTCTCGCCAATTTTTTCTAAGATTCTAGATATTTCAAAGAACAAAATGTAAAATTTTCAGCTAAATCGCAAATGCCGTTTCGGAGGGAGAAAAGTGGCAACTTTATTTAATTGAAAAATAGCATAAAATGAAATCGGAGAATTTTACAAAAAATATTGTTGGAAAGTACGCTGAAAATCCAAAATTTGATGTTGTTATGATATTTTTGTGTGAGCCATAGTATTGGCATTAAAAAATAAACAATGATTATTTTCAGAAATTTTTAATAGCTTGAACATGCAATAAAAAAATCTGAAAAAATTCCTACGTTTTTTCTTCAACCAGACCAACATCCCTGAATAAATTTGAGGACGTTTTGTTGACATGAAAAATTGGCGTGGCCGACTTTACGTGTTTTGCCTCATTTATAAAACGGGAAGAGAACAAATACTAATCATATTTGGCTTAATTTGTCTAGTCCACCGCCATCTTGCGATTCAGACAATTCGCGTGGCAACACCGTACTGAAATTGCTCTTCGACGTTTTGATGACGATTGACGATCATTTTAGAAGCAGAAATGGTTTAAGATGAATCGGCCGTAATCTACGCTCTAATCACAGACGTACTAAACGGCGATTTGTGTCGAAGAAAGTGTACAAATGGCGAAATAATGTACGTGTATATTCTGCACGTCCAGATATGAAAAAAATCTCGAAATATAAATTTCCTGAAAACAAGGCTTCCTCTATGAGGAAGCAAAAGCGATAAAAATCTAATTTACAAAGTTCAAGCCACAGTTATCTTTTATTAAAAAGAAAAATGTATCATTTACAATAATAAATTTAGAGTAACAACTCTTTTATCGCATTCAAATTGCCCGCAACAATTTAGCTTCCAGCTGAGATTTGAGAGCAGCTGATGTCACGCGGCGTTGCCAAATCTACATAGTCTCAGACGCCATTGAAAAAGAGGGCAGGGATCGCGAGTATTGGCCAATTCAATCGATGATAACTGCTCAGAATATCCCGTGACATATATTTTTCATGGGACGTACGTGGTTTGATAATTTTATTTCGAATGGTACCTGATTGCAAAGAATAATTATTTCGGTCACAAAGTTTTATCTGAACAGATTTCGTATATGGCGTATATTAAATTTCCCCATTTTGCACATTGATTATTATTACAAATAGTTGGTCATGCGTTTTTAAATTTATCCGGCAACATTCTCTAAGCCTATTCTACAGCGTATTAAAAGAAATCACATTTTTATCTAATGGGGAGGTTCATCCTCATATTACCTTAATATCTTATCGAAATATATTTTTTGCATACGTATATAGTAGTATCTTTAAAAGTGAATAAAAAAAATGTTTTTTTTTACCACTGTTATTAAATATTATTAATAACCATTCGATATACAGACAATGCGAACAAAATCAAATCCCTGAATTTGTTCACTGTAATTGCTTTAACAATTCGTGAAGAATTAATGAAGCAATCAGAATGGACTACTGTTAAAATAATCGTGAGAGAATTAAATATTTAAATTTTAATTATACTAGTTTATGGCCGGAATATATTTTTGCCAATAATATCAGTGTTGGAAACACAGGTATTTGATGTATTCAACGATTCATAAAAACGTAAATAATATTACTAAAGAAGGATTACAAAGTGAAAACGTTTACAATGTTTCCTCATTATTTTCCACCTTTCACAAAGCCACCTGACTATGGGAAACTGTGCGTTAATTAATTTTGGAGAAAGGAATTTATAGAGAAAGCCATGTGGAAGGTATTACTTTACATCCTTGTTTAAAAAATTATTCCTAACTGAAGTTTAATGAAATTTTATTGATCGTGAAATGAAACGAGTGCGATACAACAACTTTGCACATTGCTTTCTCATAATTTCTAATATTTCGTACTTAGCTTCCTCTATGAGGAAGACAAAATTCATCAACGTACTTTCTCATAGTATGCTGGTGATGATAAAGAGCAAAATCAAAATGGTCTCTCTCGACGAATTTTTATTTTTCAACTTTGCTTCTCTTAAAAATGCATGAAATTTATTCTGCGCATCTATGGAAATTGTTCAGTGGAAACTACATTCAAAGACCTGAATTTTATGTTGCAAAATTTTCCTTGTACAATGTACCGATTTTTGTGTACATCAAATCGAAAAAAGAAATATACAAAAATAAAAAATCGGTATATAATTCTCGATGAAATATATGATCAAAAAAATCTGAAATAATTTGTACTTATTTTAGACAATTCAAACCAGACAGAACAAATTATGAACTTTTTTTTTCACATTTCGAAACAGATCCCCTTTATTCGTGAGGAATGTCTCAAATATTAAATTCTCTCCATTTAAAGTATTAAGATTTTTTTTGGGAAAATTAGATGGATTGGAAATCATTATTTTTAATGATTGAGATTTCATCCGGTAAACTGTGTACGGTTAGCAACTCGTACACACGCTTCTATCGTATCGTTTGCCTGTATGTAGTGCATCTGGTTTCGTTTTCCCGTGCCCGCATCCCACGATTTTCCATCCCCCCCCTCAGGGGGAATGACTACACGGAGAGTGGTTAAAAAAAACCGAACATTGTCGAGTAATTAAAGCCCGGCACGGGGGACGCGAGTTCGCGACCAATTAGCCGATGGAAGCAACCCCCTGTGTGCACCCCGTGGTGACTCGTTGTAACGCTCGCGATTCCGCCTGATGCTCTTCCAGCACCTGTCCGTCGATGCGATGCTGTGTGTTTGACAATCGAGAGGGCGCGATTATAAAGGTATAGCAACTTTCCATCTATATCCCGTATCTGTGTATGTACGTATACGTATGGGGCATTCCATGCAAATTCGACCTGGGTCTGAATCTCGACTTCTCGGATTTTTATCCAATTTTTTAAATGCAATTGCTCCAACTCTAAGAGTCAATATACAATTTGAACCACCAGAAACTGACAAAAATACAAAAAACTCCATTTTGAATTCTGTGATTACGAGTAAACATTATATTTGCTCTACGACGAACAGGTGCTGAGAAAAACACGAAAACCCGTGTTTTCCATAATTTCAAGTGCCTATTTTGTGTATTTTTTTCGACATTTTTTAAAACATTTCATGTACTTACGATGATTTGAACCAACATATCGTTCGGCTTCATTTAAAAATCTGAACAATGCCCAAGAATCCTGTATCAGATATATTTTCGCCCACATTAGGCCGGACCTCGCTTCTTTTTTCGTCGTAACTTTTTCAAAAAGAAAATCAAATAAATTTAAATTCTTTTTAAAAAAATTTTAAGATTTTCCGAAAGCAACTTTTTTTCACATTTGTTGTTTCTAAAATCCTGACACCCATCGTTTTTTTTTAATTTTCTTTTTGATAAAGAATTGAAAAAAAAAATGGAAGCGGGATCCGACCACCTTTGGTCCAAGCATAAAAATACTAATATCTGATACAGGATTTTTAATATTTTTAAATTATTTTTAAATGATGTCGATCAATATGTTGATTTTAATTAATCATAAGTATATCAAATGATTCTCAAAAAATTGATCAAAATTCTGGTTGCTTCTTAGAGTTGGAGCAATAATATAAAAAAATCGTGAATCAAATCCGAGAGGTCAAGGGTCAGACTCAGGTCAAATCGGTACAGAATGCCCCATGTATATACCATGTACCAACGAACACAGTTGAGTAGTTACAGCTGCGCGCACTTGTCGATCCTCTCGACAACTCCGAGCACGTATAATCGTTGTTCCCAGAGCACGACTGCAAACCACCACCGCAGTATTATTTATATTCCACTCTGTGTGAGTGCGTGAAAGTGAGAGAGAGAGAGAGAAAACAGTATATATGTGCAATCCTTGGTGAAAGAAAATTGTTGAAATTCACCGAACCGTATTTGTAAATTAATTATCGAATTAAATGAACATGTATGTTCTATTTTCTGCCGTAACTGACATTGATGATTTTCCCGATTTCATTCATCCGCAAAAAGAACGATGAATTTACGAGATAATTGGATTTGCTTTTTATGCGGTTGATTGTCAGAGTGAAATCTTTATCCTGCGTGCATCAGCAGTTGCTGAAATGCTTCGATTCTCTTTGATGAATCAGGTTTAATAAACGAGTGAATATGCGATTTTACTGTCGTTACGTCACAAAGCTTGGCTTCAAAGAGCGATGATCGCCTAATACGATATTGTAAGTGTCTTTGACGCACCTTATACACGGTATATAGTAGGATATGTGCTAAATTATGTTTAAAAAAAAAATGTCGGCTCTCACCACTCAAAACTTCAATTTTGGACCTAAAGAAGGTCCTTATTCAAGGACCGTCTTTCATCGCAATATTTATTTAGAGGCGCAATACAGCGATTCTAGGGAATCCGATTCTACACAACCGACTTTACACAGCACCGATTCGACACATGGTTTAATTGGGACACTTTTGTTGTGTTAAAATTCTGCTTCTGTAGAGATGAGATTGTGTAGAGTTGGGGTATGTGAGTAAAAAAGGTTTTGCAACCTTTTTTACGTGACATTTAAGATACTCTATGCCTTCTTTGAAATAGATTGAAAAGAAAAAATTAAGACAGCTACAATTTGTTAAAGCGGATCACCGAAATAATATAGCTTTAGATGTTACTTCTTTGGTGCTAAAATTTTTCCTCTAAAACCAAACACACTGGCAAACAGTGGAGTAACTTTATTATTATAGTACTATAGACGAGAACCAAATAATACATTGTATTCCCTCGCTTATTACGACGTACAGTATTATTATATAGCCACGGCTTTAGCTCACACTAAAGGTATAAGCCTCGCCCAGATTGCTTTTACAACCGATATAATGACAGTTGTTGAATCTCACTCAAATCTCCTTCCCCGGCAACGACTTATGACTTCCAGCATGGGCTCTTGCGGAATTTGCCTGGTGCATCGTTTAGAGCAGTACTAGCGGTCTGTAGTTTCACGAGTGCGCTTGGACAAAGTCGTTACTCGCATGTGCTCAACTCTAAATACCGCACTGGATGTGTGGGGCTTGCTGCAGTCGTTAGGCCTGTGGATGCACTTGTTGGGACACCCCACTTCGTCCAATCGTATGCAGTACTGAATATAGGACATTTTAGGCCAATTTCAATTGATATATCTTAGTCAAAAGAACAATAATTCACAAGAAGCTTAAAAATAGTTTGAAAATTCACGGTACAAATTTAAACAGTGAATTTAATTTAAAAACATAGTTTTTGTACGTTTCCCTAAAAATGGAAGACACTATTGTTTACTTACAAAATAAATTTATAGCTTCGGTGACATCCTGTCGCCGGGTTTTATCCTGAATAAATTACCGTAGAATGCCCGAAATATAACAAGTCATCCGCAGTAGTGGCTATCACTGTCAAAACTTGAAGAAAAAAAAAAATGAATTTTTCAAAACTTCAACTCTGCATAACTCCTCGAAAAAAGGATTCGGTATGTAACATTACAAGAGAATCCACGTGGGCTATAGAAATGAATATTTGAGTTATCTCCAGAAATTGGCGCTGTACCAAGTGCAAATATAATCCTGGTCGATTTAGCCTTCCCTCATATATATGTAGTTAAGTATCTTGCTCTAGAAAATACAGTAAATTCGTGGATTTCATGGTCTGTCGAGTGATAACGTGATTATTCTTTGTCAGCAGCTCGACAAGTTTATTCTCCGGAGGACGCGAATACGAAAATGGAAAACAGGAGTGTTGTTGAGATGACGACGAGGCTCCAAAACCAAGCACAGTTGCATAACCCATCCTGGTCCATGAAGCTTGCAGAAGCAGAAGCACACGACCATCTTTCAACAGCCTTATGAATTGATTATGACGCAGCGACCAACAGAAGAGTCTCAGTGACGCGGGGCAGCTGCATATTCGTTGTGCTATATATCCTCGGTTCGCGATCTCGGGTCTCACCTCCTGGCGCCGGTCAATTATTACTCAATTTGCATCTTGCGCTTGAGAGACCGCCGAACCCAGGCAAGAGCGCATCCGTACCATCGAACAGGAACCGCGGTCGCGATTCTCTCTCTTCTTACCTTACTCTCTATATCCCAATTAACTGTCATTATTCCTATTAATGCTCAGGGTACTGTACGTCCTGTGGCATTGCTGTGTGCAGAGATCCAGGACTGCCTTATGAGTTAGGTTTACTGCATCCACCACCGATGCTACTAAAATATTCGGGCTATGCATACGTATTCTATGGAGCCATGGCCATTTGAGTAATTAGAGAACACGAGGCGAGAGACTCGAGTAAAAATTTGTTGTTTACTGTGTATACTGCTGTTTCTATATTCGCTTGACGTTAGTTAACCCCTCTGAAATAGTCTGATATATGAAATATTATCCAGCAACGGGGTCAACCCCTGTTTCGGGATTTCACAAGAAAAAGTTTAATATTTTTTTTTTAAAAGCGGTGTAGAGTATCTAGAATATGTACAAATTATTCCAGATTTTGAAATCTTATATTTCACCCAGCATGAAGTACTGATTTCAATCATTTTTGCTTCCTCGTAGAGGAAGCTTTTTTTCGTGAAATTTTTTATTGTTGAGATTTTCATGTCAGCATACTCGACAAGATGGGTCGAGATCAAACTTGACACCCAAGTAGAGCAGTAGAATTTTTAATTTTTCGAAAAAATGGCGTGATCGCTCGAACTTTCGTAAAAGTTTGACAATTCAGCTAAATAGCTCTTCACAACTGAAGACAGGTTCAATGTTGTTCGGTATTGAATTTCGACGAAATTGGCGGTTTGGATTTTATAGAATTTTGAATTTTTCGAAAACAAAAAATGTACTCTAAGTCACGTCGAATTTCGAAAAAGGAAGTGAAATGTTCTACAGACGAAAAATAAATTCGGATTTTACGCCATTTTGAATTTTTCAAAGGATTCACATTTTCGCTCGAACTTCCGCAACAGTTAGGAAAGTAGGTCAGACTTTGTACTAGATGGAAATACGATGCAACGATATTAATTACGAAATTTTCGTTGTCATGTGTAACGTAATTTGTCTTTTTTTAATAATACATTTTTAACTTTTAATTTGTGTTGTTGCACAAGCAACTACCAAAATTATAGAGGAATCGATATTTGAAACATGCTAATTAAAATGAAAAATGAGGCAATGTAGAACTTTCCACGTTGCTACCTCATTAAATCTCATCTTTCACAAAGCTTCCTCTATGAGGAAGCCAAAATTAATAAATAAACTTCTTCATAGAGGTGGCTTTGTGAAGAATGAGATTTAATGAGGAAACAACGTGCAAAGTTCTACTTTTTAAAATATACAACGAATCGAAAAAAAAAAACACGAAAATCAAAAATCGGTATTTAACTTTGAGTAAAATTAAACATTAAAAAATTAAAAATAATTTGAACCTATTCAAGATACTCTACGTCACTCGCAAACAATATTGTATTGCGGTAGAATTGTAGAGAAGTTTTCCGGAATTAAATCGCAATCGGTTGTTTGTTTCTTATTTTTTTGGTAGATAAATTAGTGGCAGAATTTCGGATGCACTATTCCCCTAGTATTGCTGTAATACTGACGGATGTATACTACATATTCTACACGGTCATTGCTGCATGAGTAATTAGAGAACACGAACTCAGAGACTCGACTAACAATTTCCAACAAACAGTATTCCACTATAGTATGCCGTGTATATCTTGTATGGAAGGTGAGAACTTTGGATATGCGTTAGATCTACAACACTCAGTACTGCGGACAAAGTTTCTTCCTCGTCTCGTGGAAGATTACAGCATACTGCTACCAGTACGTTATGTTTGCCCGTCCCTCTGCTTTTATAATAAGAAGAAAATGTCTGTCCCTTCGCATACGCATTCTTGCATTTTTACCGAGAGTACCTGCCGGTCTGTAGTGCAAAGATGCGGTACGAGTGGGTAGAGAAGCCACCTCAGAGAGGAGGAAAGCATCAACCCCATCTCGGACGAGAAATTCTCGCATACATCTTGCTCTGTACTTTGTGTATACAGCTCGATTTTGCCTTCTCGACGCGACTTTTCAGTCCACCTCACGTATTCGCGTTTTCGCGCAATAAATCTTCCAGCTACGGTGTGAAGCAGACAGAGAGGGAGAGAGAGAGAGAGAGAGAGAGAGAGAGAGAGAGAGAGAGAGAGAGAGAGAGAGAGAGAGGAGGCGAATGCCCCGGAGAGAGCGAACTTTCTTCTTCTCCTTCTTCTTCTTTTTCTGGTTCTTCCTTTCGATGTGGTTCGTACTGTTGAGCCTAGACCCCATATACAAGTCCCGCCAATGCCAAAGCGAGAAGTTTACTTCGAGACTCTTGGAAAAGCGATGTGCTGAGGCTGAGGAAGAAAAGTGGCAAAAAGAGTGGAGAGAAAAAAAAAAAAAAGAAATAAAAAGATTCAAGCGTTGCGCGAGAAAGCTCGCAGGATCTCTACCATATCGCTTTGGTAGAAAGCAGTGCATGTGATTTACTATCCCCCTATGCTAATTTCAAGTACACGAGATTTTCGCTAGCGCATTTATCTTATTATTATTTATGTATGTGAATGATATACGTTTTTAAATAAATCGAGGTGAGATAGGCAAATTGAAATTTTATGAATAGGTCGCGGATAGTAACAAATCTGGAAATGCCACGTCTTTTAATTTTTCAATATTTTTTTTGTAAAATATTAAATTGTATAAAAAATAAATGTTAAGTGCAAATCGCTACACTCTTTCCGGAAAATCCAATATTGAGCACAACTGAGAATTAATTCGGAATATTTGGCCTGCTGGTTCTCTTTCAAAAGTGTGCAGACTGTAAAAAAAAAAATGATTGTAAGTGACCCCCATTATGCGCATTCTTTTACCCCCTGGTAAAAAATTCTTTCAAGTACGATTATTCTTTGAATTTCCGTAAATTTGACCCGACTCGCCCTTAAATATTTGTTATTGGATTGTATAAATCATATTAGCCCGGCCATTAATTAAATGTATTTATTCAATTTAAATTTTAAAAAATGTAATGACGGCGTAATAGGATTGTTTAGTTCAACTATATTTTATTTGATTTAAGTCAAGTTTTCGTATATCCAAATAAATGTCCATATTTGATTCAAATAAACTCATCCCTCCCTCTTTCTTTGGGTGATGTTTTCATGACAAAAGAATAACACATTAGCCAAAGCGAAGTTTTCCCATCAGTGCAATCTGAACGATAGAAATAGTTAAACATGAAAAAAAAAAAGAAAAAAAAAATCTGTACCAATAAAATAAGGTATGAAAAAATAAAATTCAATCACAAAATTCTTGAACTTATTTTTGCTTGTGAAATGTTATTTTTTTTATCAAGTTTCACGATGTTATTTGTGAAATTGCAGAACAGTTTTATTTTCATAATTTTCAGGTCACTCGATCCTTTTAGTAGTTAAAAAAATAGATGTGGCTTATATAAAAAAATCTGCTATATAATTTCGATTAGATGTATATATATATATATCGAGAATTTGTAGTTTATGAGATAATTATTATGGACTCGATTGAGGATAAGTCAGATTTAATCGCGAAATTTTTAATCTACTCGGAACTTTAAACACGTGTGATGTGTTGAATTGAATGACGTAACGCAGTGTCTAGACGACCGCGTAATTCATATGGTATAAGCGTTATCTCAGATCTGTCGCTCTTGTCTTGCTCAGCCGCAAGACAAGAGCGACAGAAAAGTCAATTGAATCGCGGTTGAGTTATGACAAAATGGGCTTGGAAATATATTCGTTAAGTGTATTATATATTCTTGATAAAACATAACGATAAATACGTGAATACTCAATTATTAAAAACCTGCTGTTATTGCGACGTTTCATAAACACACTGTCATCTTCTTCTTTGAGAAATTCTCTAATTCGCGCCTTTTCAAGTATATTCCTTTGCACTTTGTATATTTTTTCTGATTATGATTGGAAGAAGCAGTACATGTCATTTACTATCTCTCTAACTCTAATTATCTCTCTGTATTATATAAAAATATCTCACCGTTGGTGTGCAGAATAATTAAGCTGGCCGGGGTCAAATGACACACCGATGCTCTGATTTTTCTAAGTTCCTAGAGGACTCCTCAAACCTGGATATTTCTAAGTCCTCCATGAGACCCCCTCCCAAGTCCCATTTTTCTAAGATTTTCTTAAGATTTGTTTTCTCATCTTAGTGTACTCCAAATTCAAATGAAATACAATAATAAGTAGAAAAAATTAGTAAAGTAGAACCTTGAACCATTGGTTCTTTATTTTTTTAGCGCAAAGCCTCCTCTACGAGAAAGTACGTTGGTCAATTTTAGCTTCCTCATAGAGAAAGTGATCTATTTATTTATCATATGCTTTTATAAAAAGCCATGTTTCCATCCAGTATTCAAAGCTTGATGATCCTATTTGATTAACTTGCAAAATATCAGGTCTCTTATTTGAACGTGTGGCAAATTTTTGAATTTACAAAAATTGAAAAATGTAAAATTATGTAGAACATGAACTTTCTGTTGTGTCCCCACTAAATTCAGTATCGAATATCGAGATATTCTATTAAAGTCTCATGCAAAATTTTAGATCAGTTGCTTGAACAGTTCTCGAGCATTAAAAAAAGAAGAAGAATGAAAATACGAATTGCTATAAAATCTGAACGAGTTTATCGATTTCGCCCAGATTCAATACCAAAAGTCGCATCAATTCAGTAAAGATTCATGCCAAATTTTAGCTCGAAAATTACTGGAAAATTATTCGAATTCGAGTGATAACAGGCATTTTCCAAAAATATTTAAAAATATAAAATCAAAATACGTAGTTCGACCGATCTTTGTAAAATGTATACCAAAGAAATATTGGAGTGTACTGTATACGCCACGAAAATTTGACTTCATTCCGTTGAGTAGTTCACAAGTTATGGCAGTATGAGAAAACCAATTTTTATGAAATCAATGCTTCCTTTATGAGGAATAAAAAAAAAAAAAAATAAATCCTGAAAACCCACATTGTCACATTAAAATATGAAACTTTCTGGACTTTACATTAATAACTCCAGAAGCATCAATGGAAGCACCGAGAAGTAGATATTAAAGGCTGAAACAGAACAGACATACTTGAACACATATATCGTACTATCAAAGAAGAGTGGGGGGCAGAGTGACAGGATTTTCCAGTTCCCTCGCTTCGTTCACTCCGTTCGTCTGGTATGCTCGATCACGAGTTGCGATCAGTAGTCGTTGTGACGCTCACCCGCGAGTTACATTGTATTCACAGCTGTGAATCTTTCTCTCTGCTCGTAAAAAAAAAAAGAAAAGAAAAAAGCAAGGCGCGCGCGCGCTCGTGAGCGCCACCGGGTGCTCTACGCGTTTCTATTCCGGAGCAGGTGCTCTTGAGTCCAGCCTCTTAACACGCCGGTAGATAAAAAACGAAGTGAAAAAATAAAAATAAAAGAAAGGCCTCTGCGTAGTGCATCGCACATGTGGCATCAGGTGTCGGTACGCTCCGAGCTTTACAACCTGCACATAAACTTGTGCTAAGGATCAGGTGCTGTGATGATTAATTCTTAAGAAGCTTATCAATAATCTCTCGTGTATATAGTAGAACAGAAATAGCGACATTAATCAGTCCGATTTATTGATATTCGTTAATTCATTCATATGTTCATGCTCTCCTTGTAACACCGGTGGGCCTTTGAAAATGATATGGAAGCAACTTCGAGAGTTTTGATCGAGTTTGTATCCATAAGGCACAGTGGAAACGATCGCGATATTCTAGTGTCTTCTAAGCTACCAGAAGTTTGTGAACTTTCACTGGGTGCAGATGAAACAGTATCAGAAGAGCCTCTTGCGGTACAGCTATCTTAAACCGCCAGAACTCTCCGGGACTGCATTGCCATCCGCTCTAACTATCGTTCTTAGTGATAACCCACGTGGAATGTACGAGAAACACAGACTGTAAATTTCTTCAAAGGATTCATTCTTATGGCAGATGAATTTAGCCTAAGTAGATAGGTTATAATAATTTGATGTTTTTTTTTTTTTTTTGGTTTTACATTTTGCACATTTTCACAAGAGAATTAGTAACTCAAATATTCTTTTTAAAAAATCCTAGTTGTGCCTAATATGTATCCTTAGGAATGAGTAGCTTTTTTCCTTAATATTTGTGAAGTACCTGTAATTTAAAAAAAAAAAAGTATTTTCTAAAACAAATTACAATTTTAACAGTTTTAAGAAGAAAAAAAAAAATACGTGCCTGGAAGGTATATTTACGCAGAACTAAATATTTTTTTGAGAACATTTCTCTACTAATTTTAAGCTAAAGTGTGTTTTATATTTTTATCGAGAAAAAAAAACGCTTCAGTTTCATATTTTCAAGTGATTGATTGTTCAAGTTCCTGATTTAACATACTGTACAAACAGTTAATTTTTTTTTCAATACTTATTTTAAAAAACGGGACTCTGGTAATTCTTTCAAGTTAGGATCAGGATTTCTTTTTCACATGATCAACATATTACGAACAATCAGTCTGTGACAATTTTTTGCTGTCGATAAAATTCATATAAAATTTCTTGATTTTTTTTTTTAATTGGTCGAGCCTCGTAACAAGTTTTCTAACGAATTCGGTGAACATATATGTGCATTTTGTTCACCCATGACTTGTGCTCGTGTAAGGAAATGTATGAGAATTCTAGACATGCAGTATCGGTTTACCATCGCGTCTCAGTGTCTGTGCATTATGGAACTCGACTACTCATTATTCTACAGTGAATGTGTACGTTTGTGTGTAACTCGGTAATGGAAACCGTTGCGATCACCTTGGTTTCCCAGTTGCGAGCGTTATTGCCTCGCCGGTGCTGTAATACCTGTATGAGGCATTCCGCACGAAGTGGGCCACCCCCGTTTCGAGATGTCACAAAAAAAAGATGAAATTTTTTTTGTGAACGGTGTAGAGTGTCTAGAATACGTACAAATTATTTCACATTTTTTAATCTTATTTTTCACCCAGAATTAAATACCGATTTTTTATTTTTGTTTTTTTTTTCGATTCTCTGTATATAAAAAACGATCCACGGTACGAACAAAATATTTCAACATAAAATGTGGGTCTTGAATGTAATTTCCACTGAAAATTTTTCATAACTACGCAGAATAAATGTCATACATTTTTAAGAGAAATATTGTGAACATTTTATTTTTGTTGAGAGAGGCAATCTTGATTTTGCTCCAAATTCGACAACATTATCATTCCTTACAGAGGAAGCTTTGGTATGATTTAAATGATTTACGAAAATCTCGAAAAAATGCATGAAAACAAAGCCTCCTTAATGAGAAAGCAAAAAATTAAATAAAGCCAATGGAACTTTAGAACAATAATTAGATAGGCTTTAGATAAAATGTTATATCAAGATATTCGATCAATATCATTTTTTTAGCTATTAATTCCCGACTAACAATAAGCCAGTCGAAGATACAAATTTGCCATAGTGCCAATTTTTTAATAATTTTTACAAATAACAACAAAATTCAGATCAAATTTGGAACAAGATCAAGATGAACACTCCCGACTTTAAAAAAAACTTTATTCATCTCAAAAATGCACGAAATTTATTCTGCGCAGCTATAAACATTTCTGAGTAGAAACTGCATTCAAAATATCTGCATTTTATGTTCGAGCATTTTGTTTGCACAATGTATCATTTTTTATATACTTCTATTCGAAAAAATACGAAAATCAAAAATCGGTATTTAATTTTGGGTGAAATATAAGATCAGAAAATCTTAAATAATTTATACATATTCCAGATACTCTACACCACTCGCAAAAAAATGATAAACTTTTTTTCGTGACATCTGGAAACAGGGATGTGGCCCACTGTGCGCAGAATGCCTGCTATACTCAACGTTTTACGAAAATACAACGTTGTTATGTATTATCCGCTGTGCCATTGCTCTCTCGGTATATCGCGCATGAATCCAATCGCGTCACGCTTAACTCTTTCTCCTCAATGCTCGTTCTCATTGTTTTCTTTTGTATTTTTTCCCCTTCTGCCACTTTTCTTCTCTCTCGCTCTGTCGATTTTTCTTTCTAATTTAGCAGCCACCTAACTCTCGTTGCTGAGAAATCGTGCATACTGACCTCGTTTATCCCCAGACAGAACACCTGCTTCACAATGACGTTCGATTTTTATTTTCCGATTTTTTTTTTGTGAGCTGTAGATTGTTGAAAAGAGATTTTTCATCACGACAAAGTTTGTCATATACACACTCGGGCGACTCATTGGAAATCTTCATCGTGGTTAGCAGTTGGAGCAATAGTGAGGGTCAAGTCGACGAATGTTGTGCCTGTGATGAGTTTATTGTCTTTCGACAAATTTTTCGAAATTCAAAGAAACTTTGCCATTTTTTAATTGATAATAAATTTATGAGTTTCTAGAATCCTTAACTCGATACAAAAAAATGAAATATCCATTTAGCTCCAAAATTACAGGAAACTTTGTACTGGCAACAAATGATCTTGACTTTTTTCTTGTTTTAACAAAAACGTAAACAGAGGGTACGTTTTTTTTAAACATCAATGTAATGACCCCTTAAAATTATTTTTTCATCACTAGATCATTGTTTTAATGAACAAAAAAAATGGAGATTTTTATGTTAATATGCAAAAAATTGTACAGTCTATCTAACTTCGTTTTAAGGTCAATTTTTTTTTTGTATTTCTTCCTACACATTTAGAAAATCGGCTAATAGGTAAAATATCACAACTGCTAAATGGCACCGACGTATATTTACGTTGCTGGTAATTCAGGGGTTTTCAGGCATCAGTGAGTATTTTCGGTCAAGCGATATAACGGCTACACGGCGAAGAAGAATCTTACGCGATCGCGATTAGCTCCTGATACAAAATTCTCTCGGCTCACTTATAGTGAGTTGACTTAAATTTTGTCAACTCACTATAAGTGATATGTTGACTTACGATATCCCGACTCTTATCGCATTATCGTACAATCAGTTCCAACTTTTTTCTCTAATGTGGTATGAATATTAATAATTCCAACTGCGACAAATGGTACGTTTGAAGAATAATGAAATTCTTTGTGTCATTCATGGATTTCAATTTTCTAAGATTTCTTGATCAGTAAACATCATAGTAATTTATCGAATGAACATCACACGTACATCAGCAGTATTGTTAAAGATTAGGGTTTAGTTAAACAAATATTGTTTTTATATTTTTGTTTTTTATATGTGACAATCCACCCCGTACCTGGATTTGACCTCGACCTCTCCGATTTGGCTCATCATTTTTTGTAGGCTTAGGTGGACCCTCAACTGCACAAATTTTTTTTTCTGTTTTTTTTTTATTGCAATTTTTAAATATATTTTTTAAATGACATATCGAATGTCATAATTTA
Organism: Perithous albicinctus; assembly: GCA_964016905.1. Classification (NCBI taxonomy): domain Eukaryota; kingdom Metazoa; phylum Arthropoda; class Insecta; order Hymenoptera; family Ichneumonidae; genus Perithous; species Perithous albicinctus. The sequence continues at coordinate 14,777,765 of OZ024693.1, read as the reverse complement.
AAAACTTGAAAAAATTCTGAAAAATACTTTGTTCAATAACAAAATTATCTAGCTTATAGCCAACATGGGGAAGATTTTTCTTCTTACAGTTTTTAAGCGTTTTTTTATTTAAAAACTTATTAAAAAATAGAAAAAATGATTAATTTACTATAGGCGATTGGTCAAATGTTTATTTATGTAAAATCGGATTTTTCAGAATTTTTTTCAGATTTTTCTGAACTATGTAAATTTTTTGAAAACATTTTTTTAAAGTGACACATCGAATGCCATAATTTAAGAATCTGCAAAAATTCTAAAAAATACTCTATTGAATATCAAAACTTTCTAGCTTATTGCCAAAGTACGCAAAATTTTTCTTCTTATAGTTGTTAAGCTTTTTTTATTTAAGAAATTATAAAAAATAGAAAAAAAGTCAATCTACTATGGACGATATGTCAAACATTTCTGTATATTAAAATATTTATATATTATTTATATATTAAACATTTTTGAACCCAAAATTGTTTGTCTACGACAAATCCTTCTCTCTATAAAAATATCCAAAAAGAATAAAATCTTTAAAAAATACGTAACTTTTTTTTTTTTAAATACTATTTCACATACAGAAACGTTTGACGAGTTGCCCATGGTAGATTGATCTTTTTTCCATTTATTAATAATTTTTTTAATCAAAAAATCTTAAGAACCGTGAGAAGAAAAATCGAGCGTACTTTGGCAATAAGCTAGAAAATGTTGATATTCAACGGAGTATTTTTCAGAATTTCTGCAGATTTTTGAATTATTTTATTCGATATGTCACTTTAAAAATATATTTAAAAAAAAATTGCAATAAAAAAAAATATGTGTGAAGTTGAGGGTCCAACTAAGCCTACAAAAAATTATGAACCAAAATCGAAGAGGTCGAGATCAAATCCAGGTCAAAACGGGGTGGAATGCCCCATATATATATTTTTTGTAGATTATAAAAAAAAATCCCCAGCGGCCCCAAACACAGAGAGAAAGATAAAAATGTTGTAATTGGTCGTTATAGCCAATGCAATCTCTTAATTATTGCCATACATGGACAAATGATTAAGGGGGACGAGTTCCTAGGCCAGAATATTTTAGGTTTTGGGACAAACAAAAAAGTTTAAAAATTCATACATATATTTTTTTAGAAACTTGTTTGTCTCATCGTAGCCAACTATATTAGACCTTTTGATCCTCTTTCATGGACAACTTCATACCACTCGACCTCGACACCTTACACATCAAGTTCAGGGGTTCGTGAGTCCCAGAAAAGTCGAAAAGGAGGCTTGAAACTAGATCTGTCAAGATTTTAATCCAGTCCAAAGTGAAACGCGATCTTTCGCAGGTCTAATTATAGCATCAACCTCAAAAACTTTCGTCTGTTACTTGTGAGTAAAAAATGTGACTGTAAGGAATGTCATTACAGCGATTCTGATTTAACTCCAGTTATAGTATTTTTGATTGACGATACCACTCTTACGTCTCAGTTTATCGGAACAATATTAATTAAAATCCGGAGTATGAAACTAGCTGTCAACGACTCAGGAGTTGTTGTCAGGAATCAATATTTCAACTCTATTGATCCTGCTTAGAATTACCAATTAAAACTGATAGAAACCGATCAAAAGAACAACATTCCGATTCAAAATTAATCAGTTTCAAAGGGTTTCAATCGGATTTTTGTCCTTTTAATGGGTTTTAATTGGATCCTTTATTCAGGGCAATTAACACAATCTATTTGAAATTGGTATAAAAACACATAAGGCAATAATCGATCTGTTAAAATTTTGGTATGTTAAGAGCAAATAGTGTGAACTTTTGATCAGTGTTGATTGATTTAGTGTTAATAGTAACACCTTTTACAGTGCTAAATTCACACAGCCGAGTGTGTTAAAATTTTTGGACTTCCACCTCAAAATTTTATACCCATTTGTGTTCGGGACTAATCGATGAAAATCAATAAATTTTGATTAATCAATGAAGAATTATGGCACGAAAAAAGGCCAAAAGATAATAATTGCATTTTATTTATTTATTTTCAAGTAAGATGTGTTGTAAGATTTGAGGTTGTAATGCAAATTGACACTAGCTATTGAACACCGGTGGTAAGGTGTGGATTTTATGAACACCGAATAGAGTTGAATTTTAACACCAGTTTTTTAAAACAGTGTACACTGTTAAAAAGATCTGCTGGAAATTTACAGTAAAAATCTGGATGTTTTTATTCATAAATTGGTATATTAAATTTAATGTAGAAGTGCAATGTACAATTGCACTACAACATACAAAAATTATGCATATTTGAGAATATAGCACTACTGCAATTTTATTTTAAAAACTTAGAAATTTCGCGTAGAAACTTTGGGAAGGCTGCTGTGCCCCTTAAATGCGAATTTTGGCAGATAAAAAAATATGCGTCCCTCAGATTTTTTAGTTCTACAGCATATATAAGAATTATCAAAATAAGTGGAGCGGTTAATTAATCGTTAAATAATTACAACTATTTAAATTCCATTATAGTAACAACGGAAACGTTGATTTAACTATAAACATAGTCACATGGACAAACAATTAACAATTGACAGTTAATCGTAGCCAGGGGCTTATTTAAATGTAATACTATAGAGTTATTTCCGTCTAGTAATTAGACAATTATTTTATAATAACACCGTCGTCGAAAACTTGTTACTTTCACAAACTGTTAATGGCTCCTCCTTCATAGAGTCTATTATAACAATTGTAATCTACGATTATGAGATGAGAATTGAAGATCCATCTAACTTATCCAACTTGTTTGAAGATTATTCAGGCCCACCTTCGTATGCATACTGAATGCACTGTGTAGCGCGTTATGATGCATTCCTTAATAAGTAAATAGAGCAAGTAATGGATTCACCAGTTGGCACGAGAGGGTTGCCTCGAGAGACCAAGAGACAGAGAGGGAGACAGAGAGAAGGACGACGAGGAAGCGTTGTGTCTCGAGCCAAACTGAGACGACGAGAGGGAGAGTTTCGCCGTCTTCAAGTTTTGCCAATGCAGAATGTACGGCAAAGTTTATTCTACGAAATATCTTGTTAGAAGCAAACGCACGTGAGAGAAGTGAAAATCCAGTAGCTTCCCATGACGAATGGCTGTGTAAAGCAAGTAAAGCGAGAGTCTTTCCTACCATGAAGACTGAACGTAGCCATCGAGCATTCGAATCTCAACGAGTCTCTTGGGAACTATGTTGAATCCTCTCGTCATTTTATTCCAGTCGAAAAGATTTGCAGTGGAAAGCATAAAAAGCAAGAGAGAGGGAGAAAGAGAGCCAAAAGTCCAGAAAAGGTCGTTAAATTCTCATGGTAACGTACCTCTCCGATCGACGACGACGACGACGACGACGATTTTTAGTCAACGCAGTTACTCAAAACTTTACATAGCATCTCTTGAAAGAGCTACCTTGTATCGCAGCATCAGTTCTATTTGCTAGTTGAAGTATGCCATCGTTACAAAATTCTTTTTGATGTACCTGCCTTCGCTGGGTTAACGTGAAAAATAAATAATAAAAAAAAAAAATACGATATGAAATATTAGATAGGATAGCACAGAATGAAAGAGCGCAACTGTAGATACTGCCGCCGGAGATTTGGTGGATATATAACGAAACTGATTGCGACTCCTCGTTGCAACTGAGTGGACACGAAAGTCCTGAAAGAGTGACCGGGGCTCGTTGAGTCACTCTTTGCTTTAGAATTTTTCAACATTTTTTTACTGAGTATTTCGGGCTAAAAATGACATCATTTTTTAATGCGTTTCTTAAGTTACAAATCTATAATTGTATATCTTGACCCTAGCTTACTAATGTAAAATATGTATTCTTATTGCTACTACTATGGGTTTGTAGAACCGTACGAATTATGACGACGCATAACTTTCGAAATTATTTATAGTTTTCAAAGGTTTTGTTTTGTTTCATTTACGCATTAGAGTTTCATTAACTCGTTGGTTTTGTATTTTTCAAAAGTTTTATTTTGTTTTATTTACGCATTAGAGTTTCATTAACTCGTTGGTTTTGTATTTTTCAAAAGTTTTATTTTGTTTTATTTACGCATTAGAGTTTCATTAACTCGTTGGATCTAGGAAAATGAAATTGTCAATATTTTTTTTGGCGAGATAAATGAGATTTTGTAAATCAGAAATGGGCGTTCAATGGAAATATTTCGAATAATTTGTGCAACAAATAATTCTGATTAATTCTTATGCAAAACTCATAACATCAATATTTCAGCAATAATAAGAATAACGTGAATAACTTATTTATTCACAATGAATTATAGTATTTAATTGACGTAATAATAAGCAATTATTAAGTCATAAAAACATTTCAAATACTTTTTTTGTTAAAAGTATGCCCATTTGCACATTGTGAAGAATGTTACGGGTTTGAAAGTGATTAATAAGAGCTGCTCCAGGGCAAGTGGTTATTCAGTCAAGTATTTTATGCAATGTCGAGTTTAGCACTATGCTTCTTTATTATTTTCCATTGTTTCACAAAGCTCATTCTCTGAGGAAGTATTTTATTAAATTTTGGCTTCTTCATAGAAGAAGCTAAAACTGTGACAAAAAGAGTAGTCATAACCAAGCTTCGTTGGTATTGCATGTGCACAGAAATAAATCGAATTAAATATTTTTATTCGAGGACGCTACCACGAAGTAGCTGGATTTTAATAAATAAGTGGAGCAATCACAACTCGATTGTAATGTTGAATTTAATAGAAATCTATATTGTAATAAGAATTTTTTCTTATTAATGAACAGCTCGATTTAACCAAACTAGATTATAAGATTTTTCAGTTATATTGATTTTTTTTTAAATTCATAATGCATTGAATATACGAAGGTAATTAATTAATTTTTTTGATTGAATATACATATATCTTCTGAATCGTATATTATTTTTTAATATTTAATTCCAGACGGCCGATAATAATAATTAAGTGAAAAGATTATTTCCTCTATAAGGAAGGCAAAATTGATGAACATACTTGTGCAAGATGAAAAATAATGAGGATGCCAGGTTCTACTTTGTAGCCTTTAAAAAATTGCATTAAGTCTTTCAGCTTCAAAACGGTTCTATGTATTGCACAGCTGAAATTTAACACACAACTGGAGCACTTATAACCCGACTATCATGTTGAAGTTAATACAAAATTATATTTTTATAAAGAGTTTCCAAGATTTCTGTTTTTTTTATAGCATTTATTTAACGTCGCATCAACATCGTGGTTTTTAGCGACACAGAATTTCATAAATTACATAGGTAGTCAATTTTAAAAATTATATTCTGTCATACATGTTGATTTGTTTCAATAGTTCAAGTACTTTTACACAAAGTCTTTTATCACTGAGGCACCTCGTGATGTCCGGTGGAAACTGGAGGTTCGATCGAACACTTTGCAAGGCACGGCGATCTACGATCATGTGTTGTACCGTAAATATACATTCGCATAAATTGCATTTCGGAGGTGTCTCTTTTGAGAAAAGGTGGCTGTGTGTAGCATTCGTGCGCCCGATTCGGAAGCGCGAAATTATGCATTCATCTCTTCTGTTAGAGCCGATGTATGGTGGAGGTTCATCTGCGCTGCTCCGGATTTGGTGCAGTTTGCTTGTTACCGGTGTTGGTCCAGATATCATTCCACCGTTTATGAGCTATTTCTCGGAATGCCAGCTTATATTCTTTTATCGATATCGGTTCATTTATCGGAGGCTCGGAGGATAAGGCGGCTCTCTTAGCTGCATTGTCTGCATCCTCATTACCTTTGATGCCTTCGTGTGATGGAACCCACACTAGCTTTATCTCCTCAGGGTTGAAAGTCGAGATCAGCCTTTGAATTTCTTGAATTCGGTAGTAGTTAGTAGCTGGATTTTGCGTTGCTACCAGAGTTGATTTCGAGTCAAGATTTTTGTTGATGAGTGAAAAATTTGATTTGAGTACAATATTTAGATTATAAGGCTTAAAACTGCTGATTTTTTTTTCAGTTCATAAAAGCTTGTACATCGAGGTTAAATAATTAATCGTCTTAATTGAATATATATATCTTTTCAGTCGTATATTATTTTGCTTCCTCATAAAGGAATGTTTGTTTTCGTGAAAAACATTTTTTCGAGATGTTTATGCCAGCATACTCAGAATGGTCCAAAACGTCGAGGAAAGTGATTGGACGCGAATCGGTTATAAAATAAAAATTTTACAGCATTAAACATTTTTTGAAAAAATCGTTTCCACGCTATAACTTTGGTAAATAACGATATGTCAGGCTAAAATTTTGAACACAAACGAACTTACAGTGAACCATGATTGGTGCCCAGTTTGGCGAGAATCGATAGAGTGGTTCAAATTTTATTGGAATTTTAATTTTTTTTTCAAATGTCCGTAAACACTTCTACTTTTCTAAATTCTGGGATGACCGGCTGCAATTTACCACGTGATTTCACAATTATTGAGTATCGAAGGTGAATTTACTTTAAGGAACGGTCCGTATGTTGATAAATTTCGATTTTATTAAAAAAAAAAATAAAAACATTGCTGTCGCGATAAAAAAAATTTTGACTTTTTTAGGCAGATTTCAATCAAATTTGTCATACATATGGATTGTCGTAGAACTAGGTCTGGGTATAAATTTTACGCAAATCGGTCGAGCGGTTCAAATTTCAAATGTCAGGTTTAAATTTGTTTTACTTCTAGACTATAAGGTTTTAATTCAAATTTGGCACAAGTCGGTCGAGTAGTTCGAATTTTATAACATTCTTTATTTTTTTAAAAACCTCGTTTGCGCACTAGCTTGCTCAAATTAAAAGATATCTGCTTCAAATTTATTTCACGTATTGAGCACCGTGAAGCAAGGTTTGAGTACAAATTTGGATAAAATCGGTTGAGAGGTTTGAATTTCATGACGATTAAAAAATTTCAAAAAGCTTGTGAATGCGATTTTTATAGTGGACAATTTTTTTCACGCACAAACAAGCTTGCAAAATAGAACCTTGCAAATTGCTTCCTCATTATTTTACATTATTTAAAAATGTTTACACATATGCAAAGTAGAACTTTGCAAATTGTTTTCTCCCACAAAGCTTCCTCTATGAGGAAGCCAAAGTAGATAAACGTACTTCCGAAGCAATTTCCAAGCTTCCACTTTTTTAAATATTTAATTTCAAACAGCCGAAAACAATAATAAAATAAACATTTTTATTTCTTCTATAAGGAAATCCAAAATTGATCGACATATTTCCTTATTCAGGAGATTCTGTACAACGTGAAAAATAATGTCGAAGCTATGTGCAAGGATCTACATTACATCCATTTTTTCAATCCACCTTACTCTACTTGCCCCTGATCCAATTAGCCCCAGTCTCCCTTACCTTCCTTCACTGTGTCAGCATTGAAAAAAACGCGGCTCTGAAATATTTGGATAGGATATCGCAAAACGAAATAGCACCACAGCCATCACAGCGGCAAGAGTCACGCTGGATATATAACAAAACTGATTGCGACTCATCGTCCAACCTCAGTTGGACGAAAGGCGAGAGGAGTACTGCACAACCATCGGCCACTCTCCAGTCTCTCTCCATTGCATCCACTGATAACACTTTTTGTGTTCAACGCGAGTGCTTTCACGGGATGCTAGCCTTTCTACTTTTGCCTTATCTCAATGCATTCGAAACGACTTTTGCTCCGAATGATATTTCAGTCCCGCCCGCCAGTAATCAACGTTCCTATTCCGCAGCTTCTTTCCAAGCTAAAAATTTATACTGGTTTTAACTCTTTTAGTCTAACGAGGACACTTCATAGTCGTTCTAATTTAAATTGAGACGAAGTGGAGTATATACATGGGCTGTAAATCGTAATTATACGTTTCTGCCAGTGAAACGCGAGGAGGAGAGAAGGAGAAAAAAAAAAAAAAAATGAAACAAAAAAAGAAAGAGAGTGAAGTGATGACTTTCAGTGTCGTTGGAAGGCTCGAACGAGGTCATGGCAACGAGACGACTGGTCGCGATACTTACGGTCGATTATGTACATAACGCTCGACCAAGCGGGAGAGTGTGACCCATTCAATGTACTCAATTAGCTATTCGTTGATTATTCATTGATTGCCGAGGATATCTAAATCCGGGAGTCGATCCTGTATTATGTTACGTAGCTTTAAAGTAGTCGTTGCGGTACAGTCAAGACAATTGGGTACTGAGATTCGAAAAATTCTTCATATTGTATAGAAGTACCAGCTTTGGCCATCCCCGATACTTTAGTACTTTTTGTGGATACAATTACGTTTTGCCTGTACACAATTGTGATTTTTCAAAGGGTCGTTTATTTTAGAAAAGTTTCTAGTTGTTGTATTAACATCAATTTGTCTTAATTGCAAAAAATACTGTACGTAAAAAATGGTTCATCAACCAATTCACGAAAATTCTTAAGGTACATTTTCAGACTGTACAATTGATTAATTACACTTGATGTTGTACGCATCAGTCTTTAATGCTTTTGTGGAGATTTTCATGTACTAAAAGGTTTACTTTTCATGTACTAAAAGATGGCCACAACTTGTGCATTGAATAAGCATGATACTCCACTTGTGACCATGACAATATTAGTATTGGTGTCTTGTAAATTACAACATAATCAATAGATTTATTTACAAGGAATAACTAGAAGAACATAAAAAGAAAAACAATCCTAGGAAGACAAATCCGACAAAATATAGTGTAAACAAGTCTGTAAAGTAGAACCTTGCAAATTGCTTCCTCATTATTTTACATTTTTTTAAAATGTTTACATGCATGCAAAGTAGAACTTTGTAAATTGTTTTCTCTACAAAGCTTCCACTATGAGGAAGTACGTTTATCTACTTTGGCTTCCTCATACAGGAAGCTTCGTAGAGAAAACAATTTGCGAAGTTCTACTTTGCAGACTTGTTTGTGTGTAATACAAAAAAAATATTAAAAAATTTGTCTAATATAAAAATCGTATTCACAAGCTTTCTGAAATTTTAAAATCGTCATGAAATCTAAACCTCTCAACCGATTTTCTTCAAATTTGTACTCAAACCTTGATTCACGGTGCTCAATATGTGAAATAAATTTGAAGCCAGTATCTTTTAATTTGTGCAAGCTAGTGCACAAACGAGATTTTTCAAAAAATAAAAAAATGTTATAAAATTCGAACTGCCCGACCGATTTGTGCCTGATTTGAATTAAAACTATGTTTTATCATTGTCTAGAAGTAAAACAAATTTAAGACCGATATCTCGCAATTCGCGCGAGTGAATGCTCGAACGACATTTTACAAAAGTTAAAAAACGCTATAAAATTTTAACCGCTCGACCGATATGCGTAAAAATTGTACCCAGACCTAGTTCTAGGACAATCCACATGTGTCAAAAATTTGATTGAAATCTGCCTAAAAAAGTCGAACATTTTTTTTTCACAACAGCAACGTTTTGCTTTTTTTGGAATAAAATCGAAATTTATCAACATAGCGACCGTTCGTTAAAATAAATTCATCTTCGATACTCAATTGTTAAGTCACTTGGTAAATCGCATTCCAGAATTTAGAAAAGTAAAAGTGTTTACGGAGATTGAAAAAAAAATTAAAGTTACAATAAAATTTGAACCACTCTATCGATTCTCGCCAAACTTGGCACCAATCATGGTTCATTGTAAGTTCATTTGTGTTCAAAATTTCAGCCTGATATATCTTACTTTACACAAGTTATAGCGTGAAAATGATTTTTTCATAATTTTCAATTAATCTGAATTTTTTTACCGATTCGCGTCAATTGCAGTCCCAAAAGATTTTGTATGATAGCCCACTTGCGTACCAAATTTGAGGAAAATACATAAAAAATTGCGGCAGTTATCATGCCAACAAAGCAATTTGCACACACACACACACATAAACAGACATTTCGTACAAATCACTTTTCTCGACGTTTTGGACCAATTCCGAGCATGCTGACATGAAAATCTCGAAAAAAAAAGTCACGAAAACAAAGCTTCCTCTATGAGGAAGCAATAATACCCGTGGATTTATTAGCGGAAGCCGAGTTATTATCATTTTTTGTAAACTTTTATTATACATTTTTTGTACATCTTGTGGAACCACCAGATTTTTTTTCTTTTTTTTTTTTAACGTGTACAAACATTTTTTTAAATCTTAGTACTTGATTCACTTGACTGTACCGCAAGGATAACCTTACATTGCCAACGGGGAATTCCCCTGTAGATGAAAACAAACATGTTCACTGTCAAGGTAATCGAAACCGTGCTGAAATAAACGCTACACGCAGCCTCGCGGAAAACCAGTTGTAAGACAATCTCACGATGAGTGGGATACGATATAACATTCGTATATCGGGTATTGTGAACGTAAACGAGACACCGATTAAATAGAATTATTATTTTTACGCAACGATGAGACACGATCGTAATTGACAGTGATTAACGTCGTCACAAGGAAACACATTTCTCAGTGAATCTTGTGCTTGCTATTGTTGCTTTGTGAAATGCGGAGATCTTATATAAATTTCCGTAGATGTGTGGGAATAATTCCTACCGAGTAATTTTTATTGATAACAGAGTTTGTGTTACTGTTAATTAAAACGAAGATTTATAAAGTGTGCTGAAAAATGTTGATGTAAGGATTTCTGGGGCGTATAAGAGAGTGTGTTTTGTGTCGTGAAAAATTTGATCTGAAATTTTGTTTGTGGGAATTATTGATCGAAAGACTGCACTTCCGGTATCTTGGCATAAGCGAACACGGTAGTGCATGTTGAATTATATTTTTAAAGAACTTTACGTTGAGATGCTACCGCGTCTCTTGATAAGTATGAGGCATTCCAGACCAAATCGACACTCGTATTTTTTTATTTTCTAGTTTTTTAAATTATAATTTGTTATGATCACAATCACGAAACATGGCGATTAATTTTTTTTAAGTATTTTATCGATGCTTTTTTTATGTATCGTAAATTCTTTGCTGAGAGAATAAAAAATGAGTGTACTCCGAAGATTGTCATGAAACTAGGATAGCAGCAAAAAAATTACTAGGAATAAATGTCGGAAAAGTCGATGTTCCGAACTTTCAAGTTTTGTGAGTTTTTTTTTTCTCTATAAGAAGCTGTATTTGTTCGTCAGTTTAAAAAAACACCTTGACGAGGGAGGGAGCCGAAAAAATCTCCAAACTTTGAATTTTCAATATTTTTCATTCCGAAAAGCAGTATTTCCTCGCTCCTTTTAGTGTTTTGGTGATCATTCAGAATTGGGGTCTTCCTATTGTCAAGTACATTTTGCTTTTTATTACGAAAAAATAAATAAATTTTTGTCTGAACAATTTATTTTTTTTAACCAACAATGTGCTGTATATTTAAAAAATCTAAAAATTAGTGTGGAGTGTTTTTTTATATCGCTGTTTAACATACAATAAAACAATAAATAATCAGCATATGTGCCTGGAAATCTGAAAAATCAGGAATACTCAGGGGAATGTCGGGGATTGTTTTTTTTTTTTTTTTTTTTCGAAAGACAGAGCAAATGTCAAATCATGCATTTATTTTCAAGCAATGCGATTCTAAAACCGAAAGAAGTGGATGCATTTTTTAGTCAATGAGACAGGATACAGATATTCATTATTTTTGTTTGCCGATATTTGCAGACGGGAAAATGTATTTATTTAGGTACACTTTTGACATAAGATATAAAACATATCACCTTTTTATGCTTATTACGAGCACATACATATTAATACGCCAATATTTATATTTGTGAAACTTGAGTTTATTCTTACGGTATATTTCATTATAAAAATTAAATAAGGTTGAAGTTTGTGTCATAATTCTAAGGATGTTCCTATTTTTATTGACTTTTCGTATTGTTGCAAGAAAATGATGCAAAGTAGAACTTTGCACGTTGCTTCCTCATTAAATCTCATTTTTCACAAAGCCACCTCTATGAGGAAGTTTATTTATTAATTTTGGCTTTCTCATAGAGGAAGCTTTGTGAAAGATGAGATTTAATGAGGAAGCAACGTGCAAAGTTCTACTTTGCATCATTTTTCATTTTAATTAGCATTTTTTAAATATATTTTATAACCTCTATACTTTTGGTAGTTGCTTGTGCAACAACACAAATTAAAAGTTAAAAATGTATTATGTATTAAAAAAAAAACAAAATACATTACACGAGACAACGAAAATTCCGTAATTAATATCGATGCATCATATTTTCATCTGGTACAAAGCTTTTACTTACTTTCTTAATTTTTACGGAAGTTAGAGCGAAAATTGAAATTCTTTGAAAAATTCAAAATCGTGTAAAATCCGATCGACTCTACCGATCATCACCAAATTTCGTACGTAGCATCGCTGTATGTTATCTTTCGTCTGCAGAACATTTAAATTGATATGTTGAGGTTCCACGTGATTTAGAGCAAAATTATTTTTATTCGATAAAATTCATAATTCTATAAAATCCGAAACGCTTTACCGATTTCGTCGAAATTCAATACCAAACAACATTCAACCTGTCCTCAGTTGTGAAGAACTATTTAGCTGAATCGTCGAAGTTTTACGAAAATTAGAGCGATCACGCAATTTTTTTGAAAAATTAAAAATTCTATAAAATCTGTATATATGGATACATTTTGTTAAAAATCACACCAATTAAAGAGGAGTTACTGCTCTACTTGCCTGCCAAATTTGAGCTCGATCCATCGTGCCGTTCGTTAGTTATGGACGATTGAATTTTCTGCCCCTGGAACACACACACACACACGCACATGCCCACATACACACATTTTTTTTTAGACGTTTTAGACCATTCTGAGTATGCCGACATGAAAATTTCGAAAAAAAATTTTTTTTCGCGAAAACAAAGCTTCCTCTATGAGTAAGCAAAAATGAGAAAACATGGATTACTTGAAGTAAAAATATTTGTCGGTCAGACAAATTGTGGAGAAATGATAATAATAGTAAGGTAGGACGTAGCGAAACATTCTGCGAGTGCGCGCTGAATGTTAATAATGAATATCTGCAGTTTCATACGGAATTAATGGGCATGCGAAACGTGAGGTTAAGTAGATCAAACCTAACTTTGTTACGGCAATTGGAACAAGCTTCATATTGTCGCATTATTAGTGAAATGGCCCGCAAAAATTAGCTTAAATTGCAGAAAGATTGCTTCAGTAATAACGAAGCTATATTAGCTCTTTAAATGTACCCATTAAAATAGCGTTGTAACACGCATTAAAACCCAACATGACCTCTGATATGATAAAATAACGTCTTTTAAAAAATAGTATCTAAGATGTAATTTGTGAAATAAATATATCTACATAAATGCCAAAAATGTATTCTCTTGATTTAGGCTCAGAGTTTGCATACGAATAGTCAGAAAAAAAAAATATTCGAATGCTAATGTTGAAAATCTGAAAAAAATCATGGAATTTGAAACCTTCGATAGAGAGGTAGTATTTACCACCGTAAATACATCAAATAAATAATCATTAGAAAGATGTGAAAAACGTGGAAACTTCAAATTTATTTACGTATCTATACGTAAATAAATAAATAAATAAATAAAATAATAACGGCATAAAAAGATTGAAAAAAAAACAACTCTTCGTAACCGGAATATAATCAAACATTCATAACACCGAATATTCGTTTAATTTAATTAAAATTTCATCGTACCAACTATATTTGTAATTCGGAGTTTATTAAATTCAAATATTTGTTTCAATTGATATCAAAATAATTCATTTAACGTATTATACTAATTTAATCAGCTGGTATGCAAATATAAATAATGGATCGTTTTCACTGATAATAATTTTTCTTTAAATATTATATTCCGATAGCTGCCATTTATTTACATTTTATACCTGCAAAAATTCACGTTTGTATTATTCTCATGAAATTAATCTTCAACCATTTTAATGATTTCTTGTTCTATTTTCAGATTAACTGGAGAAGGTGCGATACGATAAATATACATCGTACCTGGTAGCGGGGCTCTCGAGGATTGACGATAGAAGGATCAAAAATATTAATCGAGAAGGAGCCAACAAGGAAAGTCGAGGGAGTTTGGTAGAAATTCTGATCTCCTCGTGTATTCGCTTTGCAGTCGTACCAGACTGGACGAAGCGGAAGCGCGGACGGAAAATCCGCGCGCGCCTTGATTAAAGGCGACACGGGTGTCGATAGCCGATCATCCATAATAGACGGGCACGATGGCTGATGATTTGGCCAAGGTGAGTTCCACCTTCGCGGAGGATTATATCGTGCGAAATTGCTTGAATTCCACGAGAGTCTATTGCGCTATTTATTATTATCCAGTGAAGCTATAATAATCTTTACACAGCGTTAAAATATACGAGGGTCGTTTTACGGGCTCCCAGCATTTTATTTTATTTATTATTTTTTTTTTTTATTGTTTTTTCAATGACGATAATGATTTATCGACGAAGGCTGGAGGACGGATCACTGGGATGCCTCGCTCGAGCTAGGCAACCTCGATTTCACTGTGTTATATATCTATTGACGCGCTCCCTCCGGCATAGAACAAGAAAACGTTCGTGACGCGTCGTGGCTGGTACCGCGAACGCCGGAGCCACATAGATTTTACCCGATCGGGTCGCCTTAATAAACCTTCGGCGATTCACTTTCGCGAAATATCGCTTATCCTATTTGTGACATAGATGTTAGACTGGCCGAAAAAAAAAAAACATTTTCTTTCTACTTCCCACGTCATAAATTTATAATTTATAGACAGCATAATGTTGAACCTCGTGTAAGCAAAATTTCTTGTCAATTTTTCATAAAAGTGGATTTTTGTATTTCTTATTTGATTAACACGATGAAAATCGAATTTTCTGTTTAGACGAATATAAAAAACATTCTACGCAGTGAACGGTACTTTCTGTTGTAGCGTTTGATAGCTTAGATAATTTTTTTCAATTCAGCGTGTTTTAGAACATTTTAGGCTGCATAGTATCCAAGAAGTTTACATTTGCGGTAAAAGTTGTTTTTTTACTTTTCAAAAAACGGTTACTCAAGATAAACTACCACCCTCCTCGGTGGAAGAACTTAAAAATGTTTGCATAAAATTCGCCAAGTAGATGAAAATATTATGTTTAATACAAATGAGGCACATTTGCGATTATTATTATTATTTCCTTTATTATATACTTATTAAAATGTCGAAAAATTATTTTTTAACTACGCACGTCAGAAAACTATATCGTTTATACGATAAAATTAAACCTTGTAAAGAATAAACACTATATGAACTTTCTAAGATGTGACGTGAAGGCTGGAAAATAGTTGTATATGAAAATCCTTCACGTCACCTCGTAGAAAAACCTCCTGAAATCGTGACGAGGCTGCATACAGGGGACTCTCTGACTATTCGTCGCAGTGAATATAGTCGAGTGTGGTCAGACGTCCATCTTGCGCCCATACTGCCACTCCCTTCCTTTCTACGTTGTTTTTACGAAAAATTTAAATAATATTTATCAGGTTCAGCTGCGAACTCAGCGTAAATGCATCGGAAGAAGCATTTTATTTGCAAAATTGTATTCAGTTTGTTGCACTTGGTATAAAGTTCCAAGAAATTATTTGTGATAACTACAGCTGCTTCCTTAACATTTTACTTGTCGATGACTGGTGCATTCACTCCACTCAATTCGACCGAAATTTTTGTTTCAATGAATCAATGAATAGCAAGCGTGATAGTTACAGATATGAGCATATCGAGTTGTTTTTATCGACGTAGGCATCACAGACTCTAAAACGCTGCTTGAATCTGTATCAGAATTGACTTTTGAACTCATTCTATTTACTCATCTAGTCTATTAATAATTTCATAATAATTATTGTTTTAGAATATGCTCTTATTAAAAATGAATAAATGAATCTCCATAAAACTTTTAAAATAAGCCATAAAAATGTAAACAATGGCGAAAATGTTGGATAAATTGTTGTCCCCATTATCCATTATTAGTGTTCTTATATCATTTTTAAAAGAATCTTTGTAGAAAATAATATTTCCTCTTTTTAATAAAATATTTGTGCATTTTAACAATTACAATATAGGATATTCTAAAAAAAACTAATATAAAATACAATAATTGGAATAAATGAACAAATACAGTGAATGCAAAAGTAACATTATGATTAAAATTCTGGTCTGCAGTGCGCCTACCTGTGCATGTAGGCTGCTTTTGAGGCATAATAAAAAAAATGGTTTGCTCTTCCTCACGGAAATAAAGTATATGCAAGACATTTTTCTACTTTCATAAAAGAAATCAATATCTCAGATATATTATTGGATATATCTCTTTCCCAAGGAGACTGCTCATCTCTGATTATTTGGCAGTACCTCGACTCTACATGATGCAACTCTGCAAATCCCGGACTGTCCAAGAGCCAAGTCTCCAAATCACTTGTTCTTCAAATGCCAACTCTCCAAATCACCAATTCTCCAAGTGCCAACTGTCCAAATACCCAACTGTCCTAGTGATAACTATCCAAATCACTGATTCTCCACGAACCTCCAAAAACTTTTCAAATCATCAATTCTGGAAATGTCAGCTCACCGAAAAAGCAATGTCCCAAGTGCTAACTTTCCAAAAACTGACTCTCCAAATGCTATCTCTTAAAATCACCCATTTTCCATGTGTTAAATCTCCATTACACCGACTTTCCAAGTGCCAACTGTCCAAATTTCCAACTAACCTAGTGCTAACTATCGATATTGCGGACGGTCCAAGAGCCAGTTCTCCAAATCACCAATTCCTCAAATGCCAACTTTCCGAATCACTCATTGTCCAAGTGTTGACTCTCCAAATAACCAATTCTCCACATCCCAACTCTCAGAATCATCAATTTTCCAAGTGTCAAATCTCTAACTCTGCCAACCGCAATCTGTCCGCGACACCCCAAGTGTCAACTCTCTTTACCGATAATGGAGAATTGACATTTAGATAGTCGAGTATTGGAGAATCGGCAATTTTGAGTGTTTTATCATTTTCATTCAGATACATATTGCAAAAGCTCCAAGCAGGCATTGTTTTTAGAGTAGGCACTTTGAAGAGTAGTATGATGCAGTAGTATCGGCAGTCAAGGTACTGCCGATTATTCACGAAGCAAAAAACTCCTAAGTTTCTTCGTGCACGTTAAATTAAATTCGTGCATGTTAAATGGTAGAAGCGTTTCGCGTCATAACCGGATACGAAAATTTCCGTGTGTCCTTCAGCAGCACATACGATGGCCGATTCACGCGGCTTCAAGCCAATAAACCAGCTGTGGAGCGCGGCAGTCTCGGGTGATCCGGATTCCGAGTGTCTTTACGAGGAGATCTCGGGTCTCTCGTCGTCACGCGAGGGTGTACCTGGCGGTGAGTTACGTGGTGCGGGTGTAACGGCCGCAACGATAGTCGTTGCCGGCGAAGGCACGCTCGACCGAGCGCGCAAGAAGAGAAAAGTCGGCCACGATCATCATCAACAACAACAACAACAACAGCAGCAGCAGCAGCAGCAGCATCAGCAACAGCTACAAGAGGAGGTACTTGTACGTCGCCTCGACGGAGACGACTACGAAACAACGCGTCTTGGCAGCAGGGTGGAGGAGCATCGATATGCGCCACGTAGTTACTACGGGGAGACTGGAACAGGCGGTCAAATCGAAGCGGCTGCGACTTTCAAGCTGACGAGGAATAGAAGCGAGGCCGCCCGCTATCTGCAGTCAGCAGCCGCAGCCGCAGCTCACTATCATCAACATCAGCAGCAGCGTTATTATCAGCATCATCACGTCGGTAGCTTGCGACGTCCGGGTGCGAGGCCACGGCATCATCAGTTCGCACGGGGCCCATTCAGTGATGAGACGCAAGAAGAAATACAGGAGGACGATGAAGCCACTCTCCGGGAGATGCTCGTAAGGTACGTTCGTCAAGACTCTTATCGCACATCGTTTCAACGCTCTGGAATTAATAAACATTAAATAAATAAGACACTGATGCTATAATTGAGTGTCGGAAAAGTGTGAGAGAAGAAACTGCTGCTCGAATATTTGCGTCGAATTCACGATGAACAGAACAATCCGGATCTGCGTCGAGGATGAAAAGAATATCGCAACTCGGAGAGTGTCATTTAAGGCACGTCTCTACGGAGAGAAGGATATTAAAAAGGGAATATTTAGTCTGGCAGTCGAGAAATAATCCGGCAATTTCACGTATTTTCCTTAACTTTCTATTGTTCTGCTCTTTCTAGTGGACCGGAAATTAATCATTGTAATGCATTTTTTTTCCAAGTAAATTAGAAAATGAGAGAGTTTGAGATTTGCATTATTCGTCTATTAGAAATTTAAAATGGAAATAAGACTTTTAAAAATATTATTATTTGCAAATGAATGCACAAGGCAGTGCAGAATAATAATGTCTAATATTTTGACGAATGGGTGGATCAACTTGTTCGAAAACTAATTTAAAAAGCACTGTAAAAATTCTTTTTTTACGAAAATTAATAACAACGATTACTAGAGTTTCGTTAAATAGCATTTTTAAGGTATTTATATTTTTCCGTAATTTCGTGCTTATCGAGTTATTTGTAACCTAACTCGATTGAGTGACATTTGTAAAAGTTGAGACATCTGCGATGATACTTTGTGCTGCCTCATCAATCCTAAAATGTTATGAACGGCAATTTTTTAAAATTTAATGCATTGTATGTCAATCCTCATTAGGCATGTCCGACCTTTGCACATACTGCAGAGTGTGATACCCGTAAAAAAAAAACAAAAAAATAGAACTTTTAGCATTGAAATCCAGGACATAAAAAAGGTCGCGTTTAATAAAATTTCGAGATCAATGAAGACAGTACTAAAAATCGCATATATCTCAACCTCTACAAGTGTCATTAATTCATATTTTAAAAAACTCGATGAGCCTTAAGTTCTCGAAAAAATTGAATTTCATGAACCAGTACTAAATATCATCCCAAAATGCCCAACTTAAACAAGAATAATTTTTGTCCCTCCACGGTTTAAAATATAAATGAGCAACTCGTTAGCTCAAAAACGTGCTGTTTTTTAAATCCACCCTGAAGTCCAATTTGCCATAATGTATGGGATAATCTCTCTCCCACATTTTCGTATTCAGTCCGCTCCTCAAAAGTTTTTCTCCATGTCTGAAGTAAACACACTAGATTACAAACGCCAGTCCGGAGTGTCTGCGAGATCGAGAGATTCAAGTACACTCGAACTGGAGCCTTTTCTCTCTACACCACTAATTCCATAGTTTATAATTTATAAGGTCTCTTGATTCTTTATTTATTCTTTTTTTTTCTTTTTTTTGTCTTTTTTTTCTTCTTTTATATTCTCGTGCGATGACTCTATGACACATACGTCACTGAGATATACTTGTATACTAATCTATAGTATATATATACTATACTATACATACGTAGATGATTGCCAGGAGTGTCGATTGTTGCTGGGACTGTTCCATTCCTATATTTATATATATATAAATATACTTCTATTATTACTACTACTTTTACTGCATATACTAGAAAGTTATAGGCTGTTTTTTTTTCCTTTCTTTATTTACCTTTTTTTTTAATTATTTTAAAAATTTTTGCAACAACGAGGGAGTTTATTGTAACATATTATATTGACAAACAAGGCGCTCCCCCGCTTTTATACTTTTAACTACACTTACACAAACACTTACATATCATGAATACATGTTGTAGCAACAATCTCTACTGCGTATCATAAAAATAAAGAGAGATTGCATATTTTTCCAACAATGCAATGCAAGGCTTCACCATTTTACATTTATACGTATATTCATCATTTACGACATGAATCACACATGCTCTAGGCTCGATTATATCCTGTGCATATATAACGCGTGCAACAGACACCCTCGTTTTTTTCATGACATAAACACACGCGTTACATGTACCCGCAACTATAATACTACTTGAGACACCGTGTGTTTTTATACACTGTTTGTATACGTTTGTTAGTTGAAAAAAGAAATGATAATAATAATAATTACTCTGGCTGCGACGCTCGCAGGCTTACCACTGGTTGCTCATTCACTTCGTTCATATTCCCTCAGCTGGACGGTTGCACAAACGAGTCTCTTTTCTCGCGTTAATTTTCAAAAGCTTAGATGACTTTTGCCACAACAAATATCAAGGAGAGCTTCGAGATTCTCTCGCACCTCCCCCGCACAGCACGGAAATATTTTTGAAATATTGTAGAAATATTTCTTTGAGGTATGGCAATTAGGTTGGCCCAAAATAACTCAATGTTTGCGTTGTTCGCTTTTCCTCAGAGCCTAAAATAACAATTCTGAAGTTGATAAAAAAAATTTTTTAAATGTGAGATCGTCCAAAAGGATTGAAATTTTCGATTTCGGTAAAAATCGCAATTTTTATAATGTATAAATCGTTATTTTGTCACTTTCGTTTGAAAATCTTTACCGAAGCAATGATCGGGTTCCAAAAATGAGATTGATATTTACAAGTCAAAATTTGTATCTTTTACATAAGGACGATAAGTCTTTGTACAAACGGTCTTTTTAAATCAAATTAATAATGTCCTGGATAAGAAAAAAATTGGAAGAAAAAAGAATCTGCGATATTCGATGCAGGCTCAAATAATTAGAGCTCCGATCCGATTTTTTAAACCTGATCTTCGTTCCGATTATATTTTCAAATGAAAGTAATAGAGTAACGATTTGTCGAACTTAAATTTTTCGTTTTTACCGAAATCGAAAATTTCAATTGCTTTGAACGATCTCGAAACTTTTTATTTTTTACTTCAAAATCGTTATTTTAGACATATTTGAACTTAATTCCTAAGGAAGAGCAAAGAGTATTAAAATCTATTAACCAAGTTGTTAAAAATATTGCCAATCCTTTTTTGAACAAATAAACATTATATTTATAATATCATTCATTAAAAATATACTGCTTAAATAAAAGGTGTTATTATAAAAAAAAAAGTGAAAATGTATTTTTGGCATTTGTTAGAAAAAAGAAAAGGAAAAAAATTGTTATTTTTGCAAACTGGCACTCTAATTTTAGACAAAAAATGTTTACTATACTTATTTTCAACAATATTCCACAGAATTAAAATTCGTACTTAGCAATTAAATGTTTTACAGTGTCCAGCCCCAAAGTGGTCACCCTGAATTTCAATTGTAACAAAACATTGAAAGCATTTCTGCAATATTTCTTTCTCTGTACTGTGTTGGCCACTTATTTTTCTTCCGCTGGATTCGCTGGTGCGGCCCTCCTCAATCATTCATGATGTCACGCTGATTTTTGTAAATTCTTTTACGCCGTAATCATCATATAATCGTGATATCCTCTTTTCGACTTTCAAAAAAAAAAAAAAAAAAAAAAAAGGACATGGAATTGAGATGAAAAGAATTAATAAAAATATTTATTAATCTAAAAACCGGGAGAAAGGAAAGTAAACAAAAAAAAAGAAAAATCTTTATCGATGGGCCGTTCGTGATTGCAATGTCTCGCTCTCTCGTGGACACGCGGGCGTCCACAACGATGATTTCGATGAGTCAGTGTCCTCCTGTTGTGTTTTTTTTTCCAATTTTTTTTCTCTTCTAATTTTTTTTTTTTTTTTTTCATACTCTGGCAAGGGGTGAGTAAGCTGGCGGCGCGTCGCAAACGGCGATGATGCACCGCGTGCGCGCGCGACCCTCTGAACGTCGACGACGACGCCGTTGGCGTGCGTGTGCGTTAAACGCGAATAAAGAAATGCGTGATTAAACGATTTAAAAAGAAAATAATGAAGGAAAAGAAAAATGAAAAAAAGAATTTAAAAAAAAAAAAAAAAAAAGCGAGACCAATAAAATGAATATACGACACCGAAGCCGACGACGACGACGAACGCGGTGGAGGTCGCGCCCGAGTAACGCGAGCGTGTAATTCTCTAACCGCCAATCGTGCATACTTAATCGAACCACGACTGTGTTTCCAAACTAGGTAAAAGCTTACAGAGTACGAAGTAAGAGAAGGCGAAGGGGTCCGCAGCCCGCAAAAGAGTTATCGACGAGACATACCCGGTGCGCTTATCCTGCTATCGTGGACACACACGTCTCTACGCACGATCTCGATCACGACACGACAAAAAAGTCCTTCTCGAGGGAGTCGAGCGCTTACGATTCTGTGGGAGATCCCGGGTGTACCGTTCGTTCGTTATCGGATTTCGCCGAGTGACCACGAGTATTGAGCGCAAAAAAAAATACCAAAAAAAAACCAAAAAAAAAAAACAAAGCAAAAATAAAAAAAAAATCCGGAGGACAGAAAAGACGAGAGAGCGTAACAGTGACAGACACGGAAAAAAAATATATATATTAAACAAACAAAAAACGATAAAAAGCGGAAACGAGCCGAGACTGAGCGGAAAAAAAGCGTCGTTGTAAGACGCTACTAAAGTAAGACAGATATTGCTGCGTGCGAGTGAGAGTCAGGAAGAGGAAGTGAGTTTTGGGAGAGACGTATAGAGGCTACTGTAGTTTCGGAACACAGCCATGGTCTCCCTATCTCCCAGGTACATAACGACATCGTCACTGATTTCTCTTTCTATCTTCTCTATTCTATCTCTACTGTATCTCTACTCTACTCTATTCAAACCCAACTCTTGTATACCCCTCTTAAACTCCTTCTATTCAGGTTCATTAACATTCATTTGTGCTGTATTTTCCCCACTCCCACCAGTCTTTTCACACCTATTCACACCACCACACGACGCATCTGACGCTTTGAGTTTTTTTTTTTTTTTTTTTTTTCATATCCTCAAATCTTGTCTTTTTTTTTTAACTATCACCCTGTCGCTCTATCAGTCTCACCCTTCTCCACTCTTATTTTTTAATCACGCAATCGCTGTGCACATCGATTCCAAACTCTCGATTTTCAATTCGGTTTTTTTGTTTAGTTTTTTTTTTGCGGATTTTTCGAAAGGAAACTCGTAGAGATATCGTTTGTTACGCGTAACGAGAGGTCACAAGCACTAATTGCATCGTGTCCACATTTCTCAGTCATGATAATTCGTTGTAAGGTAAATGAACCCATTCACGACTGTGTTTTTCCGGATTTCGAACAGACGATTAACGTTAATTCTAATACATCATTTTTTTTACTATATAAATGTAAATATCTATGTTTAATAAATAAATTAAAACAAAATAAATAAGAATCTTTAACATGACAGAAATTAACTTCATTTTAAAAAAGAACTGGAACAAGAATTTAAAGAAAGTACAATCGATAGATGTCCAACTGTAATGTTAAATACATTTTTTTTTTGTTCAGTCCAGCTCATAAAGTATAGTGTCCTTTCAGATAATTATATTCTGTGTAACAAGTGCTTCAGCATGTGCAAAATAAGTATTTAAAATCTTGAGAGTGAACTCAACTACGTTAGAAGAAATGAACTGGATTTATGTGACTGTAAAATCGGCCACTAGAATGTATTTAAAAAAAAAGTATACTAAATTCAACTATATCGTTTATTCCTTCCTAGAGCAACGTCTACATTTATAGTGCCCCATAAAGGTATAATTATTGAATACATTATAATTGTTTACCACCATTTTTTTGTTGCATATTCATGAGAACTATAAAGCATAAACGTTCCATGAATGATATATTCTCTATAATAAGTAGAGCTTACTGCACTTACTTATTCACTGTGCAATTTTTTTGGGCACTCCTGTATTCATTTTATTTATTTATTAATAGAATCGCAGTAAAAATTTAACGACAGAATTTTCTTTTAAATTCAATTAATCCGCTTTCAACAAGTGATCGACGCAATGGAAAGAACGCTCAATTTTTTAAAATCAAATATTCACGGTTGCGCGAATGGGGACATTTATCTTATAAATTCGTAGCTTTTAATATCACTACACAACTTTATTTATTTTACCTTATCGTTCATCTCTCATTGCCCATGGCATACATTAACGAATAGCTTTGCATTTGGAAAATATAAAACAATACAGGCGATATATAAAACGAGAATGTTGGAGAAGATAAGTGAAACCTTTGAATTTGTCTCTTAAGAAAAAAAAAAAAAAAAGAAAAAAAAAAAGAAAATAAAATAGAAGAAATTTCGTTCACTCACTAGACATTTCATAAGAACATGTGCACAGCCATAAATATTGTAATATCTTGTAGAGAATCTTTTCATCCTAACACTCACTTACACGGAATCTAATACTATAGAACAAGCTTTGATAATATTATATTAGTGGCATTTTGTAATTTGTCTGTTATTGTGTTTGTCTTTGATGCAAATTTTATATATATGATTACGTGTTTACTGCGATATTGAGTCTGCTGCCGAGCTGATCGCGCTGCTTCGACAAAAAAAAAATCAATACTCAGCTTATTTAGTAATAGAGAGAAAGAAAGAAAAAGAAGATATTGCAAAAAAAAAAGAAATTGAAGATTTTTAATAATAGCAATGCGCTAAGCTGGTAGACGAGACGATTGCAAGTGCTCGGCAGTTTCGCGTTGGAAAGGTAGTTGCAGACACCTTAGGGACTAGCCGAATAGCTGATCTTGGTCTATTATATAGAGTCGATGTGTGTGCGTGTGTGTGACTGTGTGTGTGTGTGTGTATGTTTTTCATCCCAATTTACTGGGGACTCGAAAAGAAACAAACGATATTTATTCGTCGATGTGTGGTGGTGGTTTGTGGTGTGTGTTCGCACAGTCTGCAGAAACAGGTCAGCGTGATGAGTATGAACTTGAGTGCCAAGCTGGACGAGCTGCAGCGGGGTGACCGCCAGCTGGAGACTACCGTTGCACTCTGCGAGATTCGCACTCAACTGCAGGAACTCACCAAGAGCGTAGAGTCCTGCCAGAGCGAAGTCAGCGAGGTCAAGCGTGACATGGTTGCAATCAAGGTACGATTATCATCCATTCGTCATTTCAAAAAAATCTTCAACTGACTTGTTAAAACGTCTCATTACTTTTAAGCTCACTCTATTTCTTTATTCCATAAATTATTTCGTACTACTGTTTTTTTTGCTTTGTTTTGTAATACGTAAAATTCATGTAAAAAGGAGATGCAAATTAGAATTTTGAAGATAAATGTTCCAGCTTGAAATGTAGGTTTATGAAAGTGGTGTTGAATTTTGAAAATGTTCATAAGTTGTCCATAGTCAATTTAATTCGTCTTCGAGAGGATTAAAGTAATTTTTTTATCGAAAATTATGTCAAATTTGATACTAAATTAAGATGATCCCTCACGATGAGAAAAAAAATTCTATTTTTTTAATTACCTTCAAAAATGTAGGTTAAAAAATAAGTTCATAAACACACTTTCAATATACAGCAAATTGAAAAAACAATTGTGAATGAAGTGTAAGATTGAAAAATGTGAAAATAATTTAAGTTGTTCTTTATACTTTAAGTAACTTTTACCAAAAAAATGTATAAACCCGTTTTGGATCAACTCGAAACGAGGGTGGCTCACTTTCTATGGAATGTAACATTTTACTGAAAAAAGTGTGCACAAAGATGTGTATAGAAATGTAACCAAAAGAAACATAATGGATAAACGTGAAAGCTTTTCTAATCATTTTTATAGAAAAACATTTTCTTTTCCTACTTACGAAATGTTTATCATTTTTTTTTAAACCGATATGTTTGGATATTCCAAAACAGAATGAGTATCGAATTGTTTATGGAATAAATATAAATATAGTGTTAGTGCAAAAATAATACGATGTTCACAACTGTACCCTTAAAACTTCCTTTCCATCCTCCTTTTTCATTCGAGAAATTCACGACCCTCATAGATGAACAATTCTATAAGTAATAAGAACACGGGCCGGTTGAGAAATAAAAAAAAAAGTACCCTGCCGCGTTTGTTAATATACCCCTGTGTTATCTACGAATTTGACTGTCGTTGCCACGCAGCACGAGTTAGACACGGTCCAGCAGGTGAAAGAGGAAATTGAGGAATTAAGGGAGTACGTGGATCGCCTCGAGGAACATTCGCATCGACGGAAACTGAGACTCCTCGAACAGGTGATGGATCGTCGTTATATCTATAAGCACGAGATTTATTTTACTTAATTTTTTTCTTTAAGATTTTTATAAACTCTGCACAAGTACATTATTATTTTATCACATTCTGTTATGATTTTTTGTTATTCATAGTCCCGGAAATAAATAAATTTAACATCTTGTGATTTCGTTTTTTATTTTTTTTTTTTATGATGCCACTGTGTTTCAGCGCTATGTTTATACGAGTTTATTTATGCGTGTAGGAGTACATTATTATTTTACGTTTTACTGTTATGATTTTTTTTTGTTATTTATTGCCTGTTGAATAAAAGAATCTATGATGTTTTCATTTTGTTATTTTTTTTTTCGTTCCATCAGTTATTTTATCGTCATACTGTATGAAGATATTTTATTGGACGAGATATTAAATCGAGTGATTTTTTTTTTATTACCAGGGGTTGACGTTCTTCCTGTCGTAT
Organism: Perithous albicinctus; assembly: GCA_964016905.1. Taxonomy (NCBI): domain Eukaryota; kingdom Metazoa; phylum Arthropoda; class Insecta; order Hymenoptera; family Ichneumonidae; genus Perithous; species Perithous albicinctus. The sequence goes on along the minus strand of OZ024693.1, from coordinate 14,751,191 downwards.
GCGATACTGGCAGCAGTACTGGGGATGCTGCAGTTTGGCTACAACACAGGAGTAATAAATGCACCTCAAGGAGTAAGTGATCCTTCATGATACAGTGATTACAACAACAAAAAGTCCTTGGTTCAATTGTTATCACTACGACGGGCTACCATAAACATATGAGGCATTCGATATGAATTTCGCCACCCAAAAAATAGTGTTCTCAAAAATGTTCTAAAATCAGGTTTAGTGGTATCAATAGATGCACCAAATTTCAAAATAAAAAAATTAAAATTTGTCGGAATATGCCAATTTTTTTATTTTTCATTTAATCTGTAATATTTCTAAACGAAAATGTGCGTTTTTTCATGGCTAGCAAGGAAAATATGTATTCAGAATTAATGCTCTAATTTCAGGCCACATTTTATGGCAAAAACAACAAAACATCTTTTTTTTTAATAGGAGGACTTCCGGTTTCAAAATTCGGAAAATTGCCTCGAAGTCTGTAAGCGATCGCCGAATTTTGAGTATTTTTGTGTTCATGGGATTCCGAAATATTTATAAGTTATAGCATTTAAAAAAAATCAAATACATAAAGAAAGCTAATAAAAAATGTTTAAACTTTAAAGTAAGGAATACGTATGTTGGGCACATAATTCTCAGCACCCCTGGTCAAATGCTCAGTATAATAATAAAAAAAATTATATTGTTTTTTTTATCGAATATCATTCTTTTCCTTCAATTACAACTTAATGAGTTCGCATACTAAAAAAATTCGACGTTAAACTGCTATACCATTGCAAAGATAGCGCTTTCTATTTACCGGGCTTTATCAAAAATATTGGTCTGTACGCAGAATATGATGAAACAATTGATATCGCCGATAATAAAAGTGAAGGAAAAAAGGATATTTGTTAAAAAAAGATGTAATTTCAATCTGCCCTACCTTATAAACATTTGGGAATCCCATGAAAACAAAAGTACTCAAAATTCAGCGATCACTTACAGACTCCGAGACAATTTTTCCAATGACGAAACCGGAATTACTGCATTTTAAAAATAAATATTTTTGTTGTTTTTGCCATAAAATGTGGCCTGAAAGTACACAATTAATTCTGAACAATTTATTTTCTTGTTGGCCATGGAAAAACGCACATTTTCGTTTTTTTTTAAATGATTTCCATGCAATTAATCGTTTTCGAGATATTACAGATTAAATGAAAAATGAAAAAATTGACATACTCCGGAAATTTTTTAATTTATTTCGAAATTTGGTGCATTTATTGATACCACTGAACCTGATTTTCAGAAAAAAATTGAGAATTTTTTTTTGTGGCGAAATTCATATGTAATGCCTCATATGTTGTTATTCTAACTACATTCTAATTCTTATCATTCCATATGAAATTTAAACAATAATTACAAAATTTCTAAGGGTCGAATTTTTGAACGTAAGTTGAATGTTCAATTTAATCTTAAACTCAAACTTATGACTGAAAATTCAACCGTAAAAATATTGATTACTGTATTTCAATCTCGTATGGTAATGTAAGTATTAGAATAGAGCTGAAATAAAATCAAACGATTATGACAGTCGGTGATAGTTTAAGGTAGATGTTTCGGATTTGGTTACTCTAAGAATTATCCTATATTCAAATCCTCGTGATTAGAACCAAAAATCGTACAACGTGTTTTGAAGTTTCGTACCTAAAGAAGATATAATTTCGGAATTGTCGCATTCATATCTTAATATTTGTCATAAAAATACGGAAAAATGAACAAATAATCGCCGCTTCACCAGTTTTCGCAATCTGTGCTACCAGTTTTGCTACGCTTTCAAGCCGAATATCTCACAGACACAAATATATAAGTTTATTTTAGACTGTAAGTACATCAAAATCATCAGAAAAAAGTTTAAATGCTATACGTGCAATTAATCAATTATACAACCTGAAAATATACTTGGAGCTTGTCTTGATCTTTCGTGTTCTCGTAAAATATTTTTTCTGATGAAGACGAACTTTCGTTTTTAAAATACGCTTTTTAAAAATCACGACTGAATACAGACACAGGATAATTGAAGCCCTGAAAAAAGGTACTAAAATATCAGGGATGGCCAAGAACGATATTTGTATCCTATTGAATATTGTATCCTATTGAATATTGTATCCTATTGAATATTCATCTCTAAATTCCCAATTTTTTACCTTCTACTTTTTCAGAATATTGAGAACTTTATGAAGGACGTTTACAAGCACAGGTATGGCGAGGATTTGTCGGACATGGCTGCACAAAACATGTACTCAGTGGCGGTTAGCATATTCGCAATCGGTGGTATGGTCGGTGGTTTTAGCGGAGGCATTATTGCCAACAGATTTGGCAGGTCAGTGAAAAGCTCGTTAGGTCCAACCTACGTCTCTCTAAAAAAAAAAGCAAAAAAAAAAAAAAAAAAAAAGAAAGTGATATTGAAAGAAATCATCTACAGTCACAATTTTGTTCAAACGACACTTCTATACGTAATCAACTTCGAATCAACTACCGATGTGTATCGAGCAGGTTCTCTTGACCCTGAAACTCTTCTCAGCTCGTAATCATTTGCTAGAATTAGCTTTAAAAAAAATCGACAGAATTTTCTTAAACTAACTTGGCGTTATTGCGCATTTTTTCCTCTTTTTTTTCCTCTTTGGTTCTTTGAAAAAAAAAAAAATCAACAACAAAAAAAAAACAAAAAAACCAGAAAGGGGGGCTTACTGCTAAACAACGTGCTGGGCATCGTCGGGGCATGCCTGATGGGTTGTACCAAGATAGCCCACTCTTACGAGATGCTGTTCTTCGGGCGGTTCGTCATCGGTGTCAATTGTGGCTTGAACACCTCCTTGGTTCCCATGTACATATCGGAGATAGCACCATTGAACCTGAGAGGCGGCCTGGGCACGGTGAACCAGCTCGCTGTTACGGTGGGCCTCCTGGTCTCCCAGGTGCTGGGCATCGAGCAAATCCTTGGGACGAACGATGGCTGGCCAGTTCTCTTGGGACTAGCTATCTGCCCGGCAATACTGCAGCTAGTGCTGCTACCCATTTGTCCAGAATCTCCAAGGTAACATTATTCGCTATTTCACGGTGCGGCCGCCGATCCTGCGCTCTGTCCGTTGCCCCTTTCGTTGAGCCATTTGGGTCAGCCGATATGACGCAATTTTACAAAGAGTTTACGTCTACCGACTCTGCGCATCAGTCCTAAATAGGGGAGATTGGAATAATATAAGACAAAAAAAGCCTTTTCAATCCAAGTACATTTTTATAAATTGCGTAAATACTCAAAATGCTACTTTTTATCCAAGGAACTTTGCAAATTATCAGGATTTCATGAAAATCGTAATGATAACCACTGCGGTTTTCAATATAGCTTTTTTTTCTAAATTAAGGGGGGCGAGTCAGTAAAAAAAAAATGATTTTCAGAGATTTATATTTTTTATTCTAGTCATCCAAAAAATATGGAATAAATATATTATTTCAGGATTAGAATAAACTATTTTTCTGTCGGTTTTAAAATTAGATTTGTTGACATACTTTTGTGAATCAGTTTTAGGATTTTTCAACTCTGCGTGTGATTCAGAATCAAGCCCAGATAGGATTTAAGTCTATGACGTCTCATTTTGTTTGTAACAACATTCTACACCAGCTGGGCGGAATAAATACTAAGAAACGTCAAAACTTCAAGAAGTCCATGCCTGTAAATACCAACATTATTTCATGAATTTGTAAATCAGTTGATATCTTTGGTCTGGGGAATCTCTCTCCCCCCTCCCCGTTTAGATGGTGTAGAATGTTTTTACAAACAAAATTGCTAAGCCATAGTCTTGAATCCTATGAGTCCTTAATTCTGGATAATGCACACACTTGAAACAACCTAAAACTGATTCACAATAGTATCAGTCAACAAAAGTGATTTTAATAATGACAGAAAAATAGTTTATTCTAATCATGAAATAAGATATTTATTTCATATTTATTGGATGACCGGAATAAAAAATATAAATCTCCGAAAATAATTTTTTTACTGACTTTTCGCCCCCTTTAAAGAGGCTTCGACGCTTCAATCCAATTAAATCAGTGCTAATCTTTTTTCTTAAATCGTTTCTATAAAGTTTTATTTTCATTCTATTTTTCCTTAAATACTTTCCAAATTATCCGGCCACATATTCGACAGTGTTAACCGTTTAAAGGTGACAGCCTGTTGTTTACTGAGCGAAATAAATCATTCGTGAAGAAACAACTACATACAATTATTAAATGATTAACACTGTCATATATATCAGCGGCCAACTCGTAAAGTATCTTTCAAGAAATAGAATGAACCATAACACATTAAAAATGGTAAAAAAAGTTTTGGATTATTGTTGGAGAAATCTAAACAAAAATGTAAATCTTCTGAAATTGGTACAAAACAATATGTTTGTGAAACAACCTCATTAATGGCTCTAAGAGACTTGAAAAAAAGTTACGATAAAACTTGTTTTTTAACAATTGAATTATCTGTCATTTAAGCCTTATAATATTTACATCAAATACTACAATTTTGCAATTTTGTTGAGGTATGCACCAGAAAGCTGTTAGATGAAATGCAATATTTTTCACTTGTGGCAGCTTTCCGATCGAAACGTTCGATGGAATTTAGTTTTTGAGGTCCCATACTGTTCGTGGCAGAGTAGTTTTCGGTCCGAATATATGAATATATTTTTCATGCTCCGTAGAGCAAACTCAAAAATTCAAATGTGTAAAAAAAAGGAATTTGGTAAAAACTACCCAATACAAAACTAATAATAGTTCATTCAATTCCCACTGCATTCAGAGTACACAATACTCGATCGGAAAACCCATGAACAATATGAGACGACAAAAACTAAAATCCATCGGCCGATCCGCTCCGGAAGCACAAGTGAAAAATACTCTATTTCAATTCACAGCTTTCTGATGCACTATATGACTCTACAAAATTGTGAAATACGGCTTAAATGCTACTTTTTTAATCCGTAGTTTCATAACAACAACAAATCAAAATCAAAATCATAATGATGACAATTGTGAAGTATTTATCTTTTCCAATCCTAATTTGCACGTTGGCTAAAATTTAAAAAAAAATTCATTGTTCAAATCGACACTGCACCGAGAGAACATTTTTCCAGAAACAATAAAAATTTCATTGATCCAACTACAATTTTGTTGTCTTCACTAAATTGCAATAGGACCAATAAATTTATAACAACGTTAATAAAATATTGACGTAAGTATTTTATTAAATAATTTCTTAGTGTAAAATGTTGTCTCGGGTTCTCGTTTCATGGATAAAAAGTATGCCATTTAATATTTACGTGGCATTGATTACATTCCGATCTCCCTTATCTGCGATACCACGTCTAACTGCGCTGGCTGCATTCTAACTCAATCCTTTGAATTCTTAGATATTTGCTCATTACAAAGCAGTGGGAGGAAGAGGCACGAAAGGCCTTGAGAAGGTTGAGAGCTAGTAACCAGGTAGAGGAGGACATAGAGGAAATGAGGGCGGAGGAAAGGGCTCAACTATCCGAGTCGACAATTTCAATGACGGAGCTTATATGTAGCCCTACTTTGAGGGCACCTCTCGTTATTGGTGTCGTCATGCAACTCTCGCAACAGCTCTCGGGTATCAATGCAGTAAGTGATTGCGCTCCATTGTTTGCTACCACGTTTGTAAACGTTTTTACAGTAGTTTAGCGACGGTTCAGTGAGACCGATTATTATTACTACATATGAGGCGTTCCTCACCAACTCGGAAACTATTTTTTCGGCTCAACATTTTTTCACTACATAGTAACATATATGTTACTTAATTCTCAAAGTTACAGTTTTGTTGGCAAATCTTTAAGCACAACAACAACAAAAATTGAATGGAAGTATGACGAAATCCAATAGATTTTAAATGGTAAAATTGAGCCCTCCAGAGGGAGGGTTTAATCTTAAAATAGAAGTGTGTAATTTTCGGAGTACTTTTTAAAATATATTTGGAGATGATTCGGGCGATGACAAAATTCGTCGGGACCCCAAATAAGATCCACCTTAGTAGTGGCCAATTATGGGACAGATACGAGAGGGTAAAAAGAAGTGGTCGATTTGATGTAGAACGCGTCATATATCTATCCAATACACGAGTTTCTATTCAATGTCTCTCTATATATCTTTCATCCTCTCTCTAGGTATTTTATTACTCGACAAATCTCTTCAAAAATGCTGGATTGTCGGATGAGAGTGCCAAGTTTGCGACTATCGGTATAGGTGCCATAATGGTCTGTATGACGTTAGTTTCCATCCCTCTAATGGACAGGACAGGAAGGCGGACGTTACACCTGTACGGTCTCGGTGGCATGTTTATCTTTTCCATATTCATCACTATTTCGTTCCTCATAAAGGTGGGTAAAAAATGTTGTAGTATCACCGAACAACGGCATCGATTTACTTTTTATAATTAAATAATTAGTCCGTACGATTATATTAATACATCAATATATTATTCTCTCAAGAGACACTCTATATTAATTGCGAAAGTGTAATTCAATCGCAATCAACGTTATTCATTCGAAAAATTTGATTGTTAATGCATTCAATACGATTTCACGGTGGCTTTTCAAACTTTTCACCATTGATGAAGAGTATTATGAAAAGGCAATTGAAATTTGAGCGATACATAATTAACATTTTAATTGCCGGAAATAAAACTAATGTTGGGGCTTCGACACTCTGTGCACCCGAGTGTAAGGTGCTTCTAATGCTTTGTTCCCAGCTGGAGTGCGGCACTGCACCGACTGTGAGAATATCACTGCTACTATATTTAAATGTTCATGCCTCATCTATCATTCATTCTAATTTATCCTAAACACTCATCTCATACGTATAAAAGCAGGTAAAGTTTTCCTAACCACGCATGTGCTTCTTCAAGTTAAACATTTTTTTTTTCATTTTACGAATAAAACAAGTTCTGAATGACAAACACATTTTTACGATAGAAATTATCACACTCTGAGCGGTTTGGAATCGCTCATGGAAAAATTTAGGAACATCACGAACAAAAAACAAACACACACACACACACACACACGACACCGCATGCGGTTATTTAATGATTTCTCAGAGTTATTATGATTTTGCTTGTCCCTTCCTCCCGAACCCTGTTCTCGACCTCTTTCGTGACTGTCTGGAGGAGATTTATATCGGCCATTACTTATTCTCGACTTTCGTTTACCACAGTGCTCAAACCTGTTACCAAAAGAAAGAAATTAAAAAAAAAAAAACAACTTGTCCAAAAACATTTTTTCTTCTTCTACAGTCACAAAAAAAGAAATGATTTGCATTATTGCAAATACTTAAAAAAAAACGGTGTGTGAGAGAGAGGTCTCTAAATGGAGTTGAAAAAACTATCCTGGCACTCTATCAGACGAGCAAATACAATATAATGACACCGCTTAAGATTATCAACGCCGCTGTAAATAGCGAAGCACTCAACAAAATACTAATTTAACTGAGATATTTCACATATGAGGTGGCTTTCCATGGAAAGTGGAACGCCTCAATTTCGCGTTGCCTCAAAAAGGGTTCATAATTTTTCTGATCTACGTTTAGAGTATGAAGAACATTTACTATTAATTATTTCAGATTTCTTAATCACGTATTTGACCTCAGAGCTGCCAAACTTTTATTACTTTTAATTCACTGCACTTGTGGATCCCTTCAATAAAATACTTAATATTAATCTTTTATTAAATATCTTATATTAACAATAAATTATCGAAACATTTTATTGAAAAAAAAACGGGTTTTCAAGAAAATTCATTTAAAGATTGCAAGAAAGAAAGGTAATGGAGAAATTAATAGACCATTACTTTCTCTTCGTATTATTTAAATTGAATTTCAAAATTGCTATTTTATATTTTAAATAAAATATTCAGATATTTTACCGACTATAAGGCATTCAAAAAGATTATTATTATTTCATGATTAATGGAATAAACAAATATGGCGAGTTGCAAAAGTAATGGCAGAACTTTGCTACACTGACAATTAAATACCGATTTATTTTACTTAGTTTTTGCGAGTCGCTGCATATTAAAATCGATCTATTGTACAAAAAAATGTTTCAACGTAAAATGTAGATTTGTAGGTAAAATAATCCATGCCCGGTCCAAAATCGCTTCCATGCATGCATAAGCAGAATAAAATAATAAGCATTTTTATTTGCTTTGAAAGGAACCATCTTGATATTGCTCAAAACTTAATAGAATTTTCATCATTATGTTTATAAACTATCGAAAAATTAGCCCGTTAATAAATATCTACGCATAGGATGATCGGGTTATTCGCTAAAAAAATATAATCAATCCAATTCTAATAAATAAGAAATGTACTTTTTGCTTCATGGAGACTGTTAATTTTGATGCTCGCCCTTCATTTAATTTTTTCACTTTCTGACCAAAAAAAATAGTGCCAATAAAAAAAAAGTTTAATTATTTATTTAATGAATTGACTAGATAAATCCATGTAAACTTTTTAATTTACAAATACAAGAATGCAGGCGCAGCGAAAAAAAGAAAATACTAAAGAAAATAAACTTACATAGAAAAAATTTCCGTGTTATGAGAATATCGCAATAATTGATACAATATTATATAAAACTCGTAAAAATTATGGATGAAGTACGTGCTAAAATAATTTGACATAATTTGTAAATGTTCTCTACTCTCTAAACAAGTTTAAAAAGAAATCTGCGAACCCTTTTTAAGACCACGTAAGAGTGAAGGTCCAATTCTCAAGGAATAGCTCATACATCATTATTAAAACACTTCACTTCGTACAGGGTTGAGCTGCACGTTGCACGACCTAAAAACACATACAAAGAAGAGAGACACACACACACAAAGCCAACACTATTATTATATTATTTATTATAAATTTTCGTTGAATCCTGAGGCTCCTCCAGCTGATCAGGAAAGAAGAACTCGATTCTACGGCCTGATAGGAGTTTTTCAATTTCGTACAGGAAATGATCGACTGGATGTCATATCTGTCGGTCGTATCGACGCTCAGTTTCGTAGTATTTTTCGCCGTTGGTCCCGGTTCTATACCTTGGATGATAACGGCCGAGTTATTCTCACAAGGCCCGAGGCCCGCTGCAATGTCTATCGCAGTTCTTGTCAATTGGATGGCTAACTTTGTAGTTGGCATTGCTTTTCCAAGCATGATGGTGAGTTTCATCACCGACGTTCTTTGAACGCGAGAAGATAATTGACGAATTCTTGTTATAATAAGGCGATGTTATTTTTATCGTTTTTGTTTTTGCTTACAGAGTTGCCTTGATAATTACACGTTCCTACCATTCAGTGCATTCCTGGCCTTCTTCTGGATCTTCACGTACAAGAAGGTTCCCGAGACCAAGAATAAGACCTTCGAGGAGATTCTAGCTTTATTCAGGCACGGTCATGACAGGTATGATGGAAATAAACAACTCAATGTGGTACCCAGTACGTACACTAGCAAACCACCGGACAGATAGTTTCAAAAACTTTTACACGTCGAATTCAAAATGATTGTTATGTTAAAAAAAAAAACAAAAACGTATATATAAATTTCTATATATATATATATATTTTTATTCGTACCCAAAGGTACAGATACATCAATCGAATACTGACTACGTGGGCTCAACATCGCAAATCTTTGAGTTATCTTTGATTGATCGTCTGGTGAAACCGAGAGTTTGAAATATAAAAAAAGTAACAAAAGAAATATATAAATAACGAAATGAATATCATTGAGAAATATGTTCAGCGCAACGATTGTGAGACTATCTATTCTGTACGTTATACATATACATATACATATATATGTACATAGTATATTGCTCGCCCTATATTCTGTGATAAGTGAAGAGAGCGCGCACTTTTCCCGTGCATTTATTGCCAAGTATTTTGGCTCATAAATTCGAGTATAGCATGGAAGTGCCCTCTCAAAAGTATTTCTGTTATTTTTCACAGTAAGATAGTAGCGATTGTGTGATATAGATATTTGAAGATAACTATTAGCTCAATTTGTTCAAATTTTTCGTTTTTTGTTATTCAAAAGCACTCGAGAATATTATTTAGCGATTATTGTATAAGGACAGATGTACCAGTTGTGGATTTTATAGCGTCATTCACGTTTTGTAAATTATTTTAGTGAGTATATAAATGTTATTTGTCAGTAGGCTGAAGAATTTTTTAATTTATTGAAAGCACATTTTGCCAGTAGGACGGTTAAAAAAAATGCTTTTTTTTGTTGAACTGCTGATAGAAACAGTTGTTACATATCACAAAAGAAAACGGGTTTATACTACTGCCGCTCGAATTATCAAAATTTCAATGAGGCATAGTTTTCACCAAACTTTTAATGCATATGGCTGAAATTATTTTATGTATATACTAATTGTGAGAAGACTAACGTTTTTGCAAGGCCTGATTTTTTTTAACTTTATTATCGTTAAGAGATGCAGATTTAACATTAAACGCCTTCAATACGTTTAATATTGAATCGCTTTTTACTTCAATCTCATTAATTTTTTCTTTATAATACTCGACATATATTATTCAAAGGACGATGAACAAAGTTGTGAATGTATAGTTGCTCATTCGACGATCTCAATGCTTTTAAGCGAAAACACAAACCTTATCGTCTTCGATAAAAATTAAAAGGAAAAATATTAAAAATCAGCGCAACGTCTTTAGATTTTGCATAAATAATTTGTCATTAAAAAAATATGTACATTGATGAATTCATACCGTAAAGTGATTCAAAATTTGCCAAATACCGCACTCTTATCAAATTTTTGAATTTCATGCAGCAGTCGACGTTTTTTCGAAAGCTGCCCTTTTTGGCGTGAAAGCGTTTTGCATAATAAAGGAAACAAAAAAAAAGCATTTTGAACCATCAGAACTGATAAAAATGGACTTTGTAATTAATTTCCGTTTTTTCATAATTTATCAAAGAAACTTTAGCATTGTAATTGTGAGAATGTAAAATGATATCCTATTACGAGCAAGAATACATTAAAAAGAAGACCGTTTTAATTCCGATTTATCCAAGCGCAAATCTCTAAAATTTGGAAAAGCTAAATTATGATCACAACCGGTACATCTATTCTAAAAAAAAAAACTGGTACCTTGCGACGATTTCTGCGTCGGTTTATTTCAGTCACTTTAAAGATGCATGAGCTAAAATTGTTCCATTTTATTTGCACGTTCCGTATCTGCGTTTCTGCGGATTAATCGCGACAATGTCTCGACTCTTTTTGTCAATCAGTAAAACGAAATTTTCGCGCAAATTCATCGTTTCCACAGTCAATCCAAAAAAAGAAAACAAAAAAGAAACTAAATAAAACTAAACAGCCGTCCACATAACTTTACATATCAGTTTCAATGATTCTTGACGACGATCTCTCTGTAATTCTTATAATGTATTATTTAGTGCGAGAGCTCGGTAAGATACGTTCACAGCGACAAGAAAAAGGAAACGTTCAAGCGCATGCGAAACAAAACAATCAACATCCGAAATGACGAACGCGCCTCTAATTGCGTTGAAAAACAAGAAAATAAAAATAAAATCTACATTAAATAGTAATTAGAATTCGTTGAAATTCGCATACAGTATACGAACGTCAAGAGTGCACAAACTCTCTGTTAGGTGACCAATTAGGTACTTCCTATTGTGTGATTTGTGATGTGCATTTTTATATTGCAAGTCGCTTTCGATTGATTTCGATAATTATAATAGAATTAACGATAAGCATCCGTTTCGACAAACTGAATTACGTGAATGAGAGAAAAAAAAGAGACACGTGTTTTATTAGTTTAATTATTCCGGATAAGTTTGATTTGATATTTCGTTTGTTTCGTAGACCAAAAAAAAAAAAAAAAAACAACAAGATACATCCACTTTTCGTTTAATTGTTATCAGTTCTCCTCGTGCCTCATGAATACTTATACTTATTTATCCAGCATACTGTAAATGTATTGTTTACATAAATAAATGATTATTTCAAGGTTCTGGTACCAATAAATATTATTCTTATTATTATTGTTGTCATTATGATTAATTTTGTTGATTCGTTGATTAAAGATTTTTTGTGTTTTGTGAGGTAAATGAAAGCGAATTAAACGTGTGTATTTATTGTCGTCGTAACTGTGCTTTCTGTCTGTGTTATTCTCGGAGCAGGAGCAGCTTGCGGGACAGCAGACTATATGGGTGAGTCCTGCCTAAAGTTTGTTCTTTTGCGGTGGTGGCTTTGTAATTACTCGACTCTCCGTACCATTTGTACAACGTTTACGTCCTTATATATATATATATATACATATATATACATATATATATATACATATATGCGCAATAATTAACAACAAACTTTTATTTTTTTTTTATATCGTGCATGAGAAACGACTGGAATCACGTTGCCGCGAACGCAAAAGAGTGGATTAATTATTTCATTATCGTATTTATTTATTTATCTAATTCTTCAATCGATACCAAATACGAAGGTCCTCTCTTGCTGCAACGAATATACTAGTTCCATTCTCATAGAGAGCTGCCTCTAAAGAATAATCCCACGCTTACCTACTTTAGATGAGAAAGTGAAAGAAATAGTCCACCGTTTAATATTGTAAGTTTCCGATCCGAAAACAATCTGGCATGATGTACGATATAATATATATTATATTATATACATATATATAATTTTCATTAATGAATTAGCTCATGCCGAAGCATTATGACATAAACAAGTTGGATTAAAAAAAAAAAAAAAAACGCCAAATAACGAAACTACCTGTTATACTACATTGTCATAGCTGCATGAACAACTACTACTACTACTACTTACCTATATGAACAATTCGTCTGTTACTCTTTGCGTGGAAGGTACATTTCACAGTTTCTGCAAAGTTCCTCAGGGCTATTATGTGACTTCTATTATAAATTTGTGGTTGTTGGAAGAAAAAAAGTAAACGCGTTCAACACATACTTAAAAATGATAAAGCGTATATATGGGACATTCCACGATATTTCAGACCACTGAGAATTTTTAAGTCGTGGAATAACTCCGAAAACAAATGTGTTTCAAGTACTTAAGAGTGTTTAAAAAAATTTCAATATTTTTCATGTGCCTATGAATCTTTTGTTTTCGATTAAAAAATTGTTTACTTTCGACGATATCTTGGCAACCGTTCATCATAAAAACATTGTAAACATTTTTTGTTTTGTTTTTGAATGTTGTTTGGAAAAAATGTGAATGACCTGTGAACAATTTTGGTTCAGTTTTTCGGATGTTTTGTGCGAAGGGACGGTCGTACTATTTGTCTCATATTTTTATTTTTACGTTTTTCAAGATTAGAACAAATTTTCAGCTGTTTTTGATGGAGAACACAACGATTCTTGAGATATGAGCTTCCACATTTTTGATGTTGTTGCTGCTTTCGCTATTACGATGACTACCTGCCTTTGCCATCAAATCCCATGGCTGAAATTTTATTCTCATCTTGGGGAACGTAAAAATCAATATAAAAATTACATCCAATATATTTTTACAGGAATTTTTAATTTACCAGCGAATAGCTATAACTTATTAACAAAAATTCATTCTCCTCTTGCTCTTCAGATCACTACGAAGAATAAAAATTTCCATCAAAGCACATGCCTGAAAATTTGTTATCTTCATAAATGTAAAATTCAAAATATGCATGAAACAACGATTGGCCCTTGGCATGAATCAGCATAAGAATTTTAAAAATTCATTCGAAGATCTTTTTTAAAAAACAAAAAATAAATCCACATATTTCTTCTCACACGTGAATAAAAAATCAAAAACTTTCGTTTTTTTACGATTAACGTTTGCCAAGATTTCGTAGAAAGAAGAAAGAAAAGGAAAAATTCGAAAACAAAAGCTCGTAGGGTAATAAATCTTGGTGAATTTTTTTTTTTACACGAACCAAACTCATTTTCGGAGTTGTTGCGTGACTTAAATAAATATTAGGTGGTTGAAGTAGTGTACATAATAATAACTCATATATACCGACTATTCGGGTGGCCGGTCTTTTTTACATAAGAGCCCCGAAACACTTGTGACAAACCTGGAGCCTTGCATTTGATCGCATGCTCCTTCTTAGTCTATCAGACCCAGATTTACTGTTCGATAAAGAGACATAAGTTTTATTTTTTTTTTTCTTTTCTTTTTAAACATATATATTTTTTTTTTTTTTTTTTTCATTCAGACGTTCTTTCATGTCGCTATTTTATAGCTGGCACGAGATTATGGCGCTGTTCTGTGCGATTGCATGTTAGCGCTTAAGTAATGGTTGAGCGTAATAAACTTTTCGTGTATAAACATATTATACAATAGACTCTCTTCTCTTTTATCGACAGCCAAAGTGAAACTATATGGCAGCGCGCTAGCTTCGATCGTTAACGTTTCTAACAGCGTGCTTACACTTTTGTCCTCGTCGTTGCTTGCAGGAAATACAAAAAATGACTTATTTCCACATGATGCAAATTAAACGTGCATCAAACGCATAACGATATTACAAGTTATTCCTGTAGCAATGAGGAGAATAAAAACTGCACTTATAAATCTTTCTCTCTGAACTAAATTATATCGACGATTTATTTTCTCTCTTTTTTTTTTTCTTCAACGCTTCGTTATTTTAGTCGATAACGCTCGATCTTTTTTTTTTTCTAAATTAATATTAATGAATCTATATCTATAGTTATTTTTGTAAATCTATTGTATGCTGTTAAGGTTTTGCCGAAACATTCCATCGAATCTTTCAAACATCTCGTGTACGACTTGAGCTGGTCGTAACCGAGCAGTTCGAACGATGGGCTTTAAATTTATATTTCAATTAACCACACTCGAAACTTAATATATTTAAGAAGCAAACATTAGAAAGCGATTAGCGCTTCATAATTTCACGGATAAAAGAAAAACGTTGTTATAGAGTAGTTGCAACAGCTGAGGTCACTTTTTTTAAGCTTTAAAAGCTACCACTTGTAAGAATTAATTATCATTTTTGTCTCTGAAAAAATCTTATGTAAACTAAAAAAAAAAAACAAGTTATGGAGATCATATTAAATTTACAAAAACTGGGAGGGTGGATGTATTGAAAGTGTGAACCTATAACGTAATATTTTATATTGAACAATATTGTAATGAAATTGTATTGAATATACTTTTGCGTTTGAATAATTGAGAATGTTTGAGCTTTCGAAAATTGTACACATTTTCAAAAAGGGAAACTGGACGAGAAACGTAATTTTTGGAGCGTGCAAAAATTACGAGCGCTTTTAAGATTCCTGATTTGAAGTATAACGTTAAAATCCATAAAATACATGCTTCGAAAAGATTCTATAATTTTGAATACGAATTGTTACGATTTAATTAGAGATTACTCCGTTATTTTTAGATTCAACGCTTTTGGAGTCAACACACTTTAGAATCCGTTCAGTTGGTTTAAAATGAAAAAAAACACGATAACTAACACGACATAAACCCATCCTATTGATATTCGACGTATGACTTCCTATTGGAAATTAAAAAAAGCAAGAAACAGAGAATACTATTGATATAGTTTCTGAGTTAACTTCGATAAAATACAAATGTGGCTGAAAGTTATCTTTGAAAACTAATTTATGCGAAATTACTGGTCGTAAGAAAATCTTAAGAAATATTAAGAAACTAAAATCATTCGTCCAGAACTTTCAGAAATATTATTAAAATAGAAAAAAGTACGTACTTTTCAATAGAATTATTCTAAAATGTCTCTGAAGTGATTTTACTTTTATGGTTTTTATATAATACATTTCACAAAATTAAAATTAAAATTTTCCAAGCAAATATTTTGCAATAATTTGTAATGAAATATTGAAAAAATTGTTATTCATATTCAAATCTACTTTAAATACAACTCCACTAATCAACATTTAAATTTTAAAAAATATCAGGAGACCACAACTGATGCTTCCACTCTGACGCATTTTTTTTCAATAAAATCCTAGCAATAGAGTGAACAAGTGTACGTGCATCGTTAAGAGACTGAGTTTCTGAGTTAACTTTGATAAAATGCAATTTTATTTCAAAGTTATCTTTGAAAAGTAACTTTGCATATCGTAAGAAAATCTTTAAAAATATTAAGAAGCTAAAATCATTCGTCCAGAACTTTCAGAAATATTATTAAAATAGAAAAAAGTACATGCTTTTCAATAGAATTATTCTAAAATGTCTCTGAAGTGATTTTACTTTTATGGTTTTTATATAATACATTTCACAAAATTAAAATTAAAATTTTCCAAGCAAATATTTTGCAATAATTTGTAATGAAATATTGAAAATATGTTTGCAACATTTCTGCGATATTCTGTGCTAAGTGGTTGTTATTCATATTCAAATCTACTTTAAATACAATTTCACTAATCAACTTTTAAATTTAATAAAATATCAGGAGACCGCAACTGATGCTTCCACTCTGACGCATTTTTTTTTCAATAAAATCCTAGCAATAGAGTGAACAAGTGTACGTGCATCGTTAGAGACTGCAATATGAAAAAAAAATTATAGCTGCGATCTTGTGACCATGAAAAAAAAAAAGTGAGTGAAGAAGCGCGATTGCCATGTAACGTTGGTTGTATTACAGGGAAGAGGAGCTCGCCACTAACTCTAGCAAGGAGACCGTCCTATCTGACGCCACCACTGCCAACAATACCCATTCTACCGATAAACCGATAATATAATTAAAAAACAAAAAACAAAAAAAAACAAATATCGCGACCAAAAACACCCCACATATTTTTAATAGCGTTGATGATAGTTCGACGTAGGAATATTATAAATATATATATTATAATTCTGCGGATAACAAATACACTGTGTAAACAATACAATTACACACTCTTATCAGACAAATCCAAAAAGCTTGAAATTCTATGAATATTTCGGCATCACCGATGAGAATCAATTATTCCATGTTGTAAAATAAATAAGTTTGTTTGTTTGCGTTATATATACATATATATGTATGTATGGGGCATTCCAAGTCAGCTCACTTGGTTATCGGCCTGACCCCCTCGGATTCAGTTGACGATTTATTTTTTTTTGTATATTTTGGTCCGAAAAAAGAGGATATTTTTTTTCAGATTTTTATTACTTGTTTTACCCTTTAAAATAATTGTTCTTCCATAACTTTTGAGTAAAAATAAATTTCGACCATCAGGTTTAAAATTCGGAATTTTTTTTTCATAAAATCTCGGACTAAAAACAGGCATTTCCATCATAGTTCGAGAATGGGCCGAAAATAATGTCTATTTTTTTTTAGTTGAAGAAAAAAAAATGTCAGAATTTTGAAAATTAAAAATTTCAATGATCGTTTCTTGTAGAAAAAAAAAGAAAAATAAAATATGGTAAAAAAAGTTTTCTCATATTTTGAGAGTAAAACGCTGAAAATTCGGCCAATAATTAAAATAAAATAGAAAAAAGCCATTTCAATTAGAAAAAAAATTAGGAATTTTTCTTAAAATAACAAGAAAGAACAAATTATTTTCGGCCCACACTCGATCTACGATTGAAATACTTGTTTTTAGTACTAGATTTTATGGAGCAAAATTTTAGAATTTAAAAAATGGTCGAAATTCATTGTTACTCAAAAGTTATGGAGCAAACAAATTCTTTTATAGGGTAAAACAAGTGATACAAATTTGATAAAAATATTCTCTTTTTTTTGGACCAAAATATGCGAATAAAAAATTCGTCCACTGGGCGAGGTGACTTCTAATGCCCCATATAAATATACATATATATCGTTTCCTTTTTTTTTAAAATAATTATTTTTCCACTTGTGTATGGTGTTGGAAAGAATCGCTCGTTAATCACCTATAGAACCTGCGTGATATCAACGATTATTCGTCATTTAAACGAGGAATATTAATCGCGTGATTAATTTAAACCCCAGAGTGGGTCATCTTGCCAGAATGCTCTGTATTGTCGAACAATAATTTTGTTTCACTTCTACTACACAGGCCAGTGAAACGCTACAATTATTCTTCCAATTAATAATTACAATAGAAACTGTGAAATGGTATACCATTTCCTGACGAATTATGTGATTACTGCTTGCTGGGTTGAGAGAGAGAGAGAGTGAGAGAGGGGGGGAGGGAGGGGGGACAAACCCTTATAAATGAGCTTTCAGGGGGTATCAGCAAAACGGTATATTGGGGTTCGTTAGTTCACTGTTTTCATGCCAATTAATTCTTCTCTAATTATTGTACGATGATTTAAATACAGATTAAACTCATGATTAGATGATAACGAAGTGGAATTTTATTGAATATATATAAATTTACGGTAGTGCAAAATTTGCTTTTGGTTTTTTTTTTTAATCTAAATCACGTGGTTTAGATAAAAGTACGGACAAAACATGTGTATATGACTTGAAAATTTAGATACACTCGTTTTAAAAGCTCAGAAGTCGTTTATTCAGACTATACGTTAGGTCGAAAGTTGGCCAGTTTGTAGGATTTTTTTTAAACAAGGTGAATACTATTCTTGTTACATATCAAATCACTACAGCAGTCTTGAACTGTAGAAAATATGCTTGAACCCTCGGTTGTCATTTTCCTTTTTTTTTTTTGAAAAAGTAAAAAATGAAATAACATTGCTATAATAATTCTGAATTTTTATCTGAACAACTTAAAAAATGAAACATTTGATTTCTTCATAGTTACATTTTGTTTCACAAAAAAAAATTTCACATAGTTGTGATTTGATTTGTTCTGAAAATTACCTTAAAAGTACAATTTTTTTTAAAATTTTCTCTTCTACACATCTCGTATATGTTGAGAAAATAAATCAAAAAACAGTTGTAAGCACTACTTTAAGAGTGTCACAATAAAATTTAGAAATTCGTAATTATTTTTTGTGATAATTTGAAATAAACCATGTAGATGGGTCAATTTTTATGAGCATTACCAAAATGCCATATTTTATGTTACCTCTCAATATTAATTGCTCCAAAAAATAATAAGAAAATTTAAGGAAAACTTTACCTAAGTTTCCAAGATACATATAAATATTTGTGTTTTTTTATTTAAACCACGAGAT
This sequence comes from Perithous albicinctus, assembly GCA_964016905.1. Classification (NCBI taxonomy): domain Eukaryota; kingdom Metazoa; phylum Arthropoda; class Insecta; order Hymenoptera; family Ichneumonidae; genus Perithous; species Perithous albicinctus. The sequence continues at coordinate 14,732,020 of OZ024693.1, read as the reverse complement.
TCTGATTTTAAAAACTTCAAATATTAGCATTAATTTCACGAGATTGCTCAGTGCGACCTACGTTACAGACAAAAAATTGCAAATAATGCAAAATAAAAAAAAATGAAGATAGCGTTCGTCCGAAGCCCGGTCTACCGTTCCAAGGAAGAGTATCTCGACTTTATAAATAGAAAATGATCTATGCATCATCAATATTTTAATTTCCCTCATAATATACAAATAGAGTGTAAATATAATAATATACTATTATTTTGGTGAAAAAAAAAACGCTAAAGTGCTGTTCATGCAGTTTCATATGTTCCCCGTTGCGGTATCATCAGCCAAAATTAAAAACAGAGTATATACAATAGCATTACGAGTGTGTATTAAAAATAGGTCGATAATCGTTTAAGGTAATTATGTTGCGAAAGCCGATTTTAACTCAGTGGTCATATCTTGTTGTATATCACAGTTTAAACATTCACTATTATGCTTCGAAAATATTACCGACTATATATATGAATAATTCTACGAGAAAAATTGAGATTTTAATATGGTGTCTATGGAATATAGAAGTATATAATATATTCATAATAATCCCTAATAAATAGTTGTTAAATAAATTAATATTTCGAGTTACAAAAATATACATTTCGGCGGAAAAATGAGTCAAGTCCAAATGGAAAATAATAAATTGAGAATAAATATGGGGCAAAACAATTTTTCATGTCAACAAAACGTCCTCACATTTATTCAGGATGTTGGTCTAGTTTTTTAGATTTTTTTTATTGCATATTACAGCCATTGAAAATCGCTGAAAATGGTCATTGCTTATTTTTTAACGCCAATACTATGATTCGCAAATGCGAAATTTTGGATTTTCTGCGTATTTTCCAACAACATTTTTCGTAAAATTCTCCGATTTCATTTTATGCTATTTTTCAATTAAACAAAGTCGCCACTTTTTTCCCCTCCGAAACGGCATTTCCGATTTAGTTGAAATTTTCACATTTTGTTCGTTAAAATGCCTAGAATCTTAGAAAAATTTGGTGACGTGGGCGGAAATTTAATACAAAAAACGAGAAGTACATAATAAAAAAATATAATGCGGGCTTTAGAATAGTATCCATAGACATTTTCAACCCTTTTGAACGCAGAGAGCAATTACTCATTAAATTACCACGATGTTCCAGCGTTCGAAGAGCTGTAACACTGGGGCGAAATTGCCGCTCATCTCGCCAATTTTTTCTAAGATTCTAGATATTTCAAAGAACAAAATGTGAAAATTTCAGCTAAATCGGAAATGCCGTTTCGGAGGAAAGAAAAATGGCATCTTTATTTAATTGAAAAATAGCATAAAATAAAATCGGAGAATTTGACAAAAAACGTTGTTGGAAAGTACGCTGAAAATTCAAAATTTAATGTTGCTATGATTTTTTTTGTGTGAGCCGTAGTAGTTCAGAAATTCTTAACAGCTGGAATATGCAATAAAAAATCTGAAAAAATTCCTACTTCAACCAGATCAACATACTGAATAAATTTGAGGACGTTTTGTTGACATGAAAAATTGAAATTAGAGTGAAAGAGTGAAATTAACAAAAAATGATGGTATATTACAAAAATATTGTAATAATTGTAAATATAGTTGTATACAAAGTTGAGTGATGGCAACAGTCGCCTTTGACTCGTCCTGCAAACTCACACTTGTCAAGAAAAAGTTTCATCGAAATCGCAACGTAACATAATTTTTTAACACAGAGAAACACTCACTCCGTGGATTCTTAAATAGTCCAAGACTTTGGGGTACCGATATAGCTTCCTTTTAAGGAGATTAACATATGAATTTTGCAAGTAAAATATGTGACTGAAATAAATTACATTACAGTTATCTCGAATTAACACCAATATTAATTTATTTAATATTGACTATTCCAGTGAGCGTTTTACTTGAAAATCTTTATTTCATGAAAAATAAAAGAATTGAAAAGAGGAGTATCAATGGCTCCGGAGTAGTCATTACATATTTATATCTATACCCACTTGAATTGCATAAAAATACTTGGGTTGAAATAGGTATGAAAACTATGGATCTGAGGCATTGAACGAAATTTTATTTTTATGTTATACATGAGGTAAACATTCGTGTTTGAATTGTCTAAGAAAATGTTCAACATTCTTTTGTGACTAGTTTAGAGTGTCCAAAATAAGTACAAATTATTTCAGATTTTTTTAGATTCTCTGTGCACAAAAATCGGTCCATTGTAAACAAACAAAATGTTGTAACATAAAATTTGGATTACTGAATGTAGTTTCCACTGACAATTTTTTATAGCTGCGCAGGATAATTTACATGCATTTTTAAGAGTAACAAAGTTTAAAAAAAAAATTTCATCAATAGAGACTGTTTTGATTTAAAAAATTGACATTTTTTTTCGTTATTATGTATACAGATTACGAAAAAATTGGCACGATAACAAATTCATATCTTCGAGAGGTTTAGTTGGATTAAGCGATAAAAAAAATTGAATCGATGTAATAATAATAATTGTAAAATCTATTGTACATGTTAGAAAAAAAATGTTATCAATCTAACTGAAGATGAAGAAACATTTCAAAAGAGAATCTAAAAAAAATGTTTAGAATGTTTTGGCTGTCTTAACCAAGTGCAAGGCAAAGAGATATTTTTATAATCATTGTTATTAGATCGATTTATTTTTTTAACCGTTTGATCCAAATAAACCTGTCGAATATATGAATTTGCCATCTTGCCAATTTTTTCGTAATCTGTATACATAATAACGAAAATTTTCAAAATTTTGAAACAAAATCGAAAATGGTCCCTCTCAACGAAAATATTTGTTTTAAAATTCGTTGCTCTTAAAAAAAACATGAAATTAATCCTCCGCAGGCTATGAAAAATTTCTCAGTGTAATACAGTAAACTACATTCATGTCACAACATTTTGTTTGTAAAACGAACCGATTTTTATGTACCGTTGACTCCTTAAAATCTTAGTTTTTCGTATTTAATTTCAGTGTCTAAAAGTCGGTAACCAGTTTCCAGAAAAACCTTTTTAAAAAATCGTGAAACTGCATTAAAAAAAAAACACATAAAAAAAAGTTGTCCACAGTTAAAATGGCATTCATGACATAATTACTTAAAATACTTCTACTGTCTCTCGCGAAAAATCGGTAAGACCTATCAATACATACATAATCATCCTGGATTAAAATATTGGCCTCTGGCATATTTCGTATGCTCATTGCGAATTAGAAAAAAAAATCGCGGGGAGAGAGACAAGGAGAGAGAGAGAGAGAGAGAAAAAAAAAAGCCAATTCGTAATTATATGAAGAAAAAATGGGAAAAAAATTGGACAAGTGGCGTGGTGTTTTCCAGGAGCATGCTAAACTGTGTGAATGCGTTAGAGGGACACATACCGCCGGCCGAGAGCGCAGCCCTGATGGTTGCTGAGGAGAAGCCACATCCTGATTCATGTAAGGCCCGTCAACCTGACCGAGAACACCCGTTTCATCATCACTACAACCACCACCACCACCACCACCACCACCTGTCACTATCACCAATTCCATCAACAAGGCAAACAATTCCTCAGACCTGGCTGTAGCTGTAGCACGATTACCAAGTCCCACGTCCAACTCAACTGGCCCGAACTCCAATAAAAAACGTCTCCTCGAGCGTTAATAGCCGAGACAAGTGCGCTCGTCAAAGAGATCGAGAAAGAGCGCAAAAGGTGCGCCTCCCAAAAAAGGCTCCAAAAACATTGTTGGCCTTGGTACGACAAGACACTTTTTTTCACACAATTACAAAAAAAATTAAAAAAAAAAGAAAATATATATATATATATAAATACCAAAAATTACGCTGCTGTGCGATCATTGAATTTCTCTACGTTTTAATAACGTGAGAAAACAAAATAAACATATATAATAATTATTATGCTGAAGGAGAGATATATTATATATATATACACTGGGTTAATTATTATCGCGAACCTCGGACTTTACATACGAAAAAAACATTTTAGATCGGCGACGACCCCTGCAACGAGGACTATTTTAGGATTGCTTTGCTCTCGACTAGATCCCTCTTTGCGACGAGAATCTCGGTAAGGTTTTCCAAAATGATTGTCTATGTGTAAATTTATCTTACATATATGACAGAGTCTTGTGTACATTTGATGATTACGAGTTACAATTATACTCTACCCCAAAATTATACCCCGCCACCCCACGCGAGCACATGTTATATATAAACACGCGTATACACGGTAGAACGCACACTTGATATCTATGTGTGTGTATGGCTGTGTGTGTGTGTGCGTGTGTGCGTGCGTGCGTGTGTGTGTGTGTACTGTACACTCTCACCTATTCGACGTGGCTACGGTATCACATATTTTGCCACGAGATAGGATTTTTTTCAAATTTCATGTCTGGTGTAATCATTTTCTCTGGAAAAACTATAACTGGAACGGTTTAAAGATTTTCACCAAATTTCTCTGATATTTTCTGAATTCTCCTGATCTTTCAGAATTACTCTGATATTTTCTGAATTCTCCTGATCTTTCAGAATTACTCTGATATTTTCCAAATTTTTGAAATACTTTTTTCAAAAATATTTTCCAAATTTCTCTAACATTTTCCGAATTTATTTAATATTTAAAAAAAAGAATTTCATTGATGTTTTCCGAATTTCTTTTATATGCTCGGAATTACTCTGATACTTTTAGAATTTCATTGATGTTTACCGAATTTCTTTTATATGTTTCGAATTTCCCTGACTTTTTCTGAATTTCTCAGAATTTTATGGCAATATTCCGATATTTTCAGAATTTCTTGATATTTTCGGAATTCCTCAGATATTTTTCAAATTTTAAAAATACATTTTAAAAGTATTTTTCAAATTTCGCTGAATTTGTCCGTATTTATTGGATATGTAAACAAATTAATTTCTCTGATATTTTTAGAATTTCTTTTATATTTTTGGAATTACTCCGATACTTTTAGAATTTCGTTGATGTTTTCCGAATTTCTTTTATATTTTTGGAATTTCCCTGATATTTTCTGAATTCGTCAGATATTTTTTAAATTTCTCTGATATGTTCTGACGGTTTTAAATATTTTTTAATTTCCCTAATATTTAAAAAAATTCTCTCCTATTTTCTGAATGTTTTTAATATTTTGTTAATTTCTCTAATATTTTCTCAGACCGTCTGATATTTCTGGAATTTTTTCGATACACCCTGAATTTCTCAGATGTTTTCTAAATTTGCCAGATATTTTCTGAATTCTTCAGATATTTTATAAATATCTCCTGAATGCATAATTTGTCGCAAACTTACTGATTTCCGCAGAAATTATTCTGCAGATATTTCCAGAAAAAATACTATTTAATTTCCTGAAAAATATGCTATATGCTTTTCACAACTTATTAAGTGCGAACTTTCATATAGGAAAATATTGGAATCCGCTGAAATATTTAAGTAATACTTTTATTTTTAACGTCTCATATTTTCTCACGACTTCTTATAATTTCACACATATTAAAATTCATGATAAAACAGAAACTTTGTAAAAATCGTAAAATGTAAAAAAAAATGCAAAATCCTAAATCAACTTAAGAAAATCAAATTTTCACATTTTTTAAAAGTCGTGCCAAAAAAAATAAGATGTATATATATTTTTTAATAATTAGGAAAACTGTAGAAACACTAAAAAAATAAGAGAAATTTTTGAGAACCTGAGAAAGTGTTTAAAAATCAGAAATCTTCTATGAAAATCATAAAAATTACAGTAGTTGGGGTTTTTCATTGTCTCTACTGAAAACGTAAAATTTATAAGTCGGTAAAAAAGCAGAGTAAAATGCGGTATTTTTACGGTTATTAATTTTCGAAAAATATTGTGTAGTTGTAGAAATACATTCACTGTTTTTTCTGTCCAAGTTACTGTAAAAAGGTTTAACATCTGCATATATAGTTGTAAAAATAAGGGCCACGATCAGAATGGAAAAAACATTAAAGTAATTTTTTGATATATAAATTATAATTAATTATCATGCAGAAATATAACAAAAAAAAATAAAATAAAATGTACTAGCAAATATAGGTGAGAGTGTACTGTATATATTATACACGAATTTATATAATTGATAGAAAAAAAACATCGACTGACACGCGTGATAATCTACTGCTTTCTCTCTTGGTCTATTGTTATTAGTATATATATATGACGTTGCAAAGAATATGTAAGATACCTACACGCTGATATATACCTTGTTATATTGCAATTTTAATCAGACTCACCGTATAGCTTTTACCCCCCTCCCACCACACCACAATATATACGCACAACACTGCGATGTGACATGCATATCTATAGCTGATTACACGTATATTGCATTCGTACACAGGTCATTTTTATTAGGAAAATGATAAACGTCGCGACTTCACCATATATCGGTATTATGCTCAGGGATGGGCAACTCTGATAATTGCTATTTTTTTTTAAATAATTTATCCTGTGATTTCAATCAATATTAGTTATTTTATTCGTGCAAATCTGTACTTTGAATTTTTATTCAAAATTTTCTGGAATTATTTTATTACCACATTTTATTGAAATCAAAAGCCTTAATTTATTATTTATAGTAAACATTTATTTTGGAATTAAATGGTTTTATAGAATGATTCGAAAATAGGTGATATTTTTAAATTGGATTGCTAAGGAAAATTCAAATAATTTGACTCAAAAGAGAAACTTACACGAAAGGAGTGATATCTAAAAAAAATATTTATGCCCCTAGTGCGAGAAGTGCGACTTCTCGCACTAGTGAGATAATAGCATATTACGATACGAGTGCGATCAAACTTTTCCTTGTGAGTTTGCAGCAAGAACCGAAGGAGAGTGTTGCAATCTCACGAGATGAGAAAAAGTTTCTCGCACGAGAAGTGCGAGAAGGAGGCACTTCTCGCACTCGTGAAATAATAGTATATTACGATACGAGTGCGATTAAACTTTTTCTTGACGAGTGTGAGTTTGCAGCACGAGTCGAAGACGAGTGTTGCAATCACAAGAGTGTACATATTTTCAATTTTCAACTTTTTTTTTGTTTTTAACAAAAAGAAATCTCCCAACTTGAGATTTAGATTTTGAGATTACTGCTTATTTTCTTTAAATATTGTAGTCGATTAAAATAATGAATGCCAAGTATTCGATAATAAATTCGAAATAATTCGACAATTCGAAAAGCAATCCAATCTAAAAACAGCCTAATTTTTTAACCTGTACAATTATTAATGTAAACTTATTATCAATAATTATTCAGAATTTCTTTCAATTATTTTTCAAATATTTAATAAACGAAATTCAAGAAAAAAAAAATACAAACATCGAATACAAATCTTTTATAAAGGATTAGCATTGGAATTAGGATTTTAAACAGTAAAATAATTAATACTAAATAAATCATGAGATGAATCATCGTGAAATATAATTTGGAAAATAGCGAGAGATGTCCATTTCTGTTTCTATTAGAGATCTCTGAGATCTATATACCATATACACCATATTACCCAGCACATTATTTATTGTTAAAAAAGAAATGGAATGGGAGAGGTATCGAAGTTTCCAATCAACGATCAGCAATTCCCTAACGCTATATCGGAATACAACAATTACAATACCTAACATATATGTATATACAAAGCTGCAGCGGTCTTAAATAGAAGCCTGGAGGAATCGTTTGCTGCGTATAATCACCAAAATCCCAAAAGTTCCCACGATATTACCACACTCTGCATGTACACCTATATTATCTCTGTATGTTTGTGAAATTTATCGTTGATTTGTAGCTCTTTCACTGTAATCCATTAAATCTCGATTGCAAGAATTTTTCTTTCGATGCTTGTAATAATTTTCGTTTTGTCATTTAGAGAGCTAACGGGGGTAAAAAACGTGAATTTTATCTGATTATTGTCGATGCCAGAAGGGACTCTGTTTTTATCATTTTCTTTAGTCCACCTTTTTCTTTTTTTTTTTTTACTGCAAACAAACTTTTCGAATTTATAGTAATTCGCTAGAATTTGCATTTGATTAAAATACGAGTATATAAAATGTTGATATCTGATATTATTTTCGGCTTAGTCATCATTAGTCCTCCAAATCAGAATTGCAACTCCACCATTACTTTTTCAACTCATTCTTATTTGGTTATTTATTTTATAAATTATGAAATAATAATTATCTCTTGTAATGGCTTTCCAATTGTCATCAAAATATTTCAAATTCGTTGTTGAAAATACAAAGAAATATAATTTAAAAAATCGTGAATATTGAATTAATGGAGTAACGGAACATAACTTTTATTTCATGCCATTTTTTTTCATACAATTTCGTGAACAAATTAAGTATATTAAGATTATCAATGAAATTTGGTATGCAATTCAAAAAATAATTAATATGAAATAATTTGGAGAATAAATGATAAAAGTGAGTTGAAGGTAATAAAAAAAGATTCGCAACTCTGTTTCGTACCATCCGCAGTTTTTTGTACAAATGCCCTTTATTTATTCTCACGTTATCATTATCTATCCTCGGGTGCATTCTGCTCTTTGTATACACACGAAGAACACTGGCCTATGTAGTAGTCTGTTGTAAAAAAAAAAAAAAAACGAAAGTACTCTAAAATTTTTTTTTTCATGTCTGTACAAATCCACATAAATATCTGTACAATTATTTATACGTCAAGATACTCCTGCGAGACTATTCGTCTGTACGAATAATAAGCCAACAGCGTAAAGAAGTGTGATGTTAACTGTTATTTCATTTTTCTCTCTTTTGTTTTTATTCAACAGCACAGGGAAGTAGAGAACGTGGACTGATTGAGGGGGGGGACGTTTTGAGGACGTTGCAAGAATTAAAAACTGTCTATCCCAAAATAATGGAAATGTTTATCGAAGCATGTTCGTAAAAAATTAAAAATAAAATAGGCATGTCTGCACGCTCTCTATTTTTGCGATACGACGTATTGCGAAAGCTTACAATTTCTTTTACATTAGTCTCGTGATTTTTTAAATAACTTGTCGAGACACTGGAATTTTTGTTTTTTTTTCTCACCGAAAAAAAGAAGCATCACTAGAGTAGTAGGATTATGACAAAAAAAAAGTAACATAAAAATTCCAATAAGAAAACGTGTAGTTCGTTATAAAATAGCTCTACACTGTAAAAATGTTCTTTATCAAAAATTAATGTACTTGTGTGCGGATTTTTTTTTGTGCAGGAACCGCGTGTATTAAATTTGACATGTACAAGGATGACGTTAAATTAATGTGTACACCAAACGAGTGTTTAAATCGTCTTTAACATACAAGGGCTTTAATATTGCTTTCTATGTTAAATTTATGGACATATATTTTCCCAACCAGAATTCTGTTTTAATTAGAATTTAAACATTTCGACTAGAGTCAAATCTGAAAAAAAATAACGCCGTTGAAGATATCAAAAATATTAACTTTGTACAATAATAATGCTAAACGTTATCAATAAATTAGTTATTAAAAAAACTTGGGTTCAGAATTCGATAGAAAACTTGTTTAATCAAATTAATTCAAGATAAAATATAAATTATCTTATTGATATTAGTTGTACGATTTCCTAATCTATTGCAATTAAAGAAAAAAATTTAGCAAGGAACAGAATATTTTATTGACATACAGCTTCTCGCAATCAGTTATATTGGTTGAAAATACCAGTTTTCCTTCAAAATTATGTTTGAAATGTAATTTCACATGTCGTAAGAAATCTCTAGAAATATTAAACAAGAATCACTAATACAAAACATTTTGAAATATTATTGAAATAGGGAAAAGCATAACGTTTCAACAGGAAGATTTAAAAAAACATGTCTGAAGTAATATCATTTTTGTAGTTTTTAATAGTCTTTCACATTTCAACTTTTATGTCACTCGGTGCGAGAAGCGCAGTTTCGCGCACACTTCGCGTGCGTCAAACCCCATTTTCGCACCTTGTTAATTAAAATTTTGTACGATACACGTCGGAAAACCTATTTCCCAGCTCGTTTTGCAACCTCACACTCGTGAGAAAAAGTCTTTCGGCACTCGTATCGTAATGTACTAATTATGCCACGCGGTGCAAGAAGTGGCTACTTCTCGCACTAGTGCGATAAAGTTGTGTACGAAACTCGTGCGAGAAACTTTTTCTCAACTCGTGTAATTGCAACACTCGCCTTTGGCTCGTGCTCCAAACTCACACTCGTCAAGAAAAAGTTTGATGGCACTCGTATCGTAATTACACTATTATGCTATGCGTTGCGAGAAGTGCCTACTTTTCGCACTCGTCGCATAATAGCATATTACGATACGAGTGCGTTCAAACTTATTCTGACGAGTGTAGCAATCACACGAGTTTTTGAAAAAGTATCTCGCACGAGTTTCGTATACAACTTCATCGCACTAGTGCGAGAAGTGCCTACTTCTTGCACTAGTGCTCTTCTTCTTCGCTTAGAAGTAGGCACGTCTCGTACAGCGTAGCACAAAGTTGTATACGAAACGCGTACGAGAAACTTTTTCTCAACTCGTGTGATTGCAAGACTCGTGAGAAAAAGTTTGATCGCACTCGTGTCGTAATGTACTATTATTAGACAAGGTGGGAAAAGCGTTCATTTTCGCACTGAGTGAAATAAAATTAAAATTGTATCTTTCGCAATAAATTTAAACATCTTTCCTCGAGGTTGCAACGATATTTGAATTGTAATCAAATATTGCCAATATTTCTGTCTTAAAGTACTTGAAATTGTAATAAAACAAAACCTTTGACCTTAATGTCGTAATATTCATCCTTAAATAAAAAAAAATGTGGATCTTTGCACAAAAAAAAAATTCCTTAAAAAGTATATTAACTTTGAAAATATTTTTAACAGTGTATATCTTGTTGATAGATTGGTAGCAATTGGTAGCAAGTGCTGGATACACCTCTGAAAGTAGATCGATGTTCGTAGGCAGAACGATATGAGTGTCTTGTAGCGTGAAAAAAAAAAGAAAAAAAAAAAAAATCTTAAAATCGATTTGGCTATTTGTGAGACAGTTTGTATTAACGAGAATTAACAGTTGTGTTTGCAGCTGGATCAGAACGTTCTTCCACCGCTCCCGCTCAACCGGAGAGGGCACCGCCCCCGCTTCCCCCGCCACGCTTTCCGAACAGCGGTGTCTGACAATGGGAAACTCCTCTTAATATTGGGAACTTTATGATAATGAACACTCCGATACCGCTGCCACTGCTGCTCAGCACCAACAGTCTAACACTGGAGAATCATCTTTACGAGATAATAACGGAGCGCAGCAAGGCGTGTGCTACCTTCCTGAGAAACAGTCTTCGCCGAGCTGCTAACGCGACGAATCTCGGATGGAATTCGAGTTTGGATTCGAATGACGAAGCCACCACGCGTTACTCCGACTCCTAGAGAGGAGTTTTTAGCTAATTAATATAACGACGACTAATGATGACGGCAGATATAATTCCACTCGTCAATCGTACGGTCTAAAATTTAAAAAAAAAAAAAAAGAAAAGAAATTAAAAAAAAAAAAGTAATAATGAGTTAATTAAAATGGAAAAAAAAAAATTGCACATTCTCTGCGACGAGACAGTGAAAATTTAAAGAAATATAAAATTTAAGTAAGAGGGATGAACGCTTAATTAAATCCTGACTGGTGGAATGCTGCAATCTCGGCTCAAGTTATTTAAAACAGAAAAAAAAAAGAAAATAACACAAAATATTCGTCACGCCAATATCCAAAGTGACTGACAATCGCGTGTCAGTTTAACTTTTAGGAATATATAGAGAAAGAGACGATATTGCTATAGTTATTATAGTATAAATAATTCTGTCGGTTCGAAACTGTGAGATGAGACGACGACAAGGAAACAAAATTGTGGGTGTAACGGAAGGTTTCCAGGATTGGCGAGGGAATTTATATTGCGATTTTGTCGCTCTGAGATACGATCTTCTTGCTGCTTTGTCGTTACTGTGTAATAAAAACGCGATTTTCATCGATTGAAATTGATCGCGATTTAAAACGAAGCCAGAAAGCAATTAAGAGCGAGTTAATGCAGAGAGAGAGAGAGAGAGAGAGAGAGAGAGACAGAGAGAGATATAGAGAAAAAATGAGAGATTGAGAGCACGACGATAATTCGTGATAAGCTTAAGTTGCGGCTACACACCTGGCAAACCTTCCTTTATATGTACATAACTGTATATAATTGTATACTTAAACGCTATATACATACGAATATATATTATACATATATACATATATACATATATATATGTATATATATATATATACACGACACTGTGAAACAGCAGGTGTGTAAGTGTACTATATTACTCTGTAGCATGCAATGTTTCTTCTTTTTTTTGTCGACCAAGTCGAATTCCAACCCCAGCAGTCGCGTCGATCGTAAAACGACTCTAAAGAACGACCAGTCATTTAGTGTCTAAAATTAATCGAACAAGCGAACGTATAATATGACGACCGCTCATTTTGACCGGGTCGGTTTTTCAATGAGCGACCGAAAATTGACCTTTTAGAAAAGCGTTTTAGAATGGTCTTTTCTTTAACGCGTATACATCTGAACAAAAAATACTCACAGTCATGCAATTTTCATAAAAATTTGTATCTTAGGATTTCTGAGCGAGGTCAAGCTGAATATAACTTCAGAATTTTCGAATTCAAAATGGAGGATCCAATATGGCGGATCGAAATTTGGAAAAACTGTCTGAATTGTTATAAAAATTGGTACTTTCAAGTTTTTTACGTGGCTGAATACGAATTTGACGTGAGAAATTCGAAAGTCAAAATGGCGGGTCCAATATGGCGGATCGAAATTTATGAAAGAATAAATGGCTAAATTCTTATGAACATTTATGGCTTTAAGTTTTTAACATAGATGAATAAGCAGATAACATCAGCATTTCGAAATTCAAAATGGCGGATCCAATATGTCGGGCCGAAATTTGAAAAAAATGGTCGCATTCTTATGAAACAGAATACCTCTTAGTTATTGACGTGGCTAAATAGGAATAGGACATTGGAATTTCGAAATTGTCATATCATGGTTGAATTCAGCGACCTCGGAAATCATAGAATATTAATTTTCGTAAAAGTTCATCGTTTTTTCAAAGTTTCAGTCGGCCATTTTGGATCCGCCATTTTGAATTTGGAGATTATAATGCCATATTTGAATTCAGCGATCTCAAATATCATAGAATATTAATTTTCATAAATCCGACGTTTTTAAAAGTTTCATTCTGCCATTTTGGATCCGCCATTTTGAATTTGGAAATTGTGATACCATATTTGAATTCAGCGATCTCAAATACCATATAATATCAATTTTCATAAATCCGTCGTTTTTTTTAAGTTTCAGTCAGCCATTTTGGATCCGCCATTTTGAATTTGGAGATTATAATGCCATATTTGAATTCAGCGATCTCAAATATCATAGAATATCAATTTTCATAAATCCGTCGTTTTTTTAAAGTTTCAGTCGGCCATTTTGGATCCGCCATTTTGAATTTGGAAATTATGATACCATATTTGAATTCAGCGATCTCAAATACCATATAATATCAATTTTCATAAATCCATCGTTTTTTTTAAGTTTCAGTCGGCCATTTTGGATCCGCCATTTTGAATTTGGAAATTATGATACCATATTTGAATTCAGCGATCTCAAATACCATAGAATATCAATTTTCATAAATCCGACGTTTTTAAAAGTTGCATTCGGCCATTTTGGATCCACCATTTTGAATTTTGAAAACCTATTGAGACGTACAAATATGGTGAAAAATATTTATCAAATAGATGACAGACGGTGTATATGGTTGTAAAGGATTCGCCGTTTTACAGTCACTGATTAAAAAATGACCAACCAACTTGAAGTTCTGGATGATCGTTTTAAAAAAAGGCGATGACCACAGCAGGTTCAATGACCAGTTAACTTGTGCTGAAAACAACATAATCTTGAAAAGAGCTGTGTTACTTTTTACCCAAAAGCAACGATTATTTGTGACTTAGTATAACTATACCATGAATTTTGTAACTATGTTAACCGTACCAAGTAACAGTCCCAATAACCGGATATTCGTGGGACGACTGTCGGGACAGTTATTTGGTATCGTCAACCAGTTACGAAATTCATGGAGTGGTATTCTAAGCTACGAATAAACGTTGTTTTTTAGGCAAAAGTGAACCTGGGTTTTGTTCACGGTTATTCGTCCGGTTACTGAACCTGCTGGGGACCCACTCAGTAAAATCTCGGTGATAAAAATTGACCCTATACGATGGTTCATACAATCCGTACCGTGCCAAAATGGCCGGTGCTCAACAGCTGGTGCCAATTTGCATTATAACCTTTAAGACTTTCGACACATTTTACTTGAAAATAGGTACAAAAAATTCACTCATATTACAGGTTTTTTTATTAGTGCCATAATTCTGCATCGACTGTTAACATTTTTCTTGATTTTCATCTTCTTATCCGAGACATAAATAGATTAAAAGTTTCGAGGTGGGAGCCAACCAATTCTAACACACCCGTGTGAATTTATTAAGACCTTAATTCAGTATTATCACTAATAGTTTTCTGGAAGGTCGCTTTTTACGATTGCTTTTCGGTCGCTATGTGAAAAAAAATCAAGAGGTTGCTTTGCGGTCGTTTATACGGCTATTTATGGGCACAAATCGAACGGTCGTGTTTTTTTTGGTCGTTTACGAGGTCGTTTGGTTTACTAGGGATACTTTGGAAAGTCATTAATTAAATGTTCGCTAGCGACGAAAAAAAAAGGTATCATTAATGAGAATGCGATAAAGAGAACTTACTGAGACAAAATGAAGATTTTCAATTGAGAAAGCTGAAGATCAAATTGTCTCGGATTCATGAAATAAAAAAGAGCAATTTTTCTCAATTTCATATCAACAATCAAGAGGGTAATATAGTACAGTTGTGCCGAAAAAAAAAACACATGTATGATGGACAATTGCACTTTGACATTCTTATATTTATGTACTACGCAAGGTACAAAGGGACATTGAGGGAAGTGTTTAAAAAAAAAAAGAAAGAAACGAGAAATCCAATAAATTCAATGAAGGAGAATTCGCAGCACGAATCATCGCTGCACTTGGCTGCATTAAGTAATATCTGCTGATTTTACGAACGGTTCGTTAACTTTGCATTGCTAAACTGACAGCGTCGACTATTCTCTTTGATAAAAAAAATACATGCAACCTCTCATCGTATAATAATGCTTATACAGTTCTGCATAAAACGACCTATGAAAACTCTCACTCTCTCTCACACACAGTCGACTATTTCTACTACCGTATTGCGACGTATGTTATGTAGTATAGAAACTAATAAAACGAGGGCTGAGAAGAATAAGAAAAATAAAAAAGCGAAATAACCAAAGAGAGACAAGAGATCGAGTTAAAAAAAAATTCAAAGCAGCACACCGTATAAACATAAATAAAGGAACGTCTAATCATTAAGCTGTCCGGAAAAAAAAGAAAAACAAAAAAAATAACACGCAGAATCAGTGCAAAAGGCAATAAAGCTATTGAACTGAAGAAAGAAAAGAAAGAAAAAAAAAAACAAAAAATATGCTAAACGTAGGTTTCCTTGCTTTGTGGTATATCAAGAATCTCCGATATTACTATTAACGATCTAGATTAGGCGTATAGACTAATAGGTGATAGAAAAGGCATAAAATACAAGATGCTAATGTTCTGATCGAAAAAAAAAAGAAACAAACAAACTATAAACCGAAACTATGTCACATTGTAAAACAAATGTCGAAGGGCGAAGAAGAAAAAAATAACGAAATACGCGTCTCAAATTAGGCGATGGCTGTACAATAATTGAGGACCGAGTAAAAAAAAAGCATAGCATATCCGTTTTCAAATCATTGTAGGCTTACGAGAAAAAAAAATACAATCGATGTGTGGACGTACATGTATACGTGATGATAATCTCACTCAGGATTATGCACTGGGTATACTGTACGTGCATTATGATAACAATTGTGAAGAAAAAGAAAAAGTTGCAGTTATACTTCGACTCAAACTATAGTTATGCATTGCGGTTCAACACTGATTGGCTATATCGACAACCAAACTTGAAATTATTCTTTTTTTTTAATCATCCCACAAAACGCTGATTAACTAATTTACGAGAAGTAAATTAATTTTAGAAGGAATTAATTTTAGAATTTACTGACGATAAAATCTGTGGGAAATATTTTTTTTTTTTTTTTTTGGATTTGTATTTTGTTACCGAGGGTTCAGATATTTTTCTGTTTCTCTTTTAGCGATTCAGTGAAAAATGGGGAAAGATAAATCTAAGGATAAACGCAACATGTGGCTCTTTGGATCGTAATAATGGTGTAATAAACAAAATTTGGAAGTCTCTTTCTTAGGCGTGTAATCGTATTTCACACACCCACGAGTTAGGTAAAACTAAACGAGCAATAATTGCATACATAGTTTCGAGTCAATGATATTATATTAAACTCATTGATGCAACTTTAGATAGAGCCTTACGAAAATTTGGATCGGACCATCAAGCAAGTGATCACAATAAAAAAAAACTAAAACAAAAAAAAAAAACAAATTGTAAAATAAGTTCACTGCCATTCAAATGACTTGCGCTCTAACGAAGAAAAAAAAAAAAAAAAGCGCCAATATTCCAGAAAAAAAAATGTGAATGTGTACAGTTATGTGAAAAAAATAACTTAATTATATTTACATGATGATACTAATTATGAGTATTATGTAAAACTTAACTAGTGTAATACGAGCGACATTAAGAATGGTATACATACGTAGGTTTATTTAAATTAACCCGATTACAGAGCTATTATATACCGAATGAAAATGTTTATAAAGCACGCTTTCAGTTAAAACACTGCAAACGTACTATAAAACGTGGATTTCATAAAATAAGCGAAAAATCTTGGATTATCGTGTAATTATTTAATTGAACATTGGTCTTAAAAAAAAAAACAAAACATTAGTGATTTATTCATTTTCTTCATGAGAAAATATCCCTCGCCCAATTGCGTTATCCTCTCGTTTAATTGGTCTGTGAAACGGATTTACTGTGGAGACGCACGCGCGCTGTAAATACCGATTTTTTTTTCTCGAAAAGTCGTGATCTTCGAATTCTCAACGAACGAAGCAAATGAAACACACGAACGACGTCACCGGTGGGAGAATGGAAAACAATGAACTATCAAATAACGATATCTGAAAATGTATTTGTAACACATTTTCGGTCCATATAAAGGCTCTGTGATTCATATACACGCTAGTAGCGATTAATAATCATGATATTCAATAATGTATTACGATGAAACAAAGAAAAAAAAAAGGAAAAAAAAACAAGACCTACTTAACTAACTTGTAGAATCAGTTATGTACAGTGAATTAGCGGTGAAATGAAAATTGATAAAAAAAAAACTGAACGAGATACAAATGTCTCCAAACAGTTTGTAGATATCAAACACTCGGTATAATATCAGAATTATTTTCTTCATTGTTGTTTCCTGGCAATTCGCATAATAACGATATTTCTCTCGAGATAAGGAATACCATTGTATAGATCGATGTAAGATCTTGGGTTCGCGTTGTTTTTTTCAATCTTTTTTTTTTTAGATTCTGAAATACAATACGAAAGAAAAAACGACGCGCACATCGTTATCTCGCTAGGATGAAAATGGATTTAAAAGTAATTAAAAAAAAAAACCCCGAGAAAAACATAGTTGGAATTGTTTAGCAAAACGCAGCGTGATGATCGAGACAATTTCTATTTTATTAACGTTTTTCGTCTAGAATGAAATAGTCGCTACCACATGGCGGAGCTGAGGATCTGGTAGGGACAAATAGAAATCGTTGGTTTTACCGAGTTTAACAAAATATTTACTATATTTTTCACAGAAATTAATATTTCATTTAAATCTTTGCGTTACGAACTATTATTTTTTTAGCAAAAAAAAAAAGAAACAAAAAGATACAGCACAATTGTTTAGTTCAGTTTGAAGCACATTGTTTGTCCCTATCGCTGAAGTGAAGCACCTAGCGGTTTCCAAAGCAGAGTATTTAGACGAAAAAGGCTAATTGCGGGAAGCTAAGTGTGGACCAACTTCCGTAAAAACAAAAGAGAAATAAAAACAATCGTTGCAAATTGTATTTATCATTGTAACGAAAGAGTTTCTATATTGATCTATAACCTGTGTAATCATCAGCAATGAAACCGATCGGTAGCGTTTTTTTTTGTTAGCGCATCGCGAACCATGGAAGGAAAAAAAAAGAAATGGAAAAAATTGCCTCGAAAACTTCCTAGCCCTTCAACTTTATACTATTATCAATTTTGTTATTCATTGAATAAAGATACAGTGAAAAATGAAGACAAGACTGAGGCTTGTGGTGTTCTGTTCGATATGAAGTTTTCGATGAAAAACTTTGGTTTATTGACAAATTCCGGACATATTTAATCGATAAAGATATGTAATTACTTTCGCAGTCCCACCTTCTGTACAATTCGAGGAACAACGAGACGCCAATAATAAGTTTACACTCTTGTTGGTAAGACTCGAGTATGCGAAATGTAGTCCACTCTTTTTGCAGAACAAATCTAGTCCGTTGAACAGATCGTAGGAACTCTGAAACTAAAGTATGAGGATAATGGAAATCAATAAAACGTTCTATAGAAAGTTCGATTTCAAATATCCGCAATTTTACCATTTAAAAGAATCTTCAACTTAAAATTAACAGTCTGATCAGGTATTTATTATATTTTTTCATAGAAATCAATGTTTCAGTTTAATATTTGCGTTGTAAGTTTATTTTCAAACAAGAAAGTCTAAGTTTCAGCACAATAAATTAGTTCAGTTTGCAAGCATATTCTTTGTGTCTACCGTTGCAGTGAAACAAGCGAAAATATTTATACGAAAAAGGCCAATTGCAGAAAGTTCAATGTGGTCCACTTTCCGTAAAAACAAATAAAGGAATCAAAACAATCGTTACAAATTGTATTTACCATTGTAACGAAAGTTTGTGCTTTCGTCTAAATCTGTGCAACACCAAGCAACCAAACCGGTTGACAAAATATTTTTTTCAGCTCATCTCGAATCATGCAAGAAAAAAAAGGAACGGACAGAAATTGCCTCGAAAACTTCCTAGCTCTTCAACTTTATAATACTATACATTTTGTTATTCATTGAATAAAGATACAGTGAAAAAGTGAAGGCAAAGCTGGAACTTGTGGTATTTTTCCGGTAAAGTTATAGATGAAAAACTTTGGTTTATTGAAAATTTCGGATATATTTAATCGATAAGGTGTACAATTACTCTCATAATCCCACCTTCTGTACAATTTGAGACACAATGAGAGTCCAGTAATTCTAAGGTTTACACTCTTGGTGATAAGGCTCAAGGGTTCGGAATTCTCGCCACGTGGGCGGTCGAGCACCGTGCAGATGCAATCCACATTTTTTGCAAGGGCCGCTGAACAAATTGTAGAAACTTTGGAACCAAGTCTGTAGAAAATGAAGAATACGGTTTTATAGTTATTTCAGTCTCAAAAATCTGCTAATTGTTTCCTACAAAACACTCGTCGACTTACAATGAAGGATCTGACGGACAATTCTGGAAGCGTGGGTGACGAAAAGTGGAGCATTGCAGCGTGGGCGTTTTCCGTGACCTTTTGAAATACTTTGTATCGCGACTCCGTCCACAGATCCATCGTCTCGCCGTAACCCTTCACAACGACTCTCTCAATCATCAGACCCTTGAATGCCACTACGGCTTTTAGCACGTGCGGCATTGTTATGTGCAATACTGCGTTTGAGGCGAAGGGTCGTGACGCCGTGAAAGTCATATTCCCGTAGTGGCGGTCGAAAGAAGCAATAAGAGCATCAACTTGCCTAATAAAAAAAAAATTAAGTTATTTCTTGGTTCGCCTTTTTCATCTAATTATCACGTTCGTTTAGTACGCCAGAATGGTGCAAGAAAAAAAAAGTTTAAAGTTCACTTGTGGGAGTTTTCAGATCAAACATTTCAGCTTTCGAGGACCAATTTTTTTAGACAATACATTCTCTGTTCACATTTTTGTTCTGTAATCGTTACTGGAAAGCACAAATATTAACTGATTAACGTTCATTTTTTAAATAATACTTTTTTTTCAAGTAATCTGTAATTCTTTTTAAAAAATTGATGCCATATGTCATTCAGTTTTCAGAAAAACGCGGTACCAATTTAAAGTCTACATATTTTTTTTTTATCATGGCCCATAACAATTGATAAAAAAAGTTATGGATTATTCTTGGAAAAATCTTGAAGAAGGATTTCCGAACTGAAACTATTTACGCAAATACATTATTACTGAAATTTTCTCTGGATTTTTAACTCATGCTTCAATATAAATCACCTGTTAAACAATCTAGAAATTTTTGTAAAAATGATAAAATATATTGAACACACATAATAGATAAATTTTGTTAATCATGTATTAATATAACAGAATCCAGTATATTAAAAAAAAATAATTATTGGAACTACAAAATTGTTTTTATGATTGTAAAGTGATCTTTCCAAATACCTGGAGTCAGTAGAATATTTTTGTCTACATAACGAATTCAGGAACACTTACAAACAAGTGTTTATTGCATAAACATAATTTACAATCTAATAATTCTGAAAATATTATTATTTCAATATCTCAAGAAGTTAAAATATAGTTAAATAAAAATACAACAATTCCGAGACTCACTGAGGTGGTACATTGTGACTACTGGTCTGAATCCTGCCCCTCTTTGATCTACTGCTGTTAGTATAGGAGCGTTTTAGTGAGTTCTGATGCAGAAGCGCAGCAGCAACATTGCTGTACTCGTGAACCTTGTCAGTCCATTTATAACTGTTTACCAAGCTACTATACAGAGCCTGTCTCTCCTGTGTTGTCTCCTGACTCAGAAAGGAAGTGCTCGCCAAACTAAGCGGAACACCTGGAGCATTCAAAATGCTCACAGACTGCTCCACATCCCTGAAAATATAATTACACAATTGCAATTCTGAAACATAAAAATAAATAGAACCTAGCATGTTCCTTTCTGATTATTTTAATGTGAAATAATATACGTTGAAAAAAAAAAGCAGTCTGTAACAAAAACTTTTTGTCAGATTTATCGAAGATTGTTTATAATTTGGGGAAAAAATCAAAAAGAAAAGGAAGATTTCCAGAACAAAAGATAAAAATCAAGGATATTCCAGAACTTATCAAGAACTGCCTAAATGTAAAATCAAAATTATTCAAACGATTTTTATAAAATGTCTACCAATGAAACATTGGACTGTACTGTATGCGACATAGAAATTTGTGTTACTTTGATTGAGTAGTTCTGACATAACAAATTTGAAAAAAAAAAAAAAATCAAACAGAGCTTCCTCTATGAGGAAGCAAAAAAATTCAGAATCTTCAGTTTAGAAAATGTTTATTTGTCAAGAAATAGTGTAATTCAAAATAATCTAATATCTTAGTTCCTTCCAATAATTTACTGCATAAATAACTTCAGATTTGTTTGCCCTATATTTTTGCAAACTTCAACAATAATGAAATACAAAATCCAATATACTATAAAATTCAAACGCCTCTGTTAGTATTCACCAAATTTAAACACGCAGCAATGCTATATATGTATTATTTCATTTTGCTAGAAATTTTTCAGCTCCACCGATTGACGTTGACACAAGTTAGAGGAACCATGCTCTGAACATTCTAGATGATGTACGAAAAATGTAATTCTAACGAATAAAATGGTGACATGTTAAAAAAAAATTCATAAAGAAGTGAAAATGGAAAAAAAAGACACATTTTTGCCCCAAAAAATCATAGTTCCATGGATTTTCAATACTTGTACCTAAAATTTGGATGTGATACTCATTAGATATGCTACTTTTCAGGAAAAATAATAGCATTGTGCATGTTCCAAAAAAAAGGAAGGTCCACCTGGCATGTGAAGATAGTCGATTTTGGAGTAGATAAAAAACACCGAATTATGCAAAAATATAGTTTTTACTCGTAAAAAAAAGGATGCTTCAAACTCCAGGTTTCATTCGAAGCTGAGAATTATAATATATTTACACCGAAAGTTGATTGATGGGTCGATTCTATCGTGTGTGACGACAAAGGTTTAACTGACCAAAAAAAGAAAAATCTTATTCAAAATTATGTGGTTTACAGAAAAAGAAACACGCATTATTTGTTGGAATTTTCAACGATTCTTTCACGGTCTACTTTTTTTGCAACGTGATTTCAAAAGTTACGTATTTTACCACGGGAAGATGCGGAACTAACCTAAAAAATGATACAATGTAGCGTTTTTCTTCATAAATTTCTGTTGAATTAAAATAAAAAAAAATTACCGTAAAGAGGGTTACTTTAATACAGATTGTGTTCAAATTTGAAAAAGATTTACGGTTTAATTTCCAACTATCATCAAGAAAACCAAAGTTCTGTCTCTTTCTAGCACACTCGCGTCATAGAACCCGTCTCTCTCGCACAGAGACTACCGCGTTCAGCGGAGCCTCTCTTCCGTGCCTTCCTCGGGATTCTGGTGAGGATATCCTTAACCTTAACGGTGAACACTTACCTAAGGTTAACATTGACTGCGGATAAGAGCTCCTGAAGTTCCGTCAAGTATTTCGTTTCTCTGTTTTCGTCGCCGTGTTCCGAGCTCAGTCCATTACCCAAAGAATCGAAAACCTGTCCGACACTCGAACGCAATACCTTTATTGCCGTCAATGCTGTTTGCAATGGTTCCATTTTTCGAATATATAATAACGTTAATAATCAAATGTTTTGTACTCAATAATATACCAATTTGAGGTTAGAACCGCTTGTTTACGTCGACGCTTTTCGCGCACATGAGATGAGCTTCAGGATCTCCAAAAAAAAGAAGACTATGCTACAGAGAGTCGAGTAGACTCTCCTGTACATTATTCTGTATCAGAGAAGTGGCGCTGCAGTCGCTAAAAGCGGGTTTCAAATTCCCGATAGACTTTTTTTCGACATACATGAAAACTTATTTTGTTTATAACTATGGAGACTTTTATCTCGACGTGAAAAAAACTGCGAGAAAGTGTCATAATAATCTTTGACGTCTGTTTCAACAGCTCGATAATTAAAGATATTGATTATTAAGATAAATTTATATTTAAAAGAACATGAAGTGAACTTTTGAATTTTTGAATTATTAACTAACAATTCCGACAGTTAATATTAGTTAAATTATTATTAACAAATATTATTATCATATTATTATTGTTATTATTCTCCTAATATCTGTTAAGTCACCTCCTGAAAAAAGTAATTTAATTTAAGTTAAAGTTTGAACGAGGATACCATTGACAAAGGTGGGCTACAAATTGTCAAAAATCTTTTTTGACACTTTATACTCCAAAACTCGTGTTTTTTTTTTTTCTGCTTACAATTTAGCAGAGGTTCGTCCGAAAGTATTCGATAACGATTGAGAAAATAATGTAAAATATCATGAAGAGGAGTTCAAGAAACTTATCAACTCAGCGTGAATCTATGAACTTTAATATAACCGATTCGGAAAGTTTGGACAGTTGCAATTCAAGTAACGATGGAATTGCGAAAAAGTTAAGAGACAAGATTGAAGCTAAACCTGACAGTCTGTTGCCAAGATTGTGGAAAATTCATCCAGTTTCTAATCTTAGGTAAATAGTGCATACCAGGAATTTTCCACATTTTTCGGCCACTTTTTTTTTACCCTCTCGGATGGGTTACATAATTTTTCATATAAGTTGTACTACTTAAAGATACTCTTCGTGAATTTTTTCATTTTTTCATTCCTCGAAGAGGAAGCTTTGTTTTCGTGAAAAAAAAAATTTTCGGAGTTTTTCATGTCGAGACACTCAGAATGGTCCCAAACGTCGAGAAAAGAGGTTTTCAAAAAAAATGTCCACATGAGCAAAATTGAAACCTTCATATCTCGAGAACCGCTTTAACGATCTAGCTGAAATTTGGCACATATATGGGACAGTCGGGAAACTTTGTTTGTGAAATTTAATTTTAAGATAAAATTTAAATTTAAACATCCGTTCAAATTTTATTCAAAATTGCATTTTTCGAAAAATCTCTGCTTGCGCTTTAGTTGTCGCAAATTTTTAGCTATCGAGCTAAATAATTTTTTACAAATTCAAGCTATGTCAAAGAACGACTTGTATTGAATTTAGGATAAATCGGCAAATAGGTTCGATTTTTATGGGATTTTGAAGTTTTCGAAAAAAATGTGCATTTTGCTCTAACTCAGGTCAACAGATACTAAATCAATTGAGATTTGAGAAGAGAGCAAGAAATTATATATATTTATTATTTGTTTATTTATTTAAGGATGCAAAGTAGAGCTTTGCACATTGTTTTGTCATGATTTTTTAATGTTTACAAAGTTTCCTCCATGAGGAAGCCAAAGTAGATAAAGTTACCTCCTCATTGATGTAGTTTTGTAAATATTCGAAGATCATGAGAAAGCAATGTGCAAAGTTCTACTTTGCACCCTTTTTTTAATTCACTCGTTTCGGAAATGGGGGTTTTTTTTTTCAAACCCGTATATCGTGGAAGATTGAGGCGGGTCAAAAAAATGTAGAATCAAAAAAGTTATATTTTTACATGAACTAATTTAATGCAATATTTGTTATACTTTTGATGGGATCCAAAAGGTCATTTTCAGCACAAAAAAAAATGGAAAATATTTTTTTCTTTCAATGCACCACCTTTAATTTTGTTGTAGATTTTACAGGGTATTTGTCAGTGTATTGAGAACGTGTTAAAAAATTGACATCGTGACCTCTTTCTGTTTTTTTTTCTTATGCCATATTCT
Source organism: Perithous albicinctus (assembly GCA_964016905.1). Classification (NCBI taxonomy): domain Eukaryota; kingdom Metazoa; phylum Arthropoda; class Insecta; order Hymenoptera; family Ichneumonidae; genus Perithous; species Perithous albicinctus. Next base: position 14,707,051 of record OZ024693.1, on the reverse strand, counting down.
TTGCTCAATAGACAAGAAAATGAAATTCCTTTTCACGTGCCTCACAAGAAGCTGCTGGAGAAAATTGAGCACAAAAATGACATTCCAGAACCACTTGTAAGTACATTACTGATTTTTTAATACTCATTAAACGTGCTTGATAAAAAAAAAAATCTGCTTTTTACAGACTGGATTCACGGACCATCAAGAAAAAATCAGGCAGCAAGTCTGCAAGCCCAAAAGAGTAGAACCTAATGAGGAAGATATTCAGGAAGTTATTAGAGTCACTACTTCTTCCCGGCAGAAATCTCATAGAAGTATATTTCACTGATAAATTCTATTCTAATATCTTCTAATAACAACGATTCTGCAATTTATAGCAATAACAATAATGCACCAATATTAATAGTCATAATAATTATATTTATAGTACAAGTGAAGCCTAAAAAGAAATTATCTCAAGAAGATACAAATGTGCAGACAGTTGCAAAGCGCAAACCTCCTGAAATCGTTAATCAATTGGACTTGATCGAAAAGCTTCGTACAGATCCGAAGCTTGGATTCTTCTATATGATTTATGCTGTTGATCGATCCTCTGAATATTTTACACCATATGCTCTCAAGTACGATTATTTGTGGATTATAAAAAGGTTCAAAAAACCACGTAAAAAAACTCGTCAAATTAAAAAAACAAAAAAATTAAACGGTTTTGAAAAATACACAATTATTGTGTCACTTCTGATTTAACAGATTTATTTCTGCTAATTTTATATTTTTAAAAAATTTTGATAATCTGACAAGTTCACACAATTTTTGTGCAATATACAATTAAATATGTAAAAATGTGTAAAATTTTTGCAATCTTTGAGTTACTCTTTAAATTTAACAGAAAAATCCGTGAAATAGACGTGATTGAAATCAAGTAGTAGTAGTAATAGTGAATTTATTGACAATACACACATTGATCGCTGTGCCATTTATATTTACATTTAATTTCCATATATTGCCAATTGGCCATCGACCGCGGTCCTTCAGTCTTTGAAATCAAATTAAGCTATTTATGCGAATTGCCGAAACGGATTTTTTCGCCATTAAAAAAAAATTAATGATTCTGATGATTATTTTATTGTATTAAACGATCATAATTTTTAACTAACGCTGCTAAAGATATCGATGGTGAATTGATGTAGTATATCGTGCACCAAGAGCGGAAAGTTGAACATTCTTCGCGAGCGTGCCTTGGAAAGTGAGTGCTTTCCTCCCGCGGGAGTGCTTTCCTCCCTAGGGAGTAAAGTACTTACTTTCGCCGCGCTCACCGGGGAGCAAAGTACGAACTTTACGTGCAGGTGTGTGAAAAAAGTATCTTCCAATGAATTCCTCCCCTCCCTCCCCTTAAGGGTTGTTCCACGAATTTCAGTCAAATAACTGTGCTTTATTTTTGTATCAGTATAAAAACAATCCCATCGATTATTCGTAAAATCGAAACTATTTAAAAAAGTGATACTACAAATAAATAAAATGTTTACGATTTGTTACATTCGGATTTTTTCACATGTTACGAACAATATCAGTTGGAATTCGTAATTGGTGAAAAAAATGAAACTCGTATTTTTTACTGAAGTTGGGTAAAACTACAAGTTGTTGAAATTCTTTAGAAAAAATAACAGCGTTTTGTAATGTATCATTTTTTTAAACGTCAAACAAATTTGTACAGGGTTGTTGAATATAAAGAATTAAATGAGACATACATGACCATTGGCGAAAGTGGAGTGACACAATACAGTCCAGAAGAGATGACATTCACGCCTATGGAGCTTTGGGAAAGGGAATACAAGTTCTACCTCAAGCTCATGAATGTGAGATCACAAAAAAGCAAATATTTTCGAAATTTTTTAGATCACACAATTTTTCATCATATCCCCAGATAAAGACCTTCGTAACTTATCGTGCTTGGAAGGGATTTTACGTATGGAGAAAATGTGTAACCACGAGAAAATTCCTAAAGGCCAGGAATAACATGCAACAAAATCTCTTCATATCAGATCCGATTCTCAGCAAAGCATTGCTTGAAATAAAAGCGATGTGCGCTGTTTTTTTGGACTCTTCGTTTTTGGATTCCAGTGTTATAGAAAATCTACCACTGTTCCTTTTTGTCGAGATGCAATTAGCCAAATTGGAGCACAATCGTGGCAGATTGAATGAATTCAGAAAGCTCGCGATGGATATTGCCAATAATGCCTGTCTCGCTGCTCTTTTAAACGCTGGTTACACTCCAGATGACTCGAATATCACAATCGAACAGACGGCTTATGGAAAACTTGGTATATTACTCCGACCTGTAACGAGCATTTGCAATTATTAGACGATATTCCACATTATCTGGGTTGCTTTTTTCACGTGCAACATTAGATGAACGTGCAATTTATATTTTTGAAAAGGGGAAGTCGATAGAAAACGAAAATGCAAACCCTGGTCAAAAATATTTCTCTGAAAATATCTGCATTTTTTTTTCAAAATATTAGAGATTTCAACTATTTTTCAGAAAATACTCTGAATTTCTCTGATTAATTGTAACTGCTGAAATTTGTGCGGAAAAAGTAGCAGAGATTTTCAGCAAATATCAGAGAAAGATTGAAAAAAAATATAGGAAAATCTCTGAAAGTCACTAAAACGGTCCGGTAAGAGTTTTTCAGACAAATTTTCAGAGAAATATTTTCACCAGGGATGTAGTTTATCCGTATTGTTTTTCAGTTTTCACAGAATCCATGAAAAAGTACATACACTGAAAAAAAAAAATCATTGATTCAAGAACAGTGATCATTGCGGGCTGCCAATGACATAAGTCATCAGTGCAACATTATTTTCATTCTAACAATTATATACAAAATTAAACCAATGTCTCAAAAATTAATAAGAAAATGTGTTAGTGTTTCAATTTCATATGTAATTGTTGGAATGTGTATAAAATTATACTGATGCCTTATGTCATTGGCACCCAGCAATGGTCATTGTTCTTGAATCAATGATATTTTTTTTTCAGTGTAGATCAATTTTGGCTTCATCGTAAAGAAGAAGCTGTGTGATAAATGGAAAATATTGAGCAAGGAATAACGTTCTGCTATGAATACTTGTTTAAAAAAAATTTATATCAATTTAAGGGAATATGAGTTGATGTATTTAAAAAATGTAATAGGCTCGATCGCTTAAATGTATTTTAACGACAATTATAGACAGTAACGAGAATTTATTGTGCAAAACAAATTGTTTTACAAAAATGATACTTACTCTATGAGAATGCTAAAAATAATAACGGATCCGTAAAACGTCATTATACAGATTTCTTCTTCATTTAATTTTTTGGTTATTCGCTTTGAAATTAAACAAATAAATTTTGCTAGGACAAAAAGCATCCCAGCTCATATGGAACATTCCAATTATCATTTTTATTATTAATATAAATAAAATGATATTAATAATTTAATAATTAACGTTCTGCTATGAATTTTTGTTTAAAAATTTTTTACATCAATTCAAGGGAATATGAGTTGATGTATTAAAAAAATGTGATAGGCTCGATCGCTTAAATGTATTTTAACGACAATTATAGACGAAAACGAGGATTTATTGTGCAAAACAAATTGTTTTACAAAAGTGATACTTACTCTATGAGAATGCTAAAAATAATAACGGATCCGTAAAACGTCATTTTACAGATTTCTTCTTCATTTTATTTTTTGGTTATTCGCTTTGAAATGAAACAAATAAATTTTGCTAGAACAAAAAGCATCCCACCTCATATGGAACATTCCAATTATCTTTTTTATTATTAATATAAATAAAATGATATTAATCATTTAAATTATAAAGTAAATTAATTGAATTATAATTATATTAATTTGAATAAAATAAATCATTTAAAAAGCACTGTAACAGTAAAAATGATTTTTATTCCATGTACGATGTTTACAGGTCAGTTCGGAGCGACGAAGTTTCGAATGCCAAGGGACGGTATTCTTAAGATGAGTTACATCGAGCAAGCTCGAAAGCGAGAAAAGTGCTATCGTCTTTGCTGGTATGTTCTGAAAGAATAAAAAAAAGTTGAAATGCAAAACCTTGCATATTAATACCTCATTTTCTTAGACCGCTATTCGCAATGCCTCCTGAGATTATTATGAGAAAGTACGGTGGTTAATTTTGACCAATACACACACATGCACACTAGGGTGTTTAAAAAAAATTCACTATTTTTTGCTTATCCCACCATGTCAAAGTTTAGATTACGTACTTCAAATAAACTTCGTGAAAGGGGAACACTCGCAAAAAAATCTAAAAGGTGCCGCATTGGAGGGTTCCACCTAAAAAATGCTAACTTAATTGTTAGGGACCCCCTTTTACGAGGTGGTTTTATAAATTGAAAACAATAATTTTAGGAGATGGAATTTTTTTTTAAATTTTACATACTAAAAAAACTTGATTTCTATTATCTTCTTTTTAACACGATGGACCAAAAAAATCACTTTCTTTTTTTATGCTTCTCCCACTCTCTAAAAGTGTAGGGTTCGAACTTGATGTACACCTCGTGAAAGGCGAAATTTACGAAAACCCTTCGCGAAAGGGATAAGTTTATTATTAATTTTTAGAGGTGCCATAAATTTTCGGTTAAAACGTTGATTGCGGCACCTTTAAAATTTTCTTTGACAGTGGTCCCATTTCCCGAGATTTTCTTTTAAGACCGAAACTTACACTTTTAGATCGCGGGAGAAAAATGAAAAAAATGTAATTTTTTTGCTTATATTAAAAAGAGAAAAAATAAATTATTTTTTTTAGCATACGTAAAATTAAGAAAATTACGTTCCCACCCTGTAAAATTATTGTTTTCAATTTACGAAAACACCTTACGAAAGAGGTAAGCTGACAATTAAGTTTTAGAGGTGCCGAATTTTTGCTTGAAAACCTTCATTGAGGCGCCTTTTAGAATTTTTTGCTAGTGCCCTTCTTTCGCGAGGTTTATTTCAAGATCGAAATCTAAACTTTAACATGATGAGAGAAGCAAAAAAAAAATATTGTGATTTTTTTTTAAACACTCTAATGCATTACGCTTTTTAATCCATTTTTCTCGGAGTTTTGTACTGTTTTGAGTATACTGACAAGAAAACCTGAAGTATCTTTTTTTTTTTCATGGAAACAAAGCTTCCTCTATGAGGAAGCAAAAATACTTTCCAGATATTGAATTACTTGTTTTTCATTATTTTCAGCTTTATTCACATGATCGATTACATGCAAACGAGTATGATGCATGGATTACTGCATAATACTTACACAGAATTATTAAGAAATTTTGCTGATCACACGGGTTTTCTGCCGGAAAATTGGTTGCTGCAGGAAAAGGAGCTTGACGTTATTTTGGAAAATCCACGACCGTCAAGCGCTCCAATACAGGTTCCCAAACACACACACACAGCTCTCTGCAAATTGATGATGATTTCATTAATTCTGATAACAACTTTTATGTGTTGCAGCATCCGTATTTCGTAGTGGACATGTTGATGTCCCAGAAAGATGGCATCGTCATGGAACCTTCGGAAGAAATTTTTCGCTTCGTTCTGACGACCCTGCAAACTATGTGGGAAGATAACTTAAACGACATAAAGCCTCTCTTGTCAGATCCGTATTTCAAAAATTTTACAAGGTTACAAACATCCGTATTATATATTTTATATGAAATGTGAAATTTTTTTTTTCGAGATTTTCATGCCAGCGTGCTTAAAATTGTCTAAAACGTCGAGAAAATTGGTTTAGAAAAATTGTATGTATGGATTTGTGTATGTATGTGTATGACTGGCATTCAAAATTCAAATTTGCAATTCTCAAGAACAGCTTTAACACTCGGGCTAAAATTTGACTCGCATGTGCTGCAGGTAGACGCCATTGCCTGTGATAATTTTTTTTAAATATCAAAAATATGTTCAAATTTTATTTAACATTGCAATTTTCGAAAAATGTCTGTACGCGCTTTAGCTTCCAAAAATGTTTAGTTATAGAGCTAAATAATTTTTTATACATAAAACAAGGTCTTAAAGAAGGATCGGTATTGAATTTGGGGCGAATCTATAAATAGATTCGGTTTTTATGAGATTTTGAATTTTTTTGATAAATTTATGTTTTGCTCTAACTCACGTTAAATATCAACAAATCAACTGAAATTTTCTACAGACGATAAATAATACTCAGCGCTGCTACGTACCAAATTTGGTAATGATCGGTACAGCGATTAAGATTTTACATGATTTTGAAATTTTGAAAAAATTATCATTTTCGTATAACTCAGGTCAACTAACAATGAATGAATGAAAACTTTTTCGAAATGAAAAATACAGATGAAAAATATTCACTGCTGCTATGTATACCAAATTTGATGACGATCGGTAAATGGGTTTTAATTTTGGAGCTATTTTGAGATTTTTCATGTTTTAACAGATTACATTTCCATTTTTCACAAAGCCAACATTAATAAATAAGCTTCCTCATAGAGATGGCATTGTGAAAAAAAAAAGTTAATGAGGAAACAATGTGCAAATAAGTTCAACTTTGCAACATTTTTTGTTTTCAAAAAGGAATTTACACTAAAATTATGCCATTTTTTATTCTTAAAAAGAAGTCTGAAAAAAGAGACAGGGTATGTTTTTTTTTTAAATTTCTGTTTAACACAAATATTTCCTAATATTTAAAACTTCAATTAGAAATAACTTCTTGAAAAAAATCATGCTAGCGCTTCACTACTTCTAAAAAAAATGTTAACATTTTTAACGAAATTTGTATGTTAATTTTTTTTTATTATGAAAAATGGCCAAATCTATGAAAAACTATTTTTTGTATTTCAAGGTTAAGCGAAATTTTAAATTACCCAAATTTTTGTTTTCTTAATATACATGATGTAATGTATTTCAGACTAAAGAAATTCCATTCGAGTTATTTTTATATTTTATACAGACATTTTTTTCTAAGCCACTTTTCTCGACGTTTTCGATCATTCTGACGTAACCTGACATAAAAATCTCGAAAAAAAAAATCAATCAAGGAAAAAATAGATCGCCCTTAATTTTTCTGTTCTTAATCCAAAAAATAGACCAATGATCAACCACAAGATCGAAGAACCTCTCAGTGGAAATCCACCGTCTTTTCAAACGATTGTGATGAAAGATCCAATAATGGCGGATTTAAAAAACGAAGTTTCCAAGTTCCTGGATCAAAATTTCGACGCTGTGAAATTGTACTGCGAGCGATTCAATAATATCCGAGATTTCTACAGAGAAGATATGACTTTCGACGAATATATTATACGAGAGAACGAGAAATGCGATATTTTTCGCAAATGGTGCGTCCGCTATCAAAATGAAGAAGAAGAAATCCTCAAGATCGTAGATTATCAGCCTATAGGAATATTTTTCATTCAATTGGAGCGATTCAAGAATAGCGCATTGCCGGCGCCGAATAACAAACAACGCATATTAGAAGTCGTAATGCCTGGGTAAGACATAATATGTTAAACAAAGTAAATTACAAAAAACACACATGTTGTTTTTCCTCATGGAGAAAGCTTTATTTAAAAAGAAAAAGAAAATTCTTCAAAAATATTGTTGAACCCGATAACTTGAACAATTTTGAATTTTTAACTTTGCGTAAAAGTGAAGCTTAGACCAATGACGATATTTTATTAAATTTTAAAACAATTTTTCATTTTCATTTATTTATAGAAAAAATCATTCTTCGTTATTCTCGAATGATTTGAACTTCGGAGCTGAAATTTATCGAATATGTGGAGCTGTTATTGCCTTTTCATCGCAGACAATTTTAATTAATAAAATAATAGGACAAATTTTTGAGATCCATTGGAAAATTACACAGACACACACATACTCACAGACACTCACACAGACATTCACAGTCTCGGTTACAGCGAGCACCCGAGTTGGCATAAAGAAGATACAAGGCAAAGAAATTTGCCTTTTTTTTTCAATTTTGAAAAATGTGCACTTTTTACAAAAAGTCAAAACGACGTAAATACATCAACAGCTGCAAATTTGAAGCTATTGAAATAAAAGTTTGTTGATAAGTGCTGTTATAGCATATACACAATAAGTTATAAGGTGGAAAATGCGGAAGCAATGTGCAAGATCCGACTTTATACTCTTGCTGTTTTTTTTTTATAGAATTGGAAAAACTAAAGTTGACGGTCTTTTAACGGAAGCTGTCGACGCGATAAATTATCTGGCGTCTGATCCCATGTCTACGGATGACTACGTAAGCTACATAAAGTTTATCGACAAAGCTCAGCACATGGTGGACTCGTTAGAGGCGCAGCTCGATTATGTGAAGGATATGTATGATATGATGGAGGAGTATGGAATACCAGCGCCTGCCGAGGACATTGCGAATTATTTGGTTTGTATAGACTTCATAATATTTCAATGATTTCTAATAATAACAATTTTATTTTCCGAAATTGATTTCTTCCGTTAATTACTAAAATTATTTATAGGAAATAATAATGGTGAGTTTTTAATTTTTTAATGTTAATTTTACTTCAAATTGGTGCAAATTTCGAAGCTCTTTGTAGATTACAAACAGAAATTAATATTACCGCATTTTCGATATTTAATTCAGATTCTTTTATAGCGAAACGAACACTTTTTTTTAGCTTCACTTACATCCTCTGTAAAATTGACCTCTTTTTTCGCCACTCTCCAATATTTCTTATAATTAGTCAAATTTGAGTATAATTCTGAAATCTGAAAACTGAATTCAGATTTTTGAAATCGTTATTTCCGAAAATGTATGTTTTAGGTATTCCGGAAAATACGTGCCAGAAAATAAAATGTCACAAAAGTTGTGGTTTTTATTGAAATTTTTCAATGAAATCTTTGAAATAATTTTTTCGACACATGATAATATTGATTTTTACACAACAGATATACATTTTTTGTTTAAAAAAAAGACTTATTTTGCGGTAAAATTGATTAAATATATAGGCTTAAGAAATAAAAACATAGCTTCTTCTATGAGGAAGCAAAACATTTCGAATAAAAAATCTACTTTTTGATTTTAAATATTTGCTATCATCTGAAATTGAAATCCAGAAATTCTATAATTATGATCACGTTTTATCGCTAAATAAAAAAAATCAATTTCTGAATAGATAAAAATATTTGTTAAGAGAAATTTCAATCCAGGAATTCAATAATTATTACAATTGTTTAAAATTAAATTAGGGTATTAGTGTTCAATTCACAAGTCTGCGTCTCGCGGTGGACAAAAAACTCGAAGAGAGACAAAAATTGATAGGAAAATTCAACGAACAGATACAAAAGGACATAACTGCACTAATGGACAAAGTTTCAGTGATAAATGATGAGGCGATGGTGAGTTATGAATACTTCAAGTTATGTACAACTTTTATGTACAAGTTATGAATAATTCAACTGCAAATTTTTTCGATATTAAATCCTTGTACAATTCTTCGAAATTAAGAGCAGGGAATTAGGACAAATTTAAGGATATTTAAGGACTAATATCTCATTTACGTGACCGCTAATATTTGAAAAAAAAAAGTAATGTCGAAACATCAAACGATGAATTTTTTGCCATGTGGCAAAAGGATGCGGGTTATGCTGGTCATACAAAAAATATGTTTCACTTTTTACAGTACTGTTACTTTATTTAAATTCAGTTAATACATATTTTTTAAAAAATACTAAAATTAGCGGCCAAGTAAGTGAAATATTAGTCTTTGAATATTCATCAATTTTATCTGACTCCCACTCCTTAAATACTTCAGCAACCTTGGCTCCTGGATGCAGAGAGCAGCGTCGAAACCTGTACGAAAACTTTGAAGGATCTGTCGAGGAGGCTTTCGGATTGTTCAAATACAGTAGCCGACTATCGAGCTCATCAAAAAGCCTTTAAAGTGGAAATAACGAGATTCGAGATTTTGGAGCATGTGACAAATGAGGTGAAGCTACGTAGTCTTCTATGGGAGAGCGTGGTTTCTTGGGCTCGTACCGTAGACATTTGGTACAGTTCTGACTTTAATACACTAAACGTCGAAGACATGACGAGTTTGACGATGAAAAATCTCAAGAACATCGCACAGCTGGAAAAAGGTCTACCGGCGAACAACATTCTTCCCGATTTGAAGGAGAACGTCGAGTTAATCAAAGACAAATTGCCTATCATCGGATATTTGAGAAATCCAAATTTGAAGGCGCGACATTGGCTAAAAATCGAGAGCTTACTGAATCACAAATTCAGAGCTGATGAACCAATGACTCTCGAGGTTTTAGAGAATCTTGGCGCATTTGCATATCCCACTGAATTGATGGAAGTAGCTGCCGCTGCTTCATCAGAGGCGGGACTTGAAATAATGCTGAAAAAAGTTGAAGATATTTGGAAGATTATGGAGTTCAATGTGCTGACGCATAAGGATACGAAGGATGTATTTGTATTGGGCTCCCTGGAAGAAATTCAAACGGCGCTGGATGAAAGCAATATAAATATTCAGACAATTGCTGCCTCGCGGCACGTTGGACCGATTAAAGCTAGAGTGGAAGACTGGCTGAAGCAATTGGAACTTCTTTCCGATACTCTGGTATGGCATCTTGGAAATTTTGCTTTCTGATGGAAAAGGCTTTTTATTGAGGAGCCTTCAACGATACAGTCGGGATTCGAGTAACAAGATTTTTAAATTTGTTTATTATAGTGTATAAAAAAAACTTTTTTCGATCCTTTGCCTCATCTTTTAGTATTGGACCTCAGATAGCGCCACGTAGCATTTGAGAACCGGCAAGAAAGGTGCTTCAGAGATAGTTTTAATTTCTCATTTGAATAACATGTAAAAATTCTAAAATTCTAAAATTCTAAAATTCTAAAATTCTAAAATTCTAAAATTCTAAAATTCTAAAATTCTAAAATTCTAAAATTCTAAAATTCTAAAATTCTAAAATTCTAAAATTCTAAAATTCCAAAATTCTAAAATTCCAAAATTCTAAAATTCCAAAATTCCAAAATTCCAAAATTCCAAAATTCTAAAATTCTAAAATTCTAAAGCATATTGTTAAATAATATTAATAATTATTTTTTCAACATTTTCCTCAGGAAGCGTGGCAGTACTGTCAGCAACAATGGATGTACCTCGAAGCAATTTTCTCGGCACCGGATATACAACGGCAGCTTCCCGTCGAGGCCAAGCTCTTCGTTACAGTTGATAAAACCTGGAAGGATATAATGCGACGAACTATGAGAGTGAATACAGCGAATAACATTCTAATAATTGGATAGCATGTCTATACTTCATTAGTAAATGTTGACATTTGTTTTTTCAACACATTCACTTATTACTGTCGAAAACAACACGTTTCGTGATTCATTTCAACACAATCTCTGAATACTAGTTATTACCGCATCGAGTAGTCGATTTTTTTTGTATATCGATCAAGTCTTTTATTTACTTTACTTTACTTTTTCTTTGCTTTACCTTTACTTCTTTTTTCCGATTTTTGTTCGTTAAATTTATCGCGTGATGAATTTGCCGCGTATTTAATTGACATTGCGAAGTACAGACGTGTAGCCTAATAATTGATCTTATAGTTTAACAAAAAAATATTGATTTTTATAAAAAGTTGTGATGTAAGATGCCTCTAGTATTGGAGACCTGTATTCAACCAGGGCTTCTGGAACAACTGGCGGAGAACAATCGAAATCTCGATCAGATACTCAAATGTCTGGAGGCTTACCTTGAAACGAAACGGATCGCATTTCCACGATTCTTTTTTCTCTCGAACGACGAGCTACTCGAGATACTGGCTCAAGTAACTTCTCACATAAGCATGCAATATTTTGCACTCATTTCAGCAATACTTCCAATTTTTTTTTAATCTCACGAAATGCATGTAAAAATATTTTGAAATATTTGACGAAAAGATTCCAATTTTTTATTATATCTGAAATATTTAAACGTAATTTTGCAATAGTTTAAAAACAAAGTAGAACTTTGCATATTGATTTCTCATTATTTTTGAATTTTTATAAAGTTGTCTCTATAAGGAAATATGTTTATCCATTCTTGCTTCCTCATAGAAGCTTTGTGTACCGGCATTTTTTATAATAGTTTCCGCTGTTGTAATTCATCAGAAAATAAGTATATTTTGAATTTTTGTAGACGAAGAATCCCCACGCTGTTCAGAGGCACTTGCAGAAGTGCTTCGATGCTATATATCGCCTGGAATTCGCCACAAGAGGCGAGGAAGATGATATTATTGAAGGTACTAAAACTGCACTGACGTCAGACATCGTCGCGATGATTTCGCCAGAAGGTGAAAAAGTCAGTCTCGGTAAAGGCCTCAAGGCTCGTGGCAACGTTGAAGATTGGCTGGGCAAAGTTGAGGAAGCTATGTTTGTGTCTCTGAGAAAAAGGATGAAGACTGCAATTGCCGATCTTCAAGCTAGAGGACGACAAATGTTTCTTTGGTCGCATCCCTCGCAGGTTTCAGATCGCAGTTTACGAAAATTATTCAGCCAATTGAATTGCAATTTAAATGCAACTTTGCTCGTTCTCAGATTGTCCTAACAGTCTCGCAAATTTTTTGGGCACGAAGCGTTCATCTCATCCTTGACTCTGGCAGCAATATCGAAAATTCAATGCGTTCCTTTGAACAACAATGCTACTCGGTAATTAAATAAGTAAAATCAAGACTCTCTTAAGAAATTTATTCTGCGAAGCTATCAATTATCTTTGAGTTGAAACTACATTGAAATATGTACATTTTATTTTTCACCATTTTGTTTGTACAATGAATGGTTTTTTATATTAAGTAAATTTAAGATTAAATAAAGGCTCAAGATAAATTATTAATGAAATTAATGTTTTCTAGGATCTCAATCAACTTGCCGCATTAGTTCGAGCCGACCTGCCGAAATTAATTCGAGATATCGTCATCAATTTAATTACCGTGGATGTTCACGCAAGAGACACGATAACCACCCTAGTGGAAAATAAAGTGACGTCGAGGTACAATAGGGTGATTCACAAATTTTTGAAAATTCAACAAAATATTTCGCTAAAAACGAATTAAAAAATAAAATATTGATTCTCACCCCCAAATATAATTTTGAATAACCAACCATTGCTTTCTACAAATGTAGAGCTCTGGCAATCAACTTTAAGGTCAATTAAATAAACGTAACATTATCTTTATTTCAATGAGGCATCCTTTAGGGCTTTGAAGCACATTTGGGGATGTGGGTCGATATTTTATTTTCCATTCGTTTTCAACGATATTTTTGTTGTTGAATTTTGTAAAATTTGTCAAACACCCTAAGGCACAAGCATAGAAAAAAAATTAATCACAGTTATAGAGTAACAATAATATTTTTAATATTGAAATCAGTATGAGCTTCGACTGGATGAAAGCTCTACGTTACTACTGGGATGAAGAAATCGACAACTGTCTAGCGAGAATGAGCAACGCGGAATATCTCTACGGATACGAGTACCTCGGGGCGCAACGACGACTCGTAATAACTCCGTTAACTGACAAATGTTATCTCTGCTTAATGGGAGCATTGCAACTCGATTTGGGTACCTTAGATTTTTTTTCACTTTTTTTTTTTTTTGGAGCGTCGAAATTTAACTAAATGTAGATGAATTTTGTTTAAATTTCTCAATCACGAATTTATTACAACTTAGTCTTCTGTCGCAGGTGGAGCTCCTGCAGGTCCTGCAGGAACAGGAAAAACCGAGACCACCAAAGATTTGGCTAAAGCTTTAGCCATACAGTGCGTCGTTTTCAATTGCTCGGAGGGTCTTGATTTTAAGGTTTTCCATTTTCTAACTAAATTCGTTACAAGCCTGTCCCATTTGCAAAGAAATAACTAAACAGTTTTTTAAAAATTTTATTAATACAGATGATGGGAAGATTCTTTTCCGGTCTCGCAACCTCCGGTGCTTGGTGCTGCTTTGACGAGTTCAATCGTATCGATATTGAAGTTTTATCGGTTATAGCGCAACAGCTCATTACCATCAGGAATGCTAAAGTTGCGAGAGCAAGCGAGTGAGTCCCTACCATAAATTTCTACAAATATATGACGCGTTCTCCATCAACCAGTCCACCACGTTTTTTACCATAATATTTCATGGAAAAACATATCTTTTTTTTTTCACATTCTTTTTGCCCTACCTCAATCTTCCATGATTTACGTGTATGAAAAAAAAAACCATTTCCAAAACTATGTGAATTAAGAAATCTGAATAAAGATTCACAGAATACTACCTTTAAGTAGTACTACTACGACCAATTATGGAACAGAGAGCGTAAAAAAAAAGTGGCCGAGATGCTGGAGAACGCTTCTTATCTATTTATCACTTCGTTTTACAAAAAATTAAGCATCTATCATTTTTTAAAATATAATAATAAAAAAAATCTATCTACAAGTGTACACCGAATGTCCATCTAGATTTATCATCATTAGTTTCACTTTCTTACAAAAATAATGAACCATACGTGCTCACTTGAAAAAAGATCGTGCTGCAATTCTTTCTGTGAAGGTTTATGTTCGAGGGCCGCATGATTAAACTAGTGATGTCGTGTGCCGCCTTCATCACTATGAACCCCGGATATGCTGGGCGCACTGAACTTCCCGACAATCTCAAGTCCCTCTTTCGACCAATATCTATGATGGTACCTGATTACAGTACGTAATCTTAGATTTTCTTTCGACTAAAATTCATCAGAATAACAAAAGTTTAAAAACCATACAAAACGATTTCTTCAGAACTCATAGCGGAAGTGACCCTCTATTCCGAAGGATTCGAGTGCTCCAAACCACTTTCTGTGAAAATGACGTTGATGTACACTCTTTGCAGTGAGCAACTTTCACAGCAGGACCATTACGACTTCGGCATGAGGCAAGTATACGTTTGCTACTAATTAATTCTTTTTTTTTTTAAATAACTATTAAGAAAATAAAATATTCACTTTACTGTTGAATTAATCTCTTTTCGGGTTTGCAGAGCCGTGAAAAGCGTTCTGGTTATGGCTGGTACATTAAAGCGCGAGAATCCGGACAAGAGCGAAGAAGTCGTACTGATGAGAGCTTTACGAGACAGTAATCTTCCCAAGTTTTTAAAAGACGACGCGGAGCTCTTTCAAGGAATACTCGGGGATTTATTCCCTGGGGTTGAAATTCCAATTGAAGATTATGGAATCTTCTTAGAAACCGCTGTTACTGTGAGATTCAAAATGAAAAAGGTTGCTAAGTCGAACCTTGCACATTGCTTCCTCATTTTTTTTTTGGCCTGTCACAAACTCTCGTCTATGATAAAGTACGTTGTTCAGTTTTGGTTTTCTCATAGAGGAAGGTTAGTGGTTGGAGGATCGAAAAAAATTATGAAGCTTCGTATGTGCAAGGTTCGACTTTGCAATTGTTTTGAAAAACAAGAATTATGAAAATGTAAATTTCTATAAAACCTTAATTACTCTACGGATTTTGCCCAAATTCAGTGTCAAAAATTGATACACTTTTTTAAAAGATTTATTGAAAAAATTAGATCAGTTGCTTGAACCGTTCTTGAGCATTTTGAAAAAAATTACAAAAATGCAAATTTCTATGAAATCTTAAGTACTTTATCGATTTCGACCAGATTTAGCATCAAATATTGGCATCCTCTGTTTAAGTTTACTTACAGTTACTTGAACCGTTATTGAGTTATAACATTCTCAAAAACATTACGAAAGTGCGAATTTCTATGAAATTCGAACTACTTTATCGATTTCGCCCAAATTCAATACTAAAGATCGCACCACCCTGAATTTTATGCTAAGTTTCAGCCCAATAGCTGGAAATTTATTCGAGCTAGAGTGTTCACAGAAAATTTTATGCTAAGTTTCAGCCCAATAGCTGGAAATTTATTCGAGTTAGAGTGTTCACAGAAATTTTTCAAAATCTTAAAAATCCAATAAAATCAAAATGCTTCAATCGATTTTTATAAAATGTATAACAAAGAGAAACTTGACTGTACTGTATACGGCAACAAAATTTGAGACGATTCGGTTCAGTAGTACTCGAGTTATGGCAATTTTCACACATGCATACATGGGGCAAAACACGTCAAGTCGGCCATCCCAATTTTTCATGTCAACAAAACGACCTCCCATTTCTTCAAGATGTTAATCTAGTTGAAGAAAGAAAGTAGGAATTTTTTCAGATTTTTTAATTGCATATTCCAGCCATTGAAAATCGCTGAAAATAATCATTGTTTATTTTTTAACGCCAATACTACGGCTCGCAAAAAAAATCATAACAACATCAAATTTTGGATTTTCAGCGCACTTTCCAATAAAACTTTTTGTAAAATTCTTCGATTTCATTTTATGCTATTTTTCATTTAAATAATATTACCACTTTTTTCCCTCCGAAACGGCATTTCCGTTTTAGTTGAAATTTTCACATTTTGTTCGTTGAAATGTCTAGAATCTTAGAAAAAATTGGCGAGATGGGCGGCAATTTCGCTCCAGAGTTACAGCTCTTCGAACGATCAAACATCGCAGAAATCTAATGCAAAGAAAACAAGAATTACATAATAAAAAAATGTAATGCGGGCTTTAGAATATTTTCCATAAATATTCTCAGCCCTCCTGAACGCAGAGAGCAATTACACATTAGATCACCGCGATGTTCCATCGTTCGAAGAGCTGTACCTCTGGGGCGAAATTGCCGCCCATCTCGCAAATTTTTTCTAAGATTCTAGATATGTCAAAGTACAAAATGTGAAAATTTCAGCTAAATCGTAAATGCTGTTTCGGAAGGAAAAAAGTGGCAACTTTATTTAAAAATGACTGAACTTTATTAAGAAATTTATTGAAAAATAGTATAAAATAAAATCGGAGAATTGTACAAAAAATGTTGTTGAAAAGTACGCTGAAAGTCCAAAATTTAATGTTATTATGATTTTTTTGTGTGAGTCGTAGTATTGGCGTTAAAAAATAAAGAATGATTATTTTCACCTATTTTCAATGGCTGGAATAAGCAATAGAAAAATATGAAAAAATTCCTACATTTTTTTTCAACTAAACCAAGATCCTGAAAAAATGTGAGGACGTTTCGTTAACATGAAACATTGGGGTGGCCGACTTGACGTATTTCGCCTCACATTCATCCAAACACTTTGTCTAAACAACTTTTCTTGACGTTTTAAACCATTCTGAGTATGCTGACATGAAAATCTCGAAAAAACAAATTTTACGAAAACAGAACTTCCTCTATGAGGAAGCAAAATTTGTATTATATTATTTTATTATTGAATCTACATCTGTAAAAAATGAGGTGCACCAGTCGAATGAAAAAGCATTTGAAATACTGTTTACACTAAATGAGCATGGATTAATCACGTTTACGAACTATTATCATTCTTCATCTAATAACTGATTTTTTAGTTGAAAAATCTCAAGATGATTTTTTTTTTTAAAGAAAAGCCTGATCATTGTCTTCCTGAAAATACATTAATCACAAAAAATTATAATTTTTCCACGATTAAACACAAAATAATTTAAGGTACAGTAATTTATTTTTTCCGGCGATAATATTTTCTTTCAGCAAGATAATAGTCGCAGCTTCATAAAACTGCGCTTGCTTTTAAATTATTTGCATTCTTATTTGAATTTTATACTTACAGATCATGAGAGAAGCAGGACTGCAGCCAGAAAATTGCTCCATTGCCAAAACTATTCAACTGCACGAGACGATGCAAGTTAGACACGGAGTGATGTTGGTGGGTCCGACTGGATCTGGAAAAACTACTGTACTTCGAGTAAGAAGCGAAAGTATATTCGAAAATGTTAAAGAAATTGGAATTGGAATCTTAAAAGCGGCATTATTGGCAGACTCTTCGAGATACTTACACGCGTCTTCATGAACTGGGCATCACTGGCCAATACTATCAGACTGTTCACATGTACGTTCTGAATCCTAAAGCTGTGACGATCGGCGAACTCTACGGCGAGATAAATACTTTGTCGAACGAGTGGCACGATGGCTTGGTGGGTTCTATCGTTCGTCACGCCTGTTCCGTGAGTAACGTGACGAAGAAAAAGGTTGCAGAGTAGAAACTTGCACTTAATATTTTTCACTGCTTTTACAAAGTTACCTTTATGAGGAAGTATATGGGGCAAAATACGTTAAATCGGCCACCCCAATGTTTCATGTCAACAAAACGTCCTCACATTTTTTCAGGATCTTGGTTTAGTTGAAGAAAAAACGTAGGAATTTTTTCAGATTTTTCTATTGCTTATTCCAGCCATTGAAAATAGCTGAAAATAATCATTGTTTATTTTTTAACGCCAATACTACGGCTCGCAAAAAAAAAATTATAACAACATCAAATATTGAATTTTCAGTGTACTTTCTAACAACATTTTTTGTATAATTCTCTGATTTTATTTTATGCTATTTTTCATTTAAATAAAATTGCCACTTTTTTCCCTCCGAAACGGTATTTCCGATTTAGTTGAAATCTTTACATTTTGTTCGTTGAAATGCCTAGAATTTTAGAAAAAATTGTCGATATGGGCGGCAATTTCGCTCCAGAGTTACAGCGCTTCGAGAAAATCGGAGAATTTTATAAAAAATGTTGTTGTAAAGTACGCTGAAAATCCAAAATTTGATGTTGTTATGATTTTTTTGTGTGAGCCGTAGTACTGGCGTTTAAAAATAAACAATGATTATTTTCAGACATTTTTAATACCTGGAATATGCAATAAAAAATCTGAAAAAATTCCTACGTTTTTTCTTCAACCAGACCAATATCCTGAATAAATTTGAGGACGTTTTGTTGACATGAAAAATTGGGGTGGCCGACTTGATGTGTCTTGCCTCATATATTTATCGATTTTAGCTTCTTCATAGAGGATTGAAGCTTAAAAAAAATAAGGAAGCAATGTTATCTATTGCTCAAGTCATTTAAGATTTACATAGTATTTTTCCAAACTTCGACGATAATGAATATAACATTTTTAATTTACAATAAAATAAAGTTTCGAACAGAAAACCTTTTTGAGTATAGTGACACGAAAATCTCGAAAAAAAATGATCATTTCAAACAAAAAGCTGCCTCCATAAGGAAGCAAAAATAATGCAAAATTAATCTCTCGTGAAAAGCATTTAGATTTTTGTATTTAGTTTACCACAGAAGATCATCAGTGGGTGGTATGCGACGGGCCCGTCGATGCAGTTTGGATTGAAAACATGAACACTGTACTCGACGACAATAAGATGCTTTGCCTCGCTAATTCCGAAAGAATTAAATTCACCCCTTACGTTCACATGGTTTTTGAAGTTATGGATCTTGCTCAGGCATCTCCAGCAACTGTCAGCAGATGCGGTAATTATATTGCTAATTTAGAATTACCATTTCAGTTACTTTGTAACTGTGTATTCATCATATAAAATAAAAGTCCCAGATCCAAATATAAAACATTGTACAAGAAATCATATTTTTAAAAATAGAAGATGTTAAAAAAAAATTGTTATAAAAAAATTAGAATCCTTCTTAAATATTTGAAATTGAAAATTTCATCACATGTTCACAAATATTTAAGAATCCTTCTTAAATATTTGAATTTGAAAATTTCATCACATGTTTGGAGCACCGTTACGAACGTGGGATTTATTATACATTTTTTAATTAATCCAAAGAAACATGCAAAGTGATGAAATTGCAAAATCACTAACTGACGTATATTAATTTCCGAAATGTAAATTATCGCGTTGTTTTTTTTATTCAAGAATAACTGATTTACTTTACTGATTTCAATGCAGGACGGTTTATTTTGTTTCTAGAAAAGCTCTACATATTTACCATCTAGATATTTGATAGTGTTAATCATTTAAAAATTACAGCCTGTTGGAAACAACAATGTACTTCTTCAGAAATTGCCATTATAATCAGCTAACTTCTTTTTTTCTATCCATCAATTGTCGATCATAATCATATGATGCAATATAAATCACCTTTTACCACAATCAATTAATGCCTAAAACTTTATAAAAATTCTAAGAAAGACATTTACTACTGATTTGAATAGTATGGATGAGATTTATCTACAATTTTTTTGAAATCAATTTATATAATTTAAAAACTATTGAATTACGCCTTTATTTAATGCATATAAAAAAAGGTATGGTCTACGTGGATCCCGTTGAATTGGGTTGGATGCCATACGTAAAGACGTGGTTGCGTCAACTGCCCGAGAATTTGTTAAACGAAGATTTGCAAGAAATTATCCTGGAACTTTTTGACACTTACGTTGAAAATGGATTAGCGTTCTTCAAGAAGAACTGCGAGCACGCTATAGCGCAGGTATTAAAAACTCACTTTTAATCGAGTATAATTGAGGCATTTCATGTATCAGTTCAGCCACTTAAAAAAAAAAGAAAAATTCTTGAAATTTTTTAAAAAATCAGACGATATCATTCCACTCAAAATATTAAATTTAAACAACAAATATTTGGATGGACTTTTGAATTGTTTTTTGCTTTTCACTCAAACATTTATATCTCTATTACCTAAAATTAAAAAAAAAAAAAATGAAAATATGCGTTTTTTATGGTCTATAAGAACAACACTTGGACAAACTTAATTACGCAGTTTTGAACAAATTTTAAGGTATAATTAAACAAAAAAATGCATGTTTTGAAGGTGAAAAACATCGGATGTATCGGCCAACCACTTATTTTATTAAAATTATTTTAGACAAAAACGAATTTTTTAAAATTATAATAATGGCTTTCTCTTTTAATCAAATTCATGTTTATGTGCCAAAATTCAAATATATGATCCGGTGCTAATTTCCGACGTTTTTCATCTTCTTCACATGAATTTTTTAATTTGTTTTGCTATAAATTTCTTTCAGAATTACGTAATTAAATTTTATCAAATCTACTTCTTATAGACCATAAAATAACGTATACTTTTTTTTTTTTTTTTTTTTTAAATTACAGATAACGTAAACTGTTTTAGATATAAATGATTCGGTGAAAGTAATAGATAATTCAAAAGTATATAAAAAAAATCATTTGAAATTTGGCGTCTCTGTTGGAATTATATCATCTGATTATTAGAAATTTGTTGGACATTTTTTTTTGTGTGGCTAATCTGATATGGAATGCCTCAATAGTATATTAACGTTTTTTAAAATATGCATGGATTCGCAGGTTGATATCAGCAAGGTCAATATGACTTGCGCCCTTTTGGAGAGTATTTTTCTCGAGCCAGGATCTATAGACAAGAACGCCGACACATCTCGCATCAAGACTTTCCTCATCCAGTCTTTTATTTTTTCCTACATATGGGGAATCGGTGGAAATGTTATCGACGCCTCTCGCGAAGCTTTTGAACTCTTCGTGAAAGAACAATTTGACTCCAATCCTAACGCACGGTACACAGTAGAAAGTCAAATATTTTAAAAAGAGAATCCCACTTTTCTTAATTTTATTAAATTACTAACAAAAAAATCCGTTTGTTAGTAAAAAAAATTGTGATTTATCATTTACGAATTGATTTTTAAACTAATAAAATTGTCAATTAGTGACAACATTTTTTCTCAAATTTACAATCTTCTGTTTATCATCTGATTTTTCTTTTCTACTTCCGTTTGTAAAACTAAAACCGGGTTTGATCGTAGGAATAAAAATTAACATTTTGGACGTTTGCGAATAATATTTTGTACGAAAAGTAACAATTGATACAAGTTGTGTTTAAAATTATATGCGTTTGGTGTTTAGGAAAGAGAACAATTATTTTTATGAAATTTGAGTGTTTATTTCTTTTTTTGTAAATAAGAATCTTGAGTACCAAATGGAGATCTATTTATGATCAAAGTCGCATCATTCTTGATTCGACAATCAATAAAGTTTAATCCAAAAATCAAGATTGACATAAAATCGGATGGATGAAGATATTACGACTGATCGGTAGAATTAATTTGATGAATTTTTGAACTTTAGTCTGCCATCGTCTGGCGATTTGTGGAGTCTCTATCTGGACGTGCCGAATCGTCGAATGGAGCTTTGGATGAAAATAATGCCACCGTTCGTCTACGACAGAGATCAACCCTTTTTCGAGATTCTAGTGCCTACAATTGATACCGTACGATTTGGTTACATAGTGAAGAAACTCGTGGAAGTTAACAAAGCTTGTCTCGTAACGGGTGGCACTGGTTCGTATCTAGAAAAAAAAAAAAAGATGCTCTCACAAATCGTATAATTTTGTTCAGTAAAAATTCTTCGGTTTTCTTCATTCCCAGGTGTCGGGAAATCCGTAATTACCAAAGTCGTTCTGAAGAACCTTCAACAATCGAAGCTCTGGGTTCCAATAACTCTGAATTTTTCGGCTCAGACGAGCAGCGGTCGTACACAAGAGATCCTTGAGCTGAAACTGGAAAAGAAGAAACGTGCGGTTCTCGGTGCTCCGATTGGAAAACGCATTTGCGTTTTTATTGATGATGTCAATATGCCCAGATTGGATACTTACGGATCACAACCACCGATTGAATTGTTGCGGTACTTTATCTTTCGATACCTTTTATAACAACTGGCTTCACGGACTAAACTAAGCATGTCAGGAAAAGCCTGGATATCCTAGAAATTTTAGGGAATTAATAAATTAGTCGGGGAACGGTCAGGGATTGTTTGAAAATTCACAAGGAAAATGAGTGGCGAAAAGAACAAAGGTTTCTCAAGGATGAAACGAAATTCAAAGAGTTGTTCTTCATCACATTCTGAGAATTTTTAACGTCACGAAATAAAGTGTTAAAATTGAAGTTCATGTTTAAAATTTGAAGTAACTGTTGTTCAGGGAAATATTAGAATTTGTTCAGATAAAATTATGGGACTTTTCCGTTTTTTTAGTGGCAACTAAGTTAGTTTTTCTATAGCTTTATGGTTGGATCTTCATAGTCTGGATTTATGGAAATTCGACACAGGAATCAACCGATTAATTATATCTAAAATGTCAATCTAAGTTGAAATAAAATGAATTACTCTTAGTGTGGTATTCAAAGCTTTTTACAATCATAAATACGGATATTGGTGTTCGTTTCATTTTTTTTTTTTTTCATTTTTCGTTACAGACAACTTCTGGATTTCAAAGGATTTTACGACAGGGACAAACTCTTTTGGAAATCTGTCGAAAACGTGGTTTTGACGGTTGCCTGTGCGCCACCGGGTGGAGGTCGAAATCCTCTAACTCCCAGATTCGTCAGACATTTTGGAATGTTGGTCATACCAGCACCAACGGAAACTTCTCTCAAAGCGATATTCCGGTGATTTTTTCCACTCCAACCTCTGCTTTGGAAGCAAATTGATTTTTAATAAAATTTTGACTTTCTTTTTTTTTTTTTTTTATAAATTGTCTTTTAGTAATTGGTGTAATCATTTTGCAATTTCAGGGCAATAATGCGTGGCTTTCTGACAGATTTTCTTCAACCCGTGATTGACGTAGGTGACAAAATTGTCGTGGCTACCGTAGAAATGTACGAAAAAATCGCCGTTGACTTGTTACCGACACCTGAGAAAAGTCATTACGTCTTCAATCTCCGTGACTTGTCAAAATGCTTTCAAGGAATGCTTCAAGTTGATCCCTCAGCGGTTCGGGAAGCGAAGCAAATGTTGAGGTTCTCCACAATATTTCATTAATACATTTCTCTAAAAGACATAAAAATCAATAGTAATAATATTTCATTGAGAAAATTTAGTAATAGTATTCCAAAAAAAAAAATGCATTCAAACCAAACACCGGATTTATTTATATCAATAAGTACGGGTTTATTTCAATTAATCAAATACAATGTATGTGATTGAACTTAAATCCTATTTTGCCGAAATTGATTAAATTATTTTAGTAATTATCTGTGTGAAATGCCAATTTATTGCTCAGATTGTTTTACCACGAGTGCCTGAGGGTATATCACGATCGGTTGATCAACGTCGAGGACAGAAGCTATTTTTATCATCTTCTCACGGACATGTGCTCCCGTACTTTCGGTGACGAGGTGGTTCCACTTCCTCAAGAAGAAATCATACAGCATCCACCGGTTCTCTTCTTCGGCGATTTCATGTCGTTTGGTGCACCAAAACAATCCAGAATATACGAAGAAATCACGGATGTTCCAAAGATGAAGAGCATTTTTCAAGTTGGTCTCATATATTTGTACCCACTTAGTACGCGATATTTTGAAAATATTTCAGTAATATAATATTTAAATATTTCGAATATTACAAAATATTTCTGAAATACATGAAAAAAAATTGTTTTTAAATATTTCAAAAACATTTTTTACAAATATTTTAGAAATGTAACTCAACTTTTTATTGCTTTTAAAATATTTCTAATCTTCTTTCTTGTAAGAAACTATTTTCGTAATATTGCACAGAACATTTTCCGGAATGTACTTAATCTTTCGTCCGGTTGGAAAAATTATTATGAAATATATTTTTACACAGAATATTTTGCTTGCCGTTTTTAAGTCTGGAACGGTCAGAATATTGTGTATCTCGCTGGGTTCTTTATTGGACATGAAAAATCAGAGATTTAATGTAATTAAGCTCGAGAATGATACATCTTACATGTACATTGTGAATCTAACGAATTTAATAATTTACATTTTACTCATGAGATCCTAGTAAATATTATTGCAAAGGCAACATCAGATTTTGCGGGGACGCTTAAGGATTTAAAATCGGTTAAAAAATGATTTTTTGTTTTTTTAAGCACATATGATATTTATAAAAAAAACTTTTATTTCACATACATAAAGTACATATTTAAAAAAAATTTAATTGCCAAATGGCGGTGATATGAGTCATCCATTAACCCCCTCTTTTCAAGATCCTCGTTGATGGTGTACAAGATTTCTCAATCGGGCATCGTCAGAAAAATACAACAAAATTTTTTTTCTTATTTAAGAAGGCAGTAGCTATGGCGCTACGTAGGGAAAAAAAATGTATTAGCAAAAATGGCAGTAGTTTGAAGAAGACATGAAGTTTCATGAAAATTTTTAGTTAATTAAATTTGTAATTTAAAAACGGGACATCGAATCAAAAAATCCCTACGTAGCGATATAAGCAATGTTATAAAGAATTTGTGGTAAAAATTTCAAAAAATTTCGGCGCCCTTCTGTCACTCCCACTTTTAACGGCTGTAACACCTGAAGTACTTTGAATTTCGGAATGGGGAAGCGCTTAAAATATTCTCAAAAGTATATCGAATTTTTTAATCCAATCAAAAAATTCGATTTTTCTTTTCAGGGTGGTGTAACCCTTTAATTAAGTAAAAGCAAGACCAAAACTGAACAGAAAAGCCAAGGGCAATGAAATATGTGTATATTAAAAAAATGTCGATTAACAAAATAATTTGTATTTCTATAAAAGACTCCAAATTTATTTTTTATAGATATATCCGTAAAAAAAATACGTACGTAAAGTTTCATGAATTTTTCTGAAAAATATTTCCAAAATATTTATGTTTAATTAGCGCATTGTTTCAGAAACATTTTAGGGTAAGATTTCTAAAACATTTTATTGAAAGATTTATATAAATGGACAAAAAAATGTTTCACAAATATTTCAAGAATATTTCACAAGTGTTTAAAAATGTTCATAAAACATTTCCAATATTTCAGAAAAATGTTTAGGAACATGTGTGGATACTTAATTTATAAGCTACGCTAATTTGCAGGATTACTTGGACGATTTTTCCATTGTCAGTAATAAAGAAATGAAGCTCATATTCTTCATGGACGCTGTTGAGCACCTTTGCAGATTAGCGAGGATTCTTCGCTCTGAACGAGGAAATGGACTTTTGGTCGGCGTTGGAGGAATGGGAAAGCAGAGTTTGACAAAGTTGGCATCCCACCTCAATGGCTACCCGTAAGCTCATTCGTCAATGTTCATAAAAAAAAAATCAGTCTTCTAAATAATCAATAATAATACGAATTAAGAATTTGCTGTCCTCCTTAATATAACAAAATTCAAAATGACATTCGATCGGTTTTAAGGGGAAATCTGCCTTAGAAATAAATAAATTAAACTCAGTGTTATAAAGTTATGGCTGGCATAGGTATAAAATTTGCAGATATAGAAATCTTCAGGGTCATTGAAATATCACTAATTTCTCTAACAATCAAATATCTAACCAAATGTTGATCATAGATGTTTCCAGATAGAAGTGAGTCGTAGCTACGATAAGAATTCCTGGCACGAGGACTTGCGTCGTTTCTATCTGAAACCGGGAGCCTTCGCTGAAGACGCAACTTTTCTCTTCACCGACACTCAGATAGTGCTTGAAGAGTTTCTCGAAGATATTAACAATACTCTAAATTCAGGTTCTTACGTCTTAAAAATATTTATTTGAAAAATTTCTCTATATATTTAACGATGTGAATTTCCAGGCGAAGTGCCGAATTTATTCGAAGCCGATGAATTAGAGAAAGCTATAATCGCCACGAGGCCAGCCGCGAAAGCAGTGGGAATCCCGGAAGAAAACAGAGACGAGATTTATGATTACTTCATCGGAAGAGTGAGGAATCATCTTCATCTCGTGCTGTGTATGAGCCCAGTTGGCGACGCTTTTCGAAGACGTTGCCGTATGTTTCCATCGTTGGTTAATTGCTGCACAATTGACTGGTTTACAAAGTGGCCGAGGGAAGCTCTTCTCTCAGTTGCCAAAACCTCAATAGCTCCTTCTCTTGGCGACGACGCCAGTCTTTTGCCCGCTCTATCGTCAATTTGCGTTCTAATGCATGAGGTGAGAAACGCAGACTGTAAAATTAAAAGTAACTTCGGAAAAGGAAAATTCATCATCCTTTTGATAATCGATATTAAAAAAAAATGTAACCGCTTAGCTGTGCGATGAAAATAAGATTTCCGGACCACATCAGTTAGTGAAGTTTTTTTTTTCGATTTACGTGCAAATATTTGTATTGATGTCTTCAGGGTCGCTCAATCCAAATATGTCATTAAATTTTTTTTATTTGAAATGACGGATCCAAAATGATCGACTGAAATTTAAGAAAACGTCGGATTTTTATTGATATTCATGTTCTGTAGTATTTGAAATCGCTCTGTATCCAAATATTATATAATTTTGAAATTCTGATGTCATATTCGTATTCAGCTATGTCAGAAACATAAAGGTATCCATTTTCATAAGAATTTGACCATTTTCAAAAATCTCGATGCACCATATTGGTCCCGCTATGTTGACTTTCCAAATTTCAATGTCAAATTCGTATTCAACCGTATAAAAAATATAAAGGTACTGATTTTCATATAAGAAATCGACAGTTTTTACAAATTGGAGCCGCCATTTTGACTTTTGAATTTCTGATGTCAAATTATATGTTCAGCCATATGTCAAAAACTTATGTATGAGGCAAAACACGTCAACTCGACCACCCCAATTTTTCATGTCAACAAAACGTCCTCAAATTTATTCAGGATGTTGGTCTGGTTGAAGAAAAAACGTAGGAATTTTATTAGATTTTTTATTGCATATTCCAGCTATTAAAAATTTCTGAAAATAATCATTGTTTATTTTTTAACGCCAATACTACGACTCACACAAAAAAAAATCATAAAAACATCAAATTTTGGATTTTCAACGTACTTTACAACAACATTTTTTGTACAATTCTCCAATTTCATTTTATGCTATTTTTCAATTAAATCAACCATTTTATTGCCACTTTTTTCCCTCCGAAAGAGCATTTCCGATTTACATTAAATTTTGACATTCTGTTCTTTGAAATATCTAGAATCTTAGAAAAAATTGGCGACGTGCAATTTCGTCCCAGAGTTACAGCTCTTCGAACGATGGAACATTGTGGTAATTTTTATTTGAAAATTCTACTGTCAGATTTAGATTGAGCGACCTCAAAACGTCCCAAAACCCTAAGGTACCAATTTTTACGAAAATCGCATCAGCTTGAGCATTTTTTTCCGATGTGCATATATGCGCGCTACATAAGCACGATTTATTTCCACACATGTATGCGTCATACATAAGTGTAGCATTATACACTTTTTCTATTAGACTGTGGAAGACATGACCATTCGTTTCTTCAACGAAATGCGAAGAAGATATTACACAACGCCCAGCAGTTATTTGGAACTCATCAAGCTCTATCTGACGACTTTGGACAAAAAGAAGAACACAGTTCGAACGCTACAAGCTAAAATTGGAAACGGATTAAACGTAAGCTACATTGTAATAAATATTTAATATATAATAATTTGTGAGTGTCATATTTTTTTTCTCGGGAAGAAATTGTACGAAACCAACGAAAATGTGGCTGTAATGAAAGAAGAGCTGATTGTCCTTGCACCACAATTGAAGACGAGTTCAGAGGAAGTTTCGAGCTTGATGAAAGTTGTCGCGCGACAGCAGAGCGAATGCGACAAGGTCCGGAATGTCGTGGCAACGGATCAAGAGGCTGCAAAAGTACGATTTTAATAGTGAAAGCAGTCGAACATTGAACAATATAGGTTGAAAAGAATTATGGTCGTCAATATAAATAGTTTCAAAGCGACTTTCTCAATTTCACAACTTTACTCATAATTCTTTATCGCTCAAATTTATGAGCCTTATTGTGACGAATTTCTCTGATTTCTTTGCAAAAAAAAACGCAGATTATCTCCAATTTGTCTCTGTTTTTTTCTACAGTTTACGAAATAAAAAAATGAATATTCAGAAAAATTTGGGAGATGTAAAAGTATAAGAAATCCTGAAGTAAATACAGTGTTTAAAATATTTTAAAAATTAATGTACTTTCATATTAAACACGACTTTATTGTGGTGTTTAATATACCATTTGCTTAATTTTACACCACACGTGCATATTAAATTTAATAATATAACTGTTTATGCATAAAAAATTCCGATAAAAGTATATTATATTCCTAAGAACAATTTTTATAGTGTGTAAATATTTTATGCAGTGTTCAGCAATTGACAATATTTAAACATTAATTCGTTATTTTGGAGAAAATCGTAATTTCTCATCGGTGTTCCAAAATCTTTACAATATTTCTGACAATTTCTGGGAAAAAATGTTCACCAGGGTCCCTCTTAATTATTTAAAAAAAAAAACATGTCTTAAATCATACAAATTTATTCTTCAGTTATATAAAAAGCGTATTTCTTAAAGAATTTATCGACGTCCATCTCTGCGATCGAATGATATCGTAACTTTTAAAAAGGTGAAAGCCGACGAAACTGCAGAGCTTGAAATGGAAGCCAGAAAAGATTTGGAAGCCGCTCTACCGGCGCTTGAAGAGGCGGAAAAGGCTCTGAAATCTCTAAACAAGAATGATATAGTTGAAATAAAAGTGTTCAATAAACCGCCACATCTGGTCCGTTTCGTGATGGAAGCCGTGAATTTGTTACTGGGCGAAAAGTATGAAAATTAATTTTTTTTGCATTTCCAATTAAACTTGTACATACACATTGACACATTTGTTTCATCGTTAGAACCGACTGGCCTACCGCAAAACTCGTGCTCTCGGATCCGGCTCGCTTCCTCGAGCGGTTAATAACTTATCCAAAAGACGAGATAAGCGACAAGCTTTTAGAAAAATTGCAGGAATATGTAAATCATCCGGAATTCGTGCCGCAGACAGTGGCGAAGCAAAGCAAAGTTTGCAAATCAATATGCATATGGGTTCGAGCGATAAACGGTTACGCCAGGATCTTTAGAGTTGTGGAACCCAAACGTGTTCTGTAAGCAAAAAGAACATGTACAGGCGAATGGGCAATATTCAAATTATATATTGCATTCAAAATACTTTTAGATTTAAATAATTTCGAATAATTCTTGAAAACAAATTACGTTAAGCATTTTTGATTCCTCATAGAGGAAGCTTTCTTTTTCCGGAACACTTTTTTCGAAATTTTCAACACAGAACACTCAGTAATTGTCGAAAACGTCGAGAAAATTTGAGTGCTTCAAAGTTGATAGAATATCGAGAGAAAAAAATGTAATCATTTTATGCTATAAACATCTGAAAAACGATGCTATAAACAACTGGTAAACTTTTTTTTTTTCATCACTCGAGAGAACAAACTTTTTTCACCCTAGTGTTGAAATGCACTATTCATTCAATTCATTCTTAATGAACTGGTGGAGCAATTAGAGCGAACTAAATTAAAAATCAGGGATTCGAAATATGTTTGAAACTTTCCTGTATAGGAATGTCGATAACATCAGAATCTTCGACACCGATATCTCAGACCCCGAGAACGCGTGTCAAAAATTCCATCCATAAAAATTAGGTCGATACGTCGAAGCTTAACAACAATAATGCTATTCATTCAATATTGCCATCTTCTGAATGTCTCAGTCGAAATTGAATAAATCAAACGTTTCGGAATTAATCTTCTTCTAAATTACAGTCTTCAAAAGGCGCAAGACGAACTTAACGCAATCAGTAAGCTTCTTGATGAGAAACAGAAGCAGTTGGCTGAGGTCGAGAAGAAAATTCGACGACTTCAGGATCAGTACGACGGTGCTGTGAAAAATCTTGCCGATTTGGAGCAAAATATTGCACTTAGCGAAGCCAGATTGAATAGGTCTGGCCGATTGACGACTGCTCTTTCCGACGAGCAAGTGCGATGGCAGGAAATGATGAAAGGCTTCGATGCTCAAATTGCGAACCTCACTGGCGATATCCTCGTAGCTTCTGGAGGGTTGGCTTATTTAGGAGCGTTCACCAATGACTATCGTCAAGAATTGCTCGAAACTTGGTTATCCGGCTGTAAAACACAGGGAATCATTACCACCTCGAGTTTCAGTCTTATCAGTATCTTAGGTGACCCTTACGAGATACGTTCTTGGAATATGTATGGCTTACCGAGGGACCGAGTGAGCACGGAAAATGCTATTCTCGTAACTCAGGCCAGTCGCTGGCCATTGATGATTGATCCTCAGGAGCAGGTTTTAATTCCTGAAATAATTACAAAGGGTGGCCACAAAATCATTTGTGGTGAAATAAATCATAAAATGAAAATTCTAGTATTTTCAAAAACCATTGCCATCAACATTTTTAGTCTAAATGGGCGGAGTAAATATTCGACATTCACGTGTTTATTTAAAATACTAATTACTTCAGCCACCTTAATTTTTTAACGGGGGTTGAGTTAGTAAAAAAAAAATAATTTTCAGAGATTTATATATTTTACTCTAGTCATTAAATAAATACGAAATAAATATTTTATTTCAGGATAATAATAAACTATTTTTTAATTTAAGGATAAAAGTTTTGACTTTTCTTAATATTTGCTACGCTTAACTCTGCTCCAAGTTTTCCGAATTCTTGTAGATAGTGTGGCCACTTGTAATATAGTTCATATTGTGTGAATGTTTTTTTTTTAACTATGTAATATGAATTTTGTTCCAGGCCAATCGATGGATACGCAGCATGGAGGAAAAAAATAATCTCAAAATTTGCAAACTTACCGACTCTAATTTTATGCGAATAATGGAAGCCTGCATAAGAATCGGTGCTCCTATACTGCTTCAGGAAGTCGGAGAGACTCTGGATCCGAGCCTCGAGCCAGTTCTGCTCAGACAAACTTTTGTGCAGGTTCTCTTATGCAGATACAATTAATTTCATCATTTATGGAAATATTATATTACATATTGAAAATACATATTTCAGCACTGTCGACAATTGTACCTTCACAGAAGTAATAATTTATATGAATTATCGAAAATTTTGTAGCAGAAATCTCGAGGTCCGAATATAAAAAAAGATTACAAGAAAAGATTATAGAAGTACAAATGCCATTAAAGAAAATATATATATATTACGGGCTGAAGGAAATTTCAGAATTTTTTTTTTTCCAAATTTCGAAAATAAAAAATTTCAATTATGTTTTTTATAGGAAAAAAAAAGGAAAAATAATAAATGTCGTGGAAAAAAAAATTCCCATATTTTCAGAGTAAAACGCTGAAAATTAGTTCATTAATTTAAATAAAATTGAAAAAAGACATTTCAATTGGAACAAAAATTAGGACATTTTTTTTTATTAAAATAAAAATAAAATATACATTATTCTCAACCCACTCTCGAACTATCATGGAAATACTTGTTTTTAGTCCTAGATTTAATGGAAAATATTTCAGAAATTTAATCCTGGTCAAAATTCATTTTTACTCAAAAGTTATGGAAAAAAATTATTTTATAGAGTAAAACAAGTGATAAAAATCTGAAAACCTCTTTTTTGGACCAAAATATGCCCAAAAAAAAAATCGTCAACTGATCCCGAGGGGGTCAAGCCGATGACCAAGTGTGTTGACTTGGAATACCCCATATATATTTTACATATTGAAAAAATAAATTTCTACATCACTTTGTTATATTCAAATTTGTGATTATTTCCAAATAATCAAACACCGTTATAAATAATCATTCGTATGGAATGATTTTGTTAATAATTCTGCTAGTAAATTTGTTAATAATTAAAAAAATAAAAAACGCTTTCGCCTTAAGAGAAGGGAGTCATGTCATATTTATCGATATTCAAAGATTTACGTGACCGCAAGTATTTGTTGAAAAAAAAAAAGAAAAAGTACTATCGACCTATCAAATGAAAAATGTTTTACCAGATGACAAAAGCATACGGGTAATGGGGGTCACTTACAACAATTCTTTTTTCGTTTTTATACTCTTCACACTTTTGAATGAGAATCAGTAGTCCAAATATTTCCGGATAATTTTCGATTAAGCTGAAGATAAACCTTTATGCCACGAGTACTTTTCATTTTATTTTTCTAAAAATTGATAAAATTATAGTTTATTTAAGAAAATTATTTTTTCCATAACCATTAAAACCTCCGGAAAAATTTAATCTCAAGCACAACTGAGAATTATTCGAAAATATCTGCCCTACTGGTTCTCTTTCAAAAGTGTGAACAGTGTAAAAAAAAGTGGTTGTTGGTGACCCTCATTACCCGTATTTTTTTTTTACCCCCGGCAAAAAATTCTTTGCTACATATTTCAATAGTACGTTTTCAAATAATACTAGTGACCGAGAAAATTAGATTAATCTTTGAGTATCCATAAAATAGACCTAACTCTCTCTGCCCGTAAGATTTTTTGTAGAATAATTTCACGAACATTTCAGGCTGGAAGAATGCTCATACGTCTCGGTGATAGTGACATAGAGTATGACGATAACTTTAAACTTTATATCACCACGAAAATGGCCAATCCTCATTACCTCCCAGAGATTTGTATTAAAGTTACAATTGTCAATTTCACGGTAACATCTTCCGGACTTGAAGATCAATTACTAGCGTAAGTAAATCCCATAGATCAGTTTATAAATCGCGACGATTTTAGCAAGTCTTTTTGACAATTTTTCAAAAATTTCTTCAGAGACGTAGTTCGACTGGAGAGGCCAGATCTTGAGAGAATGCGAAACGAATTGATCGCTAAGATAAATGCAGATCGAGGCCAACTGCAGAGCATCGAAGACAAGATTCTCTCGTTGCTCTTCAGCTCGGGTGACAATATCCTCGACAACGAGGAACTCATTGAAACTCTAAACGACAGTAAAGAAACATCAGCTATAATTGCAACACGACTCGTCGAGTCTGAAGCTACCGAAGAAAAGATTTCAATCGCTCGTGAAAAATATCGCACCGTTGCCACTCGAGGCTCGGTGCTTTATTTCGTTGTAGGAAATTTGGCGGAGATTGATCCTATGTATCAATTTTCCCTCAAGTATTTTACGCAGGTATACAATTCTTTTTTGAGCATTAATTCTTCATATTTTTCGTTGATATGCATTTTATTTTCTGGGTTTTTTTTTAAATTGTAGATATTCAACAACGTAATTGAGACAAGCGAAAAGAGTCACATCTTGGATGATCGACTGAGAATTCTTTACGATGAAATTACACTCTCTATATATCTGAACGTTTCCCGAGGATTGTTCGAAAGACACAAACTCGTCTACAGTTTTATGCTCAACGTGGCGATTTTTTTAAACGCCGAAATTATTTCATATCTTCAGTGGAACTTTATTCTTCGGGGTGCTGGACAAGTCCTCGGGGTAAGATATGAAAATTTTCTTTAGGGTAAGAGGGAATCAGATTAAATTTGTGGATATTCATGAGTGTAGCGATTTGCGATATAAGTAAAGTTTAAGCAAGGTCGTAGGTTTGAATGGTTATTTAAAAAATAATTTTCTTAGATAATTTTAACATTACCAATTTTTACAAAAAAAAAAAGAAGAAAAAATGAAAAGCTACACTCATGCTATAAAGACTTATCTTAAGCTTATATAAACATTATTTGGGAATCTTCAGCCTACTGATTTTTTTCCAAAAATGTGCAAAGCATAACAGCAAAAACAATTTTTTTTTAGGTGACTCACATTACCCGCGTGCTTTTGCCACCTGGCAAAAAATTCTTTGCTTGATAGGTCGATAGTACATTTTTTTTTAACATTGACGACCACGTAAATTAGATATTCGTCTTTAAAAAAACCAAAAATATCAATTTTCAATAATGACAGTGGCAAAAAATTATTAGTGAGGCAGTAAAAAAACGTTCGTTCATCAAATTCTATAGGCCATTTTAAAAAATATGAAATGAATGATTTTTTAAAAGAACTTTACTGCAATTGTGAAATTCCAGTTTTGACATTTTTTTAAATCTATTTTTGTGAATCTTTTAGTTCAGAGGTCTTAACATTTTTTATGTGTAAACAAATGCGGTATACAGAAAAATCAGAGAATTTATTTTGCATAAAAAAAAATATTTTTTCTATCGATTTGTTAAACCATTTTTTTAAATCTATTTTATAAATTAGTTTTTGTGATTAATGTTATCCAAAATCAGTATGTTTAATAACATTTTTATTCGGATGAACAATGTGAAATGCATTCTTAATTTCAAAGGATCGATTCATAACTTCTAATTATTGTTTGATCAGGAAAAGAAACCAGACTACCCCACCGTAACTGAACCTATGTGGAACAATGTCAATTACCTAGATGCGAATTTCAAAACATTCAATGGCATTTTAAACGATGTCTTCAAGAGGATTATTGTCACTATTGAGTACTTTGAGGAGGTAATATTTTTTTTTGTGTAAAAAATGTACATAGATTTGAAATGAAATAAAAGTTCAATTTCAATTCAATTATTTATTACATATATCGTTATTAAATAATGTATTAAATCATTAAATTTTATTAGCTAAATTAATAAAATCATTCAACTTAACATACGACGCAATTTTTAACTGATCGGATATAAAGAGAGCATCTCCTTAGTCCCACCTGAACATTGCACTCACAATAATTACAAAAGATTAAAAAAATAAAATTTGAGCTCAATTTTAACAATTTTTGTTATTTCTAAGTACATTTTTTTTCATTGAAAAAGCATCCTAAATTAGAATACGCTGGACATTCCATACACGATAAAATATATTAAACACTACTTGACACATCCTAGCTATGTGAAACAATATCACTATTCAAATTTTAAGAAGTTTTTCAAAAAAACATTGTCACCTATGAGTATCGAGGCAAAACAT
This sequence comes from Perithous albicinctus, assembly GCA_964016905.1. NCBI lineage: Eukaryota > Metazoa > Arthropoda > Insecta > Hymenoptera > Ichneumonidae > Perithous > Perithous albicinctus. The sequence goes on along the minus strand of OZ024693.1, from coordinate 14,671,416 downwards.
GACAAGTTGGCCACCCCAATTTTTCATGTCAACAAAACGGCCTCAAATTTAATCAGGATGTTGGTCTGGTTGAAGAAAAAACGTAGGAATTTTTTCAGATTTTTAATTACATATTCCAATTATTAAAAATATCTAAAAATAATCATTGTTTATTTTTTAATCCCAATACTACGGCTCACACAAAAAAATCATAAGAACATCAAATTTTCGATTTTCAGCGTACTTTCCAACAAGATTTTTTGTAAAATCCTCCGATTTTATTTAATGCTATTTTTCAATGAAATAAAGTTGCCACTTTTTTTCTTGACGTGTTTTGCCCAATAATAAAGAGCTATATTTTTTTACAATCTGTTGACCAAATAAAAATCAGAATACTTATAAATTTACACAGATTGGAAACTACAGTTTTTGTATAAATGGATGTAAATTTGACGCAATAAATGCAAAAAAAATAGTTTAAAATAATGTATACTGTAAAAAAAAAATACTACCTATAGTTTTTCATTTGCAGGAAATAAATGTATTACCAACAAACAAAGAGCGAGCTGCCATCAACTGGGATGCCAAACTCACAGATATAGAAAAGCTTATGTTATTGAAATGTCTAAAGGAAGAAAAGCTCATTTTTGGTATCACAGCTTACGTGAAGAAGAATTTAGGACAAAGATTTGTAGAATCTCCTATGATATCTCTACCAGAAATGTAAAAGATGTTCCTTGATTTGCATTACTTTTGGCCTTTGTTTGCTAATTTTGAAGTAAAAATATTTTATTGCAGATTTCGAGATACGTCGAAAACGACTCCGTTGATATTCGTCCTGAGCACAGGCTCTGACCCATTCGGAGCGTTTCAGAGATTTGCGATAGAAATGGGTTACACTGATAAGTACGAATCGATTTCGTTGGGTCAGGGTCAAGGCCCGATTGCAGAAGCTCTTACGAAAATAGGCACCACTGCAGGCCAATGGATTTTTCTTCAAAATTGTCATTTGGCAACTTCATGGATGCTCGCAATGGAAAGAATGGTCATTCAAATAACTGAATCAGCCCAAAAGGTCCATAATGATTTTCGACTGTTTCTCAGCTCAATGCCAAGTTCAACTTTCCCAGTTTCCGTTCTTCAGAATTCTGTGAAAGTCACAAACGAACCACCGAAAGGTCTGAAAGCAAATGTTAAACGTGCATTCTACGATCTTCACGAAGATTTCTTCGAGAATAACCGTGAGTGTCCAGACAACTTTGCTTATAAGAAAAAAAATGTATCGAAGTTGCTACTCATAAGAATCAACAAATTCAAATGAGACAGATTATGTTCTATAATTTTTTTTCATGTTCGGCATCGATGCTCCAGCAATTCTCTTGATCAAACTCTACTTGATTTATATTTACTTATATTCATGTTACTTATATTTATTCATTAATGAGGCATTCTCAGTCCATTCAACCACTTTTTTCTGACCCTCTCAGATATTTCTTATAATTGGCCAAATTTGAGAACACTCATTTTTTTAGATGCTTAAATCTAAACATTTTTATCTCGACAATCATTAATTACAGTGAAAAAAATATCTTACTATGAAAAAGAAATTCTCACCGGTAGTTTTATATCGGGGTTTCAATGAAAAGCCAAAATTTCGTCAATAATTTTATCGGCCTGATGGTAATGAGCTTTCACAACAACAAAAAATTGAACATGAAAGGCCACTTTTATTTTAGCTGTAAAATGGACCAAATGCGCTGCGGACGTTTTCATTAAAAATCGCTCATTTCTAATAATGCATCAGATTTCAGTACTACTTCAAAGCACTATCTGTGAATTTATTCAGATTTTTTAATCCCGATTTTCAGGAAATACTATATTTTTTTTAAGGCAATGAGACGCCTAAAAATTATATAAATTGTACAGTTAAATAAAAGTGGTTTTTTGAAAGAAAAAAAAATCTTTACGTTTCTTGGTAAAAAAAAATCAACGTTAACAGCTTAATAAGTTTTATTACAAAATTTCATTAAAAAGCTGGTGCAAAAAGTACCAATTTTTTAAATTGTCGGTCATGTTTTTTCCTATGAGTTATCGTTAAAAATCTGAGAGGGTCAAAAAAGTGGCTCAGTTGACATTTTTTTTGCTTTTCGTTGCCTCCTTTGTCCATACATTTTTGTGACTTTTAGTTATTGTTTTGCTATTATACAATAAAATAATTCTTCACACAGCATTGGAAGGCAGCTGGCGCAGAATGATATTTGGAATCTGCTTCTTCCACGCAATAATACAGGAAAGAAAGAAATTCGGGCCTCTGGGCTGGAACATTCTCTACGAGTTTAACGACAACGATCGTGACTGTTGTCTCTTAAATTTGCGAATGTTCTGCGAGCTTGGAACAATTCCCTGGGATGCGTTGATATACACAACCGGCGAAATTACTTACGGAGGTAGAATAACTGATAATTGGGACCTTCGATGTTTAAAAACGATACTCGACAATTTCTTCTCACCAAAAACACTTGACAAAAGTAAGTTAGTAAATCCGTGTTACATCCTAACATTTTCCTCCTACAATTAATAAATTGTTAGTAATTTCTCTCTACAATTAATTATACTTTGATAGATTCATAATGTATCCCCAAAACTTCTCTTTCTCACATATAAATTACATTTTTTAAATCTCTTTTTCTACCTCTCTGCATATTTAATTCAATTCACTCATGTTATGTCAAAATTCTATCACATCTCGATCACGATTTGGCGATGACATCTCAGATCGGCACCGTAATTTTTTATACAAAAGTACTTGTTAAAAAACACGTACCAAATTTTTTAAAAGATTTTTTAAACACTTTTTACCTGAGATATATGTTTATTGATTTTTTTAAAAACCTACGTTTTTAAAAATCTGAAAAATCTTATAAAATATAACAAAATATTTGAGCCTTATGCAAACATGGAGATTTCATAACTACCAAAGATACATTTGAAAAATAAGATAAAAGATTAGAATGCATTTTTGGGATAATATATTAAGCGTTAATTCGGAAAATTTGTTTTTTTTGTTCTAATGTATAATATATTCTATGTATTGTGCAGATTATACCTTTTCACCGTCGGGCACTTATTATTGTCCTGAATTTGCCACCCTCGCCGAGTTCAAAAACTTTATAGATAATTTTCCAATAATGGAAGATCCCGAGATATTCGGGATGCACGAAAACGCGAATATCACCTATCAGGTAAAGCCATCGATCAATGTAAATTAATTACTTTTTTATAAGAAGTATCTATATTATTTTAGTTAAACGAGACGAAAGTAGTTATAAATACCATACTAAAAGTGCAACCAAATGTTGAAATCGACGCCGAGGGTAAATCAAGCTCTGACGTTGCATTCGAGATTGCCGATATGGTGATGGAAAGAATAGAACTTAAAATAGATCCTGACAATTGTCATCCCAGTCATTTAAAGGTAAGCAAGTCGGAGCAATCGATTTAGGTAAACTGGAAATAGTTGATTCGTTTAATTGATTTAAATAAATCCTATAGGCATAGGCTGCCAGATTTATTTTTAGTATGCCACAGTAATATTTTTGCTCACCTCAAATATTAATAGATGTGCTGAATCAAATGATTGTTAAAGAAGTAAAAAGAAATGTGGATACTTTATCTTTTTATTCTCTAATTTACAGCCTGTGTCTGAAGGATTTAATTCAATCTGCTACTGAGGCATTCCATATGAATTTTGCAACTATAAAAAAAAAATTCTCATAATTTTTCATCTTCATGTATCAATAAATGCAACAAATTTAAAAATTAAAAAAAATTGTCGGAATATGCCAATTTTTCTATTTTTCATTTAAATTGTAATATCTCGAAAACGTTTAATTGTATCGAAATCACTAAAAAACAAAAATGGATGTTTTTCTATGACCAACTAGAAAAAAATTTATTCAGAATTAATTATGTAATTTCAGGCGTTTTATGGCAAAAACAACAAAAACTTTTTTTTTCTGTAAGTGATCGCCGAATTTTGAATATTGTTGTTTTTATTTTCTTGTAGGCCATGAAAAAATGCACATTTTCGTTTTTTAGTGATTTTGATACGTTTAATTTTTTCCGGGATGTTATAGATTAAATGAAAAAATGAAATTTAGTGCATCTATTGATACCACTAAACCTGATTTTTAGATAATTTTTAAGATTTTTAATTTTTTTTGTGTGGTAAAATTCATATTGAATGCCTCTAATGTATTTTCCCAGTGTGTTACTGACTTACTTTTTTCTATGCCTCTAACAGAAAGACTCAGCAGGGCGATTACCATCATTGACGACAGTATTGCTTCATGAAGTCGATAGATACAACAAACTTTTATTCAAAATTCACGTCTCCATGGATAATCTTCAACGGGCTATTCGAGGCTTCGTCGTTATGTCAGACGAATTGGAAAAAGTTTTCAAAGCTCTAATTAACAATCAGGTAGAATGTTTCAATGCAGTTTCACATGAATTAAAAATTACCTAATACATTTTTGAGAACAGGTACCACAACTGTGGCATAATGTGAACGTTTATCCATCATTGAAGAGTCTCGGCACTTGGATAAGAGATTTAGTTCTTCGAATAGACTTCATAAAGGTAATTAAACGATTAAATACGACTTTATCGTGTTTTTTTTTCTCTAACTTTGGTACTTTTGTATATTAGATTTGGCTGACGGATACGCAGCCAATTTCCTTTTGGCTGTCGGGACTCTCTTTTCCCCAAGGTTTCATAACAGGAATGCTACAGACTCACGCACGAAAATACAATGTTCCGATCGATCAATTGAAATTGGATTTCGTCGTGACCAAAGAAGTTTTGGATCAGGAGGATATCGAAGCGGCGCACATCGAGTCTGGAAAAGAAATTTCCAGTGTATACAAGAATCTTCAGGCTCCAGTCGATGGTGTTTTGGCTCACGGATTGTTCCTGGATGCTGGTATGTGGGACCTTCAATTCATGGTCCTTGTCGACGCTAGAAAAGGTCAGTTCACATCTAAAGATATGCAATGGAATATAATGAGTTTTGTCATTATATTCCATTTTTTATAAAACCACCTCTGGGTGGCTGCTGGACTAAATTCCTTCCAGATAAAAATCCCCTTACGAGAAATTCAACGAAAAACTAAAGTAAAAATAAAGAAAAAGTAAAGTAATATAAAGCAAAACAAAGAAAAGTAAGGGAAGAACAGCACAGGAGAATAAAGTTAAGTAAAGAAAGATAAGATACTCCGTTGCAGAACGGTGACCTCTGTTTTATGAATACGCGGGAATGAATCTTGGAAAGAATATCCGTGGAAAAAAGTCACGGAAGAAAGACAGAAAAAATATCCACAGCTATACTTCGAATCTTTGTTTTAAATGAATTCTAAGAACTGATGCTTAAGAATATTTTAGTGTTCGAAAAATTATAAAAATTAAAGTTCTTCTAAGCGTCTTGCGTTTATATATTGTAACGAAGATTGAAGCCCCTAACGGGAACTTACTGCATAATTGATATAATAAATCAAGAAAATAGAACTTTCTCTACAAGCTTTAAAAATAGAAAATAACAGATTTTAAGAGAGCGAATGTATCGAACCAGCAATAACAAATAATATTGTTTCTAAGCTTGAATAATGTTAAAAAAATATCCTTGACCAAATTTCTCCACATTATATAGTTTTTACCATGTTTAAAAGTTTTCTCAGATTTGAAAAATGATTTTGTTAGTAATTGTTCACTAACTACAGAGTCGTATTAAAATTATCATCATAATTATTATTCATGTGTACTTTTCATTCACCAGGCGAGATGAATCCTTCGCTACCGGTCATTCACATCAACCCGGTGCAATCTTTACCGGAAAATGATTCAAGATACGTTTGTCCACTCTACAAAACAGGCATTCGAGCCGGCGTGCTCTCGACAACTGGACACAGCACAAATTTCGTCGTTCCAATTTTGTTGCCATCGGCGCGCGAACAAGCCTACTGGATTCTCAAAGGAACTGCACTTCTCATTCAAGTGACGAACTAAAGATTCAGTGAACAAAATGAAAGCTTAGAGGCCGAACTTCCGTATGAAAAGTATTTATTCAAAGTTTTTGATTCGAGATTACCGGATAATTACGGTAATATTAAAAACATACTTTATAATGACAAAGTCTGAACACACTTTTTTTGCGCACACAAATAATGTTAAATAAATAAACTTAGAGCGATTCTTAGACGAACATTTAATGCTAATAGTATCTTTTTTTCTTTTTAGTAGCATGTAAAAGTTTTACTTTCACACTTTGTGGATATACGAATTTATTCCATAAAATTAGCATTGATTGAAGTATGTAAGGCCACTTTTGTTCATTGATTATGAGGTTCGAACGAATTCACATAAAGACGACTAGAAACGCAACAACTTTTCGTATCGACACGCGCCTTTGAGACGACGAGAGAGTGAGCAATAGAAAAAAATAAATACGGAAGATCGATTCGAGTACAAGATATTGGAAAAAAAAAAATTAAGAAAGGTGTCGTCGCTTCATGTGAACGGCGTTTGCGTGGTAACGGTAGTCGTCCTGATCTATCGTCCACATCATGATCATGTACACGGTGAGCAGTGACGAAAAAACAAATCGGTCGATACTGAAAAATGAAAAACAGGCTACTGTTAGAGAATTCTAGTAAGAACATTCACTACTTCAAAATCAACAAAAAAATATTTGAAAATGCGGATTTCAGTCTGCAATCGGTTCGAATTTCTCAGATCCATTTCTTCTACGTCTCTTCTATTCAATAATTTCTAGACAATTGTTGTAGGCTTCTAACACTCGTATTAAGATCACCAAGTACAGATTTTCTTTTCCAATATGCCAAATTACAAAAAAAAAAAAAAAAGGAATCGTCAACTCACGTCATGAAGGGATGAATCCACAAAACCATGAGAAATCCCGTGAAACTTGGGTGTCTCATGTGAGCATAGTATCTCTGAAGTTCTCTGGATTTGATGGAGAGTGGACAAGGTCTGGCTGAGAGTTTGTAATAAACTTGCTTAAGACCAGCCAACTCTGAGATATCCATCATGAGGCAACCGCTGTAGATTATAAACCAGCCCAAAACGTGAAAAGCAGTGAAGATCAGCCAAAGAGTATTGCTCTCAGAAGTGTTGACTTCCCAAAATGACAACCAGGGCACAGGCTGCCATGTGCTCATAAGTAAATGAAGAGCACCTGCGCTGGCTGCATTGTAAATGCTTCTTTCAATTCCCTGAAGGTACAGCTTGCTGTATATATTTTTTATAAAATCTGTGGCCATGAAAGAGTGTTGGAGCATGAACGAGCTCAGAAGACAGGTGTCTATTAACAAATTCCACATGTTGGAAAGAACCAAATTGTCCTCTGAAAAGAAATGGAGTTAATAGAATTGTAAACTGGTAAGTATAAGGAAATAGAAGAACTTGAAATATAAAAGAAATGGTAAAGAATTACTTATTTTGGAGAAGGCAACACTTTTCTTATTTTTGTCTTTCTTAGAGATTTTTAAAAAAATAAATTTGAAGAATGCGAAAAATGTATGACAGTGAGAGATCATTTTATTGTTGACTGCTCTGTACAATTTTTAGTTATAGGGCGCAAAACTTGTAATTTATCGAACAGGTGAAACATAGCAGAGAAACTTGGATTATTGTTTTTTATTGTTGAGCAAATATTATCATGTTGTAATAACTCTTACTACTTTTTAGTTAAGAACAACAGTCTGCTCATGCTCAGGGTGGACAAGAACCAGATGTTTCAGTCATCAAAAATCAAGTCATGAATAACTGACAAAAAAAACCAATAAAGAAGAGAGTAAAAAGATTGAACCATAAAAATGTATTTTATCAGATGTAAAATAATTATTTTAATTAAAATATTTTTATATTTAATCCTTTATGTGTACTTTAAGCCTAAAACCTGTTGCAATATTTAAAAAATCATATAAGATAAATATATGTCGCATTCCAAGTCAACTCGCTTGGTCATCGGCATTATCCCCTCAGATTCAGTTGAAAAGTTTTTTTTTGTTTGTATATTTTGGTAAATAAAAAGAGGATATTTTTTTCAGATTTTTATTACTTGTCTTACCCTATAAAATAATTTTTTTCCATAACTTTTGAATAAAAATGAATTGCGACCAGGTTTAAAATTCTGAAATTTTTTCTATAAAATCTAGGACTAAAAACAAGAATTTCCATCATAATTCAAGAGTGAGCTGAGAATAATTTCTATTTTTTTTTTTTTTTATTTAAGAAATTAAAAATTATATTATTATTATTATTAGAAAATTAAAAATTTCTATGGTGATTTCTTGTAGAAAAAAGAAAAGAAAAATAAATTATCTTGTGGTAAAAAAAATGTCCAATATTTTGAGAGTGAAACACTGAAATTTCAGCCGATAATTAAAATAAAATTGAATAAGCCATTTCAATTAGAACAAAAATAAGGAATTTTTTTTTGTCTTAAAATACAAGAAAATAGAAATTATTCTCAGCCCACTCGTATCCTATGATGGAAATACTTGTTTTTAGTTTCAGATTTTATGGAAATAATTTCTGAAATTTAAACCTGATCGAAATTCATGTTTACTCAAAAGTTATGGGGGAAAAAATATATTAGAGGGTAAACCAAGTGATAAAAATCTAAGAAAAAAACATAACCTCGTTTTTAGATCAAAATATGCCCAAAAAAAAAATGTGTTAACCGATTCGAAAAAGTTCAGGCTGATGACTATGTAAATTGACTTGGAATGCCCCGTATATAACTGGAAGAATAGAAAATAAAATAGGATAAATTATTATGTGTAATACCCAAAGTAATTATTGTTAAAATAAATTAAACTGTTATTAATACTTGTTGTTTTCTTACAATTTATTTAACTCACATTTATCTCATATTTCAATGAAAAAAAAAACCACTATTATTATTATAAGCATAAATAACTAAATAATTTGAACTGTCGTAATTAAAAAAAAACACACAAAAAAGTATCGGAAAGCTCTTTAAAAATAGGTCTAAGCTATAGTAAAAAGTATAAAAAGAGTAAATAATACGTACCTGTTGCTGAGATGTGTTTGTGACTTTCATTGTGACTTGAGGTAAAGCACATGAAACGATAAAGAACATGAAAAGTGTAAAGAAAGCTGCTAACGCCGAAGATAACAATGACAGCTTTAGACAAGGTCTTCATTGGCCGGGAACCGGTCACCGCAGAAAATAGTCCAACCATCTCAACTTCTTATAATAGCACTTTTTGTTTGCTGTATAAAAATATGGATTTTTGAGATTCGTTCATGAGCCACGAGGACGACCGTTCGATGGGTCTCTCTACGGGTGTGACAAAATATTCCACAACAGCATCCTCGACTTGTTTAAACTTGTTTACCAACGAATATGCAAATTTTATTATATTTCACGCAACAGCCGAATTGACATGTTGATAAATACTGGAGGGTCCTGGTAGGCGTGGTCTCTTTTCTTCTCTCGATATTACATCACGATAACCAATGAGAATTCGGTATATAAAGAACCAATTACAAGCCAGGTCATACATTTAAAATCGAAGTCTCTGCTTTTAAATTTCCGAAATTTTAACTTTATTTTCTCTTTATTTACAATTTCTCGTGTCAACATTAATTGACTTTCTTGTGTGTGAATAAATTAAAAATTAAAAAGAGATAGAAAGTAAGGATAGTTTTGTATAAGTAGTAAACCGAAATTACAGAATATTTAAACACTAATTAAATGATATACTTTAATGGGAATTGTAGCATTCTTTTTTTTACTTTCTTTTCCAGCATTCATATTAATGAAGGAATTTCCAAAACCAGTTACATCGTGTTTTAATTGGAATCGTTTGTTTCGATTTTATTCGATTTTTCATTTTTTTTAAACTAGGTTTTTCACTTTTCAAAAAAATGTATTAAAAAATAATGCGTTTATTATTACAGAAGACGTTTATTGTGTTGCCACACACCACAGAGCTATTAAGTATTCATTCCACCAATGAAATAGCGCCTTGCGGAGTACACGTGGCGACGCGAGTAATTTACCAAACGCATATGCTGCCGTTGTGTATATAGGGAATTCTAAGTCAAATCGACAGGATCGTGAATTTTGTGTTTTCTTTTTTAATATATTTTTTTTTGTCCTTTAATATGCTATTTCAAATAACTTCATACCAATTGTTAGATTTTTTCTGATATTGATTTGTTTACAAGGACAAAAAATCGTATTTATCAATAAATGCTTTGACTATTTTTTATTTCATTTATAGAATTAGATCTAAAAATTAATTTTTTTAAAAATTAAATATGCCTTAAAATTAGAACGCCTTGGCCAATTTACGCCAGATTTAATTTCAGAAGTGATGAACTGAAAGTCAAATTGTGTACAAAATGTGCGATAACTAGAAAGTCAGAATCCACTCATAAATGTGCTTTGGCATATTTTCAACCCATTGAACGGAAAAAAGATCGCTGCAGAAAGCTTTCTCTGTAAGAAAGGAAAATAAATATAATAGTAATATCCTCTAAACGCAAAGTAACATCGGTGATGTTGTCTTTGTTTTACAGTTTTCTACTCTGTGTAACTGTAACGGTAAACCCGTCTTATGATATTGTTACATTGCTTAGTAGTAAATTATAATATAATGCAATCTACTTTGTGTTTACTGATAAAGGGTCACGACCCTGCCTATTTGATGTGAAATGTCCCATATTTACCCCCGATCTCGCCCATGCCACAGCGAAATAAACATGGCCGACACTCGATCCATCAGCTGCCAACAGCAGGACACTAGTATTACTTCTCCGATGAACTACCGCCGCGCAAGACGTTTAATCGAGCGAGATTCTTGCTCCAGTGGCTATTCGATTATCTCAGAATTCATTAATCATTCGTACAGAGAGTTTATCAGGCCTGAAATATCATTGTAAAACGATAAAGTTCGAGCATTTACAAGATCAGTCAAAACGCTCTAACGTACGCGCCGTTTATTTCCAACAAGCTTTTCCGTTTTATTCTCCTGTGAAAAACGTAAAGGGATTGCCCCGATCGTTAGCGATTAACCTGCGTTAAAATTTTGTGTCGTGATTATTAAATGGAACGGACGATGGAATACGTGCTGATAAAGGACATAAGACCGGGACAGAAAAACATAAACGTAGTATTTATCGTTCTCGAGGTTGGTCATCCGACGATAACTAAGGAGAACCGCGAAGTACGAACGTTCAAAGTGGCCGACACAACGGCGTGTATGAATGTCTCTATATGGGACGAACCCGGACAATTGTTGGTGCCTGGTGATATTGTACGTTTAACCAAAGGCTATGCATCAGTATGGCGACAATGTCTCACACTTTATTCTGGGAAAACAGGCGATATACAAAAAATTGGCGAATTTTGTATGGTTATCAATGAACAATTGAATATGAGCGAACCGAATCCTGCGCTCGTACAACAGTTGACTAATCAGGGAGGTTCTGGACCGCCCGGTAGCATTATCAACAATAGCATCACGAACAATGGCAATGCCAACAATGTCACAGGTCCTGCGGGAAGACAACCGGTGGTAAGATCTTCATTTTTGTTTTTTATACTTGATTTTTTTGTCCAATATTTTAAAAAATGTGCTTTTACATTATTGAACGACAGTAAAAAAAGTGCTTCCTCGTTATTTTACATTTTTTTAAAATGTTTATATGTATGCAAAGTAGAACTTTGCAAATTGTTTTCTCTACAAAGCTTCCACTATGAGGAAATACGTTTATCTACTTTGGCTTCCTCATAAAGGAAGCTTTTTAGAGAAAACATTTTGCAAAGATCTACTTTGCATATATTTAAACATTTAAAAAAAATGTAAAATAATGAGGAAGCAATTTGTAACGTTCTACTTTGCAGGCTTGTTTGTGTGTGATATAAAAAAATATTTAAAAATTGGTCTACCATAAATATCGCATTTACAAGCTTTTTGAAATTTTAAAATCGTCATGAAATTTAAACCTCTCAACCGATTTTCTTCAAATTTGCACTCAAACATTGCTTCACGGTGCTCAATACGTGAAATAATTTTGGAGCCGATATTTTTTAATTTGTGCAAGCTAGTGCGCAAACAAGATTTTTCAAAAAATAAAAAAAGTTATAAAGTTCGAACTACTCGTCCGATTTGTGCCAAATTTGAATTAAAACCTTGCTTTATCATAGTCTAGAAGTAAAACATTTTTAAGCCCGATATCTCGCAATTTGCGCGAGTGAATGCTCGAACGACATTTTTCAAAAGTTAAAAAACGTTATAAAATTTGAACCGCTCGACCGATTTGCGTAAAATTTATACCCTGACCTAGTTTTAGGACAATCCACATGTGTACCAAATTTGATTGAAATCTGCCTGAAAAATCGACATTTTTTTATTCGCGACAGCAATGTTTTGCTTTTTTTGGAATAAAATCGAAATTTATCAACATAGCGACAGATCCTTAAAATAAATTCACCTTCGATATTCAATAATTGTGAAATCACGTGGTAAATTGCAGCACGTCATCCCAGAATTTAGAAAAGTAGAAGTGTTTACGGACATTTAAAAAACAATTACAATTGAAATAAAATTTGAACCACTCTATGGATTCTCGCCAAACTTGGCACCAATCATGGTTCACTGTAAGTTCGTGTGTCTTCAAAATTTCAACCTGATATATTGTAATTTACAAAAATTATAGCGTGAAAACGATTTTTTCAAAATTTTCAAAATGCTGTAAGCATTAAATTTTCACTTGCGTACCAAATTTGAGGAAAATACATGAAAAGTTGTGGCAGTGTTAACAAGGCAATTTGCACATACACACATACACACATTTCGTACAAATCACTTTTCTCGACGATTTGGACTATTCTGAGAATGCTGACATGAAAACGTCGAAAAAAATTTTTTTCACGAAAACAAAGCTTCCTCTATGAGGAAGCATAAAAAAGGACATCATTTTTTACAAAGTGGCGAAGTGGAGTTTTGCACTTCTTCCCATAATTTTTTATCTTTCACAAAGTTCCCTCGGCAATGTTATTTTACGAAATGATAAAAATGGCTTTGCCATTTTTGATCAAATACGAATCCTGTGAAATAATTTGGTTTTGTCTGCCAGAATTGAAATAAATTAAGTCGATGCCAATATCCGAGGTTTTTCATCTTGAACATATAAATTTGTGTATATAATTGGATATAAACAAAAATTTTCATTAAATGAATATTAAATGAATTTCTGATCTCGGTTCCATTGTGTGAGTGACGACAACGACGATCAATCGTAAACCACTAATAAATCGTAAACTCGACCACTAATAAAACGGTGACAATGGACGGCGATTTCGAGATTTTCCGAGATATCTCGTGGCACCAACTTTTTTAGAAGGGAATGAGGGGCATTCCACGTGAAGTGAGCGATCCCTGTTTCGAATTGTCTAAAAAAAAGTTCATAATTTTTTTGTGAGTGGTTTAGAGTGCCTGGAATTATTTCAGATTTTTTAATGCTATATTTCACCCGAAATTATATACCAATTTTTGTGGTTTTTTTTTTTTCGATTCGCTGTGAATAAAAATCGTTGTATTGCACAAATAAAATATCATAACATAAAATTGAGGTCTTTGAACGTAGTTTCCACTGAAAAATTTCCATCCCTGCAACGGATGAATTTTATGCATTTTTAGGAGGAACAAAGTAAAAAAAAAAAAATTCGTTGAGGGACCATTTGGATTTTGCTCGAAAATTGAGAAAATCTTCGTTATTACGTATACAAACTACAAACAAAATTGGCATGATGACAAATTCATATTTTCGACAGTTTCAGTTCGATTAAATGCTAAAAAAATGAAATCACTCCAATAGTAATAATTATAAAAATATTTCTTTGCATACCACGTAATTAAGACTATCAGAATATCTTAAATGAAGCCTGTTTTTTTAAATATTGTGTACTGGAAGTGTTTTATACATAAACTGGTATATTAAATTTATTATACAAGCGAGATGTAAAATTATAGTATTTTATACTAAAGATTTCGAAAATTAGGAAGTTAATATAAAAGTCTTGTTATTTCACTTCACTTCATTAAATTTAATTTAACAGAGTGAAGATAATGTGTGTGTAATTTTTAAAACATATGATGAAATGAGATTTTAAAGCACCTTAATTTTTTTAAACTAATTATATCTCAACTTTTGTAAGAAACAATGATCCTGTCCAATAAATTTATAGCTGTCAAGTTTACGTAAAATTCTATACAGGAAACATTTTAAAAATGATTACAGGCGATTTCAAGTAACGCAACAACGCCTGTAGCAGCAGCGGCAAGCGGTTCCGCAACGGCAAAAAGCGGAAATGGAGGCAGTGCGGCAGGACTTCCTGGTGGTTCAGCGCGATTCAACGCTGAACCGAACACGAAAGCTCCGGCAACCGGGAAAGGCGGAGCCCGAGGTCGCGGAGGTTACAGAAACGGCGGACGCAGCGAGAGAAGATAACAACACACCGTGTCCGCAACGACGGCACACACGATTCCATTGTAAAAAAGCGCCTAACCGAAACAAAGGAATGTAATATACATCTTATATATATAATTTATATATATATAAACTAATTGTTACGTGTATAAAATACGAAATGTGGTATCAATGTGACGAATTTTGAGAGGTAATCTAGGCGAAATCGTTAGGCGTTCAATGTACATACATACTAATTATTTGTACAATCATGCTGCCTTTCCGATGCAGTTACGACTTTTTTTTTGGTGTAATGTTTACCCATCCTGCGTTAAAGGACACCTTACCTATGGCTTATGTCTTGAACAATTAATTAAGAGAGCACAGAGTATGTACAATGCGCTTGGCAGGGATGATTACATTTTCATTCACAATTATATCAAACGTATTAATATTGTTTCAAATGAAATTTCAGTAATAGATGCAGAAATGAGAAGAACAATTTTGAATTTATTAATTCAGATTTAATTTTAAGCTTGAGGAATAAAAATGTAACATTTGCGGGTTCACTATTGTTAGCGTGAAACTTCAACCGATGCTCCCGGATCGGATCAGGCGTGCACCAAAAAACCTTGACACAATTAAATCTCCACACCAAAACTTTACACCGAAAAAGAATGTACAGCAAAAAATGTTGACACCGAATAATCTCTAATCTAAACAATCTCCACTCCCACCAATCTTGGAGATTGTTGGCTGTAGAGATTTTCAGAGCACAGATTTTTAGTGTAGAAATTATTCGGTGTAGAGATTTTATTGTATTACATTTTTTGGGTGATGATAAACGTAATTATTGACAAAAGTCACTGGAACGAACATTAAAACACATCATCACATCTCTGCTTCAATTACTTCTTTGTATACGTATAATAATTCTCTTAAAATTAGCTATTTCATGGTGATTAAATTGCCCTACACGCGCATACGACGTGGAATCTCCTGAAATTAGCGATGAGCAATATTCAAATTGAATGTATTCTAAATACTAACCGGAATAACAATGAGAAATGTTCAAGAGGTCAAAAATTATTAATATTTTCTTCAATGAAGAAAAGTAATTTGAGATATTTAATAATTAATATTTTTAAAAACGCGTATTACCATGCGTTTTTTAAATCATTTTCAATTATCCGAAACCAAAAGTGTTTTGAGTACAATTTTATTCGAGTATTGGCCATGCTTTTTGTGAAACTTTCGCGGATACCAAGATAACGATGGTATTCATCGTCATGATTGACGCCCAAGAATTATTTCGTGTTACATTTAATTAAGATAGCACAGAGTATGTACAATGAACTACACAGAGATAATTATTCAGTAAATTTACATTTTTATTCACAATTTTATGAATGTCGTTAATTTTGTGCGCTCTTTAAATGAAACTTGAGTAATAATTGCAGAAATTAAATAATCTATTTTACAAGTTTAGATAATTATTCTCGTGGAATAAAAATGTAACATTTATGGAGTGCTTTTCTCGAAAAACTTCAACTAATGGCTTCTAGTAATTATTGATAAAAATTATTAAAGCGACCGCTGAAACTAGCATTACGTTTCTGCTGTAATCACTTATTTGTACATACAATAGTTCTCTTAAAATTAGGCATTTCATGGCGGTTAAATTTCCCTATACGCGTATACGATGCGGAGCCTCGTAAAACTCGAGAATGGCTAATACAAAAATAAAAATGGATTCAAAATACCAACCCGAATAACAGTGCGTAACTTTCGAGATTTATCAAATATCGTTTCTTCAACAAAGAAGTGTAATTTGATATTATTAGTCTTACAAAAAATATTTATTCCCGCCTGTTTTCAAGAATTATACTCTTTCGAAAAAGAAAAGAAAATGTATACAATTTTATTCAAATATTGGCCATACATGCATAAAGACTTTGCGGATTCCAAGATAACGATGGTATTCGTCATTACGATTGATTCCCAACAATTGGTACGTTACCGATACGACGAGTAAGTCGATTTATCAAAAAAGCTAAATACATATCGTTATCACAAAATGATTGTACGACGTGTGTTGAAGAATTCATAATTTAAACAATACGTAAAAAAGAAATGTAGCGAGCCGTTGTTAGCATATGGGAAACGCGGAACTTATACATATTGTGTAATAATATTGCTCGACGAAATGAACAAATGTTCTCTTTTCTTTTTTTTTTATTCCGCATTTCCGTTTGTATAGTATATTGTGTGTGCACTTGTGTCGAACTCGTACCATATACAGATAAATGCGTTTTCTATGAATCAGCGTTGTGTGTTCATTGTTTTACATTCATGGACTGACGATATCCACTCCCCCAGTCAGTCATTTATAATCTTCTCCGTTACGTAAGACAAACTCTGGAGAATAAGTTTAGCGATTGTTGCGAAAAAGTACGAGACTTTATAAGTATATTCGACCGGTATTACCTCGATTGAAACACACTATTTCCTGCTTTGTCTTGTTTATACAACATTTCAACGGGGATCTGATATTTATAATTATCGTAAATGACCATTAAATTATAAGTACACAGGATAATTATGATTTATTTTGAGTTTATTTCATGTTAATAATTCATATATTATGCTTTGGTTAAAGGTACATTTACTACGGATAATTTATAGAGAATTCTGCAATGAACAAAGTCATCAAATTCTATAAAAATTTCATCATAATGAGGGATATGGACGCCATTAAAATCAAAAAGAATTGAAAACCTTTTTGTGATTAAATGGTTATAGATTATTATGCTTATTCGCCATTTGAACATTTTTTTCTTTAAATAAATAAACCTTTTCCACTTTCAAAGAATCTCGTATGGTAAACAAAATCAAAAAAATATGCGGTGTTTTCTAGTGTTTGGTACGGTCTGGTTCGGATGAACCACAAGTTTTTCAATTTGGAGCGATTCTTTTATCAGAGCAACGCATTGTAAATAGAGAGCTCGATGAATGTGAGAATTTACACGTTTTTTTTTTAGAAATTTCTCATAAATGTAGTGTCGCCCTAAAAAAATTCATAAGACGACCAATTGTAAAAAGCTATAAAAATGTACCTATGTACCTGCACGGTGCATTTTTATAGCTTAAGGTTGAAAAAGGTAGGTAAGGAGCTATGCTGCTGACTTGGCCTGATATCTTGTAACTTCTGTAAATTACAAGATATCAGGTTGAAATTTTGAACTAACAAAATGAACTAACAACAAAATGAACTAACATTAAACCATGATCAGTGCTGAACTTGGCGAAAATCGATAGAGTGGTTCCAATTTTATTGCAATTTCAATTTTTTTAAAAATGCAATAGTTGTGAGAGAGGAGGAAAGAGGACATGTACAGTGGAAGCTCACACTCCGCTTCGCTTTGCCAATTTTTCCGTCAAGTGACTAATCTACTGAACGGAATTACATTTTCTTCATTTTCATATACAATTGGTTTAGCAAGCGAGCAAGTTTTCACACAAAAAGTGACAGCAGATAATAGTTGATTCGGAAATTGATTTCCAATCAATTATATATCATTTTATTCGAAGATAAGGAGGATTGGTGACGACTACGCGCGTTAAATCAATGCTAAATTTTTGTAATCGATTCATTAAAGTTTATTGCATTAAATATCAGTAGTCGAGGACGATTTGGATTGAAGCTTGTATACTTAACCCAGAGAACCATTAATAGGAATGGATTTGCATCAACATTAACTGATTAACGGTAACTACCAATGGGATACGAAAAGATAAATAGATAATATATATTTAATTGCACAAAAAAAGGTGACTAAAATTTTATGTTAAAAGTGTGTGGAAAATCTGTGATTTTGTAAGTCTCCTGAAATTTCTACACTTTGTTTTTGCATGTTATTGGTTTATAAAAAATAATAGTAATTGACAAAATGACAATCAAATTATTTCTTACGTATGGTATAGTATTGTAATTTGAACAAAAAATCACAGTGAAGTATAGAACATTGTTATGTTTTGAATGAACCACTAAATGATTTAACTTTTGCAGACACTGTGTTTGGTACTTCTTAGGTACTTCGTTGACCGTCGGTATTTGGAAGCCGTAAAAGCGTCAGGGTATAATAGGAGGTCTCCAAGGGATACCGTATTTCGGTAGTCGGTAAGTAGACTTTCCTTGCTTATGAGTGTATGGCCCTGAAGATATCTGCATTTCAGAAGTAAAATTTTCGGCACGCCGTATCTCCTGCAATTTTCGTCGTACCGGCAAAAAATTATAATGATGATTAAACTACGAGTAAAAGAGAGAGAAAAATTTGGCACGCCGTACCTACCGCAATTTTCGTCGTACAAGGTTCCAAGGTTTTGTTCATCTTGAAATTCTTTAGAGGCGATACTTTACAGATTTTTTTATTGATGTCATTTTCGGTGCTAACTGCAAAAAAATTATGATACAAATTAACGTACAAGCAAAAGTGAGAAAAAATTTGGCATGCCATGACTACCGCAATTTTCGTAGGACGAGGTTCCGCGAGGGTGCATTTTGTTCGCCTTGAAATTCTCTAGGGACGACTATTGTTTGAATTTTTTCTCGGTAGCATAAACAAGAATTGACTTTCATTAAAAAGATATATATATTGAAAAAAATGACTCAGATAAATAAGAATGTTGAAAAAATAATGAAATAATTCCTTATACACTTTAAATCGCAAGATGAACTCCGTCGAATGCAGTTTTTGATATTATAAATGTTATAAATATAGTCAAGAGGTGTATCACAAGGGAAGTATGTGATTATAAAAAACTCTTTGGACTTTGTTTAAAAACTGCATTCGAGGGAGTTCTTCTTGAGATTAAAGTGTATCTGGAATTATTTCATTATTATTTCAATATTCCTGTTTATGTGAGTCATTTTTTTCAATATATATATATATATTTTTTTAATGAGAGTCAGATTTTTCAGTCGGGAGTTTAAATTTTTTAAAATTAATATACAAATGTACTGGTTGTGTAATAATTTACAATAAGTCATCAGTAATATTATCATGAACACAAGTGGGGCAACATGCTTATTCAATGCACCACTTATAGCTATCGTTATTTTTATAAATGTTTGCTGTTTTTTTTTTGCTTTCAGTACATAAAATCTTCAGAATAGCATTTTAAGACTGTTGCATACATCACCGAGTGCAATGAATCAGTTTCACAGCCTGAAAAAAATACCTTAAGCTTGACTCGACCTCTTGTCAATTTACATAATTACGGGTGAATTTGGTGAAATGAATGATGTCGTTCATTTTTTCGTACACATTTTTTTTTGTAATGGAAACGAATTGACATTCACTCAACAACATAATTTTATCGTGAAATCACATGAAGCAGTTGTTAATTGTAAATACGAATACAATATACTGTATTACATGTTGTGTATTGTATATGATTATGTAAAATAAAATATATGAAAGATCGGTTACAATATTATCGAGCATTAGGATAAATATCGTTAGTGAAATTTCACTTGAAGCACTATTCTCATTGTTCTAGTAGCCTTCGTTAGAACAAGTAATGATGTAGTCGGGATACTTCTTCTTCAGTAAATCGACGGAGACCTGGTGATCAGCTTGTCCGAATCCCTGAGAACAAAACAAAAAGTCTTAGGATTCTCTTTTAAACAAATTATGAAATATCTATCTCTTTTTTGAAAAGAGTACAAGAGTTCGGAATAATGTGCTATTCTTTAGCTGAGCTATAAGACGGCTTTGGGTAAACCTAAACGAGTAAGCGAAAATTTTGTTTCCGTCGCACGTTTCGCAAGGGTAAATATATAATGTAATTCAAACCCGAAAGGTTCCAGGACTGCGAAAAAAGTATAAGAACGTGCGATAGTCGCAGCGATAATACTACGACCGCCTCCCAGTTTCTCAACAATGCATCGTAAAAAAAATGTATCTTATATCACCGGAGTTGGCACGAATTCTACATTAAACCTGTGCTATTTTGAAATTTAAACATAGGAGCTCGTAGCTCGTATAAACACTACACTAAAAACAAGAACCGCGTGTCCAGCTTGGAATTTGGTTAAATGTGGAGATCATCAACGGACTGAACGACGTAAACTGACTATTATATAGTTCGCTGCAATCCGCCCACCGACTAATTAATTTAAAAATCAAAGAGAAGAAGTGTCAAAATGGAAGAAAAATTCGACATTGAAGACTCAACCTGACTCGGACTCTTCTGACCAGAGAGCCCGGCCAAAGATGGTTAATATCTCTCTATAGTATAAAAATATCTCGCCGCCGCCGCTGTGTAGGATATATAGGGCATTCCATGTCAAATGGACATGCTTCTCAAGCACGGATTTTTCTAAGTCCCCAAAGGGCATCTCAAGCCCGGATTTTTCTAAGTCCCCAAAAGGCCTCTCAAGCCCGGAATTTTCTAAGTCCCCAAAAGGCCTCTCACAAGTCGGGATTTTTCTAAGTCCCCAAAGGGGACCAAACATACTTCATGATTTTCGGATACTTTAAATCCATAATATACACATTCACGTGCGAATTTTATCCGTGAAAAAGACGGATAACTTAATGGGCAACGGATATATTAATCAGATTTCTATAGTTTGATGCAACAGATTTAGTTGAATCGTTGTATGGATTATTTACACCATAGTTAAATTCTCCGAAGTATTTAGATTGCTTTATAAGGCAACCGAGTATTAAGTGGTTAACAGAAAATCTCGTCCTTTGCGCGAAACCTCTTGACTTCAGTTATTTCAATTGCGTTTATGTGACTCCAACAATTCCATTTAGTTCCGACAACTCTTGAGACATTCCCACCCAAGTGTATACGGACAACTGATTCTATTGGTCTATTGAATCATTTATATTATACAATAAATATTAAGTTGCTCAAACTATATCAATACTGAGTCAACCAATTAGAAGTCAACTGAATCTGTATTGATTTGATTCGACTACTCGCTTTTTTCAATGTATATTGCATCGTATTGAAACTGTAGGAAACAAACACTAAAAAAAAAAAACACTAAAAGTAACAAATCGATCCAATCGATCCAATCGATTGGACGATAAAAAACCATAAAAACTTATTCTAAATCAATAGATTTATCTATCACTTATTTTTACCCGGGATATTACTACATCATAAAAATCGTAGTTCCCACGGAATTTCGCTATTCAACGGCATAAATTGTATTCTTTTATCGTCGATACACATAAGGCTCTGGATTGTTCACCGATTGACCTTACGATGAAATGAATACAGAGGCGAGCTCGAGTATGCCGAATATAACACGTACAATGAAAGAAGTTTTAGACAAGAAAATCTAGGAGGTCTGGTTCGTAACAGTATAAAATCGTGAAAAAGATTTTTTACGTAGCAGTCTCGCCTTTGAGTTTCGATTCAATAGTGAAAGCGATGAAAGCTCTGAGAGCTTTAACGAGTGTCACGTGCACACGTGGGAACAATTTGGAAAATCCTCTCAAACGACACTATACACAAGAGTAATAAAGGTGAACATGTTAACTGTACTGGAACCGAAGTGACTGAGAAAAGCTGGCAACCATGAATCGCGATATCGAGCTCGCAACCAACCACAACCTCCACTATCGCTATCAAGTCCAGCGAGAGGCCAAGGTTTACGATGTTTACCCTCTACCTTTTTCTGCCCAAGCGATTTAACCTCCTCTGAAGGGAAACTCAAGTATTAAAAGAGCAACTAACTTCCAATCGGAACGTACTTTCAAAGTTACGCAATTTATTGTATGCTCATCGGTATATATTGAACGCAACGCGACTACATTGGATTTTGTACAACGTCGAAGATCCTTCCAATTCTTATCAACGGCATATATCTATATATTTTCCGCTTATATTAGTTTCTTTCAAAGTATATAACCCACGGTAGGAATATCAATATGCATCAGCATTGGGATGTGGAAGAATCTTGTCCAACAGTATATCTTGAATCTTCGCCCCTTAAGATTTGTTCCAATATTTTGTATGGTACTAGCAACAACGTTGCTAATCGATTGTAGTATTATTTAAGAACCGCATTCAATTGTTGCATACATTTTTTATATTAAAGAATCCAATTGTAGACGGCTGGGTTTCAATATGACCGCGATAGCCTATCGATACGATGACCATCGGAGAAGGCCAAGCGAGATACATCGTAACCACCAATGATAGCACGAATAAAATGGATTCACAAATATCTCGAAGTACAATGTTCGATTTCCATGTCTTTTTAACAGAGCTAGGCGCGCTGCTGCGTTCTTATAAAGTTTAAAAAAATTACGGGCGCTAGAGCTCCCGTTTTCTTACGTCAAATTTGACACCAAACTGAACTTGTTTATCACGAAATTTCCTGGCAACCAATCACAGGACGAATAAAACGATGACAATGGTTTACGTTACTCATGAACTTTTTAAAAGAGGACTAGGGTTGGGTGGTTCCGGGCGCTGAAGCGTCCGGGTTTCTTTGTGTCAGTTTTCACATTTGATACAAACAAAAAGATTCAATGTGTGACTTGGTTCCGGTCCCAGTCTATCTGATGACAGCAACAAACAGTCATAGCATGAATAAAGAGGCAATAATGTAAATATCAAATCTTCGATATTTTTGAAATATCTCGTGACCCACCAACTTTTTAAGAAGAGATCATCAAATTCGATGAAAGAAACACTGTGGTTTCGTTATTTTGTTTTAATCTGGAATTTTTGTATGGATATTGAAATTCTTACTTTTTTGCTCAGTTCAGAAATTTGAAAAAAATTCCATGAAGTCAGGTTTAAGATAACAAACATTTGAAGCCTATTGGGACAGTTGGAGCCAGTTGTAAAATATTTTGTTATCCGACTTTAGACGGTTTCAATCTTTCTTTTTTTTTATAACTGCTTTAAGTCAAGCAATCAACATAAAACTTTGTATATAAATAAACTAAAATTGCATGAATTTATTTGCACAATCATTCAAAAATAGATAAAAGCATTAAAAGGAGAGATCAACCGGTTACAGAAACAAAAAAAACAGGTGTTTGATTCTTTTTTTATACATCTTTAAAAAACGTATCGAAAATCTCGTGAAATTGATGGTTCGTTGCGATATTTTGATGGTGTTAAAAAATCTACTTCGAAATTGGAAGCAGAGAGATTCGAGATTCGAAAATAACAAACTGTAGTGGAAGTTCAATTTCTTGCATTGTTTTCATGACATTTTTATTCGAGATTTTTATGTCATAATACTCAGAATGAAAAACGAAAGAAAAACGTCGAGAAACTGTGCTTTGGAAAATCCGGCTTCGAAAATCCAATCAACTCTGAATCGTTCAAGCGATTGAGCCGAAATTTGGCATACGAATCAAACGGTTGCTCCGTTTTAATTATTGTGAACGAAATTGTGGTTATTTTATATTATTGTGGTTATTTGGAATTGAATTTGGCCGAAATAGGCAAAGGAGTTAACGTTTTATGAGATTTTGAATTTTTCGAAAAATGTATGTTATTGTACTGATTTTCGTACAATTTAAGCTGTTGAGGCCACATTTTCTACATTAACAATGTTCTATTTGCTGATGATAAGTTCATAGTTTCGTCATGATCTGTAAAGTGGTTCAGATTTTCGATTCTTCATAGTTGCATCATGCAAAAACATTGAAACAATGTGTCAAAATGGGGTGTACATGCTTAACTGTGTTAATGAATCATGGGCATAAAAATGAGATAAAATCGATAAAAGTGTTTCAGTATATGTTGAAATACAATATTTTGATATTTCAATTGTTTTGAAATACGAAAGACATCAAAAGTCACTTGAGCAATATGCTTCAATATTTAGCACTCAAGTAAAATTGTGAAAACTTCTTATGTATTGCAATTTCCCTTGAAGTGTATGTGAGCCGATCAGATTTTCGGAAATTCAGGAACAATGTCTCCTCAAGAATTTGAAAGTAAGCTAGAACCTTGCACATAGCTTTTCCTCATCATTTTTCATCTTGCAAAAGCTTCCTCTATGCACAAGCCAAATTTGATCGACGTACTTCATCATAGAGGGATCTTTGTGGAAGCTGAAAAAAGATGAGCAAACTACGTGCAAGGTTTTTTAGTTTTCTTTGCGTCAGTTGCTGGCTGGATTGAAATTATTGCATAAACCCCTTCACTGTTTTAAATAAATATTCGTGCGAAATTATATATTTCTCGAGATACCCAGCTTTGAAAAATGATTTTGTAGCTGAAAAGCATTTTTCTGGATAAGAAAACGTATCCTTATTATTTTTTATTGTTTTTTTTTAAATTCTGCGGTACGTTTGAGTTTCATATATTTCGTAAGAAGATGCCAAAGAAACTTTTCTTATAAGGGACTTCTAATAATACGCATTGATAAAGTTTTTCACGCATGTCTCTGTAACTATTAATCCCGGAGACTTTAGTAGTGTATGAATCAATACATTATATTGTTTTATGAAAAGATAAGAAGTGAAAAATGAATTAACCTGAGAGTATCCATAGACGTTGATTTTTTTACCAGCAGCATCGTGATTGATTCTGCCTCCGCCGACGCATTCGGTATCCAATCCAGGTCCATGAGGCTTCAGCTCGTTGCCAATTTCCTCGTAAATATCAGCTATAACAGAAAGAAAAAAAAAAAAGGAGATAAATTGCTTATCGTCGACTTTTTTTTCTGCATTGCAGAATATAGCTTCGTGAATATAACATGTCCAACATTCAGTTAAAGCTTCGGTCCGACAAATATCATCTCGGGTTCTTCAGCTGACAAGTAATAAAATGGTTTCTCATCCCTTCATTCCTGTCGAGAGCGGAGAGCCTAGTATCGCGTAGATGGAAACGAAAATGGCAAGAACCCTCTGAGCCGTCAGATATGAATTATTTCGCTCGAGTTAGTTCTTCGATACGAGCGCGCGAATGAATCTTGTGCCAATCGATATTACGGTTCGGGGTTCTTCGCGCATAATTAAACCAATTACGATGATCAATTACAAGAATATTTCACGGAATGAAAGACAACGAGCTTGAAGAGCGTCAGGGGAACAATTAATTGTACGCTCCATTGGATATTTCATGACGACAATTTATCGTCACGTGATATAATCTTCGTCAAAGATTTTTGTGATCATTACTTCACCAAAGGCGCAATGTTTCTTTATCTATCTATATTAGGTTGTTTCATAAATTTCGGAAAATTGAGAGGGCAAGCACTAGTTTTACACACAAACGAAATACTATTCAGTGATATTTAGCACAGAGTTTCATCTGGATTGGTGTAGTAATTCAGATTTAAGGAAATTTTCAATTTTTCAATTCGTCACTGTTTCAATAATGGAAAATGTTGAGACAGTGAAATAAAAATTCGAGCAAACACTCAATACTTTTCAAAAAAGTTTGAGTATTAAATATAGCTATAATCAATACAGTGCTTCTAACGTTATAACGTATTAAGTTTCTGATCTCAACTACGATTTTTATTTTAAGAAGTTGCGATTCCAACAAATAAAATTGCAAAAAAGAATCTTGCAAAGTACCTTCATTTTGCTTCCTCATAGAGGAAGCTTTGTTTTCGTAAAAATTTTTTTTTTTCGAGATTTTCATGGGAATATATAGAAAAAATGTCTGTATGTATGTGTGTGTGTGTGTGTATGTGACTATGAACGGACTCAAATTTGGTCTGCAAGTGGAGTAGTTGCCCCTCTTTAAACGTTGAGATTTTTGACAAAATATACATAGCCATTCAGATTTTGTGTAATTTTTACTTTTTTGAAAAAACGGCGTGGTCGCTCTAACTTTCGTAAAAGTTCGTCGATTTAGCTAAATAGTTCTTCATAGCTAAACATAGGTTCAATGTTGTTTGGTATTGAATTTCGACAAGATCGGTAAATCGGTTCGGATTTTATGGAGGTTTGAAATTTACGTATTTTTTAAAAATGCTACAAATTTAAAATTACTTTAAAATGTACCGTTACTTGAACTCGAGGACGGTTCAAGTAACGGATCTAAAATTTTACATCAAAATTAAATAGAGTGAAAAAAATAAATTTCGTCATAATCGATAAAACAGTTAAGGTTTTATAGAAATTTGAATTCTTATAATTTTTTTGAAACCGCTATAACTCGAGAACGGTCGAGAACGGAAGCAACTAATCGAAAATTTTGCATACAACTTAAATATATGTGTCGTTGTGTTATACTTAATTAGGTAAGAATCCAAGAAAGTGTTCATATTTAGAATTTAATATGAAATTCAAAAAAATAACAATTAAATACATTTGTTAATTTTTTTAGTCTTTTGAGTGCAGCTGATGTACGAGGTATATAAACAAGGCTGCAAATTAGAACCTTGCAAATTGCTTCCTCATTATTTTGTATCTTTGACAAAGCTTCCTCCACGAGGAAGCCATAATTGATAAATAGATGTCCTCGTACTGAAACTGTGGACGTAACAGAATACAAGAATATGGAAGCAATTTGAAACGTAGTGAATGTTGGTGATGCTTTGACCGTGTATGAAAACTTTGGATGGGGATGCTTCGGCAAAGGACGGTCTCAATCAAAATAGTTAGAGAGCCCGGTCAACAGCATTAACATCACTCATATTTACACTAACTATGTTAATAACATCCAACAATTTAGCTAAGTAGCGAGAAATGATTTGAGTTAGATGAATAATTGACTTTTCACTTGAAAATGATCGCTAAAAAAATGAGAGGATCTTTTTAATAATAAACATATTTTTTGATTGAGATCGTCCTTCGCATCCCAATCCAAAGTTTGAAGCGTAGTCCTATACTTTACAGCTTTTTTTTGCAACAGCAATGTTTTCGTTTTTTTCCGGAGCAAAATCAATATTTACATTTATTTGTGGTAATCAATTGTCATGGATTCACATGGAATATTGCAGCCTGAAAGCACAGAATTTGCATAAATTTGAGTATTGACTGACACGAAAAAAGAATTAATTAAAATTGTCATAAAACTGAAACCACTCGATCGATTCTCGCCGAACTCAACATTAATCATGCTTCAATGTTAGTCCATTTCTATAAAAAATTTCAGCCAGTTAAATGTAGATTTCAAAAAGTAATAGCGTGAAAAGAATTTTCTCTAAAATTTCAATATGCTGTAAAATGTAAACGCTTTGGCCGATTCGCACCAAACTCAAACCCAAACTTCGTTACATGATATGTGTATCAAATTGGAGCATGATATCTGAAAAAATTTCGAGAGCTGGCGTGCTAACTCCCCGTCCCCCCCGTCCCCCGTCACACGCGCAGACACTCATTTTTTTCCTAAACGACTTTTCTCAATGTTTTTTACCTTTTTGAGTATCCTAACATGAGAATGTCGAAAAAGAAATTGTTTCACTGAAACAAAGCTTCCTCTATGAGGAAGAAAAGAGGCTAATACAAATAACACGAGATTACATACAAATCCGCCCTTCTGCATTTAGTACTCCAAAAGAGCGTAACTTGGAGCATAAGCCTTAGAAACAGGATATTATAATTCCAATTTAAGATGATCTGCCTGACGTTTCTACTTAAAACTTTGTAATAACTCCGTTTCCGTAGAGCATACATGAGCGAGCGTCGGTATAAAGGATGTTTATGATGTCTATAGTATCGTGCTTTCATCTAGATTCAGGGAGCCCACGCACTTACGCAAATAATCCATATAGCATAGTTCGCCCTCAGGCTTGCTTCTCGTGAACGCTTGTGGGATTGATGGCGACTAATGCTCTCGGCCGTGAAGTCGTCGGATCACGTAACTGGTTCGTTGGATTCAGGCGAATATGTGGAATCCTGCACGGGAATTCTCTGGCATCGGGGCAACACGAGTGCGGAAAGCGTGTTGAACAGTGTACATGCGAGTCGTTGGTAACGTATACATTTGCAGCACATGGCAAAGCTTGAGACTGGTCTTATGGCACAAACTAACTCCGTGAAACGAGAAATAACGCTGCTCGAGCGTGTCGTTCTATATTTCTCCGTCGCGTCGTGAGAAGCAAAGCCGCACTACCACACTGCAGCAAAACAACTGCAGTATCACGCTACGTTTACTGTTGGATATATCCCTCTGACAATGTACCTTTATCCTAGAACCTACGAAACTTACAAGTTTACCATGCACTATAGGACACTCATACTTCTAACTTTTAATTGTGATACAAGTTTTTGATGCATATAATACGGTTACCGATGCTGCGAAAAAGAGATAGCTTGATTAGGCATTAGACAGCTAATATATTGGTTGCTAATGACGTTTTGCGAAAAAAATATTATTAAGGCCCCACAATGTTTCCAAAACATGAGTCTGAATTTTTGTTTCGAATATATGTTTTGAATGGTTGTTTGTCTCTTTGTCTTACCCAAAGAAAAATCTCACTTTGCACGGGAAATTTCCAAATATACAAGTATATATTTTTTTTTCAATGAACGATATTACAATTATTGTATACACCGAATTTGAAAGATTCCGAATACCGTGAATGGACCGTAACAACATTGCTGAATTTTATGCAGTTTAAATTGTATATCAAGTTGTTTTCATTTGGCAAAGTAGATTCCGTTCTCATAACGTTTTTGAAAACTCGTCATCGATCAGTCCGCGGTAACAATCATTTGATGCACATAGCATACTGAATTTCATGTATCACAGTCTATTGGAATTTTCTTAGTGAAATCCTATTAATCATCAGGGTATATCCATTGAAGATAAGTAACTATTTTCACGAGGATATATTACGGCCTTTTTCATCAGCATCAATCACTCTATTATTGCACTTTACAACGGATGAAGGAACGAGAGTTGTGACTTTGTTCAAAGTCGTTCCGGGACAACTCCAAAGTTTACATCTACGCAAAAGACCATGATAAATATTTCAAGGTTTTAGCTGCCTCGAAAAATCACTGACACTCGTGAAGTTATTTACAAAAACTTTTGCCGAGTTGAATGTACGCCTCGGTGGCTTCCTAAAATTAAGCTCTTTGTTCACAGTGACGCGGGAGTGGAGAGGCAGACGTGAGCTCTGGGGAGCCCCTCTACTAACGGTTGAAACAACAGAGCTCGAGAAGACATTTGAGAATACGAGGGAGTGAGAAAGATATATTAAAAACTGAGACGCTTTGAAAAATCCTCGGATGTTTTCCGTTTCGCGAACATGAGAGAATTGCCCAAGTAGCACTCGGGCTCTTTTCTTCTTATAAATTTATGAATATTTGAAATCTCGGAGGAATCGAACCGAATGAGATTCCCATTGATGTCGAGACTCTGACTGAAGTGTCAATTGGTGTGAACACTTCTGGAATCGGTCTCGAAGAAATATAGCAATAACACATGACAAGCAAAGCGACAGAAAATATATCCCATAAAATATCCACTTTTATCGATATCTCCGGGCACGGGGGGTCCTTGTATATCCATTGAGAGATTCACTTCTCGATTCTTTATTTACGCTCCGACTGGCTCTGGAGTACTCTCCACGGTTGGGAATAATACTATGGACATATAAGAGCTTTTGGGTTAAGGAAATGGCTCGGGATTATGTGAAAGGGCTGCACACGGATGACCGGAATACGATTTAATGATGTCGTTACCGTTAATCTGTCCATGCTAATGGAATCTATAGGTATAATTTATGTTCCCTATTAAACCATGCACAGTCGAGGGATTTAGAGTCCAGTGACAGCACATTTCGGTATAAATGTATTGATAATTTAATGATTATTGTAGAGCTAGTTTAATATCTTTTTGGATTCTGGTAGAGAAAGCTTCGGTTAACTAATAGTATATTACGATACGAGTGTAATCAAACTTTTTCTTTACGAGTGTGAGTTTGCAGCACGAACCAAAGGCGAGTGTTGCAATCACATCGAGTTGAGAAAAAGTTTCTTGCACGAGTTTCGTACATAACTGTATCGTACTAGTGCGAGAAGTGCCTACTTCTCGCACCGCGTGGAAGTAAAAAATTTCTGACGTCTAAACATCTTACCACCCCAAACTGTGATGTATCCCCGCTACTATAGATAGATCTATGTAGACGACTTTTTGATGTTTTATTACTTGAAAAGTCTAAATTCAAGTCTACGAACGTCCCAGTTGCTGGACTTTTCGTAAAATTCCTTCGTAGATCTACATAGACGATATTTTTTTTTACACGGGTGCTGTCTGTGTTCGCGAGTTTAATGACAATTTGAAACCGATAGTTCGTCCTTAATCTGCGGTAACGTCCTTAATTTTTTCGTCTTCAGAAACGTTCAAACTATACACATTTCTATTTTTGGAACTTCAATCTTGGATCTTGAGCATTTGACGATGTGTACATGTGAGATTTTAGGCTCATTTCTGAATTCAGCAATGGGAATTCGCGCAAATGTCTCCACTTTTGGCCCATTGTCATCGTGTTATTCGCGCTGTAATTGGTCGTCGCTGTAGTTGGACATACGAACCGGAACGAAGATCACCCATTGAAACTTCTTGTTTGTGTCAAATCTCAAGACTGACGCAAAGAGACTCGGACTCTCTAAGGTATCTAGTAGCTAAAAGTCAGTTACGTATCTAGTAGGTAAAAAAGTTACTGTACAGGGTAAAATTAACAACAGAAGTGGACATATTTTCTGCGAAAGATCTTCACATAAAAGTTTCTATATACTTGTACCGGAGAGAGTTTCCCTACGTAGAGGAAAATTTTCCTTATAATATCCCAATTTGGTCCATCGATGCAATCTAAAATCTATGACAAGTGCAAAACATAAAAAATAATCGCATCAATGAACTTGGCTACAAAAAAGATTCAACATAGATCTTTTTTCTTCTTTTTCGGTGCTTGCCAAGGAGTAATCTTTATCAAGGTAACATATGTTTTTTACATGCAATTGCTGCACCATTTAAATTTCATGGATTTTAGGTGTCTCGGCTCCCTTAAGTTTGGAAAAAACTCGTGCGTGAATGCTTTGATTGCAAAAGCAGCTGTGAAATTCATGGTCTCTGGAATCTGGGCTTGAGTGGTTGGCTTGCGTCGGGTATACGAGATGACGAGGGTTAAGAGCAAACCACTGGCCACAATGCGGCCGACCAGTTACAAGAGTATCGGGAGAGTAAAACGGTTGCTGTGATGCCACGGGAATAGACCGAAGTACGCCGCCAATATGGGAGATGTGTATGTTGTAGTGAAACAGGAGCATGTTAGAATTTACCAGAAATCGATGATGCTTGCTCTTGTTCTCAGTGGGTACTAAAAGCAGCTCCTAGTACCACGATAAGTGCTAAACATCGTCCAGCACAATCTCGTGGACTGTACCTTTCATCCCGTTACCACTACATCACGATCAAGTTTCCGGGACATCGGAAAACTTGATGGTGTAATGAATAACTATGATCATTAACCCTTTGAAAACTATACTCGCAGCATAATTGTTTGCAACGAACATAAATTGTCAGCGTTTAAGGGAGTTTGACTTCATAGGTAACGAAAATATGGTATTCATCATCCAAGTCCATACTTCCAAGTTCGACTTTTAGCTACAAACAAGGAATAAAATGTTTGCCTTCGATGCGTCCAAAAATTAACAACCGTTATATTTTTCATTCTTTCAAAAACCTACTCCAGATTTTCTTTCCACGCTTATTAAATATAACTTCGGTATTTACGTTTTAATAAACGATCATTAAATTTTTGAGATATTTCTGCAAATATTGTATCCCGCATAAAGCCGCATTCCATATTGATTAATTTATCGCGGTTCTTGTCTCACCAAATAATAACGAATACAACACCGTCGGTGTTGTATTCGTATCACACATACTTGAGTTTCAAATTGGCCAATCGATCGAAGTGTATGAAGGCGCCATTAATCGATAGGTGTCTTATTTCTTCGCGTGTATACAGGAACTGGAGAAGAGGTAAAGAGAAAATCGAGCAGCGCCTGGCTACGAAAGTGTCCACGATATTATTTGATTTACGGGCCAAGGGTATGCTCCTTTTATTGTTGTGCTTTTTTATGCCTCATTCAAAGATTTATAGGCGCAACGTTCACGCGCACACGTAACCCCGTTTTTCCAGGATAAAATGATAATAAAAAAAAAAGTTAAATGATGAACGGCATGTTGTATACTTTACAATGACCATGCGATCCAGCTCGTCATACGATACGTAACTACTATTTCCGAACGTAAGTACTCGCTTATCAAAATATGTCACGCAAAATCATTTATGAATATTCATATTTAAGAATACTGTCGCTAAGAATTGTAAAGCCATATCCTAAAGCTCAATAACGTGTTAGGGGCGTTTTATTATGAATCGGAAGTCACCATTTGTAAGCTAAAAATAGTCAATTAAATATGAAATAACACAATATTGTGAATGAAAATGTAATGGGTTCATCGTCCAAAACACTTCCCTGATTTGACGTCGCATTTCACACTTTGGTTCGAGCTTTCCATTATTCGTGTAAACGTGTACGCGGGTAATTGTATTCGTACCTTTATTAGACGGGAATTTTAATTACCCGATTACCCGTGTTTCAAATCCATTGCTCTGGGTAGTTTTCATAAGGAATGCTCCAATCTATTGTCATTATAAAATTGTTTTCAATATTTACTTAAAAGGCACTCACTCGATTGGACGTCGAGCTGCGCGCTTTGTAGCCTATATTTCTATAGCCTTTCTTAATAACAGAAATAAATCTTTCTTAACATATATCTCATGTGACACAGAGTAAATCAAGGCTGTTGAAATTATTTATTGGATTTATTTATAATACTTTTATCGCCAAAAGAGACAACTGTAGTATATAAACAAATGCATCTTACGAGCTCCTTATGTTTCAACGCGATAGTCAGTCGGTCCTCGGCGATCATACGTGACACATAGGTACTAATTAATAAATAAATATTTATTAGCTTTCGCTTAAACTTAGACCACATGGTCTGAAATTTTTGAATTTTTAGTCGTAATCGATAACCTTAGAAACGTCTAACTATAAGGTTTTATCCAATGCAAATAACATTTTTAAACTTAACTTGAAATATTAGATCCATCATATTCAATCAAAAATATGTGATGGTAGACTCGGAAACCGTGACCTTACAGTTTACAGAAGTTTATACATTTTTTTACAGACATAATACAAGTGTCGTAACTTTAGAAGTGCATAATATTTTAAGACGAATCTTTGCGAGTGATGCCAGCGCCTCTGCCGGTAGGCCGCTGAACGGGACTGCCGCAAAAACGCCACGAGCGGCGAACAAGGAAAGTGTACAGCAGAGTGAAAGATATTGGGGAGGCACACTCCCCACCACGACTAGATCGAGATCTATGCAGACGCTACCACCGTCACTGACGGCCACCAATTGAACATCGAGCTTTGGGAGACGGAGTGGGGACAAGCCTGCTCCCCACCACTTCTAGATCACGTGGCACATGCGCAGGTATAAGAAGCACTGCTTAGCAGCGAAAATCATGAGTCGGCGGCAACAAACTTTCACAAGAAATTTGTAGTACCGATAACATTCTTTTCCGTGTGCATAAAGATGGAATTGTATAGAATTGGGGTGCATGTAAAATCGCTATTGTGTAGAGTCTTTGTGTAGAATTGGGTTCTGTGGAACCGGAGTATTGTCATTAACAAAAGTAATAAATTAATGTACATATCTTTATCATATTTGCAGTGAATTGAACGGATGTAACATCATTTACTGATGTAACAGGCAGCATATCCTGTGAAATAAACCGATGTCGGGGATTTTTTTAATTCATGCCAGTGAGAGTAAGGTTACATTGTTGCGTCAGCCTCTGGTCGAAGAATTTGATATGAAAAATAGTTTCAGAAGCTTTTACTTATGCAGAAAATGTTATACATCGAGACACTACGCCGTCTTTTGATTCACACATTGTTTTTATGTTGTGAAAAGAATTCATTTGTAATATCTGTTTTTATAGGTATAAATGTAAACGTGTAAATAAACGTCATATTTTTATGAAGTTACAGTACTTGCAGTTATGAAATTTGTTCAAACTTGGTGGACATAATCTCTCCGATTATATGAATAAACTCTAAAAGAAAAACATTTTTGTTGAGTAATTACTGAGTTCTGACTTAATACAGAAACAAAAGTAGTGTTTTGACAAAAAAAAAAAATTCTTCTCAGTATTGTATTACTTAAAATGGATAGCTTTAAATTTTTTGGGACATTAATTTGTATTGAAACGTATTGTATTGAAATTTGCATTACCATTCTAATTGCTTCATCAATTTACGAATTGGTGAAGCAATTACTTCACCAATTACTTGCTTCACCAATTCGTAAATTGATGAAGCAATCAGAATGGACAATTTTCTAATAATTAAAATTAATCGTGAAAAAATTGTTGAGTAGTTCCTGACTTGATACGAACGTTCGAATGGACAGAAAGAACAATTTCAACAGGCACTTTTTGTCATTTATGTGAGTACCTAAAAAAGCATTTTGAATGGAATTTAAATTAAAAAAAAAAATACTTAGCGTCAAGTCACTATCGCGACTATTTAGTGTTACTCTATGTTACGAAGTACTCCAATAAATAGCATAATCAATTCGTGAAGAAAAACCTTTTTATTTTCCAACAAAAATAAAGCACATTTCATTATTTGTAGATATATGAATGTTGATTTTCGAAGAGCAGTTTGATGACAATGAATTGTTTGAAATTACTTTGAATTGGATTAACCTTCGCAAAATGTATTTGGCAATGAGCTCCTTTGCTATGTGTCAAGTTAGAAGTAGCTAAAGTCCTCATGCGCGCTGTGGGAGACCGAACGTGACCCAGTACATCTTTTATGAAAGTAGACTGTCTCTCGAGAGACGAAAATATATGTATAGAAACGGTATCGTGAGAAGTTTCCTTGGGAATATTCATCCAGACGCGCACGAACGCGATACAGGGTGGAATTTTGCCTCGTGGCTATATATGCTGATTCTTCATTTTCTTAAAA
Source organism: Perithous albicinctus (assembly GCA_964016905.1). NCBI lineage: Eukaryota > Metazoa > Arthropoda > Insecta > Hymenoptera > Ichneumonidae > Perithous > Perithous albicinctus. The sequence goes on along the minus strand of OZ024693.1, from coordinate 14,635,888 downwards.
GGCAAGCTTTTATGACAAGTTTTACTAGATATACCAGCATTCATCGTATCTGAAGGGACAAGATAATGAATTGATGAACTGAAAAACTGGTATAATTATTGGTTTCAGAGGCAATAATCATAGTCATAGTACGTAAAAATTTTGTTACAGCAACAGAACCATTTTTCCTCGTGTAGTTCTCAAAATATTTCATTCCCTTCGACTCCACTGCACGAAGAAAAATGGTTTTGTTACTGTAACAAAATGGTTTTTACTCAGAATCACTTGCTGTGGCAACAGGAAATTTTGTTACGATAACAACAAATCAGTTGTCATCAGTTGTCTCATTTTCTCAACTATTTTTTTATGTCTGTGTGAACATGGCCTTGGATGCGACCAATTTTCCGTAGTGAGATTCATGCCGACAACTTTTAATTGAAACAGCAAAAACAAGCGAATAAGCTCAGAAATCCTATTCGAGATATATATGGGCATGGTATCGGGTAAATAATTTTCAAGCCAAATACGCCAACGCCGCCGACTGAAGATATTAACCGACATCGAATCTTCTTTGCGAGAAGTTTCCTATCTCGAAACGGTTATCAAACTTTTTTATTTTTCGGACCACCCTGTTACGCACACTGTCTATCAACGCTACCGACTAATCCCAATATTTTACATAAACAAAAAGTTTCAATGCGTAAACTTGATTCCCGTCGCAGTATGTTTGACAACAGCTCGACTGGTCAGAGCATGAATAAATCGACAATGAATTTCGTTACTCGTGAACTTTTTTAAGGAAGAAACTTATTGCAAAAACGATAGCTCTGGCTCTAGCGTCTCGGAATCGTCAGCGCTACAGAATTTTATTCCGCCGAGCTACCCGAATTTTCGGATAAAATTAATATTTCTTATTATTTATTAGAGCCATGACAATCACCAAGGGGTGGTCAACAATTGTGCCGTTTATTTTCAGTCTAGTAAGAATAGCATGAATCTCTAACAACGTATTTGTCACCCCCGTAGGTGTACCAGACGCATTATTCCGCTAAGCCGACCAACAGAGAACCCGGACACAGTATATATGCATAGAATGCGAGTTCCTGAACCATTTTCTCGCCGCCGGTAAAGCCCTTGCCCTTGTTCGCCACCTCTCTTAATAATTAGAGGCTTACATACGAACTCTACAGGCCAGCAACTTCCAATTTTCAACAGGCAGAACCAGATCTATGCTAAGCTATAATACTGTGGACCGCATAAACGTAGGTGCTTGGCAAACTTTCACGAACTTTTGCAGTAGAAGAATATATATATATACATAACTATAGCCGAGGTTCGTGAGTACAGCGTAATGACGAAAAGTGTCGTAAAAAAAGTTTTGGCTCTTAAGAGATTCATGATCTTTAACCATGGCTAGGGATTACATGCGTCTGCTGCGAAAGGTCTTAATAACCGAGAGATCACTAATTGTGCAAACGAGTGTAAATTGTTTTCGTCGAAATGTATACACGATTTTTGGCAGAGTTATTCTTCGCGTAGTTTTGTATATTGCTGCTGTGGCTGACTTAAGATCGAGATAGACTCACTAGAACTCGCCTAAAATATAGAGAAACGTCGTAGATATCTTAGACATGAAAAACATTTTGAACTTACTTCAGGGGGAATCGAACCCAAACGTTCTGGTCACCGGTCGTATTAGACTACTTATCTAAACGCCGATGCAGGTAATATGTTATCTTCTACAATATAATAAGGGGTGGTGGGTTTCCTTGGATACTCTGTTTCATAGACACTCGAGATGCTATACGTACAGGCGTTATATGTGACGATTTCTAGCCGCTGGATAGTTTCTTGTCGAAATGCTGGGTAGAAAAACTCTACGAATACAGCCTAACAATTAATTAAGAGATATTAACTTACGCTTATTTAACTAATTTATTTTGAACTCATAACTGGTGTATTATACTTATTCCATCGATTGGAACCAACATTCAAGGAGAAAACGTATTAAAATTTGTTAACGAGATTCAAAATCCTACGGATTATAGTTTGCAATCATGCCTTAGTCCACTGGGTCATACAATTCTGTCGAGAGTTTTATTTAAATAAAACATAAAATGGGTATTAAATGTATGCACTTATGCGATAGAATTTATTTAAATACAGTCAAACATTGTAAATGAATCGGTATTTGTGATGTTCTCTTTATCGATTTGCACATAAACGCGGCATTGGGAATTTCGCTCGCGCCGGATGAGACAAACAGATTGATTGATAATTCAATAGATAGATTGATAAACAGTCTTGACTGTGGCCTCGAAACAGACAGACGTGTCATCGATAATCAAATTATTAATAAAGTTCCGCCCTAATCATTGTTCCATATATCCACCATATATCGGAGTCTTCTTTCATTTGCTCAGTCGTAGCAATATTATTGTAAAATCTTACCCAGAATACCTTTCGCAATGTCAATTATCAATTAACTAAAGTTTCGAAAAACTGCATTAATTTGTTGCAAATGTAATTAATAAATTAACAAGTTTTTTTGAAAAATTTGTTCCATAAGTGTTAACATTGATAATTATCAACTAATTACTAATAATGGTTCCGCAATTAATAAAAATTCACCACGAGAAAATGTATGTAGACAATTAAGCGGGTATTAAGGCACTCTGGCTAGTTCCTGTCTAGTGTTTATCCAAAGATTGCAAATCCACTTTCATTCAGCACAACTACCTAACCACTGGAGTGTCGTATGTTTTCTACACTAGCGTCAGTCCAAAAATGTTGAACCAGCTTTCAATCAGTACAGCTAGCTAATTGCTGGGCTGCCAAACAGTTCCTTCACTAGACTCACAGTGGCGCTATCAGTATTAATATTATCTGGATAGTCACTATCCAGCATCTGTCCTAGAATCTTAGAGTAGCTAAAGTAGCCAAGCCCTAGATTCAAGCTATTAATATACTACAATTGAATGTCCAGACGGGAAATAAGTATCTAGGTGCGTTGAAATTTTGTTTATTTTTTTTTTAATTTTCCAGACAGACATTTTGATATTTTCGAGATTTGCGAGTTCACCGACTTTTTAGAAGAGGATTTGGGCCAATGTTTCAATGGATGTAGTGGCGAGTGGTGTGTGGTGAGAGGTGAAGTCATCTCGGCGGTGAAACATATGTTTCAGATTCGGCAAAGTCGCATTGTGAGGCGAAATGGAAAAAAAAAAATTGAATCATTGTTAGAACTGCTGGAATATGTGTTTCTCAAATATTTAAAAAAATTCTCAAGTGATTAGTTAAGAAATTGTTGACCATAACAAAAATTGTTTTTTCAATATTAGACAATATGAGAAATTTTTGTGGAAATTACTTTCCCCCGCACTTACTTCAATGGACTATGTACGGGAGCTAGTCGCAGGCACGCCAAGCTTGCTTATTTTAGAGAAACAACTACATGTATTACTTGGCTGTGGTTATATTGGATGTGGTTTAATATTTTTGAAAAAGAGTATTTCTTTCGAGGGTTTTTCCTCGCAAGGCATGTATTGTTTTATATTTTAGATTACTAGTCAATTTGTTTTTGTAAAAGATTTTTTGCAAGGATTTTTTTTTTAATTATGTGAAGCCGTGCAATCAACTTAATTTAAGCGCAGTTGAATTGTCATTCAAGTCTTAACCCAACGAGAGCTCCCTTACCTTAAACGTAATTTACCGAGACAAAAAACGATAATGTCGCACGGCCAAGGAGGATATTAAGCCCGTGAAGCTTGCCGCGGCTTCCCACCAGGTTGCCGTGGGGGAGCCGAGACAGGGTGCTTTGAAAATGGTCCTCGATCTGCACACAGCGCGCCCTGATGCTCAGTGGTACCAACACTATGGTGTCGGTCAATTCAAGCCAAGATGTCGCGTGCTACGCTCGCTCTTGTACGAGTGACGTCGAAGCTGTCGCACATAAACACCGTTCCCGAAACAAACTCTAAAAAATCTCGAGGTTTTGCGCACATTCGCGAACGCACACCCACACGCACCTGGAAAAAGGTAGTAAAAAATCTAGCTCGAAACGCAATACAATGAGACCGGTATTTTCGACCGAAGCTGCTACGTGGCCAATTAGCGTGGTGATCCCATCCTGAATGAACACCGCGAAAAAACCGGGAACTGTGGCGCGCGAAACTCGAGGCAATGGTTCGCGGAAGTCGGGTAAAAATGACATAAACAGAGCTTTGAAAGTAGTATATTACTTTACAAATTTCAAATTTGCATCGCCGAATAAACGATGCTGTATATCGAGAAAAATAAAAGAAAAATAAACCTGTTATTAAATTTCGAATATCTACGAATATAAATATTTCGGAGACTTCGTGATGCATGATTTACAGTACTAGGGTTGGGCGGACGGGGCGCTGCAACGTCCGGGTCTCCTCCTGTCAGTTTTGACATTTGACATAAACAAAAAGTTTCGATAGATGAACTAGAACCCCGGTTCACGTGTGTTTGACAACACCGACGGCCAATCACAACGTGAATAAAACGGTGACAATGCCTCCGATCTTTTGTTCCATCAACTTTTTAGAAGGAAGATTTAGCGCCCGGGTCTCTTTGTGTCAGATTTGACATTCGACATAAACAACAAAATTTCAATGCATGAGCCGGTGACCAATTAGAGCAGGAATAAATCGCTAACAATGAATTTCGCGTTGGTCGCCCATGAACTTTTTACTGAAGGATGCTCGGAAGGATGATTACCTTGACGTTGTGAAAGGGAATTAGTTACATTTGTCCGTATTATTGTTATAAACAAAAACAAGGAGGGCTGTTCATTGTAAGCAAAATTTTCTGGTATTTGAGAAATTCAAGGATTTCTTCCCAAAGTTTAAGCAAAATGCTGAGCGTAAATGCAAGACGTGTTATATCTTTTCCAAATCGCTCTTTACCGAGTCTCCATAACCTGAACATGGTTAACTTATTCATAACTGGAGATTAGTACTTTAATATTTTTTTTTCTTTTCCTCCTCGTGACATCGTTTATCGGTTATTCAAAGATCCTCTTTTTAAATTTGTAAGGTGATATACTAGATATAGCTTTGAAGCTCATCTTATATCCTTTAAAGTAAGTCTTTCAAACGCTCCATAGCTGTAAATCTCATAAAGTTATTCAAAGTGAAACTAATGGTATCATGCTGATACATGTTATTTCAGCATGATATTTATTATTATTAATCAATTGAGCTCAAATTTATATTTCACGTTCTAGCTGTAGCGATCTAACTGTAATTTATCCAAATCTGCCTGGAACTCCTAAAAAAACTAAAAAGATCATCTCACTCTAGTGGATGCACTAATATGAGCGTTTCCGATATCGCAATTTTTCCGCAATCTCCCCTTGCACGGAAGTCATATGTGGCAATATGATATCTGGTGGATAAATGATAACTCGAACTCAACGGCCGTCGGCATAACCTAATACTGATTTCTTTAATAACGGATTATAAATCATAATTTCAACTAACACCGATATCTTGATAGCACATTCCTGCAAACTCTGTACTTAAAGTTTACGAAAAAGTTGATGCTAGGATAATCCAGCCAATGGATGAATACAACCATGTTTTCGTTTCTAAATAGTGTCTGTGCTTAGAAATCTTTAAACGAACATTCCTAAAGTTTACTTTTACATTGGAAGACGACGCTGGCGTTTCAATCTTTTATCATTTAGGCATAATAGCATCGCCAATCTTAGTTTCAAGTTACGTTCATGCAGGAGAACTAAGATGAGTAGCTGATTGATAGTTTTAAAATAAGTTTTTCGGAAGAAAAACAGTCGAAACTTTCTACCAAAAGTGTTAAATACTAAAAGTGACGATCCAAAGTTTATTTTCGGACCCTGGGAAACCGGGTTTTGCTGCTCAAACGTTTGTTTTGGGAAGTTCAGACGTTGGGGTTGAACATTCAGGGTGAATCCAATGAATGAACGGCTGTTCATTCATTGCCACATCGTATTTAAAACATTAAGCCAATAAATGAACGATATGATTGAACCGTGTTGCATTATAGCCGGATTATGTTTGAATTTATTACGATTAAAGGGATCAAAGAATAGACAGGCAATGAAAAAAGTAATAAGAATATAATAAGTAGTACTAAAAAAATTAAAAGTCATAATTACGCAAGTACCAAGAAGAAAAAAAAAATAAAGAACAAGAACTAATAGCGAATACACGAGGCCGTGAGGTTAAAAAAAAAGCCCGAAAAGAAATTGACATTGATAAAGTTGATACTGAAGCCATCAATCAGTAAAAAGTTAAATAAAAAAAAATAAAAAAAGGTAATGGCTAAAAAAACTCCAAACAGTGAGAAAGAATAACAAGACTGGCAAAATGTAGTATTTAAATGCCGTTCACTTATTGTAAACTTTGTAATAACGTTATTACCTTATGTAAGAAAAAGTCTATAAATTTTTTTAAATATACTTTTTTATACAAACGTTCATTAATTGAATAGGCCGTTACCTACCCGCGTTTATTCGATTTTACGTTCGTGTTGAATTGGTGTTTATTAATTGAATTTCATCTGTTCATTCATTGGCCTGAGTCATTGTGCGGTGTTCATTCGCTGAGTTTTTGTAGTACCTTCACAAAATACCTCTTTTTTCATATTGCCTTCAATTGTAATCCAATATTATGACTGTAATGGCTTGTTAAGGAACTAACTTATCAAAAAGGACTGTAATATGTGAGCTTATTTACCTAGTAATACATTTATACCAATACAAATCGTTCATTCGTTCGTTGGTAGGATTACCCTATATACAGGGACTTTAGTAAGACCTGTCATTCCGTGAATCGTTGTTGTCTTACTAGAAAACTTAAATTGCTGTGATTAGATGGCCTGCTTCTTCAGTGGTTCATCTTTTTAATTCTCACCAATTTGATAAAGTCAAGAATGTCGTCTCGTGTCCTCTGAATGTGCTTTCAATGTATAGGCAGGGTCTCGTCATGGGCAGTTAAACCGACAAAAGGGTACGAGAAGCTCCAACCAGATCGCAATAATTAAGCAAAATAGTGTTAACGAATCGACGATTAACCAAGAAATGAAAATGTTAGGATTCCTCAAGCTATTTTGGTTGGACTTTTTTTTCGCTATCAAAACTTCGAACGCTGCTATTTTCGACTGTACGGTTGGAACTGATGTACGTGTCAGTAATTTGGTCATCACTCTATGAAGTCCACTGCAACAAATTGGAATCAGTCCAACATAAGTTTTTGCGACTCGTAACATTTCTTATCGATTATTCCATTGCGTTTGATGACCACGATTATGCAGAAGTTGCGAAGCTTGCAAATATTTCTACAGTAGCATTATTAAGGAAACTGAATGATATTTCATATTTGTTTAAAATTTTAAATAGCATTGTAGATTGCTCACCGGTATTAAGCTTAATCTCCCTTTTGATTTTTTGATCAAAATTTGAGAAATGCTACTTACTCAACTAATATTTTCTAGGAAAATACTCATTTGACCGCCTTTGCTGCGAAATCAGTAATTCCAAGGGTTGCTAGGTTCGGCAATGAGTTTTCTCATCACACTTTACCAAATAGTCCTTCAACACATTTCTGTAGCGTGCGATATGGTAATTATGTTAATTGTGTCATTAATTGGTCACTATTCTGTATATTTTGCACAAAAAAGAAATCCAAGTAATAAATAAATTCAATCAAATCAAAATCTAATAATAAACCGGATATTCGTCGAATTTTAACCAGCTTGTATGCCACCGCAATTTTCTGTTACCTGTCCAGTTTCTAGCAACTGAAAGAAAAAAAATGCTTAATACTTTACTGTCGGGAGATAACGGAGAGTGGAAAAGCGTTAATTGCACGGTATTACACGTGAATTTGTCGAACATAATTCCGGATGGCGACTTAACGTAACAGATGAACTTGATCCAGACAAGAAATGAGATTTAGAGAATCTTCTGTTATTACACTTTGCCCCGTTGCATCTTCGGGTGCCCGGGTTAGTTCTTCGAACAGCTCGCGTTTCAATTACGACAATCTCCCGTTACCTGGGTTTAATAATACGACCTCGCAAGTTCTTTGTGTATCTGGCCTCTTCCACCCTTCCATCTCACACTGCCCTATGCTTTTCTACGGTTTCGCAATCATCCTGTTCGCTGTTGAAATAGAACTTTAGCTTGCGGTACGTTGCCCCACGCGACAAGCGATAGTAAAAATAAATTACTTTGTGATACCGTGAGTAGCTATCTCGCTGGTTCTCTTTGCGCTTCTGCACCACTACGAACATCGGCGAATTACAGCTGTTGTCGAAGAGAGCAGAGGCCTTCGTTTTATCGGAATTTCTAGTCGAGAAGGGATCTAATGTTCCTTCTATTGAAATAACAGCCCGAAGCGATATTGCGAGAGTTGGCTGTCTATCATCATTCTATTTTAAGTAATATATAATGTAGACCACGAAAGTTCGCATACACGAGGAGCTCTCACATTGCAGGACGTAGTCGAACCATAAATGCGTTTCACACAAAGCACTCGTCTCGCATCTAGTTTATCTTTACTTCTATTCTTGAACGATCCACGTGCATCTTTGTTAATAATTCGGAGTTTCGTATATGCACATATTGTGCTTATCCGTGGTGATGAATAAAGTATGATAAGATAAATATTTGCTAGGAACGTGTGTACGCGTTGCTAATAAGTACCTGCTGATATATTTGCATTTTGGAATTTAATCGTAAAACGCGAGTAAAGAATGCGAGCGAGTGTACAGCAGTTACCTTCCTCAAGAAATACTTACGCGACCGCCAATTTTTGAGACGGTACCACCTACGCTACTTAAATTTAGAATACAAACCACGCGCAATATCTATAGACTAAAAAAATTTGTTTTTTTCCGAATCCATTCTTTTTGCCCTTTAAAGATATTTGGACCAGAGTTGCGAGGGATGTAGCGGTGAGAGGTGAGGTAAACTCGACGACAAGACGTATGAGATCTGGCAACGCTGGAGTTTTTTCCGTCGGTAATGTCATATGTACTTGTTAAAATTTACTCATTAGAATGTGACAAAAAGAAAAATTACGTGATCATGCGTTGCAATTACTATTTGAATGACAGTACCCATAATGCCTGATGAAGTTTATAGAAAATTTCAACAAGGGAAGTTCAAAAGTTAGGAAAAGTTTAATCGGTAGGGTCTTAAGTTGGTAGCCATAACTCGTAAGTAACCAGGTCAAATTCCGTCCCAGGTAGTGAATCGCTAAGATAGGTGTTGAGGGTCGAAGATTTTTTTTTCGTCCATATTCTTATTTTTTAATACCTTTGTTTCATAGAATTGTATTTTAGTTGATTAGTTTATAATTAATTCGAAGAGAAAATAACGAGTAGTTTGAATGAAGCAACAATTCGTTACGGGAATTTGAATCATATTTAGCAATTCATTCATTTCTCCCGTTATTAGTTTGGCTAAGCTACCAGTGTATTCTTGGCCGAACCGTGTTTATCATTTTAACCGAACAGTTATATTGACTGCTGCTCTCAACTACATGAAAGAAAGACAACCCGACACCTGATGAAAGGGGTTGAATCAATCAATATGTTGTAGTCTCCAACCATTTTTCTTTTCAGTGTATGTGTCACTGTATGTGTCTTGCAAGTTCAGTTGACACATTGAAGAGTTTTGCTGCATCCAGTTGAGCCACGAGAGAGTTTTGATCTGTTGAGTTAGGTCACATGAGAGTATCGCTGTGTTTGGCTGTTGATATCTCGAAGTTTTCGGTAAACAGTTGTCTGTGAAGTTGGGTTTGTGTTCAGCTGGGATCTGTAGGGGGGGATGTCTGTCTACAACCCTGTGACACTTCCCCCCTCCTCCCGCAAAGCCTTTCGTGAGATGGTAAAGCGGCTGCGAATTTGGTTAACGAATCCCCGCTGTCCCTCCCAGATTAAAACCGAAGAGATTGGAGCCTTCCAATTGCTGCAAATTCTTTTTGTTGCCTTTTTCGTAACATTTTCTCCAAAAGAACTTTTCCAAGTTATCTCAGATAAGTAATTCTGTTACAACTTAAATATTCACGAAGTGCAATTACCAAACAAAATTTTCTTCAATACGTACTGCCGATGTTTTGAATTTAACTCATATTTTTTCACACTTGTAAGGCCGCGCAATAAATGATCTCGTCTCAAGTTTTCTATTGATTGTTTTTTTTTTGGAAATACTAACTGTGCAGTCCTCTTTATAAATTTCGTTTCATCGTCATACGAACGAATACAATTTTTGTTCCATATACATGTCCTTTATCAGGTGAAAATTGCTCGTGGATGCATAGACATTGAGTGACGATGCGGGTAAATCACCTTGATGATAAATTCGCGTGTTGAGTCAAGGCTACCCCACCTCCGAGAGCAGCAGGAACTCGGTGACCTCAACATTAGTTCCTCGGGGCAGTGGAGGGGACCTTCGACATAGGTTTCCTCTACAGACTCACATTCAAAGAGTTTCTGTCTAGCCAAGGTTCTCAGCGGTACGAATTGAGTTTCCACGAAACCGAGAAATATAATCAGATGAGAACAGGAGATATACACAAGGAGTAGAATATACCCGAGGTACAACAGGTCGACGTTTAATGGTACCGATCCCTTTCACGGGTGATGGCTTCGCAAAAGAGTAACTCCATGAACAACTTGTAGTAGTAGTTGAATTAGAAATCTACGTATGTACAGATGTAAGTTACATGAACCTGCCGCAAGCCCAGTGAACTTGTTACATGGCCAGTCACATGTGAACTGAGTAAACCCGCCCGTGTATGTACCAGTTCTCTAATACCAGTACTCTGTACTAGTACTGGTATTAGAGAACTGGGCTGATACAGAGACGTGAAAAATCGATACAGATGTATCGAGTATCCGAATTTTTATTCGTTACTTCGTTACGCAAGTATCGAGATCCCGCTAAGACTCGTTACAAATGTATACGAGCAACGACATAACTTTTCAGGAGAATAGATACTTAGCGGAAATTCTAAAATTGAATCATCTTCACTATAAAAATAATGAATTAATTCCACAACGAGCCAGCACCAAGCAACATTGGTCAATGTGAAAAATGAATAAATTAGGAAAGTCGACAATTGGCGAAAAATAAAACAATGAAAAAATATTTAACAATATTGAAATTTACCGGAGATAAATGATCGACAATTGTAATTCAATTATGTTTGACAATTGAACTTGACACTATTCAATTTAGGGAATTTAATAGATGAAACTTTAATTCAGGAAAGAGAACCGATTTTTTCACGCATGGGGATGAATAATAATTTTACTTAAAAAAGCTGCCTATACTTGTAGGAATTCTATAAACATCCCGCGACAACTTTCGCTCGCGAAATTGAGAAATAACTTTTGACGTGTAGATGGGGCGGAAAGCTGTAGGTGGGGTGGAAAGCTCCATTCCCGGAGAGACCTAAAAATGGTTAAAGTCATGCTACCGCTCAGTGGGAAACATAAAATGTAATACGAATTTCATAATAACAAACAGTGAGGTTTCGCGCATGAATCGCGCAATTGTGACTGGAAGCAATATAAAAATAGCTTTTTATATAGAATTTGCAATATTCGAGAATTTCGACATTCGTTGTTTTTCCTAGGATGTCATGTCACTCCAGTGGGACCCACAGCCTTGTTTCTTTTCTTACTTCTTCGTTCCCCTTCTGGCATTCTTCGCTGGTAGGTAGATACAAATGCAAAGAGAATAAGGTAGATAACATGTATAGTCGAGTTGGTGAGGGGTTTGCACGTAGTGTATAGTATACTGTGTGCGATACAGTGTGTACCGCGCTAAAACGGGCAGGTTGGGAATACTGTCGATACTGGCAAGATTTTCCTGCTGGAAGGTCGCGACTACCATCTCCTAGTTAACTTGTTCCCCAGTTGTTTCTCGTTTCCAATATCTACACCTCTCAAGACGACCATACCTCGTTTTCATTCTGCGCAACTCCTTCCACTGTGCATTCCTTATCTATTTATCGACCTCTCGGTTTCTCCGTGCATGATATATTCTAGACTTAATGAAAATTAGGGGCAATATGAATCATATAAAAAGGTGCAAATGAATTTGCATTTTGCTTCCTCATTGTTCAAGATTGCCCATAGAGCATTGCTCGATGAACTAGATTAGTTTGTGTTTGGTTTCCTCATAGAGGAAGCTTTGTAAATTATAAATATCAACAAAATTTATTTTATGAGAAAGCAAAACGAGTATTTTTTTTTTGTAAAAGCGTTCCAAAGACTAATTCATTCATAGTTCGTGATCATTTACTGATCATTGAATAACTTCTCATTCCTCGAAATAATAAACCAGCTGTGCAACGCAAACGCACATTTTTTTGAAGATTTCAAAATGTTGTGTAAATTGGATTTTTCAACCAATCCTCACCAAATTCTAAATGATACATTTTTTTATGTTAGTCCGAGAACTCAAAATTTGCGAAAGGTAGAGAGCAAACACACGTTTTTTCGGTAAATAAAAAAAAATCATTGCCAAATCGTCATGTGTTGACCGATTCTCACAAAAATTTGGTACCGAAAGTTGTTCGATGTTAGTCCACTTGTATGAGAAATTTCTTGAAATTTTTTGAAAAATTCAATATGTCATAAAAATCGTATTTTTCAACCGACCCTCACCATATTCGAACTCATTCATCGTTTGATGTTTGTCTACGATTGGAAATTTTTTTAGCTCCATAACTCAATATTTGCGGCAACTAGAGCGCGAACAAACATTTTTCGAAAAATTCAAAGTCTCGTAAAATATGAACGGGAGTTCCAATTATTTTGTAAATTGTCCTAAATATAGAGGTCCAACCACTCTACTTATATGCCAAATTTCAGCCCGATCGGTCTAATCATCCTGGAGTTATAGGGGTTTGAATTTTGGAGCCCTGACACACACATACACCTACATCCGGATATTTTTTCTGAATATGTTTTCTAGACGTTTTGGGTCATTCTGAACACGTTTTCATGAAAATCACGAAAAAAAATGTTTCACCATAACAAAGCTTCCTCTATGAGGAAGCAAAAGCAATTTCACATAATTCTTCGCATAATAATTCGTCTTTACAAGAGGCCTTGATGTGTCTGCTGCAAAATAATTGAAGTTTTCAAAGTGAGATTGTCAACGTCAAATTTCCTCTATTTAATACATATTTCGAAATTGTCACTATGTAAATTCATTTTTAAAGATAAAATTAATGAAGTTCATAATATTTTTCTTTTGCATTTCCACATAGGTACTGATATTTAACAACAACAATTTCGGAGCTTTAATAAGAGGACTGCGGAACTAGTTTAGCTACTTATCGATATTGAATTTTTCATTTAATTTGGCTTAATAAATTGGGTTAAAAAAACGCCACTTTTTGGTGTGATTCTTAGGCTACACATTTTTAAAGAATTCCAAATCAATTACAAATAATGCTAAAAACCATCATAAGCCTCGTGTTTCGTATTATAATCTATCTATAAGGGATTGATTAAAGGAAACATAGTATGGTCCCATCAGACGTGCAAAAGCATTAACTCAGGGAAAAAGGGATAAGAAGAAGAAAGTTGTTATGCCGTGCAGGTAATTATCGCGTAGCAAAGTAAACGTGCAGTTAATTATCGCCTAAGTAAAGTGGAGTTTTTGTTTCAACCCGCTTCCTTCTTCGTAGTTCAGTTTGCTCCTTGCTCAAGTGACGATTACAACCTAGAATCTGTCAAAATAAAATCGCGCCAATGCGTTTGAATCGAGGATCGGTATATTCAGAATTGGAAAATCACAAATTCAAGTTTTACCTCAAATTTGTAATTAGATTAGATTTAAATCCTAATTCGAGAAGGAATTTGAATTCAAATGAAAATAAATTCCAAATTCCAGAAGGATTTGGGTTTCGAATGAAAATAATTTACTTATTCCACAGAAATTAAGATTTGCCGATCCCAGGTTTGAAACAGACTTAAATTGTAGTTAAAAAATTAAGCTTTCGAGTAGAAAAAAAGTTTTCAGTTTTCCTGGACACATATAACCTCGATTTGCCCTACAATTACCTAATTGGTATATGAATTATTGTTATTACTTAATCATTTGAGCAATCCGATCAATTAGTAGTATAAGCCACTAATTAATCTGCAAAACCCTATGTTCTGCAGTATGAAAGGGAGAGCGTCAATACAATCTAGTTCTGCAAGTCGGCGAGACTAAAAGTCGGAATCTCCGAACTATGTTTTGCTAGTTCTCACTGTGTAATTCCAGACTCTCTATCGACCGAGGTACTACTCATACATTCGTTCTTGCAGATGCTACTATCAAGAACTCCACAAAATCGCACTGAGTTGTTCTCAGCATGAATTTTCCAAGAAATTTCCAATCTGTTCGTAATGTTTTACATGATGTAATTTAAGGAATAGTCGATTCTATCGCGAAATTTTCAGCTGTAGCATTTGACCTTTGCGTTGAAAAGAGGCGATAAGTGGGTCCACGAAAAATAAAAACCTTTTTTGCCCATAAAACTTGAGAACCTTCATAAAGTTTCCTTCCATAAAACGCTGGAAGGAGATTTTTCCATGGGTTTGCGGATAAGCCCGAATAGTTACAAAAAATTATAAGGCAGCCGCAAAAAAAAAAAAGAAATGAAAATAAAGACTGTCATTATCTCAGAAAACCAATCTATGACCCATTCGCATAAATATAAGCTTAATTTTAGGTTTTACGATACAAGCTGCTGTGGTACTAGGAAAAAAACGTCATGGAAACGGAGGTCACCGGAAATAAAAACAAAAGCAACAATTATTTTTAATACTACTTTTTTTTGTTTTGGTGTCCCAAAATTGGCTCGGGTTTATAATTGAATTGAATCTAACAGTACCGTTGCGTTGATGTGTGAATGAAACATTCGTTCCATTGTTAGAGCAAAAATAAAGCTAGGGGTGGTTTCCATTTTGCTACATTGTGTCACCTTGTGTGGTATCACAGTTATCATCTGCTACTTTGTATCTACCAAACTATGATGCCGATGCACAATGACAAGAGGAAGAGATAGATGTATCGGTTGTGATGGTCAATTTAAGCATTTTCCCATTTTGAAATAGGTCCGCCCTTTTCCACGCTCACACGCGCACAACTATTTCTACTAGGTACTCAACATTTCGAGGTATGCAATGTTAAACTATAAAATACAATGACTGGAATTAACAATGCAACTATTTACTATTACCTTTCATCATCGCTATCGAATTTTAATTTTCTCCGCGTCCGGCCATTAAACCATGTCACTTACATTTGCCGGTAAATGTTAGATCTCTGATTTGTTCGTTCGTGGAAGCGATAAAGATAAAAAATGAACGCGGTACGAAATATGGTGTGGTATGAATAATACATGAACCCCGAATGTGAGGAATTTCGTCTTGACGTTATGATTCGAGCACGGTTGGACCGTTGCAAATTTTTACGCGTGACGAAGGTCCGGAGATTCTTTTATTGTCGGATTGTATATTTATATATATATATATATATATATTTTACTTTCATTCGGGTACCCTTTAAATCATGAATCGGAGGAATGACATGTCACAGACAGCCAGACGGAAACTATGTGGTCACGTGATATCGCAATGCTGTCCTTTGCCTCGGTTCCAGAATGTACATAGTGTTATGCGACACGCAGAGATTCCTGACAACCCGATACTCGTGACCTCGAACTTTGTTGGCTATGTCGTGCAGACTTCGTACTTACACATGCTTTGTCTTTGTCTTTGTCTTTATGGAGGATTGCGCGCCAAACTTTAACGCTGCTCACCCACCAAATTCGGAGGCCCAGTTTCCTAGGGTTAACTCATGTAGTGACGCTCGATAAGTAACCCCTCGTTCAGCATTTAAAAAAAATTGCAGAGCGGGCTAATATCTCATTGCACTTTGCCGTCGCTCGCTATTTATTAATACAAAAGGAAAATTACGTCAAAAAAGTTGCAAGAAGCTTCAGGATCAGGGTGTGTAGATTTTTAAAATTCTTTCCTCATAGAGAAAGCATTGTTCTCATCAACAATACATTTTTCGAGGTCTTTATGTCAGCATACTCAGAATTACCTAAAACGAGAAAAGTGGTTTAGAAAAAATATATGTATGAGAGTATGCGAGTGCGTGTGCGTGTTTCGAGTATCGACAATTTGATCGTCCATAACTGTTTAATGGCACGATGGTTCGGGCTCAAGTTCTGCACATAAGTGAGGTACTAACTCTTCTTTAATTATTATGATTTTTTGCAAAATATATCCATATATATACATTTTATAAAATTTTTAATTTTTCATTCAATCTTTTTTTGATATTGAATTTCGACAATATCGGAAAAGCGGTTCGGATTTTACGTGATTTTGAGTTTCGAATATAAATGTGGTTATTTGTGCAGCTTAAACAAAAGCTTATCAAACAAGCAAAGCTTCGTATATCATGAAAATATGATCCAACGGTGTTTGTTACGATATTTCGTGGCCGTGTGTAACGTGGTTTGTTTTATTAGATTTACATTTTCATTTTTACAATGCTTACCCTACGAGGAAACGAAAATAATTAAACGTACTTCATTATAGAATACCTTCTAATACCTTTGTAAAAAATTCGAAAATAATAAGGAAGCAATGTGCAAAGCTGTAGTTTGTATTCCTTTTTAAATAATTTACAGGCAGATATGGATACATTACAGCTATATGGAATTGGATTATGAATTAAAGCTGAATCGGTTCATACAGGTCGCTTAAAGCACACTTATGTGCCATTTAATCATCCGCAGGCAACGTGGGAGTCTTTTTCAAAGCACAGTTGATATTTCAGTTCCGAATTTGACTGAGATCACTATTGGACGGGGCCCGGAACCCTTCCGCAAAAAAGAAGTATGCCCGGAGAATACACTCAACTAATATTTTCAGCTAATATTCAACAGTTCGCGATGTTAAATGTGAAATGGTAAATGCGTGGTACGTCCGTGGATCTTTAACAACCGAGTTTGTGCGCGGCGATTGTGATTTCCACATGTAAGCCAACATCTGAGGTGCAGGCTGAGTGTCCCGTACGAGTAGTTTGAAGTAATTATTTCGACGTTTTCTACATTATATTGGTCACTTGCATCAATGTAAATATTATATCACGTTTTTGTTATGTAAATAGATTTAAAGATGGTGGAGTCAAGTGAAGAGGAGCTGCTGCAGCATCTACGCGAACATTCTCCAGGCGTACGTTACGGCGAACTCTCCGAAGGTAAACCCGATAACGAGGAAGTCGAACATTATGGAGACGACGTGCAAAATGGCAATGAGGACTCTGACTTCGCTCCACAGGTAACTGTTTCTGTCGAAGGAGAAACAGATACGTTCGAGCAACCATCTAAGACTTATTCCACTGCTCGTATAATTCCACGATCGCCAGAACGAATTTTGTATGTATGTATTCCATACTTGATCAAACTGGTATCAATGCAGTCGTCGTACAACTTGGAAGTCAAGAAATCAGAGCTTGAGCTGCGTTTTTATACTAGTACTTTAAATCACTTGCGAAGTAAAATTCTGTACAATACTCGTTGGAACAAACTTTTTTCTTAACTCATATGATTTTAATAAACTCAAACTCGTCACAACAAGTTTTACCACAATTGTATCGTCATAAACTATTGCGATACTGGTACGAGCAAGATCGAACGATACAACGACACGAGACGAAGCCGAGTTCTGCTTATATCGCATAATATACTTTTTGTACCAAATACAGGAGAAGTGTCTGATGTCTGTGTAGCATGGCAGCAACAGTGCGTGTAAGTCAGAGTATGAGAAGTTACAACTTCTCGCACACATTCGGGCGATCGCGTGCAAGGAAGTAGGCATCAAACACATGAGTCAAAATAGTATATTACGACACGAGTGCGATTAAACTTTTTCTTGACGAGTGTGAGTTTGCAGCACGATTCGAAGACGAGTGTTGCAATCACACGAGTTGAGAAAAATTTCTCGCACGAGTTTCGTATACAACTTTATCGCACTAGTGCAAGAAGTAGGCACTTCTCGCACCGCGTGGCATAAAAACGTTTATCACATGATTATCGTATTAATTTATACTTCGCAAGTTGTGAAATAGGGTCTTTACGTCTGCGAAGCGTGCGTAAAACTGCCTTTTACGCATCGAGTGAAATAATAGTATATTACGATACGAGTACGATCAAACTTTTTCTGACGAGTGTGAGTTTGTTGCAATCACACGAGTTGAGAAATAGTTTCTCGCACGAATTTCGTATACAAATTTATGTCACGCGGTAGAAGTAGACACTTCTCACACTCGTGAAATAATGATATATTACGATACGAGTTTCGTATACAACTTTATGCCACGCGGTGCGAGAAGTAGATACTTTTTTTTTCTTGTTTCCCAGAAAAAAAGTGTAGTTTGCTTCTGTTGTTTTCTTTTCACTCATTTTTCTGAAAGATCGTCAAGTTCTCTAGAGATTGCAGCTTTGACGTCGTACTGAGGCATGTCGAGATTCACTGATAGGTAGTTAGGGCTGATATTGTCGCGCCGCATGCTTTCTTGGAGCTGTTAGATACGTCGTGAATTGAACCGAGTTATACATGTATATTTCTCCCGGTCGCCGTGATATTGATCATATATTTCTCGTGATGGATCTCTTGGATTACTGTGTTACCAGCGTTTTCGGGTTGGATGTCTGATTGTGAGAGAGCAGTCATAAAAAACTGTTTGAGTAACTGATGATTTTGAAAAATTAGAGCTTGCACGACCGTTGTCGGGAAAATAAAAATTCAACGAGATAATGTAACGTGTCGTAGTTCTGTATGAAAACGAAGCACCATCGGCTGAGCCGATCTCGAGACATGACTATCTGAATTTTCGGCGGCTCTTCGGGGACAGCACATGCACATGTCCACAGACCTTCCACAATTTAAGAAAGCAAAATGAGAATGAGATTGTTTGAGTTCATTGCACTTTGTGGAATTCCACAATTACACAGAATAATATTAAAATTCTGTTAATCTCGCCGGGGGGTTGGAAAACGTGTCCTTGACTCTCCCCAAGTTTTGCAAAACTTGATATCTACTGAGTTGATATAAAATTCTCTACAAATCCTCGAGCGATCCATTCCGATAAGTCACGTAGACCCTTCTGCCGTGAATCGAGCCACCGTGAAAACGGTCCGATTAACCGAGGGGAGCGAGCGAAAACACGCGTCCTCGAAACTCACGCAGTTCGCCTCTACCAGTAGGCGTCGAGACGCCTGCGTCGCTCGAATAGAAGTACACCTCAGCCAGTACTCTGCGAGCCGTTCCAGATGACGGACCGGTTTGCCTACTCGTCGAGCTTTTGCACTGTCGTTATCGACATACACATAAACAACCAAATAACTATCCGATCTTGCAATAAATTCATTGCAATCATAAAGCGAAAATAACATTCTTCGACCTACATATTGTGAATTACATAACAGTGAATTTCCATTTCTAATATACATTATTTTTAAGGAATTACTTTTTAAAAATAAAATAAATAACAGTGAATGGTCCTGAATGATAATTAAATGCCGTCGTAATGTGAAATAATCGTTAAGTAGAAAATAAGAACTTGAAAGATTTTAAGCTCGCTATACAATGTGAATTTCGTTCCTCCCACTACAAGCGGTTCAAGATAACAACGTTGGATGTGAAAGCGTTATTCTGATATATCGCTACGCCTGAAAATTCGCGTATTCATCCGCAGGCAGATCCGTGCATCCTCTCCCTGAGCTTGTTTTCTATAACGGAAATTCAAGATCTGGCCACTGCAGTACTTTAAAGCAATTCGTACATTAATTGTGTAAGTAAAATAAACCCGCACGATTCGGTAATCGCTTAGTCATGTCAACCACACGCGGTTATGTTTATGCGGAGCTGACTTACATAAATCTTCTTCTCCCTACGAGTTTTTATATTGGTTCAGTCTACCCATGTGAATATCAACATTTCGACAATTATTTGTACACATTTTCAAAAGAAAACTGGCGTTAAAGCAAGTCAAGGCCAAATTATGGATTCTTATTTAAAGTTTTAAAAAATGTATAACAATCATTGTACAGAGAAATAACTGGGATTACGCCAAGAACCATGAAACACAATTTTTTTTTAGATCGAGAACGTGAAAACATTATTTTTAAACTGATATATAGAATTGGGTATATATAGTCTGTATATTCGAAATATATATGAAAAATTTGAAAAATTAAAACAAAATATATCTACATGTATAGTATATAGTTTTTTTTTCTCATAGTACATTTAGTTTCGTGAAAGATGCACTAGGGTAGAAGTACCAGTTTAGGCCATCTCTAATACTACAGTACGTTTTTTTTGTAGATTCAATAGTTTTCTGTCTGTTTATAAAAGAAAAGTATAGCAGTACCAAAAGAAAAAACGAAAAATAAACAAGAAATTGGACATTTTTTTACATATCGTGTTCAAGTTGGTAAAAACTCGAGTAAAGCTTTATGCCAAGTTTTGGCCCGATAGCTGCAAAATTGTTCGAGTTAAAGTGAGAACAGATATTTTTCAAAATTAAAAAAATCCAATCAAATCGACATGCCTCAACCAATTATTATAAAATATATAACAAAGTAACATAGGACTGTACTAAATTTTGGTTTTACTGGATTTAAAAAATGATGAAGCGCGCACACACGTACATCTGGACATTTTTTCTGACTTCACTTTCCTCGACGTTTTGGATCATTTTGAGTATATTGGCATGAAAATCTAAAAGAAAATGTCTTGAAAACTTCCTCTATGAGGAAGCAAAAGTGGTAATGGTTTTTTGTTGAAAGGACGAGTTCTGCATGGATATTTCATAGTGGGTAGTAGCAAGAAGTTGCAAGTCCAAAAGTTCCATTTGGTCCCCAAAGGTTTGAAGGGTGAAGAGGAGTCAGAGTCCGAGTCCAGGGATGTCGGAGTCATGAAAAATGAGTGAAGTTGTTCGATATACTTTCGCTTCCAAGTTTACACGTTTATGGTCTGATGCTGGTGGTCTGTTCATAGTCAAGTTTGTCGAGCTCTGTGTTATGCATTGAAGGCATGATTAACGTCATATTTAATATCTCCAACTATAATACTACTTTTATTATATTTCTATTTCTCTCGGCCTTTAACGCCCTTTCAAGGTAGAACTTAGTTGATTGTTAGTTTGTTTCTCATTAGACCAGTGAACGGAGTGCTGTTTCACCGTACGATGGGGGTTGATGACCGCCACGATTAAGATATTAAAGTTAGACCAATCTATCAGCTTACATGTCCAACTGGACATGAGAAAACACTCAAGAGTCCGTGAAACTTTGACACAAGAGCCAAAAAAAAACATAGCTGTCGGAAAATTTCTATTTACGTCTGACTAAACCTACAATACAACTTCCCCTCGCCTACGCACTAATATCAGACGTATTTTTATATATTTATATAACGGAGTAGGCCGGGGCAAAGTGGGGACACCAAGAAAAAATATACTGCTTGTTATCAACAATTTGCAATTTTCGTCGATTATATATTTGGCTACAGGGTTGAACCACCAATGTCACTATTTTTTTTTCGGAAATCAGTTAAATTTTGCAAGAATTGGTGCAGAGTTTAGTAAAATTCGATCGAGGGATCATCATGAAATTAAAATCCTCAATTTCATGATGATATAAATTCAATACATAGTCATGCGCAGAGTCTTACTTACAGCGTCTTTGGGACAAATGAACGTTTAGTTCCAGTTAAAGAAAAAAAAAGTTTATTGGCTTAAACTACAGTTTAAAGTCAATGAATAACAGTTCGATGCTTTAAAGAACAAATTAAATAATTCAATGTCACCATATTCCATTGAATATGAGATCATTCAAAGAAAAATAATATTAACTTAAATATATTATTTCATTGATGATATAGAGATTTTTCATAGGGTAAGATTTCACAGAAACTTCTATGAATCAATTACATTTTTTCTCTCGGTGTAAACACAAGTATTTTATATAAGATGCAATCGTAGAAGCGATGAAAAACAAGGGTTTATTGTTTCATCAATTTAGTTTCTTGCACTCTCATAAAGATAGTGGGCGAGATTAAAAAAAAAAAAATAAAGCAGGAGCTTGGGGTTTCCTTCCTCACTGTTTTGGTCCGACGTTCACAGAGCTTTCTCTATAAGGACATCTGTTGATAAATGCAATCTTCGTCATAGAGGAAGCATTGAAGAAGACGGAATGAAACAGTAAGGAAGAAACATGCAAGCTTGAACTCTGCAACTTTTTTTCTACATTTGAGGGAAATGTTTTTCTGTATCTTATACAAGGTTTGTTTCAAAGTTTTAACAAGAATATTATCAGTTCTCATATATGTCAAGGGAAATTGAAATACATAAGAAGTTTTCGATGTTTCACTTGCATGCCAAATTCCAACTGATATTCAACTGAATTCATAAACGGTTCTTGTACGTAATTGAATTTTCGAAGCTATACATAAACACACGAATACTTTTTTCCAAACAATGTTTCCCCCTTTTATTATCATTATGAGTATCATGATATGAACATCTCGAAAAGCACTTTTTTCATGGTATCAAAGCTCCGTAGATGAGGAAGCAAGCAAATTACTGCGAACGTCGCAGTAATTTTCTGCATTTGTTAGCAAAGCAAAGTTGTTAAAATAAAAAATAAAAGTAACAGTGTTTGATAAGTATCTTCGATCCAGAACTGAATACCGTATTGCAAACTTTTCATGAAAAATAAAATAATCCTTCGGAAATCAGATGGTCTTTCTGATTGAGTTGTGCGTAAGTCCCTCGAGTATCTTCAGAAACTTTCACAAACCTGGTAAAAGTACGAAATAGCCAAAGGAATGAGAGTACAAGAACCTTTGAAAAGTTTTTCGTCCATTCACCGTTGCTTTCGGTTCCGACGAAGACCCTTTTCAATATTTCGTTAAAGCTGCGGAAGACAGCAAGTTTTCTTTCAAAACTTTTCTATTTATTTCGCAGGAATGAGTCTTACCTACACACACCATCACCAACAACGTGGCATTTTTCTTCTTCACGTCTGCACAGCCACTAACGTCGTATGTCTCCAGTACTGCAATGAGTTCCTCGGAGTGAATGGGGTTTACGATCCAAGGCGACAATGCACTTCAAAGTATCGTAGACTTCCACAGCTAGCATATCCTACAGAGCAATCCTTAGTCTCCGCAAGAGCGTTTATGTGACGATCCACCAAGCCGAAAGGACAAATAATGTGCTTTCGAAAATGTCGAGCAAACAACAGCTGTCCCAAAGTGTCAGTGGAGTAGCCAAGTCGTCGGGATTACTCGTGACAGTAGAAAATTGAACACTGAAGATGACTGTACGAAGGCTAGTAGATAGAGTCCTAAATAGTCAGCCACTTGGTGAATAAATCGTTAACGACTAATGAGCCAATTTATACGTCGTTCCAAAATTAAAGAGTGTAGTTTCTTAGATAGTGACCACATCGGTTTTTACCGCGAAATGATAAACTACTTTAAAATCACGCCGTAAATAGTAAACATAATTGTGAAGGAGTTTTTAAAAAACTACCAAGTTCTGTGCGTGATAGTGTACTGCATGTTGGGACTGTGTAGCCGGAGTGCTGGAGAGGACAGCATGGCTGAGAACAGCGAGATCGAGCGGTCAAAGGACGACAAGGAGCAGCAAATTAGCGGAACAGTGACGACGACGACAACGACACCGGATTGCCAACAGCAAAAACAGTCCCAACATCAACAACCGCCTGTTCAACAACAAACAGAGGCACAATTGGAGCTAACAACCCCGGACACGCAACCTGAAAAGTGAGTTCATACTAACAACATGTATGAGGTATTCCTGGCCAAGTCAGTAAGCGTTCGACCCTGACCTCTACCAATATGTCCCACAATTTTTGCTTCCTCATAGAGGAAGCTCTGTGAATAAAAAATGTTGTGTATGCGTGCGTCCGTGCATGTGTGTGTCGAAACACTTATACTCAAAACTCTTACCAAATTCGAATTCCAAAACTTCCAACGATCCAAAACTCCTGAAATTCCTTTCTTTTTAAAACAACATTTTTTTAACTTATATACCGCCAAATTTGATATTGGAACCATGAAAATTCCAACAGTGATCTATTGAAAAGAAATACATCCAAACACCGAATAAGATGATCAATTAGAATATTAATTTTTTTAAAATTAGTATTGACAGCGATTCAACAATGGCTGATTACAGTCCCAGATACATCCATCACGGGCCAAAATTCAAACCATCCAACAGAGAGCAAGAGAGGTCAGCTAACCGGCCAACGCCGACGTCACCAATACACCGTCATTGATTGTGATGGTTCGAATGACGCTCGAAACATGGCTGTTTTAGCCATGATAGTCGTGATAGCCATGGTTCTCAATTTGAGTGTTCGAGCATTTTCGAAAAGGCTGGTCTTCTAACCTAACAAATATGGACTTTGTAAAAAAAAGTTTCTTACAAAAGTTGTTAGTTTTGATACGACGAATTTTTTGATAGAATAACAGTCTTGGTTCCATATAAAAAAAATTTTTTTTTTTTAACGTCCCCCTTCAAATCGAAGTTTCATTATACTCGAAACTTGATCTGGGCAGTACTTTTCGAGTATATTACTCTATAATATATTATATATAATATCTATCTATATTATATAAAATTTGCCTTTTTATATATGAAACATACAAATCACTACTTTTCAACCCCTTCTTTAGGAGGCTGTTTCACACCCTACACTGTTTTACCGCACATAAAAAAAAATACGTGTCGCTTATCTTTTGATGTATAACATATTGCAATATTATTAACATCGGCGAGGGACACCTTCCTTGTAAGTCCCTCTAGGAACCCTTAGGCCTGCATTTTTTAAAGTCCCTCAAGGGACCCTTGGGCCTGAATTTTTATAAGTCCCCAAAAAATCGTGGTCTCGAGATGGGTTCATAGCCATCCCAAGACTTATAATCCTGGCATGAAGGGGTGCTCATGGGGGGACTTAGAAAATTAGAAAAAAATAGAATTGAAGATTCTCTCATTCCCTTCGAAATGAACGCTCGAAAAGTTTTTTAGCTCCAAAATTGATAAAGTTGTTCTAACTAAAAAAATAAAATAAAAAATTCTACATATTATTTAGATGAAAAACAAAAGTGTGCTTTCCGCAAATTCTAAATATTAACCAATGAAGATGCAATTAATATGCTATATTCTAACTATACCCTACCCGTTTCTGCTTGGAAATATAAGTTTCTTCTTTCTAAAATGAAAATACACCCTATCATATTTTGAATATTTGCAATATACATATGGATACAGTTTCACACAATATTAATAATAAGTAGCTGTACTACGACCCCTCTTATAGAGTTATAA
The DNA here is from genome assembly GCA_964016905.1 of Perithous albicinctus. Classification (NCBI taxonomy): domain Eukaryota; kingdom Metazoa; phylum Arthropoda; class Insecta; order Hymenoptera; family Ichneumonidae; genus Perithous; species Perithous albicinctus. Next base: position 14,610,438 of record OZ024693.1, on the reverse strand, counting down.
TTTTGTGTGTCGTTGATACCCTCTCCGCACTTGTGCAGAGACTACACGAGTTTTTTTAGTTTTCTTTTTTTTATGACCTACCTTTTAATAATATTGCATCGGGTATAAACATTTTTTCATATACAACACATATAACTTCAGTTTTTAACCTAAAATTGTGTTATATGAACAGAGAAGTACTGTGATAAAATAGTAAAAGATTGCTCATGTAAGTTTCAAACATACCCTGCTACTTGCTAACAGTAGTGGTGGTAACAATGAATGGTATGTCTGATTATGAAACGTCAAAATTTGCACGATAGTGGGTCCAAAGTGTCAGACGAAAATACAAAAAACCCATTTTCGTTGCGTTCTCATAGAAAAAGCATTGTTTTCATGAAAAAAAAAAATCAGATTTTTCATATCACGACACTCAAAGTCGTCCAAAACGTCGAGAAAACTGGGTTAGAAAAATTGTCCGTGGGTGCAGCTTCGAAAATTCAATAACTGAAGATAAGTTCAAGCGATTGAGCTGAAATTTGGCACACAAGTGAAGTAGTTGCACCGCTTTGGCTGTCGTGATTTTTAAGAAAATGTACGCAAGCATTTGGATTTTATAGCTTTTTGAATTTAAAAAAAGGGCGTAGTCGCTCTAAATGTCGTAAACTATAATATATTTCGTTAAATAGTTCTTAATAATTACAGGTATATTTAAAAAATTGGTGCGGATTTTATGGAGTCTTGGAATTCGTAATTTTTTTTTTAAATGCTATAACTCGAGAAGCCACTCTGCAAGTCGAAATTGATCAACACGCTTTCTCGTTGAGGTAGCATTGTAAAGATTTAAAAATAATGAGGAAGCAATGTGCAGAGTTTTACTTTGCATTTTTAGCTTAGATGCTCACACTGTAACTAATCGATTCTCTTCATGGCCGATTTCCCACTGCTATGAAAATAAAACAAGTATAGCCAGGGATGCGATGCGGCCAAAGTTTGGACTACCCTCCCAAATACGATTTACGAGTGCTCCAATTCTAATTGATCAATGGCCCACCACTCTCCACTCGTGGTGGTTAGGGCTGTAGGGTCGGATCAGAAATGGTCAGAGGAAGATTTCCGAGGGTTCTCAAAGGTTCGGTGCGCGCGCTTCCTCCGCGAGGTTCATTTGATGCCCAAGGCCAATTTCTCTTTTACACTCCAGCCGCTGACAGCCCTCTCCTTATCCCTTGATCATTTCAATTATTTACCCACGGAAAATGCGTTGGGGATGATAATGATAGCCGATTGCGAAGAAAAGCTTTTATTGTATTGAGAATAGGAGATTTATGGTTTTACGTTTTATATAGACATGTACATTGGCCCATTGAACACGTTATTCATTCCTAACATTAAACACAATTAATCGCCTGTTAACATTATCTTATCACACTCTAACCCGTGTTGCCCTTAAAAGTAACCTTACCGTGGGTAATGGGGTGCAATAATGTGAACTCATTATAATTTATGTACGGTTATCAAGAGCATTGGATTACCCGGACATTTGCCTTTTGTCACTTACTCGATATTGTAATACATTTGATCGCGTATTCATACACTCATTTTTACGTGCCTCTAACTTCAAATTTACATTAAAATATTTCTATTTCTCCAAGTGACATTGTTTATTCGGAGATCCAATTTTAGAATTTGTGAAGTGATGTACTAGTTTTGAAGGGCATTTCATACCCTTTGAAATGAATATTTCGTAAGTTGCGTAGCTTTTAAATTGACAAAGTTATTCAGAATGGAAGTGCTCGTACACGACATCTGAATGGCAAACGCAAATATTCTTCTAGCGACCTTTAAATATTAACAGTCAGATAAATTTTTTTCTTTAGTTCAAGTACCTACACGAGGATCGACGATAATCGTTTTCAGGGTAACAAAATTACAAGCTCGAAATTCACTTCGTGTATTGCTATATTTCTCACCATGCAGCGTACAGGGAGGTCCGATCAGAGCAATAAAGTTGAGCTGGGAATCAATCGATTTACGATATCTTGCTCCACCTCGGAGACTCGCTGACTTTTAAATCCTCTCAGGATGGGTCACAGTGACTGGTATGGAAAATCTTATCCTCCTGAGAAATCCTGAACAAAGGTTGCACGAGGGTAGAGTGTATAAATGTTTCCAGACCACGTAGTATTCAAATTTACGACAAAGGTCGAGGGGACTTGCTGCATCTTACTTAATCGCGTTTCTCTCATTCATCTAAACTAAAAAAACGACAACACTCCGTGCATATGGACCTTATATCAAACGTATTGTGGACTATCCATGTCTGTTTATTTTCCTCATCTCATCTGCCATTCTCATATTTATCACGTACACGTGCTTTAACTGTTATTCAAAGCGTATAATTCCCAACAGTGCAATAATACCGTATGCTTTCGAATATCTGACATCAATTTGGTATCTCGTTTATTTTCAAAACATTTCATGACGTCAGACTGTCCTGTTGCGTGACCGATACTCTTTCAATTTCAACTCGAATTTTCTTATAGAAATAATTTGTTTATGCAAAATGCGTCAGGCTCGACATATTTTTATATTTCTAACGTGACTAGTCGTATTAATCTCAGTGCCCGTAACGGTGATGCCTGGAAAAATAAAAATTTTCTACGCGTCATGCAGTATGTTAGTAAGATGTTTCAAATACGTGATCTTGTAGGTGTGCATGCGCACACCGACGCCTCACGAATCGAGCCGCACAACACAACCAAATAAAGCGCAAAGCTTCTCCTTCCTACAGATTTTAGCGCGCGATGTGAAACTCCGCGCGGCGAACAGCTGTCGTGACCATGACCAGGTGTAAGCAGGTTTATCCTCAAAAGTGCTAATGGTTTAACGGTTTATTTCTCATCTTTCAAGAAAGATCTTTCATTTTTTTGCTCAGTGGGTTGTAACGAAATATCAAAATTGCAGCTACAAATCAAGGAGTTCAACCGTTTCGGAAATGCACAGAAATGTATTCATCAACTTCATCAACAGACGGACAAAATTTCCAGTAAATCAGTGCAGAACTGATTCGTATTAGAAAAGAAGTTCCCTGAAAATGTTTAAATATTTTTTAAAACTCCCGACTGAAAAAATTGACTCTCATTAAAAAAAAGTATATATTGAAAAAAATGACTCACATAGACAAAGATATTGAAAGAATAATGAAATAATTCCTAATACACTTTAATCTCAAGATGAACTCCCTCGAATGCAGTTTTTAATATTATAAATGGTATAAATATAGTTAAGGGGTGTATCACAAGGGAAGTATGTGATTATGTATGTGATTATAAAAACCCTTTGGACTTTGTTTAAAATGATACGCCTCCCGACTATATTTATAACATTTATAATATTAAAAACTGCATTCGAGGGAGTTCATCTTGAGATTAAAGTGTATTAGGAATTATTTCATTATTTTTTTCAATATTTTTGTTCATGTCAGTCATTATTTTCAATATATATATTTTTAATGAGGGTCAATTTTTGCAGTCGGGAGTTTTCTACATTAATTTTTTTTCTTTCATACTTTTTACAGTTTTTTTTATGTGCATATCTTATTGGGAGGAATCCGATTGGAACTAATTAAACAGACAAAAAAAAATCAATTGAAACCTATAGGAGCCTATTATTTTTCAACTGGAAATTTATCCATTTGATCGTTTTCTATCAGTTTCAATCGGAACTCCTAAGCAGGGTATACAGGTGCAGAATCCAACCTGACTACGAACTATGTACCTTGTTTCTTTATTATTACTACCTTTCACAAAGTTACTTCTTTGAGAAAGTATGTACATTTCCTGCCTTCTGGAAGAAGTACTATGCAATATTCCACTTCACCTATCTTTCGAAATGCAACAGAAAACGTATTGTGGAGGCTTCGATAATCAGCACGATGGTATGATAAATTTAAAAAAAAAAACGATTATCATGAAGGGTGATATTTATAGCGGCGCAGTGGCGTGAAGCAAGGTTTTTTTGAAACATCCAATCGGTATAATATTTTAACCATTATTCTTTCTTACTATTATAATATTCTTACAAAGTAATAACATAATGTATAAATAGAATAAAGTTAACAAATATTCAAAGGAATAAAGTTAAAAAAAAAAGCAATTACACCTCAAACAAATGCAGGTTGAGGGTCACGGGCGGTATTCAAGCACTAGAGATGAGAATCTCTACAAGCACTCTACCGTAAGCACTCTGCCGTAAGCACCCTGAAGTGAGCTACTAACTACCGTGAGCGCCCTGAAGTGAGCTACGAAAATTATATTTCGATATACTCAAAATAGGCTATTTGTAACAATTTGAAAAAATCATTTATCTATGCAAATCAACAACTTATCAGCTTCATTTATGAAAAAAGACATTGGGCGCTAGTCACACAATCGACGTTCAAAATTTGGTTAAGTCAATTTTTTACCGTTTTCGAGAACATTGGCTTCAAAGAAATCGCTCAAATCAGCTAATCGCTGTAAAACGTATAACCCCCCCCCCCCCCCCCGCCCCCACGGTGGGGGGTGCAGTCCGGAGTTAAAAAGAAAGTACCCGGGAAAAGTCCCTCGTAAATGTGGTGTGTAGAGTTCTGAGGAGACAAAATACAAACTCCAATTGTTTATAACTAAATATTATTTTGTTATAAAGAAATAATTAGTTAACAAAACTGTTACTATATTTCTGATTACTTATGTCTTCAGATACTTTGTGTGTGTGTGTCTATTCGATTATACCACTCGATTATATTCACATTGTGTTATGATAAAACTTAAGATTTAACGTGTATTATAACACGGCTTATTTCCGGTGACTTATTTCTCTCGGTACTTCTTTCCCGGGATTCCTACGGTTCTAAAACTGTATCCCCTCGACAAAATCTTCTAGTTTTGAAAGCCCCACGTTAATCACTGCGTTAAAACATCGATTACTATACGGAAGACTTTAATGAAGCATTAAAAAAAGAATACATTGTCAGTGGGGGGCGCAACCTCCCCAAAACCCCTGCGGGATTTCACCCCTGCTTCCGTTTTTTACTGTCGGATATCGTTTTCGCGAATTTTTATTCTGTAGGGTATTTTCATAGTATACACGAGCTCACAATCGAGACTCCGACGTTTGAAATTCTTAAATAAAAAAAAAAACCACATACATGGCCACGCTATTATCACATTTACAATGCAAATAAGTTACAAAAGAACTCCATACAAATCGATACGATATTCTGCACGTTATTGAAGGGTACACTAATTATTAAAGAGTATCGATAATTCATTCTTTGACAAAAATGATTTAAATAGAATTTGTAATATTTTGTTCGAGAGAAAATTTGCCCAGGGGAATATGCACTGAATATCGGATTCTCTCGAATTGTTGTTATAAATTTGTAATAATTCGAAATAAAATTCTTGTTTTCGTGTCCGTTTTTTCTAGAGAACATTTTTCAGCCACTTTTAACCACAATTCGAAATTATTATACTATATTAATCTATAAAAATCGAATTTATTTTATAACACAACTCTTTGTATCATGTGGAAGGGTAGAAACCAAATTTGTTGACAAAACACTATTATGATTAATAAGTTCCAACAATAGTAGGATTCTTAATACACTGAAGAGAACCCCAACCACGAGTCGAAACTTCTATTTGCATCTACTAACTCATTAATCAAGGCCACTCATTGCCAATCCTTATTGTTGAAGTCTTATGGCCGGTGTTCAATCATCTTTACACATACAATGTTTTCTTTGTTTGTAAAAGGTATTCTTCATTTTGATAGTTATCGTACTTTTTTGTGACTTCTAAAAATAAATGATTTTACGAAAAGTACCTTAACGAAGTCGACTATAATCGAGAAGAAATTTACGCCACGGTTAACGATCAACTACGCATCTGCACCATATTGAAACGTGCTGCACGTAATCCGTTGTCTTAACGAGCCACCCATCAACTCCACTATATATTCTGCAAACATGACGTGCACTAGATGGATATCTAGCTACTGATGATAGTGCACAACAACTGCAGAGACATCGCAGAGACATTAATTGATGAAATGTTTGTGTTTCACCAAGCACATTTCGACCTGCAGGATGCTCCAGAATATATGCCAATTCCTATCTATTCCTGGCGATGTGGAAGCATATCGGAACACCCACTGATTAGTTGGTCGACCGGGCAGATTGTATATATGCTGACGCTTATTTTCTCAAGCGTGAAGGATAAATTATAGCATCGCTTGCTACCTACTAGTTATACCCACTGTATGCATTCTGAATAATATACAAAGCATATTGGAAAAAAAATGCATGATTTACAAACTCGTTTAGTTTCTCGTCACTCTCATCGGTTAATCACAATTTTCAAGTACAAAGACAAGCAAGCGAATTGAAAACGGCCGATTACTAGATGAATTTACACAGTTCTATGGAAAATAAAATATCTCGATGTGGCAAAGAGTCAATTATTTTTGCCGTTGTTAATAACGTTGGGGAGAATGGGTTAATCACGGTCACTAAGAAATATATGATTTTTTGTGAAGACTAATAATCTTTCGTGTAAAGAATAGACGGTGAACGGGAACTTTATTAACTCATCCTTGAAAATAATTCCTTTTTAAAGAGTCGGCATTTTTTATAAGAAATAAGGCACAAAGTAACAATCTAAGATTAAAAATTTGTTTGCATCTGTACGAACAGCATGGCATGATAAGTTATATGAAATTCATCTGCATAAACGACCAGTAGAAAAGAAGAATTAAAATAATCGTCGAGTACAGCGAAATTAAGGTGACCGCTATTACCCGGTGATCACAATTCCCCCGTTCTCCCCTATAGCTACAGTCAATTAATTGTTTACACAACATGAATTTATACTTAATGTCTTGAATAACAGTTCTGACCAATTGAAGATTCAGGCACACTCGGAATACAAGTAACCATATTTTTTTTAGGGAGATCAGTTCATACAGTTTAATTTTATTATATACTTTGGCTTTGGCGCTATGCTCCTTCTTTTTGGAGGGACTTAAATCACTTTTGGGTGGATTTAAAAAAATCATGTGCTTGATAGGTCTCATAAGAGGACTTAAAAAATCGGTGCCTAGGGTGAGCCATATTGCCCACAACCTACCCCTCGAATTCTTATACATGGTGGCGTTGGCACGATATTTCAATCATAATACAAACTAGCGGGTTACGGTGGCTCGGGCGCTATACTCCCTCTCTTAACTAGTGTAGACCTCCTTCCTGGCAGGATTATTTTAAATCCGGCAATAACCCCTCCGTCAGGCCCCGATTATTGTACAATGTCTATGTGTGTCTGTGTTCGCGGAAGTGCCTGTGTGATTGTTCAATAGATCTCTAGAATTATTACTTTATTATTATGTAGATTATATGCTAATTCGTAGATTATAAGATTACTTTCCAATTAAAAATTGGTGTTATAGTAGTAATGGAATTACAATGATTTTGTTTCCGCAACAAAATAATTAGTTTCTGAACAAATTATAAAAAATTGTTATCGCGACAAAAAAAGGAATACTACGATATCCGGGGTGCCAAACTTTCACCGTGAATGTGACACCTTTGGACCGAGACAAGCGAAACTCGATCAGTGGTCAAAATCGACATTTTGAGAGTTATGCATTTTTTTATTAGTATTTTCTCAGATTACATACGAAGACCCTGTTTGGACGGTTCCATGTCTAAATACCATAGTACCAAGACTCCGGCGTCAAAATAACACACAAGTTTTGATATTATCAATATTGTCAGTACAGTTGTATAAGCCCACATATGCCAATAATATGCAGTTGAACACTAGCCATACAGTAGTAACTGAATATTGTTCACAGATCTACTGTATACAATAGAATCCCCAAACACTGCGTGTTGTATACAACACGCAAGCTAATACATCATCAGTTTCGGTAAGGAAATCAGCGGGCTCGGTCGCAATATGTCGCTCCGATTCCTATTAAGCCAGAAATTCAAGTCACTGCTAACGAATATGTCATCGAAATTATGCGTAACCAGATCGAAGGTTGAATGGCGATGTGTCTAATACAAACAACAAAAGCAACAAAAGTGCTCTGCTATTACTGAAATGACATGAGCAGCAACGAAGACTGGGGAGCGGTATTAATATAACAACATTAAGCATATATTTGTCAATAATAACCCACAGCCAAGATAATTCATTTCATCCCTGGCAGATCGGACCACGGCCGACATCACGGTAAAAATCACGCGTGAGCTTTGACACCGAAAATCATGGCAGAAATCATGAACCCGCCTCTATCGTTTAAGCTTTCGAGCTTGCGGACCGTGCTTTTACAATAAATAACGGTAGAAATCACGGCCCGAATCACGGCTCAAACGGATTTTGCTGTAACGTGGTGTTTCGAAGAATCACGGCCTGAATCACTGCAAATTTCACGTTGCTGCAATTCGTCTTGCCATGAATTCTCTCGTGATCATGGGCGATACACTGCACGGCAACAATAGAAAAAAAGATTATTTTTGCGTTTAATTTAACGGGTTGTTATGCTTTTATAATTTCACACTTAACATTTTGGTTCAGCATTTATTAAATGTAAAATGATCGATTCTCAAAGAATCGAATCTGAATTTTGTATCGCTAACTGGGCTTATCCATTTTAGAAGACTGGGAGAAATCGTATAGAGTTTCAATGCACCGTTGGCTATTATCGATGTATCTGAACTTTCGCATTCAAGCAGGAAACAGGAAGCTGATGCTCGTAAAGGAAATTCGCTATAAATTCATTGACGCGCATAACATAAGGCCAAGAACCGAAGTGATCGATACATAAGCGTGACACCACGTATACGTAGGACTTGCCTCTCGTAATTGGTGCGGATGTACAATATGCGCTTTCATGTCACTCGTCGTGTCTGTGTCTAGGGAGCGAGAAACGGAGACCGACAGCGAAAGATATGGGTTACTCTGATGGTCCTCATGGTTACCCTGGGAAATTCACGTAGACACGCCCTCTACCCGTGGGACGCCATCCGGAGCTAGCGGGTCTGTGTGCGCCCGATCTGCTATGCAGCGGTGGCAGACAATGTCTTGGAATAGCACCCACGATTCAGGCCCCAACCTGTATCTAAGTTCCTTTGGTCCCCTCTCGGGCTTCTTACCATTCCCGGCGAATACAGACTGACTCGTCAGCTGACTAATTAATTAACACCTCTTTACATGCCGACGAAGCATCCAGTCGCCTCGCAAGTACCAGATGAGTTGGGCAGGGAAATTGAAAGCTCTCAAGTCTACGAAGCCGGAAATTGGATAAATAAGCATCTCTCGCATCGTTAATTTCGCCAACGATAAATCTTTAAATGGAAATTCCAGCTATACTCAGACCGAACAGAGTCTTCCTTAAGAAAAAAAAAAAATGTAATTGCAGAACCAATTTGGTCCGTAGGTGAAATAGTTGCTATAAACGAAAATAGACAAGACTGTAAGCCAGTATAAATTATTCAGTTCCTGAGGCCTGAAGGATATAGGAGCGCCAGGCTTAGTATAAGATTAGGTTCTGACTATTTTAGATTTTGTAGTCAAGATATTGTAATTTGTGTCTGCAAAATTTCAAGGTACTTTAACGAACGTCCGGACGAGAAAATAATTCTCTAAACTGGTTAATTTTATATGGGTTTCACAGCGGACATATAGCAAAACCGACACACTCGTACTTCAAGACAAAAGTTTGCACCGATTAAAAAGGTGAGTCCATAAATTGAATGTCATAGATTTCAATGATATCCTGCTAAGGGCATGTCAACGGCCAATTCATTAAGAATTATTGAGGTAAGACTGCGGGCTACCAAAGAATTTGGCCATCATGACGGCACGGTAGACGTGACGGCAACACACAGTGCGTCTACCCAGCCTATTCAAAATCAGTGATGGTTATTTAAAATTAAACAATCTTGATTTTTAGTAACATATACCAGTTTCCAACCATTTTACTATTGATTATTTATGAAAAATGATTGCGTGATTGAAGACAATCCGATGCACATCGTCAGTCACTCTCGAGGTTATCATCTATCATGGCTCGTCTCCGTGGTACCATCTAGCCAAATCAGCAATTCAGACAAAAATAGTCTTGAAAAATGTTTTCCAATCATTTTCTTCTGGACTCAGAAATTATCTTTATAGCTTATAATAATATTGAAGTCTTTATGAGTGCGGGCAGAGCTTTCGTTACGAATTTTCAATGCAGGTTTTCTTTTAACTAGCAAGCGGCGCTCCTACATTTTTAAGAGCTCCATCAACAATATTCCAGCAAGATGCTGTACATAGATGGCTTGTTTGACCTCCTTTAAATCGTTCTTCACTGGGCCTCGGTAACATTAAAACTGGTGGAAATATACAAAATTTAAGATCAGGTTTAATTTTCATTCTTTTCTCCATGTACAACATGATTTATTCGAAAATCCAATTTTGGGATTTGTAAAAAAATATGCTCTTTTTGGTGGAACTCTTTTCATATAATTTAGAGTGAGAACTCCAAAAGCTCCGTATTCACATTAGGACAACTTTTCTAAATATGTTTTTGGATGTTTTGGTACATTTAATCACTTGAACAAAAAATATTTTTTGAAATAACAAAACCAATGTTGAGTCGTTATTTAACTCCTTGACTTAAACAAATCAAATGAAGGCACCGTATAATTTAAATGATACTGTTGTTCCTAACAATAATTGATCGTTGGAAGTATCGTGTAAATTTGAAAATATTTCCAAACGCACTTCTCCCGCTGATTACAATCCATTGAACATCTTGTTATGTCGATGATAAATATTTCTGATGACAAGATATGTCTGAAAAAGTATTGTCGGGGTTAAATATATATTTTTTTATTATTTTTAAAGCCGCATATACTTTTAGTCATTACAGGACCCTGTTATTATACATTTACATATTGCATATGAATATAGGGTTTGCATATACTACAAGTGCTTTTCATTGAACAGACATTGCATTAATGGAATTAAATTGATTTTTAATGTGAATAAAAATTTGCTTGGCCCGTGCTAAAATTTTCGTTTCATTCTAATTAATATTTAATTCAATGAATCCATTATTTCTTCGTTCTGAAAAATTCTTACCCATTACTTAAAACAATCGAACTGTTTTTCAGATTATGGGGAACAAGAAACGAATAAATTATACTCGCCAGTCAAATAATAATTGAATACACTTGAACAAGGATTATTTTTATTTGAACTGAAGAATCGGTTGCATAAGATTTTCGATACCAACTGAATATTCGTTTGTTGTACCATTATATTTATTTCGCTGCTCGCAAGCACCGCATTTATTTGAATGGAATGACTTTCGTTTCACTCAACTGAATTTTTTTCTCAGCGTATGTTGGTCATATTTATGTTATTATCAGTAGGACCAATGAATATTGCCTTTTTTTATAATCTTTTAGAACTGTTCTCATCAACATCGGATAACGTTTTTAGTAAAAAAAAAAAAAAAAAAACAGGCATAAGCCACAATTATTGCACCGAAAAAGAGGGTAAAGTCACAGCATAGCAAATATGTGAGTTTTGCCCTTTTGTCAGTACAAATAATTAAAGCAAATAAATAGCGAGCGGTTGCACCCTTTTCATATAAATGCAAAAAAACCGTAAAAGTTGACGGCCACAACTTTGTTTCGCTGGCTGTCGACATGTTATTTAAATAGCAAACACAAATATGCTTTTACTGAACTTTAAGTAATAACTGATTGAACTCTAAATTTTTATTCCATATTCATCTACTTATGATACATTCATATCTGGCCAAAAATTCTTTAAAAATTCTTTTTTTTTTTCTTTCAGAACATCATAATAATTATGCTATAGGAGACATCACCAGAATGCCTGAATATTTCTCAATTGTCACAATAAGTATAGTAAAAATAGCCATATTCTTCTCTCAATTCACTGCGTCATATGTATCTACTATAACCTTTAGATTGTTCTATATAATATCTTCAATATTATCGACAAAATACCATGCCAAAGTCCACAACCAGAAAACTCACGATGTTCCGCCCACTTGAATATTGTACTACGCCACGCGTTTACAAATACATGTTGGCGAAGTATAACAAAAATTAAGTACACAATTTCCGCTCATGGACGGGGGACCGTGGGCTGATCATAAATTGAAACCGTCCAGAAATATTCGCCGACTAAAAGCGTGTAGCACAGAGAAGCCAGAAAAATTAATTACAACAGCCAGCACCGAAGGACCATACAATAGTAGACAAAACAATACAGTGCACGTGCGATTCTATGATTTCCTGTGTGGATTCCGTATTATATATTTTACCCCGTGCGTCTTGTGACCTGTTTTTTCTACGCGACATGCAAATTGGCTGAAAAAACATCAAGGAGAATAGAGCCACCATGACGTAGCAGACGTATTTTCAGCGACTAAAAACTCAGCATTTTTCCTGCAGTGTCAATTTCTACGCCATTTTTTGTGATAGATTCTTTTTTTACGTTTGGCAAATAAAGTTAGAGTAGAGGTGAATTCGCAAAATATAAAAGAAGTTGGAGGTCATAAAATATTTTTATTTAAAGTGAAGAGTACCAAACGAACTACAAAGAGAATAGAAAGGGAGAAAAAGCACGTTGTAAATGTTTCTGCTTATATGTGAGCAGTGAATCCACGTCCGCGACACGTGATTCTCTGTGGACTCAGACACTTTTTCTCACCATCTCGGATATTTATCATAATTAGCTAATGGAGAGAGCATACTTTCTGTGAAACTGTCAAAGATTTTTTTATTTAATTAATTAGCAATTGAATTATATGAGTAATAATCTTGTAAATGCAATAGTAGTCACATATCACGTAAACAAGTTTAAAAACAAGCCTGCGAAGTAGATAAATGTTAATCCATTTGCGAAGAAAAATTCAGCCATATATATATTTGTATTTTAAAAAGTTATAGAGTAAGATGGCTTTTTTCAATATTCCCTAAAGGCCATACATTTTTAACCCTTTGAGCGATTCTCACGAAATTAAATCCCGAAATGTTTTACACGATTGTTAATTTGTGTACCAAATTTCAATAGGATATATAAAATAATGCGAAAATCTGCATATACACATACAATATACAGACATTTGATGGAAAAATAATTGGAAAAAAATGTCACGAAAACGAAGCTTCATCAATGAGGAACCAAAACGATTTCTCGAACAAAATAAATTCATTTTTTTCCGTCCAATTTGATAGGTACGATTTCACAACCAAACTTTCGTATCATAGATATGGCTAAAAATGATTGAATTGGGTCACCGTGGAAAAGTCTGTAAATTATATAATATTCACGTGGCAGTAATCGATAATTCCAGGAATAAAAAAGTCGCAGACCGATGTGACGGCAAGTTTTGAAAGGAAACATTAAATTGCATTAAAAAAATGTCTCTTATTAAAGAATATTATTTACGTTAATAAAACTTATTTTATTGGCTATTTTTATCGCGCCGGAGGGAATGCTGTGCATTGAAAATAAATTTTATGCTTCTGATGGCTGTATCTACAAGACTAGATGGTCAAATATCCTCAAATATTTATAGATTTTTCATTTCGACCCTCCGTACAATGTTCTAATTTCAAATTAAACTCCCATTTGTCGTTTTAACGGCAAAACGTTTGAGTACCGATTTTGCATGCTTCTTACATAATTTGCATGATCATCTTGCTAAGTGTAAATATAAAAATCTCGACTCAAGGATAGTCACACTATTTTTTACTTCACTTGAGTTTAGATAACACACTCAATAATATGTATGTCAGTTTGAATTAAGAATTCTTTAAAAAACAATTTCTTGGAGGTTCTAACTTATGCGGTAAAAAAAATGCTTGAACGATAAAATTGTGGGCTTTTGGATACGGTCGGATTGATTTTATTATCTAGACTGTTTAAATGTTCGATTTCGAAATTGCGGATATTTTATGGATTCTGGGGACACCGCTACTAATTCAGTAAAATTTCATGTAAAATCGCAGGTTTCGTTTAGAGCAAAAGAACGAATTAATTCGATTACTTTTAGTAAAAAAAAAAATTAAATTTGGATATAAAAGTTCAAATGTATTTACTATTCTATTTAGAGTTCAGAAAATTCATGAAACATAAAATTGTTTCTTTCTGTTGTGCGATTATTCATTTCCGAGATAGGGTTAACGAATCAGTGAATGAACGAATAAGTGGATTGTCATATTTACTGGAGGCGTGAAATAAAATTATTTTCTGGATTATATTTTGAAAACAACAATTATTTTAAAAGTAATTTTCATAGTCGCTTGGCGTTTTTCAGTGGTTTCTTTCTTGCATTTAACGACCGGTCGATTTTTCGGTCATTCAGCGGGCCATTGAGTCTATTAGGGCTGTCCATTCCCCGGTTTACCGTTTAACCACTTTTATTTTTGTTTACTGAATTTAAGGGGAAAAGGATTTCAACAATAGTAAAATAGAATCTGGCTAATGAAAAATATCTGAAACGGTCAGAAAAAAAAGTGGTCGAGTTGACGGTGAATGCCTTATATATGTATAACAGAAACGCGTAGTAGACGAGACTGAAAATAACATGCTCTCCGTCGAAACTATTGATCGCCGTTTGGTTAAGTTTAACGAGTTGACGACATACAACATTGACAAGAAGGCTGTCCTATTAGGGAGAGGGGATACCATTTGTCTAACAAGAAAATCTTATCGTCGTAATTTAGGACGCGATGATTCGTTAGTTCCACCATACTTATCCGTCGATCGGAGTTAAACATGGTTTCAAGTTGTAATACTTCTTATTTCAACTTTTATTCTTTCAATTTTCATTTGAAATTTACTAAATTAATTTTATCTTTATTTTTCATTTATCAAATTTTGTAAATATTTCTTTGCATACATTGTTATATTATATTTTCAATATTTATTCAAGTTTTCTTTTAGGAATATCTAATTTTACATTAATTCTCAGATCAAAAGTTAAATATTTCCTAATATAGATAAAAAATAAGATTGTAAATATTACTGCCAATAGAAATGAGATTTTTATTTCAATCATAATGAGACGTTCCTTTTTGCTTCCTCATAGGAAGAGCTCACAGAGGATGCTTTGGTATGGTGAACATTTTTTTTCGTGATTTTCATGAAAACGCGTTCAGAATCTCCCAAAATGCCTAGAAAACATGTTCAGATAAAATGTGCGTGCGTGCGTGCGTGCGTATCAAACCCCTATAACTTGAGAATGATTAGACAGATTGGCCTGAAATTTGACATACAATTAGTGTGGTTGAGTCTCTATATTTATGACAATTTACAAAATAATCGGGACTCCCGTTCAAATTTTACGAGACTTTGAATTTTTCGAAAAAAAGTTTGGTCGCGCTCTAGTTGCCGCAAATATTGAGTTATTGGGCTAAAAAAATGTCCAATCACAAACAAACATCAAACGATGGATGAGTTCGAATATGGCGAGGATCGATTGAAGAATACGATTTTTATGACATTTTGAGTTTTTAAAAAAAAAGTGTGTTTGCGTTATAGCTGCCGCAAATTTCAAGGAGTTGGGTTGAAATTTCTCATACAACTGGGCTAACATCGAACAACTTTCGGTACCAAATTTGATGAGAATCGGTCAACAAATGACGATTTGGCAAGGATTTTTTTTTATTTACCGAAAAAACGTGTGTTGGCTCTCTAGCTTTCGCAAATTTTGAGTTGTCGGGCTAAAGTGTTCTCCAGTGGTAGACTAACATAAAAAAATGTATGATTTAGAATTTGGTGAGGATTGGTTGAATATAGCCATTCATTTTAATTCTTAAAATTAGCGCAAAACATAGAGAGTCGTAGTAAATAGATAATTAATATAATAGAATATATTAATCGAGCTGTATGCTTTCTTTATACTGATTAAACGACGATCGACGAATACATATAGTCTATATAGATATACTCAACTTAAAACTTCTGTTGAATCACTCGAACGGTGTTTCGTCATCTCACAATACAAACTTGATGAAAAATAAAGAAGATGAAAAATGCCAACTACGTCGGAGCTCCAAGAAGAATTGCTCGATTCGCTCCCGCATGTCATAGATCCCAGTGTCGATTTCGAGCCATTTCCGAAATTGCCGAAAAAGCACGAGCTCGACACAGATCGTGTGCTGCTCTCGAGTTACATAGACGGGATTTTTTGAATCCATGAATTCTATTACTACAAAGTGCTACAAAGTTTTATACAAATATCTACAATAACTTATCTCTGTATAACTCCATCCATTTTGCCAATTTCGACAAAATACTTTCAACCTGATCATCTTTCCTTTTCGTAAGTCTAATCTCTATAATCGTCGTGACTATAGTCGTTTTACCGAAGAACCAAATGGAACAGGTGTGTTATTGATCAAAAGACATGTTTCAACAAACCAATGACAATTATGTTCCATTTGATTCTCCGTTATTTCGACTATAGCCACGACGACTACGAAAATTAGTAACTACGACTACTGAAACGAAAGCGGCTGTGATAGGTTTTTGGAAACGACAAAAGGTTGTGTTTTCCGCTGGTTAGAACTCCCATAGGACCTCACGTTTATTCCGTATTCGGAGTCCCAAATTTTTAGCATGAATTATTCTCTCAATTCCGAATGAAATTCAACCACCTGAGATGTTTAGCCTGTTTAGTAAACCGTATTTCTAGCCCTCGTATTCATAGTACATAAACAATACATGAGTCTGTACACAATGCTGTATAATTTATTTTTAATGTTCTGCATCTAGTTGAAAGTAAACAAGAAAATATTATTCTCGGTTGAAAACGTGTACTTTCCAGTCACTTCATCGAAGAAACCCTGAGGGGGTTTAGAATGGCAAGCAAACTGAGAATGTATTTCAAATTCTGTCGTGAATTATGAATTTACTATTTGACATAGAATTATATATTATTCTCGCAACAAATGCTGCTGTAACCGTTACGTTTTACACCGGCCGCATTTACATGATGAAACTGTTATTAAACTCGAAGAAATTATTATGCCTTATGTGCTACATTTCAAGCTTTTTTTTTCTATAGTAAGTCTTTTATGTAGAATTAGGGAGTGTCGAGCCTGTTGCATAAAGTACTGACAAAAAAGAACATAATTTTTTGGTCATGTTAACATCTCTGCACAATATTTAAGAAAAGCTTGCATTACATCGTAGAATGTAATCCTTATTCCGCAATTAATTCAAATAAATCATCAATGCAGGGACTATAGAAATGTGCTAAATATATTATCAGCTGTCCGTCTTTTTCTGATTTTAGTATACAAAGTTAAAGTAACCAAGTATTAAATTATTGACGGATAATCTCGACAGTTGTGTGCTGAAACCTCCCTAACTTCAGTTGTTTCAAACGCTGTTGTTTGACCTCAACAATCATATTCAGTTCCTACATCAAATAACGCGTTCACCCAACTGTATGCGATGATGATTTGATTTTAATGTTTCGAATCATTTATGTTGTCCACTGTAATATATAGTAAGTTGAATTTATTTAATTTATTTGATTACTATCTTTTGGAGATTTACTGACCCTAAAAAATAAAAATAAAAAAATCAATGACCTTAAAAACCCGCTAGCACCAAGTTTCATCCAATTCCGGCTGATATACCTACGAATCTTATCGGCGATGAAGCTATTATGGATTTAAGTTATACGAAATCCATGAAGTCGGTTTGGTCTAGTGGTTAGGGTCCGCGTCATTAGCTAGAGAGGTGGGTTAGGCAGGTCGATAGTTCGTGTAGGCTCAGGTTCGAAGCCCGCAACTATCACTTCGTAGAGTGTGATACGAAAAAGTGGTAACATCTATGGACGATATATATTTTTTTCTTTTAATATTTGTCAACGAATATTATTGAAGTAACGATCTTAAAATAATAATTAATTTATATAATTATTGCATTGAATATTATGGGCATTAATTTATTCAGTTAGCTCAAGAATTTATTAAGTTAAATCAAAGAAACATTTTGTTGAATGGTATATTTAATGAAACCGATATGCTTGAAGCACCAAAACGCCAGTCAATTCAAGTACATTAATTTGTCCAATCAAACAAATATTCGGTGATAATGTTTTTTAATCGTTTCAAGCCACTCAATATCATGTTGCCTGTACCATTTACCTCTTTGATAAATCAAGAAATCATTTTGCTCATATTACATACAAGTTTATTGGCCCGAATGATTTAGTTGAGTGAAACGATTTTTTTTTAGCCAACCAAATGTTTTTCTCATTGCAGATAAATATGGAATATAAATTTGAACTTAGTTCGTTAATATTTTGACATCGCTCACAGCACATACGTGTTTGCCATTTAAATACCATGTAAGAGCATTGTACCATTTCTTTCATTGCGAATAACTTTCTTCCTCATAGAGGAAACTTTCTTTAGATATGTTCTCTTTCTTTTTTCAAGATTTGCACATGAAAATGCAGCAAATAATAGGGCGAAACGTCCAGAAAAGTGCTCCGGATAAAATTAATGTGTGCGAGCCATGGATAAAAAAAAGGTTGCAAAGTAGAATGTTGCAAATTGCTTCCACATTATTTTGTATCTTTGACAAAGCCACCTCTATAAGGAAACGTGTTGATCAATTTTGGCTTCCTCATAGAGAATGCTTTGTCAAAGATACAAAATCATGCAATTTGCAAGGTTCTACTTTATACATTGCACTTAAAATGCCAAGTAAATTAACAAATGTATTTAATTATTATTTTTGAACATTTCGAATTAAATACTAAATATAAACGCTTGGTTGAATTTTCACCAAATTCAGCATCAAACAACGACACATATATTCAAGTTGTATGTCAAATTTTGAATTAATTGCTTGAACCATTCTCGAGTTATAGCGATTTAAAAAAAAAAAAAAAATGAAAATCCAAATTTCTATGAAATCTTAACTACTTTATCGATTTTGCCGAAATTCAGTACCAGACATTAACATACTCAATTTTCTAAGCCCTGCACGCACACACACACTAAACCACTGTTCTCGATGTTTCGGACAATTCTCTGTATACTGACATAAAAATCTCGAAATAATTTGTTTTCATGAAATCAAAGCGTCCGTCAATTTTTTACTTCCTGTGAGGAAGTAAAAAATTGTATAAATATAAATGTAGTGGATACAAACATTCAATCACTCCGATTGATAATGTGATACTGAAAATATAAATATAAATATTGAAAACATAGCTGCAAAGTAGAATATACGCAACATATACACAACTTTTTTTCGCTCACAGCGGAACTTTTTTCCGCTTGGAGCGGAGTTGTGTATACCAGACATGTAGGGAATATATGTCAGTTTACAGTTAATTAACCACTATTTTTGGATACATCTCGAGATACACATTTTTCATGGGTTTCCCGGACAACTTATCGACTACAACTCATCGATTTAAAATTTCAATTCTTTAGGCTTCTTTTCGATACCTTCAGGTTCTTGTAGATTCTTTTAAATTCTTTTAGAATTTTTTTCTTTTTTCTTTTGTGGGATGTTTTTTGTTGGGGATGATTTGTCGCGGGTCGGCGATGACAACTCACTGGGGGTGAGTTGTCATCGAGATGCGATGTCGTGGGATGACTTGTTGGACAATCAATTGAGTCTCATGGTTACAATTTCCACTGGATGTTGAAATTGCTAAATTCATAGCTGAATCAGGTTGCCGAAATGCAATTGACTTATTCCGTGCCACAAAAGAACGTCCCGTTTTCATCTATCAAATGTTATCGCAAGTCGATCTCACCCGACATTTATTTTACAAAAAATCAATACAAGTTGCCCATGCATCCATCGTTATTGTATTCTACTTGAGAAACCAGTGTGGCATTGTAATCTCGTAAAATTTCTCAGGTATTGTCAAGCACGTGGGATATACTGGTCCATCAGAGAATTTAATCAAGGGAAGTGTATTCTCCGTCATAACCGATCAGCAGCGTCTCGGTTCTGGCTTCTTTCTTCGTCGTCGTTGCCATTAGTTCTGCTAAACACGCTTCCATGAGAATGACACCATTCAAATACAATTTTCTCACGTTGCATTACTTCACTCTATTAATTGAAAACCTAACCGTGTTTTCGAAGCTCAACTTTGTCCCAAATAAACTTAAAGACAAATAGACAGTTTTCGTCCGGTAGAATGATGTTTTGCTTTTTTTAATAGTATCTGACAGATTATATCAGGCAGAGATTAACAGAAATCTTCGACAGTATCTGAAGGAGAGCAAACGGATTGATCAGTTATTTGAGTGTCGTATCCGATACGTGTATTGCAGCATTGTCACTAGACGTGCTACAGAAAAGAGAATCCACTTTCTGAAATGACATTTATCGCGTTGCCGTTTTACTGCACGCATTTTTTCTCGCTTTGTTCAACGTAGCTACCAGCCATACTTCATCCTCGCACTCCACACTCGCCTTCTCTTTCTCACGCTCTCCCGCTCTGACAGTCGGGTAATTGGCTACGTGTAGAATTGATACTGAACTGTGGAAAGCTATATACCACTGTCATCCCCTGGAGGGTTGTTTTCCCCCTCTCGAGCCGTATAAACAGCCACACATATTACATATGTATATATATATATGGTATACATTATAGGTATAGGTAAAGACTCAGGTCAATACAAGGAGGTCGCCTGAAGAAATCTCGAACCTGCTTGCTACGTTCCTGTTTGTTTTCCCCGATGCGCTAAATGTTAAGAGGCCGTATCGGCCCGGAAAAAATATTTTTGGGAAGTTATATTTTTTATTTCAATTAACAGATAAATAGACGTTAATATATCATTTAAAAACTGCAGCGAAGTATCTTTCTGTCAGGGTTACAACTGAGCTACTCTTGTCAATCAAATACAGACTCTTTCAACTCTCCACGTGATTCTGAATTAAACACTCTGAGGATTCAAGTCTGTGTCGTCTCATTTTCTTCATAATACACCGGTTAAGCAGAGGCATTTTAAAAAATGCTCTCCAAGTCAAAGTTATGTACTATTTTACAAGATTTAAAAATAATGTTGGTGTTTAGGGTCCTCTCAAAGTTCTGACTTTTCTCAATGCTTGCTGCACTTAACCTGAATAGAACGCTGTTGCGAAGAATATGAGACATCATAGAGTTAAATCCGTTAAACGGTTTATTCTAAAGTACAGGTAGAGTCTAGAGAAAGCCAGGTTTCGGGGAATAACCACAAAAAGATTTGACTTCTGGAAACCGTTGGTTGGCATTTATTTTTGCTGATAAAGTTACCCTGCATAACCCGTGCAAATACTTAGTCAGGGGTTTATACTGAGTTCACCCAGTCTTTCCTAACTAATGACGGGACTCATAATCTGACATCTTAAGGTGGGTCGATCACCACCGTAGTAATCAAACATGCAAATTTAATTTAATAACGTAATACACGATAAAGCGTGTGTTATTAAAAAGCTACCAATTTTACAAACTTAAATATGAAGGTTCAACAAAATATTGAGCTGCCCAAAACAAATAAAAAATAATATTGAGAATTTGATTTGACCAACGCGTCGTCAAATTTCAAATGTCAAAAATCAAAGGTTATAAAGATTATAATCGGATAGCAAAAGAACTTTTTAACTTTTAGTTAAGTACTCATAAATTAATAGTTAGAATTTTCATGCCTTAAATGTGGAGACCATTTTTAGAAGACAAATATGAGTGTGTAAGTAAATTTTTATTTCGTCCTTAATCTATGGTAACGTCATGCTTTTACATATTTTTCCTATTCAGAAACGTTCAAAATATATAAATTTCTGTTTTTGGAATTTCTATCTTGGATTTTGGATATCTAATGATGTGAACACGTGAAATTTTACGCTCATTTATGAATTCAGTAATGGGAATTCGCGTAAAAAGTCTCAACTTCACGATTTTATATCTTAAAAAACTATACGGTTGGTCTGATTCAAATTTTAGGTATCGCTCGGCTTGAAGCAGATCTACAATATATTTAAAACATTGGTTTGTATCTTGGAAAGCCTCTGGTGATCGACCCACCTTAAGAAAGTAATACTTTTACTGTCCATTTGAAGTATACTAAAAGTAAAGACACGTCGTAGCTACATTCATTTATATGATTGTAATCAAAATATTATAAATCCAAACACAGAGGGGTATACTTCCATCCATGTTCTGACCCTTGCGGGACTTCGAGAATTACGCGTGTAGAAGATCATCCATCCGAGTACTCACCTTGCTGGAAATGGAAATAATTTGGGTCCGAAGAGGTGGGGCGTGAAAATTACGTAGCGCAGCATATGGTTGACCCTATTCACGCTTTCATGAGAATGCCTGTAAAGTTTTAAAATCCTACCTTTAGCCGAGTAGGGTCCAACATAGAATTCCACAATCATGAGTAAGCGTATATTGTGAACCCTTATTTTGCTTTGGCCGGCTGTCTAATTTTCCGCAAGCGAACAGACAATGTCAAGAAAGTCAGTTTGCATAAGACTAACCTTCTAAGTACACGCTTCATGATTTTGTATGTTCATAATTAAAAATGTTCAAACCTGTACAAATATGTAACTTGATCTTACATTTTGAATATATTTACCAATTTAGATGTTACGGATACTTGGTGAAGCACGATTTAAAGAAGATCAAACAAAAGGCTTCTTTGATCTTCTTTAAATCGTGCTTCACCGAGCTTACATAGATGTAAGGCACATCTATGCACAGTATAAAAATATATTGATGGAGTCCCTTAAGGCTTTAGCAATCGAAAAATGTATGCTGACAATGAACAGCGAAGCCGATTTTTGTTTACAACCATAATTCGAGCAGGTGTAATTAGTACCCATTCGTACTATCGAACAAACTATACGTTAAGGTCACTCTGTCATTTTGTAAATATATTTTTACGGTGTATAATTGAAATATTCCAAATATTATAGGGTGTGCGAATTAATAAGAAACAGCTAGAATATCGAATATAAATTTGAATTTGATCGGTTAAAATATTCAGAAATCACGGAACGCACATTTTCGTTTTCTATTAAAAGTATTCTCTTCAGTTGAGAATAACTTTATCGATTTTGAAGCCAAAGACCGTTTGAAGGGTTCATATTGAAAAGTATGAAGTAAGTTTGAATTCTAGTGTGTTCCTTTAGGAATTGGAAAAGTGGACATTTAATTAAGCCATGTTTTAGAGGGGGATTTTTTGAAGAGTCCCCAAACCAAAGATATCGACTGATTTCCAAACTCAGGAAATAATGTTGATGTTTACAGACATGGACCTCTCAAAGTTTTTTTACTTAACTGGTGAAGAATGTCGTTACAAATAAAATGAGACGCCTTAAACTTGGATCCTAGTGCTTAATTCTGGATCACACGCAAAGTGGAAAAAACCTAAAACTGATTCACAATAGTATCAGTCAATAAAACTGACAGAAAAAAAGTTTATTCTAATCCTGAAAAAAATATATTTCTTTCATATTGATTGGATGACTAGAATAAAAAATATAAATCTCTGAAAATCACTGTTTCTTTTACTCACTCGCCCTCCTTAAACAACCTATTATACATTGTAGAGATATCCAAAGAAATATTGAATGTCCGTAGCGTATTATTACTTTGGTGATGTGAAAGGGAATTAATTATACCTGTCCGTATTGATATTATAAACTAAAACAAGCAAGGCTGTTCATTGTCAGCAAAGATATCTGGTACTTAAGGAGCTAAAGGGATCTATCCCAAAATTTCAAGAAAAGCGCTGCATATAGATGTAAGGGTTATTAGTTCTTTTACAATTCGTCCTTTACCAACCCTCCGGAATCTTAACATTGGTTAAGTCACACATAATTAAAGATTAGCTTAAAAAAGATTCTCCACCCAACGTCGTTCATTCGAAGATCCATTTTTGGAATTTGTAAAGTATATAATATATACCAGTTGTAAAGCTTATTTCAAACCCTTTGAAATGAGTCTTACGAAAGCTTCGTAGCTTTAATGTTGATAAAGTGATTCACAATGAATGTACCCGTACCGCGTTGGTTTATGTTATTGAATTGAAATGGAAACACGAATGTGCTCTGAGCTACCTCTAAATGTCAACCGATTAAGCTGACCCTCCATATTATTCTTCTACCTATAATGTATTCATCGGAAAATTCTGAAAAAAAAAAGGTTATACCATAACGGTTATGTTCATGCTCTCACTGGAAAAACCCTGCTATGAAGGAATGCTGATCAGTTGAGAGAATTAGCTAGCTACCTCGTCTTAAATTTAAAGAAACAGCTGAAGACAAGTCTTAAGTTTGAATTGTAGAGTGTTATTTTGTGGCCAGACCCAGTTGAAGCAGGCGGTGGAGGGTCCCGATGTCACGGGGGTCCATGTAGCGAAAGCGAAGAAAAATACCCAATAAACAATAGCGATTATGCTAGTGTTTCGGTACCCTTGCGTGGGAGTTAGGTGTCATATCGAGCCGAGGGCTGATTGGCTCCCAATGGGTCTTACAAGGATAAATTGTGGTATAGATCGCGACTCGCTCTACCCACGAATTATAGAACAATATCAGAAAAAAGGCAGGTTCTCTCAACAAGTCAAAAGCAAAAAATGACTAGAAAAATGTTGGGACTTAAATATGAGGAAAAGTTCACGATTCTGAATAATTACAACAACAAAAAACTGTATGTGTGTAACTTGTACTTTTTGGATCTAATCCATTTTTTTTTCTTCATTTACAGGAAACCCGAGAGTGCACTCAGCAATGTACCTGATTCAGCGTTCAACAATCAAAGGTGTGTAGCAATTTCCAATACGCTCTGGCTGCTGTATTTATCACAAATGCATAGGAACTAAACTGCTAAATCCCATAAATACTGAAAGAGTCTTGGCAATGTTTTTGCAAAAGCGATGGGGTTAAAGTTTCTATGAAACGGACCATTACTATTTCACTGTTACCGGAATTCGTCGGAAAATCTATCGCGGAGTATAAGTAACAAAATCGTCACTTAATGTTACAGAAACAACGAAATTAACGAGCAGTCCTTAACACACTGCACCCGTTATACTCTTGGTATAAAGTTACTGAAAGCAACGAAAAACTTTCAATCGTAAAACACTTCATTCACGTGTGCATGTATAAACTAGAGATTTCAACAACTAGCGAAAGGAGGACATAACCGTCGTGTTTTACGACTTGCTTCCTAGGAAGCTTTGTTTTCATTACAAAATGTTTTTCAATAATTTTGTGTCAGTATACTCAAAATGGTCAAGAAAAATGGTTTAGAAAAAGTGTCCGAATGTACGCAACTGTGTCGTGGTGCGACAGAGCTTTGTCCTCATGCTAGATCGAGTTCGCCACCACACAACGACATTTATAATAATTAAGATAAGGTATTCTCAATAATATTATAATATTTACTGCGTAGTCCCCCCCCCCCTTCCGAAAGCCGTTACGATCCCAGAAGATCTCGGAGGATCCAGCAGGCCGTGTGACCCTGTGTGGATGCTGTGAGAGGTAAGGAGAGGGTGAACGGGTGAAGGGTACGTGGAGCCAGTAGCCCGCCAAGCCAACCGCAGAGTCACCCAAGTGAGGAGGTTCCCCTCCACCTCACTGACGAGACATGAGCCCTCGATATGCCTAACCAGGATCGACGAAATATCGAGCGGTGTTTGATAGTCTTCTGTCGCCACCTACCAGTCATCTCCCCGAACCCTTGACGTCTCGACTTACTGACCAAAATCGCTGACGCGTAGTGATAACCTGACCCAATTTGGCTAATCATAAAATTCACCAAATTGCCAAAACCAGAGAAGAAGCCGGTTGACATTTTCACCTCACTTCGAGCCGGGTAGAGTTATTACGTGTCCACATGTTCCCTTGTGTTCTCATTCCTTCGCATTGGCGACGGAATGACAGCCGTGGACGTTTTTCAGTAAGAAGTAATGGGCTACTATTTTTCCCACTACCCAATACTTCTATGTTTACGGCATTTTTACTTGAATCTAAGTGACACTTTTTTCTTATTAATTTATTTTATAAAATATTTAGATATTTTCGTAGCAACATGGTAGTATATACTAAAAAGATAATTAAAATAAAATTATTTATGGAATAAATAAACATAAGGAGCTTGAAATTAATTACAACGGTGGTTTTCGTAGCGTCTTGTTATATCATCGTTACATCTTCCTATCTTAAAAGGTTCATAGTTGACAAATTCGAAAGTCATCGTCAGTGATTTATTCTCTTTTTGTTAAGGTAGTTCTGCCGCTACGCCGAAGTCATGGACCCTAGAGACTAAATGTAACAAATTATGACCTCAGAATATTATAATAATCAGTTGCGCGAATAATTAAGATTTTTTCACGACGTAATTTAATTATATGAAGCTAATTTTTCTTATAAAATTGTAATCTTTAATGTTAGCTTGACTTCATTCAATTTATGAATATCACGAGCTCGGGAAGATGGTCGGACATGTGACAACGTTGTAACGTGAATCGTAAGTCGCGGCCATTTGCAGTGATGTGCAAACTCTCGTGCGACGTTCATGTGAGGTTATGTCCGTTGTTTACGAGGTTATAGTTTAATATAATTTGGTACATACAAATCTACCGCGCAAATCAGCTGTTAGCTATAGGCTTCTATCATGAAGCGCTGTTGCCAAACGTACACGCCATCTTTCTAGATTAAAAACAGCCTCATTTCCGCGTATAATTAGCTCCGTTAAATGTAATTATTTCTTCAAACATGCGGGTAAACCTAAGTTTTTTTTATTAGACGCGATCCGTAATATCTAGGGAACACGTAACGCTTTTCATACTTCCGCTATCTTTGATCTAAATATCAAAATTTTTAACTGAAACATGAGATTTTCTGAAATACGGAAGTTTCTGTCATAAGAGCCTATGTAAAAATATCATTTTTGAAAATTTATTTATTCTTCGAAATGACCGGTAAGGAACCTTGGATTATTTTTAACATCAAGCTAAATACTTAAAGAATAATATATAAAAAAATCATGTGCGAGTCTTTGCATTGCGTTCGCGACAGAACTACCTTAACGTGAAATGTCAAAACTAACGGAAGTTGACCGTTTTGTAAAAGAGCGCTGCAGCGCCCATTAAAAATGGTGACGCGCGGAAACGCGTCCGGTCTGTCTAGTCTCCTTCTAAAAAGTTGGTGGAACAAAAGGTCGCTGGAATTGTCACCTCACCGTTTTATTCGTGCTGTGAGTGGCCGTCGCTATCGACACTGAGACCGGGGCCAAGTTTATGTATTGAAACTTAGTGTTTATAACAAATGTTAAATCTCACAAGGAGACATTCTGCCTAACCTTAGTGCCCCTTAAAAAGTTCATGCCACGATGTATCTCGAATCCATTGTTGCTGTTTTATTTGTCCTGCGATTGATCGTCTTTGTCGTCAGACACATTGGGACCGGGACCAAGTTCATGTATTGATATTTTTTGTTTCTGCAAAATGTCAAAAGAAGCGTCCAGATTCGCCTAACGCTGGTCGGTACTAAATGGTTAAAAGCGCTTTTACAATTTCTGGTGGTTTAAACATTAGCTCCGACGGGTTACCCACGTAGCAGCATTAGTTCTTAATATATAAATATATTCACAGCCAAGACTTGAAATGAAAATCGACAACTATGCAAGTGTCTGATGTCATATTTTTTTTTTTCGGGTAGCAGCTCATTTTGACCAAAATCATTTCAGTAGCATTCTAAATTTTTCTGACGTCAATTCAATAACTATTATATGCAAATCCGAAAATAGAAATTCTGGTGTTTTCCTAAAGCGTATCATAATGGCGAATTCCTGTAATACTTTGGGATTCTTTATCCCCATGTACGTTGTAACGCATTTTTTAAAAATAATTTAATTTATTTCTCACATTAATGAGGGTCTTAGACTACCGATCAAACGTTTCTGTAAGGCTTAAGAGGACTTACGACATAATAATGTAAGACTTGAGAACGAAGAATTCCACTCTTTGACATCTCATTTTGTTCGTATCAACATTCTAATCGGATTAAGTGGAGATTTTCTTTTTAATGGTCCTGAAGTAATATTTTGAAAATAATATTCGAATTCAGAGATATCTGCCTCTTAAAGTTTTAACTTTTCGCAATAATTGCTATATTTAGCTCGTATAGAATGCTATTGTGAAGGAAATGAGACATCATAAAACCAATTTAAAAACAAACCATTCAGCGGTTTGTTTTCAAGTACGTGAAAAGTCTTAAGGGAGAGCATCCGAGTAGATAGCGGAAAAAATAGGTGAATTTTAGGAACTATTATCTCAAAAACTATTTGTTTCATTCTATCCAAGTTTTATTCAAAAGTATACATATTGAGGTATACTGACAAATTTCTTTATAAATATATATCGACTGGGAGCGCTGCTGTTATGGCGTAAATTATGTCCCTCGCTCGCAGAGTCTGCAGTCTCCAAGATTACATGCAGTCGGTTGATTTGAAACTAACATTTCAAAAAGTTTCTCAAAATATAATGTATGGTGTTTATGGTTTATGTATGGTGTTTCAATTTACCCCTTTCTCAAAGTCCTCTTGTATTTGTCTTACAATTTCTCAGTGTCGTGCCCATTTTTTTCTGGACGTGTCCATCACGTTCTTTCTTTCGATATCTCTGTGGCTCCATATGATGCGCTGTCAATTATTCCCCTATAAGTTTTGAAGTCCCTATCGCTTATGAAATTGGTGCATTTCACTCCATAGTTTTCTTCTGATCTTGAAAATATTTCACACATACCGTCAACCTCCATTTTCCCAGAAGATCCTTCGTGGTTTATATTACATTTATCCTTATTCTGGTTTCCCCACTTCTCATAATCAGCAGTGTTTTGCTTACTCTTTCGACAGTCGCAGGCCTTGCAATATTTATACTTGACATTTACATCTAGTACCTTGCCAGTGTAATGTCCAATAAGACTACATACTCCTGTCAATGAAGTGAAGCCTCACTTGCGCAATGTGCCCTGATACGGTTAATCTCGCGTTTGTCCCATTTGTTGCTTCTGTCATCATTTCTTTTTCTTCGTGCACAGCTGTTTCATAGTTCCGAGAGCGACCGTAGTGAAGGAAAATCCGATAAGCGTAAATAGTGTGTTGAGAAATTCCTATCATAATTTAACTGTCAATAGCTCGAGTTATAATCGAGGATAATAACGGCCAGCAGCACCTCGCCAGGACGCTATTGAAACCGGGGTCGCAGTTGCGTCCCGTGACTGAGAGACTAATCAAACGAGTAATAAGGACAAACATCGACCGAGCAGCTGAAGTGACAATTCGCTCAATCTACGGAGGATTCGTCGCAAAAATTGACTGCCTCGTACTCCCGTCGATAATTGGGAGACTACCTCAGATCAGAATTGATAAATCGAGTATTAGTATTCGACCAGTAATGAAGTTGGCAGATTCAGCATTCGACGAACCCGGAAAAACGAATATGCTTATCAGTGCAGGTTTATTCTGGTCACTGCTTTGGGTGGAACAGATTAAAATCCAAAGAGGACAACCATCTTGACAAAAAACACAGCTGGAATGGATAATAGATGGCGTGTTGACAGCCTCCCACAAAGAGACACTTCCTTCTGTTTGCAACCTAGTTACGAACGTGATGTTACAGAAACAAATCCAACAATTTTGAGAAGAAAGATGAGAGTTATTATCAAGATAGCGGACTGACGCGATCACGCAAATAAATATATCGTATTTTGATTTCGTGCATTTTATTTCAACTCAAGAACAACAGCTGACCTACAATTCATATCTTGTAGTGATTCTGAAGCAGTCAGAACATTTTCTACAATCGCGCTGCGTAGCTTGTAAAACCGGACGTCCTAGATCCATAATTCGACAAAATCTTTGTATTCCTTTTAGTCCGATCCGTATGACAAACATAGTAAAAGCGAAACTAATAGTAGTATTTCGCGTCATTACTGATAAACGAGAACACGGTAATGAAATTTAGAATAAAATAATAAATATCGTAGTTGTTGCTTGGTTCTAAATTAATTGAAATTCGCAGTTCTTTGCCGAAGCACTCACGCGACTGAAGTCTTGCTCGGATTCATAACGATTCTTGGGACGCGCTTTTTCTTAGGCCGGTCTTTACGAATTATTTTATTCGCTTTATCCGTTCTCGTCATTTTACTTTCATGATTTCCTTTCCTGCTATCCATTTAACTATATAATTTTCATAAAACGATGCACAAAATGATATACGTTGCTCACTGCTACACGACTGATGATAGAATGACCCTCTGCACGAACCGTTAGAATTCGCAAAGGGTCCAATCTTACATACCTGCTAGACAAAAGAGTCTGGGACTTTATTGGAATTTATTTTATTTAAGAAACAACCAAAATTACATAAGATGAATTAGTTTACTCCACATAAATAATAATAATAATTCACCGACTCACTTCAACAAACATTAATGCCGCACAGTCTACAGATTATATTTAAATGTGGACAACTAGAAGCTGGTATTTTGCTTCCTAATTTATTTCCCCTATGTACAAAGCTACCTCTATGAGAAAGCATATGTTTATCGATTTTGGCTTTCTCATGGGGGAAGCTTTATATACAGGAAAAATAAATGAGAAAGCAATGTACAATAGGGTGGTTCAAAAAACGGTGATTTTCAGATATCGATTTGCTCATTCATATTTGGATACCCAGTTGTTAAAAAAACATGATTCATTAAGATGAACAAATACCTCGATGAACGCTTCAAACTTAAAAAAAAAAAAGTGAAAAATGTAATTTTTTCATCATTTTTAACATTGACGCGGCAGTATCAAATGTTGACGAACAGGTCTTCGATTTCGTGGGCAGGTTGTTTTAACAACTGGCTATCCAAATATGAATGAGCAAATCGATATCTGAAAATCACCGTTTTTTTAATCGCCCTAATGTACAAGATTCTAGTTTACAGTCTTCTTTCAATACTGTGCACACTAGTTTATCGCGTAAAATCCGTTTAAGGGATGGAGTCAGATGAAACTTACGGATATTCAGAGACTAATATCTCACTTACTTGGCGGCTAGTATTATTTTTAAGAAATATGTTCTATTGAAGAATTTATACAATACGTTATTAACTTAATACTACTTTTATTCAAGATGTTGTTAAAATTCATATAGTCATATTGCGAGAGTATAGTCATCCCTTTACAACCCTTCAAAGGAATTCGTAACCCACACGGGCTCTCCTAGCGGTGCACGTGCTATCGAGCACCACATGTGTCCATCAGACGTCGTTTGCCCTGACCCGCTTAGACCTTAAGAAGAGCCGCCCCTGAATACCGTACATACGTATGTACCATATCAGTTTCGTTTGATACATCATGCAAACTTTTGCCAAGCATTATACCACCATAAATTACCATCTGCGTATTTAAATATTTACAGTATATACCTCCTGGGGTGCAACATCGCCACCAAGCAATCAATTTAAGGAATTAATGTATAGAAGCGTCTGCTAGTCTATAAAGTCAGTCGTTAGTTATCGCCGACGCTCCTTTTCGTTGTCAGACTATAATGTCAGTTACTCTCCGACCAACGTTCTACTGTTACACTTCTCCAGAGCGAGCAAAGCTCTGTGCAAAGCCTCTCTGATAGCCCTGCGAGGCTGACTTAATAAATTAATGTAGTTTACTAAGACTTTTGTAAGATCTGTATCAACAACGAGTTCAAGGAAACAATGTAATCTACAGTGTTAGTAAAATACTCGGTCTCAAACATTTATTTCCACATCTACCACTTGCTAAGCGACACGTTGAATCACGAATCCTCAATCGACTACATCCTGTTCGCGGCAGTACATATTGCGAGGTCTCTGTCCCTATCGTAAAGGGCCAACGCTTTAAGCCGAAAGTGAGATCGTTCTTACGTTTCCAATAGTACGATTTGTTAGTGAGTTCGTCTGGACCT
Organism: Perithous albicinctus; assembly: GCA_964016905.1. NCBI lineage: Eukaryota > Metazoa > Arthropoda > Insecta > Hymenoptera > Ichneumonidae > Perithous > Perithous albicinctus. The sequence goes on along the minus strand of OZ024693.1, from coordinate 14,578,409 downwards.
AACATATCTAACAAATATTTTTTTATCGGGCGATAAAAGCATGCGGGTAATGGGGAGTCACCTACAATATTTTTTTTACACTGTTCAATTTTGAAAAAGAACCAGTAGGTCAACTATTCTCAAATAAAAAAAAGGTGGCTATTCTCAGTTGTGCTTGAGATTAGTCTATCTGGCATGAGTGTAGCAATTTCAGATATGAAAATGAGGCACGTTCGCAGGTTTGAATGGATGTTTAAAAAATAACATTTCTAAATAAATTAGTTTATCTTAAGTTAAAGTGAAAATAATTTAAGAATATTTGGCCTACTGCTTTTATTTCAAAAGTGTGCGGATTATAAAAATGAAAAAAAAATTATCGGTGACCCGCAGCACTATCCGCATGGTTTTACCACCCGGCAAAAAATTCTTTGTTTGATAGGTCGATAGTACATTTTTCTTTTTTCAAAAAATACTATCCGCCGTGCTAGTCAGATATTAGTCTCTGAATATCCGTAAATTTCTGTTTATATCGCAAATAGCTAGGCCGCTTTACGCGAATCCTGGAAGACATTAAAATATATTGAAAAAACAACAGGTGCGATGGTCTAGTGGTTAACGTGCTCGCCTCTACTCTAGAGTACCGGTAGGTCGCGGGTTCGAATCCGGATGTCGTACTTCTCGCCGGCGTGAAAAATATTGAACGTGACGTAGCTCCAGACATATAGGTCGACACTTACATCTGTAGACAATGTTTTCACCCAGCAAGACGCGTACTAGTTCCGGCAATGTGAAGCGAACTGAAGACCGACTGTATCGGCACAGGTTTTCCGTAGTTTCGCTGTGCCCACTGGCGAATGCGATACAGTAGAGGGTAAGTCGCCTGCGGAAGCAATTCAGGGGTCGATTTAGAAGGAATTGGTGGTGAAAGAAAAGGCGGAGTTTGGGAAAGGAAAAGGCTAAGGACCCCGTACGATGGAACACCTAAAATATATCTTTATATTATATAGAGATATTTTTTTTATATTATACAAACGTATCTCGGCACCGCCGTGTGGGACAATCGAGCTGGCCGGGGTCAAATGATAGACCAAGGACCACATGGGATCTCCTCCAAGGCCCTGAATTTTCTGAATACTCGTAATAAAAATCAAGCACCCCGTCAAAAGTCTGATTCTCGATTTTCCTCTTCAGACCCCCTCTAACGAATAGAACAAATTTACGAAATTTACGAAACTGAAAGAAAACATATATATAACTCTGAGACAACTATACAATATTTTGCAAAAAAAAAATTTAATTTGGCGAAAGCTACAAAAAGTAAGTAGCACTTACAAAAATGTTTCATTTTTTGTTGTGCTTGTGCGGTAGTAATTTTTATCAACGTAAAGTTTATTATATGTCGTTGTTGTATTTTATTTGCATGATTTTTTGGAGACATCGTTTCCTTAATTTATAAATGTTTGATTTCGACAATATGAGTTATTTTTCAAGTACTTGACGTCAAAAAGCTACTGGCTCGCTTGATGTTTTTCGACATGGAAACAGCAGTCAGAAAAAAAATAGAAAATCTTCGTCGTGATTAATTTAATGTAGCTGCAAAAGTCGATGGATCCCATCCCCCACCCCCTGCCAAGGCTCATAGAAAGAAGACATGCACACATTTTGAGTTAAGTCCTCAGTTATAGAACACGGTTAAAAGTAACGACTTTAATGTACCATTCACTACGAGTCAAGATCTACAGTTACAGGGCGCCCCGTGAACCGTAATTTATATTATTATAGCACACATAAATCTGAATATATTCTGGCCCATTGGTGGGGAATGAACAAGAAATAAGCAAGTTCATATTAAAGCCATGGTGCATAGCACATTAACATTAATTTTGAAACTTGATGTGTTCAGACGAAATGGCGAGAAGAGGTCGTTGTTCCTTTGTTTCCCGTAAACAAGTTCGCCAACGTAGCTTTCTAACTTATTACTCATAACAGCGCAACCCGATAAAGTTGCCCGCAAAACTTATTAAACGAGCAGTAGCGCCTGTAAAGCGCGCAAATCTCTTTTAAAACATCGTAAACCAGAATGCCAAGGCCACTCAGTGAGCTCCAAACATTTTTATGTCGTGTACGATGGATAATGTTATCCAACTAGATAAGAGAAATGCAGGAACGATAACTTATATACTGTACCGCAAATTGCAACTGGATAGCTGATATTGTACAGCCAATTGGTATTGATTTGTGATTGGAAATACATCCAACCACTTTTCTGAAGAGATGAATTTAATTTAGAGTTTTTAGCATTATTTTTCTACTATCGATCAGGCTATATAAAAAAAAAGTTTACCATACAGAATAATTGATATTTCGTCGTCGGTGTTATTCTCTTTTTCTATTATGTCTTAAGTTGGTATACATTTTATTTATAGCCCAATATACATTTTCCTTGTTCTGTAATATGTCACTAAAGCTACGTATAATTAGCCATCGCCAAATATTTTGTTTCCAACATATATCCCAAGTTTTTGTTCATTGAGCAACGATGCATCTATATTGACGCTGGCGCCGAATATTTTATCGATCGCAATGATGAAGTCCCTACGGACCGTGGTGACTAAACACATTCGGATGACGAGACTCTCTTAATTAAAGAGAAAAAACAACATTAATTGATTAAATAAAAAGATCATTACAAAATATGGTTAATAACATTTGAATTTTTCAACTAGATGTATAATCATTACAAAACGGTATAAATAATAAAGCGTATCTGATGAGATCGCTGTTGTTTGTGCGGCAGTGTGTATATCTTCAATATTCCACCGGCGAATTATCCAATTTTCCAATTTTCGTAAAATACACCGGAATGAAAAAAATGGATATTGGGGATTTCCCACATTCCGCTCGCCTTTAAACTAAAAATACCACCAGATTCGAGTTCAATGCGAAAAAAAAACCAATGATGCCCAAGCCTTGCGCATTGCGTCCACATTATTCTCCATTATTTCGTAAAGTTAACTCTATGAGGACGTACGATTTTGCCTTCTTTATAGAAGAAGCTTCGTAAAATAGTAGACAATAATGAGGAAACAATGTGTGAAGTTCTACCTTGCATACTTGTTGTAAAAAATCGGTCAGATGTTTTGAAAGTCGAATTGGTTAAAAAATTAAAAACTCGTGTTCCTATAAAATCTGAACCTCTTCACTGATCTTTATTAAAGCTGATGCCATGATTTAATATTAGTTCGCTTCAGTAGAAAATTTGCGCTGAACTGATCGAAGCTGCCGAAAGTTAGAGCGAAACGTAATCTGTTTGAAAATTTCAAAATCCTGTAAAATCCGAACCGCTTTATCGATCTTGTCAAAGTTCTATACCAAAAAACATTGAAAATACCTTCAGTTATGAAGAACTGTTCAGCCAAATTGTCGAACTTTTACGAAAGTTCGAGCGGTCACGACAGTATTTTGAAAAATTGAAAATTCTTTCAAATCTATATATGTGGATATAATTTGTAAAAATCGCAGTAATTAAAGAGAAGTTAGAACTTCACTTGCGTGCAAAATTTGAGCTCGAACCCTCACACCGTTCGGGAGTTGTGGATGATTGAATTTTAGATTCCAGGAACATACAAACACAGAAAAAAAAGAATTGTTACGCTAACTGCAACTGTAGTTCTGCCAACAACAAACGATTGTAACTATTTCGACAACTATACAATAGCATCTAACAATAGCAACACTATTATAGTATCAACTATGTTGTTATATTTACAACATTTGTAGTATTTATTACTTTATAAACAGTAAAAGGAACACCAGTATTACTAAAACGTACAACAATTGTAGCTGCAGTTACTATTTTCGGATACTACAAATAATTAGTAATCGTAACACCTGTATGTGTAAAATAAACAACAATGTGTTGTAGACGTAAAAACAATTGTAGTAACGGCGGCAAGAAACTTTTACAACAAATTTGTAGTACCGATAACAATATCATTTTTTCCGTGTACAGACACACACACACACACATATTCATAAGGACGTTTTTTCTAAACCACTTTTCTAGATGTTTGGTCCATTCTGAGTATCCTGACATGAAAACTTCGTCATCAATGATAATCACTGCACTGATGTCGCCTATATATTTCTCTCATTCGAATCATCTTTTCTTACATACAATGTAGTACAGGGCCGTCACGCACTACTGTGACACATTTGCACGAGGGCTTTAGGAAACTACAGAAGATCTGGTCCTTACAGGCGGTTTTATTTTCATTGTTCCTGTTGTATGAGAATACACCAGAAACACGTGGAATGCTTTGAAAATTCGATCTGTAATTCCGAACAACATTAAACATAACAGCATTTATAAATAATTAATTGACACGCCAGCTTGACACTTACGAGAATAAGAGTTAGCACGCACTTTAAAAACTGTAAACATTTGAAAGTATGGAGAGGCGTTCTAAAAAAAAATGTACCAAAGTCGTTGCCATGTCTGTACCAAAAATCAGCGCTATCGGTATAAGCATTATCAAGACCTTCAAAATCTTGCGTTCAATTTTAAGTGCAATCTTATCATTGAAAATTCTACCCTAATACTGATGCATGCAACATCAAATGCTAATTGCATTTGATGTTGCACACTAGAAAACACATCAGTCGTACACATCAGTTGCACGACTAGCAAATATACTGTAACGTATTTTTCGGTAACACAGAACAACTAAGGATATTAAAAATTTGGTAGCACAAAAACTAGAAACGAGAAATTAAAACGAATTATTTTACGAGAGCATGCTGGTATGACGCCACCTTCAGCCATCCACTTTTGCTAGCGCACTCGCAGAACCCAGTAGGGGTCAGCTACTTTTTGTGTCACCGGTATGCCCTGGGGTTTGAATGGAACCACACTCAAACTCCACAAATGAAAAATGGAATCCGTCAATTTTTATTTCACTGGAATTGACAAACCGGTATGACCTAAAAGCATCAGCGAGAGCGACGGTTGCGGAAATGCATGACCGCTCTGGCTGTAGGCTTTGATAGAGTCATCGGGGTAGTTCACCAGTAAAATAACTTAATCTTAGCGAAATAACAACGGTAGAGTCACAATAACTGTAATTTCGGTGCAGAGCTAAAAAGAAAGAGGAGAAACGAAAATTAATTACTGATTTCAAAAATGCGAGTACTCGCGAAAGCGCATCGAAAAATAAACGCAAAAAAATTTACTATATCTCACGCGTAACCGGAGATCGTCATTCTTAATTTATTTTGAGTGCAAAATTTGAGAAAAACTCACCAACTCGGTAGAAAATACTACGAAGGAACGAGAACTGAATTCCTAAGGATGCAGGGGAACACAGTGCGCTACACAGCAATAAATAATAGTATCGGAACTACTGTTTTTATTAATACAAAATTTCGAAGCACGAGAACGCGAACCTCAAGCAAAGCACACGTAGCATATCGCATACGATACATCTCGAGAGTCGAAATATGCACGCACCAGAACGTACAGAAAAACTGTCAATAAGGCAGCGCGAACGATCTCGAATGCATCAATTCTCTCGGGGCATTTCGACGAAATCTTGAGGCAGACTGCCTACTACAGTCAAGTCTCGATAGTCAAAAATTATCATTTTTTTTACATTATCATTATTTCCGAAATCCGATATTCCTTCTTCCGATAACTACGTCCGTCTGACACAAGCCACCTCCAAACTATACCGAGATCGAATATACGAAATATAATTGCTCGAACGATTGTCAAATTACATAAGAGTTGGAGGATTTGGTGAAACGGATGATGACCCGCCTTCATATTTTCGTACAGTATTTTTTGTAGCAGATGCAAATTGACGTTGCTTTAAAAGATCACGATTAAATACTGGCAAAAAGCAATTACATCGACAAAAATGCACTGAAATATTAAGGTCAGTCAAAACCGGAGCAGTGTCCAAAAGCGGTACATCTCCCTATTGTACAACCATTTGGCATCGATTTGTGATACACTCAACCACTCAGTATATCGGACAAAGAATGACAATGAACATAAACTGTTAAGTAACAGAATTACAAGCCAAGGCTATTCACGATTATACGAAAATCTAACCACGTTGCATCACTGAACCGTGCAGAGATTCCATCATTATCGTGGTGAACCATTGTATCCAGCGAATGACTTCCGGTCTGTAACAATAATCCGATCAATCGATTACAGGCGCATGAATATGTGGGGGTGTTGATTCGTCGACGCATGGACGACCGGATGACGATACAATGATGAAGTGTATGAAACTGAGCTGACCGCGATATTTTAGGAATTATATTGAAGGAGATTATTATGGCTGCTGTGATACCAACGGCCTGCATAAATCATTCTAAAATTAATTTCTTAAATTTAGCGGTGCTACTTGGCATTTCGTTCGTTATTAAAACCATGACATTGTCTACAGGGTGTTCAAGAAATCATTGCCGAACAACAAACTCACGTTATACCTCGTGAGTCGAGATTTGGTGGTGAATGATGGAAAAATCGATATGCTTCAAGGTGTGCTGCTCGTGGATCCTGAGTACGTGCTTGACAAAAAGGTAAGGGAGAAAGAGCGGCATTCAATTAGATCTGGAGGAATAGGTTTCGATACCATGAAAAAACAGGGCTTTCTTTCCTAATCATTTAATCAGATCCATTCTGTTCACAATTCTATAACTGTTTTTCTGCGATCGTTCAGGAACAATATTTTTGTAGGCAAAGTGAATCTTTTGTACAGATGATTCAGTAAAGCTTTATACGCTAAGTCACTTTAAGGATGAAAAAGAAGAACTGAAGCGAAGCGGTTCAGCTGTGTACAAGTTTGATTTCGTTAATTTCTTAATCGATTACTGGTCGTAGGGGACAGACCCCAGTCGAGATTGCTCCTATTTTCGATTGATAGTGAGAAAAAAACAGACTGTTCATAATACTTAAGGGAGGATGAAAAATGAAAAGATAAAAGCATGAACGTCCATCATTCTGATTGATAGGTTTACGGCCAGGTCACCTTGACCTTCCGCTACGGAAGGGAAGACGAAGAGGTGATGGGACTGAAATTCTGCACTGAGGCCATCGTTTACAGGGCTCAACTGTACCCAATGTATCCCGGAGCCGATCATCAAGAAGCCACATCCTCTCTCCAGGTACTTCAATCTGTTACGTATAATTGGAATGAGATTGTGAACATGTTATTACGTTTCACTTAATAAGTATCCATATACAGACTCAAATCCAAAGCAGGGATGAACATCATTGAATGAAAACCGCACTTTTCAATGGTTTACCATTCGAGAAAGTATTTAGAAGCACGATTTAAATACATTTTCGATTGATAAACCATTAAAAAGCGTAGTTTTCATTCAATAATGTTCATCCCTGCTTCTAAGCAACTTATATACATACAATGATGCGGTAGTTAAGCATTGGTAACGATCTTGTTATCACTAACGTGCGACGTTGTACACAGTTAACCTTTGGAATATGACTATGGAGTATGGATTCAAGTATCGGAATGTGACGTATCGTATTTATATGTATAGCGAAATGGTTTTGTGCATCAGGCTCAGCGAAGATATTGATAATAAATCATAATTAGAGTTGAATTCCACGCTCCTCCGTAGATCAGATGTTTGTGATCATGTTTCGTTTATGTCAGTGATGCAGTTCAGTTTATTATGAAACTTGTAATAACAAATATCAATATCGAAAGTGCTGCGGCAATGGGCGTCCTTGTTAAATGATTTGGAAGATGTTTTAGACGTTTCGGCTTATGATGGTCGAAGCACTTTTCAGTTTATTATAAGTACTACTGTTGATGTTTGAACTTCTAAATCATCATAGCGATTTTGGTGTACAAAATGAGAAAGCCTCGTGTTGGCCAGATTCTTTGGTCAAGATTAAGCTTGTGATCCAGTTTAAGATGTTTTGGACACTTCGAATAAAACGCTTTGAATAAAACTTTATTGACCGGAGAGTCCAATCATCATTTCGCTAACTCATGATGATGTGTGTGATTGCAGTTGTTGACCGAACTGCAATCACTACAATTAGTTGTCCAATCGAGAACAGTAGGTCTTGTAATAATTTGAAGAGGATTCCAACCATAAGCTAAATCACACCAAAACATTTTCAAGATTATTTAATAAAGCCGCCCGTTTCCAAAGCAATGGGCGGCATTACCGGTTTAAATAAAGTAAACTCTAATACCGTTTTAAATAAAGTATTCTCAAAAATAATTTATATTAGTAACTTGTACAAAGTTCGAATTAAGGAAAAAGGGAACAAAGTGGTCTCCTGAAGTCACGAAACGTCGAATCAGATGAGCAAACGCGTAAACCCTCACGAATAATTAAACAAATGCTATGTCACGGTATGATAGGTAAGCTGCTGAGATTTCGCCCAGTACTGGCATCATCATTAACATTAACCCCCTCTTCCTGGAATAACTCATTAGTACCGTTAGATGATTTCATGTCCTAATAATTATAGGATTTCGGCCCATAACTTATATTGCTAATTGCTTTACCAATTCATTGTGAATTAATGAAGCAATCGGAATAGAGCTTTTTTACAATTAAAATAGTCAGTAGTAATATCCCGAAACCTCAAAAATTATCGGAATATTTCCCGATTGTTTTGTTGCTGAGCAATGAGCGGAAGAAATTTCGGATATTAAAATCCCGAGCGCGCAACGCGCATAAAGTCGCCGAAACGAACCGAAAAAATTACGCTGGTCATGTATTATTATGGCTAAATTTATGCAATGAGTTTTGTCAAAAATAATTGCAGTTTTACCTAAGAAACCGACAAATCGCTACTTTTCGGCCCCTGTTATGGGAGACTGTTTCACCCCATAAAAGGGTTTTTTGGCAGATAAAAAGAAAATGTGTTGCTTATTTTTTGATGTAGTATACCATATTGCAATATGATAAAAATCGACTGGTGACACCTGGGATACCTTCGTTGTTAGTAGATATTTATTTATATATCAATTTTACACATTATAAACTAAAATCATATTATTTCATGAAATTCTAAAAAAGAAAAGATTGACAAACTTGACGAGCTTATAAATCATTATATTTTATTCCGATATTTATATTTCCACATTAACTCGTCATCTAATATAGTCAAGTTTTTATTACAAATCGATGAAATAATATGATTTCAGTAACAGTATTTACCGTTTGTCCACTGCCAAGTGGATATTCTCGTCAAAAATGTGATGTCACAATGCGTTGAAAAGCGACATGACATTCGAAATAACTAAAGAAATAATGTTTGTTTCAGCAAGCTTTGCTGAGGCGATTAGGACCAAACGCACATGCATTCACGATGGAAATTCCACCTGTGGTGCCGCCATCCGTGCGACTGCTTCCCGCCAAAGAGTACAACGGTGCTCCAATCGGTACAAGTTACGATATCAAAGCTTACGTAGGTAAGTAACGAATTACGAGAAGCTTTCAAAAGTCTACTCTGCAGTAAACTTCCGAGCCTTGTATGCTTCATCCGGACTGAATTATTATCCACAGCGTGACGTACATAATAGCCGTCGTAGTCGTGTATAGTTATGGGGAAAAGAGAATTAGTACAGGCCAGAACAAAGTTACACCACGATCTTTTCTTACAATCTTGCAAAAACAAAACAAAAAAAAACTACTTCGAAATCACCAAACTAGAAAACAGGGACAAAAACGGTCAGTGAACATTCCTAGAATAACTAATTATTCCGCACTGTCTCATGGCCACACTGGATCTTAAAGATGCATATTATCTGGTTTCAATAGCAAACACAGACCGAAGATTTTTGAGTTTCTGTTTCAATAACCAGCTATACGAGTTTACCTATTACCTTTTGTTTCAGCGCAGCGCCTTATACCTTTACAAAAATGCTAAAGCCTGTCGATAGCATATCTAAGAGGCATGAGTTTTCCGTCTGTAATTTATTTCAACTACGTATTATTATTCAGTAACAGCTCCTCAGACTGTTCTAACCTTCGCAGCCCCGTTAAACAGCATCTGGAGATAATGCTTTATCCTCGCTCGGGATAAAAAGGACACACCTAGGTATTCTCTAAGACCTCGTTAATGTCACCGAGATGCGAGAGCTATAGTGACTATGAGGGTAGAAAAGAATGGGGGCAAAGTCCTCGAGAACTTTTCTCTTTCGACCTGGATATTATGTCTAATAGCCTCGATTATACTATAGCTATTCGAACAAACGTGGGAAATATAAAATAATATACGTATGCCATGTATAATAACTCCGGGACAAAACGACGTAGCAACGATGTAATCCTTTCTCATTATGATCGTTACGGCATAACAAACTCCACAATAAATCCGATTTATGGAGCCCATTAATTCCTCCCATTGTCTTTTTGTCATATTGCATTATAAATTATTATAACACCGGGATTTCCTTGTTCCCCATTTTTCAGCGGAGAAAGTCGACGAAAAACTGCACAGAAACAGTATGGTGAGGATGGGAATCAGAGTGGTACAACGAACGACACCGCCGCCTTTATCACCCAACAACCTTTATACTCCGCAACCCCAGATGTCGAATCTTCAGACATGCAACATGCCACACAGCACGAGGATTATAAATGCAGAAAATGAAATCACGGAGTGCACTGGTGAGTTGAAGGTTATTGAAAAAGCACCTAATCTCAGAAAAATGTCGTGATGAAAAACCGAACGGCCTATGCTAGTACGCAGCAAAGCCGGGCTTAACCCTTTCAAGCACAGATTTTTCCCTAAATAAAATGCACTTGATATTAAGTACTCGGATTTTGGGGTCGCTGATTACGAATCCGAGATGAAAATTCAGAAATTCAAAATAGCGGATCGAATTATCGCCGATTACAAATTTGAAAATAAAAAACAGAACCTTACTCGTAACTCATAATTCTTCATCTCGCATAAAATCCTCTCCATAAGGGAGTATGTCGACGAATTTCGACTTCCTCATAGAAGAAACTTTGTGCAAGTTGGAAAGGAATGAAGAAGCTATGTGAAAGGTTTTACTCTGCAACATTTTTTTTCACATTTGAGTCCCTTCGTATCTTTGATCAATTTTACTCTAAAGTTTTAATGGAAATCTGGCCGAGTCACATATAGTTTAAAGATAATTGCAATCAATAAAAAGTTTTCACTATTTACGTATCAAATTGTAGCTGTATTCTTGAAGTGAATCTTAATGCAGAAGTCTTCATTTTTGGATACAATAGCCCTATCAATTTATAACTTCAATCTGGTATTACATTTAAACCCTTCTGTCGCTTTTAATCAAATTTTATGCCAAACATTTCTTAATATTATTATCCATGAACATTTGAGCTCGTTACTTCAATATTTCCGAAAGTTTTAGCTATACAAAATTTAAAAATTCACATCCTCTACAATGTGAACCACGATGCAGATTGAGACGAAACTACGAACCAAATTTTGACAAACGGTCTTTCGTTTAGCTAGAAAATTTGAGTTCACCTGCTCAAGTCTTGGGAAAATTAGTGCAATAACGTGAACTTTAAAAAAATTCAAAACTTCATGAAATTTGAACCCCTACACCGGTACCGGTCCAATTCCAAGCCGCTAGAGCCTCTAAAGTATGTATACTTATGAAGCTGTTTGGAACAATAACCAACATTTTACGAAAGAATGTCCTCGCCCTCCTTTTCAAGAATTCAAAAAGACATAAAATCCAAATACCATTATAAATTTCAGCTCAATTGCTTGAACGGTTCTTGAGTTGATTGAATTTTCGAAGCTCTGCACCTACACACACACACACATACATACGGATATTTCTTTTAATCACTTTTCTCGACGTTCTGGACCATTCTGAGTACGATGACATTAAAATTTCAAACAAAAAATTTATCGCATCAAACCTTTCTCTATGAGAATATGAAGAAAGCGACATTCAGAAATTCAAAATGGCGAATCCAATTTGGCGAAGTGAAATATCAAAAAGTTACCGGTTTTTGGATGAATTTGGGTACTCGAGATCTTTTAGATCACTTATTACGAATCTGAGCGTAAAATTAAAAAATTCAAAATGATTTATCCACTATGCAAAAAGTTTAATGTTTTATTCTGATTCGAAATGAATTGCGACAACGAAAATTTGAGAGCACCTATTTTAATGCAAACCAGTCCACGTCTAATCATTTCCAGACTTCCGATGCCATTTTGAATACTGTATAACGAGCATTCAAACCAACGAATATTTTTCGTACCTGTATTTTTTTAAACTTTCCAATTTTTGTCATACTTTGTACTTTTTCACAGTCACTAACACAGCAGCTTCAGCCATTTTAATCTCTTATACCGTCAACTTCGTCCCTTAGCGACACTGCACCCGCTCCGGCGTTTACTACAGTTTTCGAACTTTCGAAACCTCAGCACTCTACACTGCCACACTAGGACTCAAACTTTTCCACCCCGCTTTCACTTTTTCTCCCAAATTTCCTCCCTACCTTTACCTACCCTTCTCCCTCAAGCCCTAGTTATAAACACCTCTCTTGCGGTAGGCTAAGTCAGTTATTCTCTGTACCTCAACAACATTACTTTGTCAGTTTGGATTTAACAATAATGCTCTTACATAGTTCGACAATGTGTCTAACACATTATTCTGTCCTACTACTGCATTCTGTAGCCGAGTCAGCTACTCTCTCAACAAAAATCCCGGAGCAATTTTCGAGTTCGTTTCAATTTTCGAATTTTTAATTCCGATCCATAATCATACGACCTCAAAAACCTTCGGGTATCGTAATTCATCCAAATCAAGTAACTTTTTGCATTTCAGTTTGACATTTTGAGTTTCTGGATGTTGCATTGAAATTCGTAATGAGAGTCATAAAAAATCCCTGAGTTCCAATTTTCATCCAAATAGGGTAACGTTCCTTATGGTCCGACATTCAAAAGTTGCTCTGCGAAGTACCTATTTGGCTCTTCTACAAACGTCTTCGTCTGCCTCATTCGTTCCGTTGCATCATAAAGGACGCAGTCTTCTATATACAATCAGTTCCTTATTTCTCCTTTGAACTGGCAGTTTGGTATTCCTATCGCTGGTTCCGGACCATTTAGTGGTATGGCCGAGCCCGTTTTGACTAGCTCACCCGCTTTTTCATTTCCTACTAGCCCCGCATGTACTGGCATCCACATAAGCGCCAGCGTAAGTTCGCTAGCGTACTTCGAGGTGCTTTCCTGCAGTCTTTTGCCAGACTTGATTTATCCTGGCAGCCTTCAAAGTACTTTTAACGTGTCCTGGCTGTCGGTGTATATGCGTATATTCTTACCTCGGTAGCCTAGCCGATTGTTATCGGTATCAGTTTATGTCAATCAGCGATTGTTCGATAACAGCAATGTTAAATAGCCCAACTACTGTTGCCAATATCTCTGCAACTAAACGGTGAATCTATTTTAATTTTTGGATACACCGAACACAAGTGTTGTTCAACATAATATTTCTTTTTCACACTGAAATATTTAAAATGCTGTAGCGCTCCAACCTCCTTAATACAGGGAAGTCTTAAAATTGGTCGCCAGATCCTTCAATTTATTATACTATTATATAGAAATATATTGAATTATTTATAATTTACAATGACATACTTGGAAGTGGGGGACCAAAGTATATTTTTTATTTGTTTTCAACGAAAATTATTGTTGAATTTTCAAAAATTAGTGAAACACCCTAATATTGCAGAATCTTCACGATCAGATATATACCTAATATATACGGCGGTCTGTTCGTATTCGTTAAGAGGTCAAGTGACTGAAATTTATTTCCTTTTATCGCTCAGTTCAATTAAAAATCTATTGTGGATCAGTTTACAAAATATTTCTCAGGAGTTTTAGCCACTAGATTCGGTGATGCAAAACGGAAATCTTTCACTGGAACGGCCTCCTCATTGTGTCGTACACTTTCCTTTGACGAAAGTCTGAAGGTTTGCATCGTCGACCGTTTCCTACAAATTTCTTGAGAAACAAAGTTCAGTTTGCGTCTCCTTGGAATAGACGAGATATACATATGTTATATATGATGCTTATACTGTGTGATAATTATCTTTACATTCTTTTTATACGGACGCTTCATTGATGCAAACTAATTACCATCGTTATTAACTTTTTATTTATATATAGAAGCGAAGACCGTTATTGTAGTTATATATTTTATATATCTAAGTAGGTCGAAAATATGAGTGATATCGTCATGAACAAAATAAGACATCGAAAGTTAATGTCCATTGACTGGTTTCATCCGAAAGCCGCAACAAATTAAATATAAATACATTTCATCTCAAAGAATTCTGTAGCACTATATAGCGGTGTAAGATTGCAGAATTAAAATGTTTTAAATGTATGTTATAAAATTGAAATGAACGTTTTTAAAGCAATAGTTTTATCAAGAAAATAATGGTCCCCTTAATATGTGTTTTCCATTAAATGATAATTTGTGCGGCACACGACCGTTCGATTGGACTGCACAATCTGAGAAAAATGACAGAATTAAAACAGAAACGTAAACAGCGAAATTTGTATCGTTATTGTAGTTATTATTAGTACTGGAATTATTTCGATCTACAAAATCATCTAGTAACAAGCCTTTTAATATTGACTCGTGTACACCGGAGACACGTGAAATCTTAGTGAGAATTTCGCTTACAGGTCCGATAATGCAAGATTATAATCCGGTGAGCAGAATGTATAACGTAAGAGGATTTGACTCGCCAATATATGGATTTCAGAACCCGTAGCTCCACATGCTGCAATGGAAAAGCCGTTTCTACTAAGCGGAGGAGCAGTAAGATTAGAGGCCTGGCTAGATCGGGCAACATATGCACACGGTGATACGATAACGGTGCACGTCAACGTCACGAACGAGAGTCACAAATCCGTCAAGAGGCTTCAGGTAATATGAAACATTTCAGAAGCATATGCTCGGTTAACTTCTAACTGTACGAAACATAGGTAAAATTTTATTAAAACAATTTTGATATCCGTAATTCACTAGTTTATAATCCAGATTATTTATATTAAACCTTCACGAACAAGTCGTGGAACACGACGGGACCACTTTTATTTGTTAATCATATTTTATTCATTAACATCGACACATTTTACCGTGCTCCTAACTTTATATAAACTACGGTGGTATATACGAACCTATAGAGAAATTGGCAGAGTGGACAAAAGTTCCAAATGGAGGGGTAAACAAAATTTCAAAGTTTATAAGTGACTCAATTGATGAAGGAAGCCTAATATATTTCAGAAAGTTGTTTGTTTGTTTGTCCCGAGCCACCCCTCTCAGAAACAGATAGATAGTGTAAATACACCACTTCAGAATCATAAGGGCGTAAGTCCACTCTTTAGAGAAAGAACCCTTCAAGAAAACCGTCATGACGATTATCAAACCTCTCTCACTCTCACCGTCGTTTCCGCCTTTAGATTGTTTAGGTTTTTAAGGATATCCAACAGCGTAAGATCACTTGAGAGCAAAGGAACAAATGTTACCACGTACGTAATTTGTTCTGCGACGAACAAGAATTTTCATCTGATTTTTGGGCGGTATTGACTAAAAACCAAAATCCAACACAAAATCTTTCAATCCATCGCTTCGATTTGAAAGCTACTGTAAGCCTTCAAGTTATTTATGGACATGAGATGTGTCACTAACTTACGATCAGTCGAGTTGGCCGAAAGTTATCACTTCGCACCACTTTAAAACGCTGTAACTGGTTCTTGAAAAACAATAGCAATAACCCGGTCATCTTAATTTCTCACGGAATACTGCAGAAATATTTTGAAATATTTCATTACTATTAAAATATTGAATTGAAATATGAAGGAGAACCATTTACAGCAGTGTCTAGTTGGGGGAGTGTAATGAAAAGTTTTAATAGTCTCTGACAGCGAATCTGGAATCAAAGTCTAAGAATAAAAAATATCGGGTTTAATATGGCGGACTAAACGTACCTTGATTTTAATTAAATTCTGTGCATGGGGGAATTCAGCTACCTCTATGTACCGAATACCAGCTAAATAAAGTTTTCGCAATTTCATTCAACTTTTGGCATTTTCATCCGCGATTTTATATTTGAATTTGGGTATAGGTGTATTCTTTGTATAGATTTATGCTATAAATTGAGCGTTGCAATGCTGGTGGGAGTGAAGTCGACACGTGAGAATGAACAGTATATTTTCGAGTATATAATAGCGGTGTCTTTTTTTTTCCACTGCACCTGTACCGATAGGTTTGTGTAGAACTTCGCCGTGTAGAACTATGCGGTGTCGAACTTTACCGCATTGAACTATTTGGTTTCAACTGTATTGCGTCTGACTAGTGCTGTGCAGAATTTCGCAGTGTCCAAGTTTTACTAAGCAAAATTTCGTCGCGACAATTACTGCTGTGAACAGTTATTGTGTGTTGATTTGATTGTCAAACTTTCACTGTGTCAAGGTTATCTGCGTATTCACTTCGTATCGTGTACAATTTGAAAATATTACGACAATATTGCCGCATTGCGAAGGAATATTTGTGCAATATTTAAAAAATATTTCGCTGCTGTGTGGAATTATGCTTGACAGCAGTGAATGCTTTAAAAAAAGTAATAACTTGCAAAAGAACTGCAGCTTCACGCTGTACTACTCTTTCCAGATTTCTCTGTAGAACTTCCAGGTGAAAGCTCCGACATCCGTAGTGATGAATAAAAAAAATCGTATACAAATGCAAGCAATTTAAAAGTTCGCTCACGATAAATTGTAAGCTACATGTAAACTTCATAAGAAACGTTTAAAAGAGTTGAAGAACACTGCAATTTATATAAATAATCGCAGATGTTAATGGTTCATCAGAAAATCTATTATTCGACTGACTCAGTGAAGGTTCGCAGATAAAAACATATTACGTTCAATGGACATTCCTTGATGGTATACGTTCAACGGAGAATACTTGGTGGTACTTTTTTCTTTGTTTTACAACATCTTATTTAAACGTTAAAGTTCGATGAAATTCTGCAGTTCACGACATTGAAGTTAATACTTAGATGCCTTAGCGGTGGTGTTCGTGCTGACCGAAGATCCAGCATACCTCGCTTAATCCCGTTGCTAGCTGTGCGCTACCTTCTTCAAAATTTCAGTAGATTACTCGCCCCGCTAGTGAAGGAAGCTGCTTCAAGTCTATATACCGTCTTGCGCAAGGCCGACAAAATGTCTAGTATTCATGAAGATTCCAGAAATTTGTTGGTAACTTAGTAAAGGCCAACCCGGTTTTCCTATTGGTAGCTGATCTAATTTCACTCGTATTGCGCCCTAGTGCTGCTTTATTACTCTGGGGATACTCTGGGTTATCACGCAAGTCTCACAGCAGTAGAGAAGCGCCTGACCCGGCATACTTCATGAGTTGAATCCCTCCCAGCTTCATATTGTCGAACAGATCGCTCAGAATCCTTAATGACAGACATTTCGGGGAACTTATCGACCGGAAATCGCAAATAAAAATGAATTGTTCGTTCTTCTCTTATTATGTTCATTGTCATAACTATTTGCGCGCAGAATCAAATCACGAGACGGGCTGGCGTCTCGAGGCAAGCACATCTGCACTGCGCTCTATACCGACCGATGACGAGACGCACCAAAGCTCTTAACAGTAGTCAACTAATTTTTCCGGGTATTTGGAAGGTTCATATTGCTTATCAATGAATTTATAACATCCTGGATAATATTCTAGGCTGCAGTTAGATTCATCAGAATATAATAACATTAATGTTGTTGATGCTTTGGCCGTGTATAATAAATTCATGGTTTTGGGAGCATTGGCGAAGAACGGCCTCGTATTACAGAGGATTTGACGTTTCGCCCTATGGTCGGAGCCTCTTCAAAATTTTATTTAATATGTAACTAATATGAACAAAAATATTATCCAAAAAAAAAGATGTGCTTAAAAAATATTAGAAGATAAATCTTCTATTATCAATCAATCAATCTAAAAGATCCACTAATTTAGAGATTTAGAAATGTATAAATTTGTTAATTAGTGGATATCTTTGGCCTGAGAACCGTTAAAAAAAATCCCTCCGCTCAGCCGGTGTAGAGTATTGTTACAAAGAAAATGAGACATCAACGAGTAAAATCCTTTGAGTAGTCAATTCTGAATCATACGCAGGGTTAAAAAAACACAAATCTGGTTTGCAATGGAACCGGTTAACCAAATTGATTTCAACAGTGACAGAAAAGTTCTTCGTTCCAGTCCTTAAGTGATATATAAATTTCATATTGATCGGTTTGCTGGAATAAAAAATACAACTCTCTAAAAATAATTTTTTCCTTGCTGACTCATCCCCCTTAATTGTTAAAAGATGCTGTTATTTTTCACGAAGTTTTACTAAAAACTGGTTGACGGGAGAATCAGGCCTTCTACGTCGATGCTCCTAAAACCACGTAATAACAATAGGAATAAAATTAATACTGTAACTATTACCGTAACGAGAATATGTTGATATACACATTTCAAGATCAGATCTTTTCTCGCCTCTCGCACGATACGCGCTTAATTTCCCGTCAACAAGAACCTGGATAAATTTAATTCAAAGTGTCGGTGTGATGGTTGTTACGAGGTACTTAAAGCTAAAGTAATTCCGCGCTATGCCATGCGCAGAGGCGGGTTGAGGGTAATTGGGTTAGCATGTGGAATTCTATTTAACGGTCTGGATACGGAGCGCACGTATTTACCATCAAAGGTAAAATATATACGTTATACCTACAACAATAGGGATTAGTAAGGGAAAATCATAGTCACTGAAGAACATACTTTTTTCTAGAAACAAATGATCTTTCGTGTGAAAACTAAATCGCGCTTGCTTAAATTTTGTTTCCGAAGCGTCGAGAAATGTAGTTTAGAAAATGTGTGCGTGCATGCGTGCGTACATCAGTGCGTCTGTGTGTGAGCGAATAAGCACGAAGTATAACCTACGTCGCGTGTACTAGCCGTCTAGGTCGATTCCTTGAGCTTCATTGCCTACGAGAATAGCGTAGCGTGAATTACAACAGTATATTTCACACTATACTGTGGCGTGCTGCTGCTCACGAAAAACATTTTGCACCCAGCGGGAATCGAACTCGATTCCCAGTCGCCGGTCGTACTGTAACGCGCCACCCACTGCACAACTGATGCCGGTGTATATTAGCTTTTTATAAAAACCACAAGAACAAAATTACCCACGATTTGCGGAGAATTGTACAGCGGGCAATATGCGGGTAATATTCACAGTTTTTTCTTAATATAGCGGAAATTATGTAACGAGTTTGTCAACTACAGAGGAAACATCCATAAAATTTATTAACTATAGCGGAAATATTTGTAAACAAAAAATACAAAAAAAATAAAATAAAAACAAAAAATATTTTTTTAAATCGCGTCAGGTAACCACCACGTTCTCGATCGTTCACTCCTGGTTTGGCAAAGAGCGGAGATTATCAAATCAAAGAATATTACAAATTATTTTTTAATAGACAGTTTTTAGACAAATTGTTTTTAGATGAATTGTTTTTAGACGAATTGTTTTAGACAAATTGTCTTTTAGACGAATTTTCCGCAGACGATGACTGGGGGAGGAAAACGAACATGAAAAAAGTTGCCCATGGCATACTGGCGTGATGATTCTGTTGTAATGATACTTGGAATTGAGAATGAAGAATGAAATTGTTGAGTTATTCACAATGAAATTCATGAAATAAGGTTCATGAATTTCTTCTCTTTTACATTCTCTGTAGAAAGTAAAACAGTTGAATTGTCACTGACAAATATTTAATCAGACCTATTCACTTCTTTCCCAATTGAAGAAAACGACATTTAAATCACTAATGAAATGCATTCATGAAAAAAATTATACCCTGTTAGACATACATATAACCTGTTGCACATACAGTCATATATTTTGAGGAGATGTTTTAATCCATATTCGGGAAATTGTTGGATGTGGATAGCTGGTAAGCCGTCAGGACTGGGACTGAAGTGTTTGCACTTAGAGAGACTTACTTTCAATTCTTCAATCCTGAACGGAGAGTTGATTGAGTTATCTTCATTTTCGGAACTCGTTAATTGGGCGCCGAACTCTTCAGTCCTGAGTTCTACGGTCTTTCTATTGTTTAAGAATTTAGGCGTATAGCTTGCATCATTGGAGTTCGGTTTGCATCCATTGGAGTTCGCAGCGAAGGTGTCAGCCTGAAGTTGTGCTTTCTCGCTCGTATCGTATATTGTTTCGTCTTTGTCATTCTTCAGAAATGGTGCGAATGATGTCCGTTTCTGTCCTTCAATACGATTCATTGCCTTCCACACCTGGTCACAGGATGCGTGACGATTTTTCGAGTTGGTGTATTGTCTCCACGCATTTGTTTTGCTTTCTTTAACAGTACGTCTAGGTTTAGCCCTTAGTTTTTTAAAATCAGTTCTTTTTTTTGTCTTTGAGGAGCTCTTTTCATTTACATTAAAACCGTGCTTGGTTTCTTTAATTGCTTTGCCGCATTCTTCGTTCCACCATGGTACTTCAGTATTTAGGAATTTGTTCGAATTCATTTCGGAATTGCTTGGTCCGCGGCTCGTCGAATTATTTGGTTTAGTGTTTCGATTTGTGTATCGATGTCATCTTCTTCCGTACTTGTTTCAATTTCGTCGAAGTATTTGGTGAGCAGTTCTCTATATAACGTCCAGTTTGTTTTTTTTAAATTTCCACGGAGTGAGCAATGTTAGAGAGGATGAGTTTTCATTTGATGTGGTTTTTTTTTAGATGATATGGTCGGTGTCATTAAGATCAAAATAAGCATTATTTCTTACTTGTGGCCATAATAATATTACTGTTCGTTTCTCCTAAATTATTACACAAACAATTCATTTATTTATAGAGAATAACTAGAAAAAAACACGAAACACACAACATTTTGTTAACACAAAGTACGTCTAACGTAAAACCAAACCGAAATTACGTAGAGTAAAAAAGAAAGGACATAACTAAGAATGACACGCCATGCTGGAGTTTCTCCGTTGTTCTGCTAAGCCCAAATCTACTTCTCAAAAAGTAACGGTTAAAAAATTAAGTCGAACAGTAAAAGACGTTAGTACGAAGACAATCACTAAAATAGAAACCTGCTACAAGAGAGGTCACGAAACGCCAATCGATGAAGAGGAATGTCTCAAAAGAATTTGGTTAAGTTCACTTGGTACCTGTGTTTTTGAGAGACAAATGCATTTCTTAAGAAATAAAATGATTGCTTCCGACTGGATACATTTTTAAATAATTCATCTGGTTTAAATTAAAGTTTCAACCCGAATATGTCTAGAGTTATTCAACATAAAAGCAATGCCAGAGCCTGTGCACATGGTAAAAACTGGTGAAATAACAATCATCCTTTATTTTTCCATTTTCCAGTTTTCTCTCGACACGTACCTCGATTTTAAAGCTAAGAATTCGAAATTATTGCCTTCTCAGATACGAAATATATAAATTCTAACCCGTGTTATGAATTTTAGTCGTAATCACGGTCGTTTGAAAGTGGGAAAATGCTTAAACTGTCTACAACTGGTACATTTTACCCTAATTCGGACACCAAAATTGGGATTAAATCGTCCCTCGGAAGAACATATAAAAGCTTTAAAGATACACTTTAAGAAGACCTCAACGATTACTCACAGTTTACGTATCGTTTAAAGAAAGACATTGGAACTGGACTACTTATTATATTCATTGACAAAATATTATTAAATTGTACTCTGTATAATGAAGGAAAAGCTGTTATAACTCAGACGAAAACATATATATATTTTACCGCTATTTCTGAAAAGCTATGCACTCACCCAAACCGCTAACTTAAGAACTTAAGATATAAAATGCTGCCGTGAGAACGTTATCCACAACAACGATGCTCACTACAGCTTTAGCTACAGGTGAAGCGAAAACTCGCCGCAATCTTGAGCACCAAGAACGATTCGCCGTAACGAGTAGGCCTCGTAAACTTTAATTTTTTTTTCTAAAACAAATGTTCTGAACAAAAATTCCATCAAATGAACTACGCTATGCTTATTTCTATAATTAAAGATAAGCCAGTTTTTTAGCACGAGCGTTCAGGACGTATCAAATATGTATGATCGAAGACAAAGTCGTAGTTGAACTCACGGTTATTAATCGTGGGTCGATAATATCGTGCAACGTAGAAATCATTTGCCTAACAAGTTTAATTTGTTTATGTCAATTTGATATAAAAATATTAGAAGCTTATTCATCTATAGTTCATATAAGAATATTAATAGGGGTATAATAACTTTATTTAATTGAGAAATATTATGAAGATTTTTGATAATAATTGCGCATGGATTATGATCATTAGGAATATTTTGTTTAGTTAACATTTATTATGAACGATTAATATCACGAAGGTTATTTATTAATAAAGGGATAATTAATTGTTTTCCTTCTCTTAAATGAATGTGATTTAAAAATCATATTAATGATAAATTATACATATTAAAATATGTCCATCTAATTGAAAAAAATATATTCTAATAATATCAAGCTTCAATTTCTAAAAGAGCTCAAATGCCATTTTGTTCTTAATTACACATGGCAATGCTACTTCTACACCTGTTTCTTCTTTAGTTCATTCTTCATCTTTAGTAACTGCAGGGATTTATTTATTAATACGATTTAATTGTTTCATAATAAGAAGAAAAAAAGATAATAATATTCTTATTATCTTTAATAAGAATATTTTTAGCAGGATTAGGGGCTAATTTTGAATTTGACTTAAAAAAAATTATGGCTATGTCAACTTTAAGTCAATTAAGTCTAATAATTTTCTGAATTTTATTAAGATGAATATTATTTTGAGATTTTAAATTGAGAATATATTTTTTTCGAAGATGTATATTGTTGTCGTAATATTTTACTTATTAATGGGTTATTTCGTGGCGTGATATTTTGTCATGCTGATAATTTGTAGTGTGATCATTTGTCCGTCATATTTTGTCGTGATATATTATGTCATAGAACCGTGAACAACACATTGGCATCATAACGTGTTGTTTTTTGCCCACCCTATTGTGATTTATCGGGATCATCTATTCAATTATTTAATTAAATCCGTCACTCGTATAGATCACTAAAGAACGCCCGAATATTTTTCAGCTGAAGATACTGTTTACCTTCAGTATTCTTCAGTACTCTCAACTATCCAGTTATCCACCGGTCACAAGACGAGAAAATTGTATTTAGAACATTGTAATAGCTCAACCAAATTTGGCACAAGGATTTCAAAAGTATGTGCGCTGGTATTAGCTCATATTTCAGTGCAATATATTGTTACTTCCGTAAGATAATAGTACATTGCAAGTAACCAATTTGAAAATATTGATCTAGACCGCCATTAGCTCCATCTCCAAATCTATCGCCTCCTCTGCATTAATGACAGCAGGTATTTTATTTCATCGCATTTCGTGGTTAATAGTTAGTCACTTTAAAAAGAATGAAATAAAAATAATTTTATCAAAATTAAGACAGGCCCGAATAAAAAAGGCGTTTACTTAATAAGCAAATTAGATAAACAAGAAATTGTGAAATAATAAGTAATCCTTCGCATATTATAGTCAGGAAATTTCCATACCCAATATCGAACAAATCTCCCAACGTTGATATGCGAAGGATTACTTAATACTTCACAATTGTTTCGTTTATCCAGTTTGCTTATTAATTAAAAACCTTTTTTTAGTCGCAAGTTTTTTAATGCTTCAATTGAATCCATCACTCTATTTCTGTAGTCGTTGTTCAGGTAGCATGCCGGACAAGCTGTGGTTTAACAGAGCAAGAGATTTGCATTTTTCACAGGCTATACCTCACGGCATGTAATGAATTCCGTCGGAGATAACAGGTGCCAATAATTCTTCGCTGAATCGCAGGTTCGCGTCGTACGCAAATTTATCGATAGGAAGCGCGAACAATGAGAGATATGGATGGTCGGATTCCGGGGAAGTCTCTGCACGCTCTAATTGGTTAATTTCGTTCACTAGGCATTTGAAAACCTTTGCACACAAAATTGTAACTTCGCTATTAATGTATTGAATAATTTTTTTAAAGGTATTGGTTCTTCAACATGTGGACGTATGCATGTTCAACAGCGGAAAGTTCAAAAACGTCGTGGCCGTTGAATCGGAACGAGAATGTTGCCCAATTGGACCTGGATCGAAATTCACGAAAAACTATGGTCTTAGACCGATGATGGGTTCAACGAAAAACTGGATTGCCCTGGAGGACAATTACACGAAAGCGGGAACGAGTCTCGCCTCAACAGTCCTATGTTCTGGCAATGGCGAAAAGGACAGAGATCCTTTTGCCATTAATGTGTCTTATTACGTCAAGGTATTATTACTGAGAAAATAGCATCGTATTAGCCATAAGTCTTGCGTTTGTCTAAATACAATTTATTCAAGTTAGCTAAAATTGAGTCATATCAATTAACTCGTTAAGAGAATCGAGTCAGCCAGCAAAAAATATTTCCAGAAAGCTATATTTTTATTCCAGCCATCCCATCGATGACATCGACTGATAGCAAAGAAAGGGCGTAATCTTCACTTTTTACAATTTTTTCTCTCACATGAAAAGGACGTAACTATAGACTTTTTATTTGCTATAATTATTTGCTTTTAGTACATAAAACGAATTGCGGCCTGTATGAATAATACAAATTGCCCCAAAAAAACACAAGATGTAAACAATTTGAGACAAGTACAATTACATTACTGGCATTCTATATGTGCAAAATGTTATGAAATAAACTGAAAACATTGGCAGCATGTATCGTCGTACATGTGTATTATATATTCATGAACATGGGAACAGTCTGTTATGAGTCTGAAGAAAAAATCTGGCATTTGGCTTTAAACAAATTTTTATTGAAAAACAGAAACAAATAAAATTGGAAATAGTTGAGTAATGTTACAGCAAAAAAAAATTAGACTTTGATATTTAATGAGTTTGTGGAATGTAGTTAATAGTTTGAGTATTTAATTTTTATGATACCATATTAAATCGCCAAATACTAAGATTTATTTTTTTTTTGCTACAACTTACTCAACTATTTTCAATTTTATTTGTTTCTGTATAGTAGGGTGAATGTACTTGTCTCGAAACGCCACCGCGTCTCTTGATGTAGGTGGAACAATTTTATTTAGCTCAAAACCAAAAGATTGCGTCCAATACAAAAACGTTTAAAGGTTTTTTGATCCCTGGACAATGGATCCCATAAACATATATATAACACATACCACACATCCCATGGATAATTTATCCCGCGGACAACTGATTCGGTGGGCAACCAAACTCACGGTGAAGTGAATCACATTCCTAGATGACCGTGCGAAATGCCAATGTATCTCCACTATTCCGCAGTAATATTAGTATTCACGAATTAGTATAGCTAGCAGAGGAAATATTAATTTATTACGGGCTGACGATGAATTCGGGCTGTTATTAACTTACTGGAGAAACTTGTTCGTCATTGTCAGGAAGATGAAAGTCAAAAAGTGAAACATTGAAAAACCAATAGTTTTGTACAGTGGGAGATGCTCTGTATTAATAAACATTCCTTCTTTTCACACCAAGTTACTCTTTTTCATTTTTTTTTAATGATAAAGTACATAGGACTAGTTATAATCCGTGAAATCAATTGTCCATACAATCATTTACCCACGGAATAATTTTATCGGGTTCAAGCGTCCGGAAATAAGATACCCGGAATTAAATGACGAGTCAGTGCCCGGACACAAATCAGGTCGAAAATATAAAGATACAAATGGATCACCCTAAAACTTTGGTTTTATAAAGAAAACAAATTTTCATGAACAATCATTTCACTTTTATTTGTTTCGCCATTTGAAACTGGCAGCAGGGATGACCACCATTGACTAAAAGTTACACTTTTGAATGGTTTTTCATTCGAAAATGTATTTAAATCGAACTTCTAAATACTGCTTCGTGTGGTAAACGTTTCAAAAGTGTAGTTTTCATTCAACGGTGCCCATCCCTGACTGGCAGCAGCAAGCTGAAAACCACAATGCGTTGACGATAACACTACTTGTTTCTCTGTTTAGGTAAAGCTCCTAATCTCGTTGATGGGTGGCGTGGTATCGCTGAAGCTTCCATTTACACTGATGCATCGCAACACTGAGCCGGATCTTATTGGTTTTCCATCACCTGTACGGGAGATTGAAAAGAAAGCGGAAATTATCACAGAGAACACAAAAGAGAAGGTGGTTCCGATTCCATCAACAAAGGACGACAACGTCGAGAGGAAGTCACTGATTGGCACGAGAAAGAAAGCTCAGGATCAGATGGCCGCCGCGGATTTCTTAGAGAACAGCGAAGAGCCTGAAAGTACCTGAGGGCAGGTCGGGGTCCACGTAGACATACCCCGGCCTGCGAAAACTCAAAGAAATACTGACAGTCTTCACTTAACGAAGGTTTTGAAGAACTCAAGCAACCAGAGTTGCAGGGAAGGTTTTAGTATTCAGAGAGCATGTTGTTGTTTTCGAAGGGCCTCGTAGTCCATCATGGTGAACGATAGACATAAAGTCGCTTTTGCGAACTAATCCATTAAAATTTATCCAAAGCATCTTGACGATCGTACAGTTCATCAGAATAAAAGCTGAAAAGCAGTTTCCGCGGCCGAAACGAAGATTATAAGGACGTAGGAGAATCCTCGGCAACGATATCGATTGTCAATTTATTTTATAAAATATATATATGCTAACTTGGTAAAGAGTGCAAAGAATCTCGAGGAACCTCATTATGGAGTAAGATAGGTGCATCAATTCTGACCATCGCGTTGAAATGTACTTTAGACATAAATAACTTCAGGGAAAAAGTATTATTAAAATATCGATATTCCACAATTCTTTAAGGGGATACTCAATACCGATACTTAATCTCAATACTGTCAACACTTTTTTTCTCAAGCACAGATTTTGTTATTCTGAAATTGTGTCTGGCAGAAATTCTTTTTAAGAGAATACTGATTCAGCAAACTACTGCAAAGACTGAGTATAGTGCGACATACTTTTCTATTTCTTTCCAATATTTCTTATCGTCAGCAGGGCGATATATACTTCAAATTAAAGGCCTTAAAGGCCGTATTTTTCGAGGTTTCGATTTTAAGGTGTGTTGAAACAAAATCGCTTTATTTGGCACCAAGTAAACCTCACAATTCAGTCTATTTCAGCAAACGTAAAACCGAACTAAGTGTCTAATAACCATTCAATTGTGCCTCTCTCATATTTGCAAAACCCAATGACGGCTCTCAGTTGGTAATGAACCTCCTCTTAACTCTGACTACTTTTTAAATGGATCTCTCTTGTATACTCTCTTTTACAATATTATGTAGCTGATCATTTTTTTTTTTTGGAAAGTGAGGTATTTTTATTTACTTCAAACGAAGCCCCTTGTACCGTGCCACAATTGGGTGTTTTGTCTGTTTGAGAACAAATACGAGTTGAGAACAAATACGGAACATCATCGGGGCTGTTGCGGCGTAAAATACGGATTGAAAATATTGAATCTCACTTCAATTAGCTTCGAAATTATCAGTACAATAACGAATGGAAAATCAAACCTATATTACATGAAAGTGAATATGGTTGCAACTGATGCATTTAATCTACCCATAAAAAGTATTTCATGATCTGGCTCCTTCTGCAGAGTTTACCCCTTAATTTGACGAAAGCTCCAAACACTCTGCTCTATTTTTCGAAAAAGAATCCATAATTTTTGAATACTCTTGTCGAAGGTCTCTCAAAATACTTTCCACGTTCTGACTGCCAGTGTGACTGTCCAAGTGACGAAGATATGACTACGAACAGGAAAGTTCTATTTTTTTGTTTTTTGTTTTTCAAAGTGGGACCGAACGCGTGCATTGAATCTTCCGGCGACTCTAATATCTAACTGACTCTATATTTATATATTCTCGATGAATATTTCAGTCAATTCACGAGAGCACCGAATTAACCATAGCTTGTATATATTATTATAATGTAATAAATCAGGCCCTAATGGAAGACGCAGAATATATCGGTGTGCATGTAGAATGAACTTATGACTTTGTACGCGTGTCGGTTATGGATCTCATTTTTGTATTCACGAAACGATTTCAGTGGGAATCGATCGCCTGGTCGTAACTACTAACAGTCCAGTGGTGGCTGGACCTTCCAAATACACCATAATTGTACTTAGCACTAAAGGGTACTCCGCAATAGATTCTTCGCTCCAGTATCTGTCGTTAAAACACCTCACGGTAAACATACATCTTAGAAATTCTACAGTATTTATATTTAACATGTAGACCTTGGCAACATTTTTTATGAGTAATAGGGTAGATGTACCGGTTGTGGCCACTTTAAATATTTTCCCATTTTCAAACGCTCATCATTAGGGCTGACATTCATAAAAGGAGTGGGAACTTATAAATCTTGTCAGTTGAATTGTCAGTTTTAAAATCTAGATATCTGTCGAGAAAAAACTGAAAAGTGGAAAAATAGGGAGAATTGCCATTTCACCGGATTTGACCATCTTGCACTGGGTTAATTCGGCCATGCTTTTAATTCGAATAACTGTACACAAATTCGGATTGAAACATTTATAAAAATGAGTTTATTAATTTAAAACTATATTCTAACGGAAAGAACCATTTTATTTTATAAAAAATGTATTTGATTCTTCAAAATACAGATGTCAAGTAAACGTAATCAAACTTTATCTGAGACATTGTTTTTTCTTTCGATTTATGGTTTTGTGACCACTGTTGCAGCAGGAATCTTTTTTAGTGAATGTTTTCGTACTACAACGTTTTTTTTTTGCATGCTTTAATTTTTATACCGATTCTTTTTCGGAAGTAGATTTCGACGCAGCATAGCGATGGAACTTCCCAGCTTGGCGTGTTATTCATAGCTAACACGCCGCATAAGTCACTTTTGAAATTTGACATAAAGAAAAGGTTTTATTCCATGAACTTGGAGAATTAAAGCATTTTAATTCTGATGAGTGCAACATCGAGTGCAATCAGTTGCACAACATGGAAATGTACCTTAAGGTGATGTGCTACACCGACTAAGTCACCGTAAATGCGAAAGAGATATCATCACTGGAGGCCACGGTGGAGCGAGAGAGAACGGCAGAAATGTGTAGCAAATCGTCTTAAGCTTACCTCGAACTTTTGTCAATTTACAGAAGGAGTGGAGAATTTTCTCAATTTATTTTGCTTCCTCATAGAAGAAGCTTTGTTTCCATAAAAAAAAATTTTGAAGATTTTCATGTCAGGACACTCAAATTGGTCTGAAACGTCGCGAAAAGTCGATTTGAAAAAGGCCTAAAACTCATTACCATTAGACAGAATCAGCTGAAATTTTAATACGATGCAGAGTACTGGCTAATATTCAATTGGTATAAATTTTATAGAAATCGCTTGGCGCATTCCATTTTTATGAGTTTTTTAAAATCTTTAAAAGTATACGTAAAAGCTGTAGCTCGAGCAAATTTTTAGATATCGGGCTGAAGCTTCGTATCAAATTTGAACGAAGCAACGCGACCTTTGGTATTGAATTTGGGCAAAATCTATAATAAAGAAGTTCGGTTTTTATGGAATTTTGAATTTTTCAAAAAATTAATGTTATCGCTCTGAGTTTCGCAAATCTTAAGCAAGTAAGCGAAATCTTTGTACCTAATCAAAGTGTGATACAACTGTGTTTGTAATGGTATTTCGTACCCGCATGCAAGGTAGTCTTTTTTTATTTTGTATTTTTTTTTAAATATAGATTTTTCATTTCTAATTTAAGTACCAATATTCAATTGCGCATAATTTTCGTACGGCACGATGTATCGAGCGGAAATTTTGCACATAAGTGGAATATTAACTCTACTTCAGTTACATTTTTTAAAAAGCACGTGAATACGCTTGCGTTTTTGTGTTGTTGCACAAGTAACTACCAAAAATATAGAGGTAACGAATGAAAAAACAGATGATAATTAAAATTAAAAATGATGCAAAGTAGAACTTTGCACATAAGTTAATTTATAAATTTAATTTTTCACAAAGCTATGAGGAAGCCAAAATGAATAAATAAACACCCTTATAGAGGTGGCTTTGTCAAAAATAAAATTTGATGAGGAAGCAATGTGGAAAATTCTACTTTGCATCATTTTTTTAGAATTTTCTCTTCATTTTTTTGTCCACTGATTATTGTAATGGAGACGAATTGACGTACATGCTATTCATTAATGTCTGGTCGCGTTCTCCCATACACATTTCCGAAATACACGACGTTTCTTAAAATCACGATTGAATACAGACAAAATCAATTATACAAAAAAAAACTGACTAAAGCATTAGGGATGTCCAAAACCGGTGCAGTGGCCAAAATTGGTACTTCCACCCTACATATTAAATTTTCGTTTGTGTAGATGCTTGTCTAGTAGGGCGGATAAAAGAACCGCGTCTTAATGATGTCGAGCCACTCTCGTATGCATATACTTTGAGACCGAACAATAGTAATCATACCAAGCCTGTAGTTTTATATTCAGTACTGCCGCATCGATTTCAAAGTTTATGTGCAACCATGATTTTCAGAATTTTTTTCTTTTTTGTAATAGGTGCAGTGACTCATTTCAACTAAGTGTAATTAATAAACAACATGTACTTGACAATTCCTATTTCAGATTTTTAGTTTATTCCACAACTTTTTTAAGTATAGGTCATTGCTTGTGTAAATATGCTTGTCTCAAGTTTTCTTACGTATCGTGTTTTTGGAGGATAAAGTAAAAAAATAAATTGTGGTAATTAAGCAATTTTAACTTCTCAATTTATAAATTTAACGAGTTACAGTACCTACGCCGTGAAAGTTAAGAAAAAGAAACATCGACTATTTAACTTAATAATCGATTTTACTCTCACGGATCGTAATTGAAAACATCGGTCCCAAATAATGGATGCAGCGCTGAAAAACACCGATTTTCCAAACATCAAATGAACATCGCACATAAAATTGCACCAGTATTGTGAATTTACCGGGAAATTATGTAAATTACTAAAATAACCGTCAACGTAACCGGCTGCGTTAGCGGCTATTTTTTGTAAAGAACGTACTGCCAATCCGTAAGAGATACACCGATATGGAAATTTCTTCTCACAATGCTGACCACCTATGGGGCTGTCCCTCTCGCACTGAACGTTGATTTTGGTTTTTCGGCGCTTTTGAAAAAATGGATTTGGGTTTTGAGAAGCCAAAAGCTTAGCCCCATTGTACCATTCTCTGAAAATTTGAGCCCAATCTGTCTTGTTATTTGGGAGGAAATAACTTTTATTTCCCATCGTACGTAAAACGCGATTTTACGGACACTTCGCCGTCCATCAAACCACATTTACACACCATGTGAAATAAAATTTTGTTCGATACTCGTGCGAAAAACGTTTTCTTGACTCGTGTCATTACAACACTCGAACTTCGGCTCGTGCTGCAAACTCACGCTCATCAGAAAAATGTTTAGTTTCAGAAAGACACGGGACAAACTGGACAGGGCGTACAGACTTGACGAATCTGGTCGGCTAGCCAAGAGCCGCAGCCAATCACATGTCGCCTAGGTTTATGGACTGTCCAGTTTCTCACTGAGACCTCAATGTGTGATCGCATAGTGGACTCTCTTCTGTCGAGTCGATAGGGCACGACCACGACTTGTCGATATTTATCGATGTTTCATGGTCGGAATTAACGGCGGCAGAATAAGGCTGATAAATAATATTTCCGACGAACGATCGAGGAATCGGGTTGAGCGTTGACGTCGAGGAAAGAGTGGAGAGAATTATTATTATCCTGTAACAGGATAATAATCTCATGACTCAAGTGCCATGAGTGCGAGTGGGATAGCTGCAAATTTTGTATCCGTATTTTCGCAGAGACACTTGAGATTTCAAGCAAAACAAGAGCCTCATTATTATTATTATTTAACGTAGTCGCCTTAACATTTTTGTAACTGATTGCAAGTTTGCAATTGTATATTAGTAAGCCTCTCTCGCTTTGTTCCCTTTGTTTTTAGCCTTTCTGAGCGAAGCGGTAAGTACAAGATTTTCATGTGAACATAAAATTCACGAAAGGAAACTGTAACACTGTTTCTAGTGTGAGTTTAATAATGATGTTGAAGTTTGCATCGTTGGAATGCAACGAAATCAAAAAATATAAAATCCCAAAGACCTCAACCCCTGTTAAGGGTGCTGTAATGCAGGTGCAATATTTTTTCTTCATGTTCTTAGTCGTTGCGATAACGAGTTATACCTTGTATCATTCGGGTTCAGTACAATTAATATTTCCTCTTGATTTCGTTATATTCCAACGATGCAAACTTCAACATCACGTTTAATATTGCACGGTGAAAGTAGCACTTTGTGTAATGATAATTGTGAATTGATCCTCAAAGTAGTGAAAATCTACGGCACGAAGGGAATTTTCATCCGAAAAATGCAAAAACTAATGCATGCGACGATGAACGATTATTTAAGGAGGTCATCTTGTTGCTCGAGGGTTTAGATTAGGTTTCAAATTTGAAATATGTTACAGATTGAGAACTGGACTACGCTATGATTTCATTCAAAGACTAATTACCAAATTGTTTCACAAGAAATTCAATATTAAAAATCAGGAATTTACATTCACAGGATCTTATGGGAGAGCCGCTCAGTGAGCGTTTGAAGCATACTTTTAATCCACTTGGCGGTAATAAATAGTTAATAAAGTTCCCATTTGTGCATTATGTTTCCCCGATTTCAACGTAATCATAAAGACAGATCGGACGAATTTTCGGAACGGAACTATTAAATTGAAGATGAGAAAATAATGTTAAATCGGCAAAGTATCCAGCTCACAGACTGCCGGTTAAACATGACAAAATCGGATGTCTGGTTAGAGAATGAAAGAGGAAGTGTGAGACCGAGATATATGTCCCGAACATAAATTTCTTGCGTTATCCAAAACACAAATGACCTTACAAGGATCTGATACTCAGGATATCGAGTTTGAATTTGAATTTGGTCATATGACTGTGGTAAGTTAGCCGTCGAGAATTTTGAATTCCCAAGCGCCGTTGCTCAATAAGGGTTCGATCGACGCGGAATCGTTTGTAGGTCATGAATAATCCAATTATAGTCTTTGTCGGATAATTATTTGATCGAAATAGCAAAAAACATATTTGGTCCTATTTTTGTTCGCCGATCATATGACTGTGGTAAGTTAGCCGTCGAGAATTTTGAATTCCCAAGCGTCGTTGCTGAATGAGGGTTCGATCGATTCGGAATTGTTTGTAGGTCACAAAAAATCCAATTAAAACGTTTGTCGGTCTATGGTTCGAATGGAATACATAAATGACAATTGATAACAATAGCGTTTGGTGGGGGGTACAGTACACTGATGGCGGCGGGTACTTTACGTCACTTCCGGTCGTCTGTTTAGCAAACACAGAGGTTAGGATCGGCTAAATTAACGTAAATTTTTATTTTTGATAATATAGACTAATTATTATCCGACAAACGTTTTAATTAATCCTACAAATACCTACAAAACGACCTACAATCGATCTGTAAAAAGAAAAATTAAAAAAGTCGAAGTTTGTCGGCTAAATTCACGGAGGTCAATTCTGCATGTCGACTTGACAGCGTTGCAATGTCTTTGCGTTGGTAGCATTGCTCAGCGTCCGGCGTTCAGCCACACGTGTTCGGGCGACGCATAGCCGAAAACGTAAACAAGCAATGGCGGCCGTCGAGAGTGACAATAGAATGCTGTTTAAACTGGGTCGATTTACGACAAAAAGAAAATACAAAACGAGAAATTCTAATTTATCGTGAAACAGTAAATGAATATCGCAAAATTTCGATACCAGGTAAAAAAACTCAATTCTACTGACTATTATACAAAGATATTGCGACTTCCAGTGAATTTACGGTCGCAAATCGTTTGAATCGCGCGCGCGTTCCACGGCCTTTAATGGCGTTAGCGACGTTGCCAAGTCTATGTCGCTCAAGCAACGATTTCATAAAATTGCTTCAATTAAATCATAATATCATTATAATTACGTGGGCACCTACCGTTTTTTTTTTTTTTCAATTTCCATGCAATCCTAAGACTTCAATGTATACACAGAATAATTTTCTTTCCCTAAAAGAAATTTGCAAATATAAGCTTTAGGCAATAACCGACACTACCGACGGTCCGTTGAACAATGCCTATGTAAAATCTCTAATTTCATTAATTTATTTCTCATCACCCGCGTGGGCAGAAATTTTGTTTAAATGCTAAAAAAATTACTCGAACTTCATTCTGTATTATAAAAAATTACGGGTCGCAAATATAGTGGCAAGCAAATCGGGTGTATTCCCTCAACATAGTCGTCTTTCAATCTTTTCGAGCTTTTCTGAATTTGCAAGTTTGCCATTTCATTAGGTTCGTAAATCTTACTTCGCAAAAGCTGCGAACATTTTGACATCACTATTGAAGCCACTGGATTGTGAAGAATCCGCAACTTTTTTTCGTATCGCAAGTTCGAGAGATAAATTACCATCAGTGAAAGTGAGTGGCAATCGGTAACGCAAATTTCTGTTTATTTTCACAGGAGTCGTAATTATAAATTGCGTCGTGAAAATATATAGAAGTTTGCATTACCGACTGCCAGTTACTTTATTTTATCACAAAATAACATAAAATATATCGACTAACACACGTTTTTCGAACAAGCAACTTCGGTAAATTATTATGTTCGCACCTAATTGCCATACGTAATTGGAAGAGAAATTTATTTTCATGATTTCCAGGGGACTCAGTTCTCTTGATGACAATAAATATCCCTAAGTACTACAGTGATAATGTAATTTTGTATTGTACTCACCGTGCCAAGTTGATCTTGCATAGCCTCGAACTATAGGCTTGCTCTGCTTATTGTTGTCATCGTGTATATGGACGAGGATATATTTAAACGTGCCGTTGCCGTCAATGTCGACGTCAGGAATTTTATCCAATGGTGATGACATTTTGACAAGGGTACGCACTTGTTGCACTGGTTATTATTATTAAAAAAAGAAAACAAAATTTATTTAACAACCGTAAATAGATAATATTGTTGCAACGTGTACACCGACTAAGACACTGCTTGAAAAAATGTTATATATTCACACTAACGTTATTTTTTAATTTTTTTCAACATAACCTAGAGAAAATAAATTTTACATCGTTGTATAGAATATAAATAATGGACTTCCGCTATATTATTTTATAACAATATACGATTAGAATTCCACAAATTATAAAAAGATCAATTTGAATTGCGGTGACATTGTTGTTGCACGAACCTACCTGATTGCAAAGAACGCCGGGTAAAACACGACAGTAGCACACCGACACTCATGGAGAGCACATGGAGGCCATTGTTGTTTTTTGTTTTTATGTTGGGTTGGGGTAGGTCGGAAAATAGTCTCTACGATCTTTGGGCTGAGTTCAGAATCTATACCCAGGTGTAGATAAATAAGTTCTTTTTCGAGACTGTTATCTGCTGTTATCAACGGGATGCTGGAGTAGATTTTTTTACCAAACGGAGTCGGTAAAAATGATCGATTTTGTACTTTGCAAAATAGGTTGTTAATATATATTACGATATCAAGATGGACGACCGGTCGAGTTGCGGGTGAAAACGCTAAAAGAATGAAGAAAATTGTAAATCTGTAAACCTTCGGAAAACCGACGCGCGCAAGGATGCACAACTTTCCTATATATAGTGCCAATATAAAATTATTCAAACTGACATAAAATTGCGGTGGTTTAATAGTGACGTTAACCGTCAAACGGCTGATCGGGCGTGAAACAAATTCGATCGTTTTACAGTAATTTGCTGTAACATTTTTGCACAGAACGACATTAGTCATTTTTGTGGTCGTTTATCAACGGGCTATGGATGGTATTGCCAGAGATTATCTCTGGTATTGCGTTTCGCTCGAGGTGGAGCAGCAACGGTTAAATTGAATCTTTACTTTCCAACATAAGCCGAGGCATCGTACCCACAAAAAAGTGCGCGTGGATTGCAATTTCATTTGAAACGATTTTTCATAGTTTGAATCGAAGCACTGCTTCTACTGGAATTTTTTTTTGAAACTGAGCAAATCTTGCTCATTTTACAGTTGACTCTGCCCGAAAATTATTCTTTAAAAAAAGAAGCCAATTTACGGTACTTTAATATTTATTTTAACGTCGGAATTCGAGCAGGAGTAAATTAATAGAGGCCTTTTCAATTCAAATGAACTTTTTGGTATTTCAACATCTTACAAATTATTTCTAGGATCTTCCAGAGGTCAACATAAACGTGTCTGCATTTATTTCTAATTCCTATCAATAAAATCATATACTCTACGCCTTATTAATCTCTATTACTTTTATTTTACCACGTTTAGGTGATAATATAAGACTCTACCTCTACGTTTACCGACCCCCTTGCCTTTTTCATTTTGACCTTACTAAGCCTCGACTGAATGTCCAGATACTCTCCCCTAGACTGTCACAGAAAATCCTAAGGCTTGACCACTATTCTAGCAAATTCTGGCAATATTTCACGATTTATACAATACTTTTACGGATTTTGAGATATCTCTAGTTAATCAAGAGTCGCGGTAGCGACTCGACGCCAATATGTTATTACCACAAAATTCTCGATAAGGTCACTTTCTTGATCAGCTTGGTAAACTGATCGGTTATATTACCCACTTCATTTTATTTATGATCTCCTAGGTCCAGAGATGTACTCGCATCTCTGCTAGGTTTGTGGCTGAGGACCAATTCTCGAGACGTTCGAAGGATGGAGACGAACTAAACAAAAGGATGGTATTCTCTTTGGTATTCTGAAGATCGATATGACTTCCATATGTACATCTGACGATGCAGCGTAATCTTAAGTATCTAAATCGCGCATCACTACTTACACCGTTAAATTTAAACTGCAAATATTCCATATACGCATCTCACAACCTTAATAATAATCAACAGTGAAACCCGCTTCGTTATTCCTGTAATTTTTTCATGTTTGATGAGGACTTAATTTATAACAGATATAAATGACCACTTGGTATCAGAAACAGGGATATTACCTTATTAAAACAGGATTATTACCTTGTTAATTATAGATTGTCCGATAAAACGACAAAAGTACTAGCGAGAGAGAAATATTTTATAATCTTCGCATTTAGCAGATTTCTGTAGAAAAACCAAAGTAAATAATCGATTTATTTATTGAATACAAATTCATAGGCAGACATGGCTTGGCTAAACAAGCTCATTGGTCGAACAGAGCTACAGCAGTTTCGTTGAGAAGTGCATTCTCGAATCTTCGAAGAATCTGTGCATGTGTGTCAGTTTTACATGCCATCTTTATTATTCCAATTATCGTAGCGAGCAATAATGATATACTGTGAAAAAACTAAAAACTCAGTCGTAATTCATGTTATTCCGGCGTTCGATGTCTCTGATCTCAAGGATGTCCGTCTTCAGATGAAGTTTCATTATTTCGCGCCATATATCCATTCTGTGTTCCTCGTTTTCGATACCCAAACGTAACAAAATATTTTCGTTGATGCGCAGCAGAACTCGACCCGTTATATCGTGCTGAAATAATTGAGATTTAATAGTTGAGTTATCCGGGATAGTGCATTAATGTTAATATCTTCAGTTACAATCAGTCACTAGATGTATGAGTTCAAAAATATTTTCTTTTTTTTACAAAAAAAAATTGATGATTGTAGCATGAGAAAAGGAAAACAATGTTCAGTACTGTTTTGACTTTCCTCAAGTGCTCCAATCTTTTCTAGTAGTTCAACTAGAATACAGAGCAATACTTACATGTAAAAATTTCTCATGGTACAATTGGTAATAATCACTGCAGTGTCTTCGCAACCATTTTTGAACATCCAGGACATTCCACAGATAAACTGGACGTGGTCTTGCAGTTTTACTCTGAAAGACATCTGTTTTAGTAAGTATTGCAAGTGATTAACGAAAAACTTGCAAAGGACAACCTTGCTAATTGCTGCCTCATTGTTTTATACCCTAAACAAAGCTGCCTCTATGGAAAATATCTTGATGATAGGTGGCTTTCACATAAAGGAAATTTGAAGATTAAAAGGAGGAAGCAATTTGTAAGTTACATTTTGCATGCTTGTTTTTATATTGTATATATCAGCTGTACTTAAAATATCTTCAAACTACCCTTGATTAACAATTTTTTTTTTTTTTAATGGTTGAACTGATTCTTACAAAACTTTAACAAAAAATAAACTTTTCATAATTATTTACAGTACAAATTTGTACTGTTGTAAAATTACAACCACTTGATCAATTATTGCCAAATCCCATACCAAAAATCATTTAATCTTAGTCCATTTATGTAGAAAATTTCTGTGTGATATCGAGAGCCACAGCACAAACAACATTTTTTATAGGATTCAGAATACCATAAATTTGAACCTCATGACTGATTTATGCCAAATTCAATGTCAATCCTTGCTCACTAATACTCTATATATGATGCATTCTTCCTGAAAATTGCATAGTCAGACCCTGACTGACAGTTTTTTTTATAAAAAAAGTATTTTGATAAACAGG
Source organism: Perithous albicinctus (assembly GCA_964016905.1). Taxonomy (NCBI): domain Eukaryota; kingdom Metazoa; phylum Arthropoda; class Insecta; order Hymenoptera; family Ichneumonidae; genus Perithous; species Perithous albicinctus. The sequence continues at coordinate 14,539,680 of OZ024693.1, read as the reverse complement.
CATCACATCTTTTTTCAAAAATTTCTAAAAAAATATATTTTTTAGTTGCAGTTTAAAATTTTCAAAATTGTTCAAATTAAATTACACGAAAACATGACATTGGATATTTGCATATATAAGATTTTTTTTTTTTTCAAATCACTGCTGTGAGTATATATTTATATATAAAGAACTAATGCTGCTATGTGAGTAATCACTTGTTGATTAAAGCACCAGAGATTATAGAAACTCTTTTAATAATTTAACTGATTTGACAAGTCTAATGTACTTGAACCTCCCTAACGTCATATAACAAAATTTAAGAATAAAAACAACAAAATATTATACATTATGTAAATCATTTCAAACCGAACAAATCCAATCATAAACATTTCTGAACATCATTGTTCATTCCAAGATATTTGTTTAAAAAAAAATACACCAAAACTCAAATTTTCACAAAAATTTGTTCTGTCCAAAATATTGGTTAAAGGAGCAAACAGGTGTTTTCTTTTTCAAAATACTTAATAAAAAATAATAATTAGCAATTAACGGTATCTACCATTTACCTTTGGTTTGTTATAAGGACTAACTATTTCTTCGACCATTGTTCAATTTGACGATACTTTAATTTACCAGCCACTTTTTCGACTTCTTGAACAATAATCATAGGTGTTTATAAACACAAACATAACCACACTTTAAAAATTTTCCGAATCAAAGACTTATAGCTGGATTTTCATTGTTTAAGTCTTTGAAAAAGACAAGAAGTCAACATAATAGAGAAAATCTTAATAACTTAGAAAAATAAAATATGCTTCCGATAATACTACTGCAAATTGTTGAAATTGGTGGAATCTTATGCCAGATTTTGAAACGCGCGATCACGGTGCTAACACTCAATGACTCAATACTAGAGGTACTGCAGTCGCGCGTATGAAAACATGGCATGAGACGTTTACTCAAAGATGAGTAGCATTCTTCTCATCTCTGGTTTACTGAGTTTTTCCATCACCTCTGGGCCCCTATTCTCGAACCGTTTGCATGAGTTTTACATGCGACTGGTCAACGCTTTTTAAATGTAAAGTCGTATACGAGGATCCTTAGGGCAGATTCGAGAATTGGGCCTCAGGGGCCCAATCGGAAGCTTCAGCGCTTAGATCTTCCTTAAAAAGTAGGGGGTAAAATATCTCGCATTTTCGATGTTAGTATTGTTGTTGGTTATACGTTCGCTGATTGGCTGTAGGGGTACCGCAAGCCGTTCGTGTCATTCGACGAGCAGCTTCAGTCGTGTTGTTGTATTTTGACAGTTCACGGGCGCGTAGGGTTTAAAGTTTGGTTAAGGTTATTTCTTCCCAGTACCTTGCAAGTCCTGATCTTTCGGCACAGGCAGACTAAGAATGAGGCAGAGAAACCGTTGAAAAAATGTAAGTTAATCTTGGTGACTAAAAGTTTTTATGCGTAACGTTGTATGCATTGACCCAGTGTCACACACCCATAAGAAATCGTATTTCTGTTTCTATTTCTTTGCACTCACGCATCTTGCAGACACTAAGACCTGTGCGATCATTGGGGCGTTCAAGTTAAACTGATATGTTAATTTCAATGTACAATTTTGTCGTAAAATTAATGTACATTGACAGTAAAATTAATTTAAATTATAAAAGTCAAAGTACTTGTAAGGTTTTTAAATGCCGCAATTTGATTGTACATTTCACATTTGTGTATCAAATTCACAATATACCAGTTAATGCATAAAACTGTCCAATACCGTCACATTAAATTTCATGCAATTTTCATTACAATGGATGGGTGGTGAGAAAAATAGAAAAAGATATATATATAGGAAAGAAAATTCGTTGGTGCAGTTACAAAAAAAATGTAATAAAATAATGTAACACCAACACGGTAAGCGCGCGGAGTGCGCATACAAGCTAGTATTAGCATTAAAAAAGGAGAGTCGTAAAGGTTAAAATACTTTGTTTTGACAGGACCTCATTAAGAACGCAGGAAAAATGTTATTACGGACATAATTTGTTTTGCGTTAAGGATATTCTTACCAGAAACGAAAGGGGTCTGAGGCGGTAATAAGTTTGTTGATAGATCAAGAGTCGCGGTAACGACTCGACGCCAAGTCTTCATACATATTCAAATACAATCTGGCAGCGCGCAATTCGACGTTCATTATTTTAGCCGCTGTATTTCTTTAAATATTCTTTTTTCTTCCCTTCCCGCGTATTGTCTTAGTGCCTTATCGATTACTATTTTTTACGATAAATATCATTTTTGTAGTTGCATACAATTACTTTTAGAGGAAACGCTGAAGTACAGCATTATGATCAATTTAAGTATCGCGCCATTTAGATTGAACGCGGAGAAGACGTGAGGGCCTCAACGGTGTGACTAACCCGAAATCATTTTATTTTCCGACTTATAAGTTAATATATTTTTTCCTCAATATATTCGAGAAATTTCTACCTACACCATGTTAGAATTTCTCTCAGGTCGAACAGAAATTCACTGAGAAAATGGATTTATCCGCTAGTTTCCAACAGGTTGACCTATACCCCCCATGTTAAAATACTGAACTTTGTGAATTAATTACTGGAAAACTATAACGACAATAGTACATTCCAACACTACGGAGGAAAAACGTTTTTTTAGCGAGTGTCGGCTTGCAGTATGAGCCGAAAGCGAGTTCTACAAGAAGCTTGCGAAAAGTACACTTTTCTGCACGGAGGACTGAAATAGTACTTTTCGTTATAAGGATGAAAAAACTTTTTCTGACGAGTGTGAGTTTGTAGCACGAGCGGAAGACGAGAGTTGCAATCACACACTCAGAGATAAATAAAAAGAGGGAAAATCACTTTATATAAAATATATTTAAAAAAACAAATGTTTAGTTACAAATCAACGATACATATCATCAGTCCGTCGGTTGTTAGCCTTGTTCAATTGTGGCGATATTTGAGTGCCCTTGGAGCTGCAATTACGACTATTGATTATTTCGTCGATGCTCTGTTTGAGTTCCTCCATTTCCAGTATGTCGAGCGGTAGAGAGGTTTGTGTAGCCATTTCCCGGGCGCCTTTTTCCGCAGCATCTACATCAGGTTGCATAATTCGACACAATTCCGGACAGTATTCCGTCAAGCTCGACGCTAAGTCGCCTATGCAGGGTTTTCTGTACGTTTCTTTCGGTCCAGCCTCGTTTTCAGTATTCATATCACTGGCTTCCTGCAGCAAGTGTTTTAGAATAGTTTCGTCTTGTAGTATGCTCGAGAGCGAATATTTGCTCTTCGCTCCCTCTCTGCTACGTCTGCCACTCTCGTGACTGTAACTCTTGTTGCTCTTATTGCTAGTTTTGCTTCGACTTCGTTCCTGAGGTTCTTCCGGTTCAACCATTTTCGTTTCCTCGTCAGGCAGACTGTCCTCACTGTCGCTTCCACGATTGTCCTTCTCCGCTCTGCAAGTTTCAGCGTCCGCGCCTTTATTAGTCACGACTCTTGGCTCCTTTTCTTCGCTGCTGAGATTCTCATCGCTGCTATGATATGGAAATAAGAACGGCAGTAACAAATCCGCGTTCTTTCCCTCGAGTGCCTTAATGTCGATTCCTTTTCCGTCGAGACCGACATTCGCTGAGCGTCTTTTCTGTCCGATATTCGGTATACCCGCTATAGTCATCGTCGACAATATTTGAGTGCCCAACTGACTCTCCTGTGAAGTCGTGCTTCCACGACGAAACAATGGCCCAACTTTTGTTGACCGCGATTTACCGAAATCTCGCCTTCGTTTGTTGCGCCTGCTGCGCGAACCCGAAACCTTCCGCGTTGCTTTTATCTCTGCGTATTGCATTGAAATCTGCGAGTCCACGGAGTTTCTACGAGATTCCACGGAAACTTTACGCATGCTCATACTTATCTCCGAATCTACGGAGTTCCGACGGTAGCTCGAGACAGAACTAGCGTTCGCGCCAACTAGGGCTCCTCTTCGAGTCACAAGCTTTGGCAGAGCTGCTGCCCACGTTGAGCTAAAATCTTGCGAGGCCACCGAGTCCAGGTTAAAATTAAGACCAACTGGGTCCTCGTGAGTGTTGCGAAAACTTATCGACAAACGTCCGGCGTTGTTGAAAGTTTTTCTCTTTGCAAACGCCTGCGCTATTACTTTGTGCTTTTTCAATTTCACTGGCTCTTCGGGCTCGCTGTTAAAAGTCCTATTTAAGGGATGTAATTTTCGTTTTACTTTCTTTTGCTGTAAAATCATTTTTCTTGTACGCAGAGAAATCGTGGTAAATATCGTTAATTCGTGCAACTATTTGCGTATTTACACGAACTTTGACCTTCGTGTAGAGGAAGCTTTGTTTTCGTGAATATTTTTTTAGGTTTTTATTTTCATGCTAGGATACTCAAAACGACGTAAAACATCGGATAAGGGGTGTGCTGAAAAACTTTTTTTTAACGGTTACGCTCAAACTCACGTCAGCATCGACCAATTCATGTTGAATTTCTTACGTGATTGAACTAACATTAAGCGGAACTACGTACCAAATTTGGTAAAAATCAGTAAAGATGTTCAGAATTTATGGTTATTTGAATTTTTTATGTTTTAACCGCTTCTACTTTCAACAACTATATTTAACTAATACGAATAATATAAAGGACTAAGCATTCATGCAACTTTACTTTCTGAAATGTTATTAAAGCAAAAATGCGAAGAACCTAGTTTGCTTTCTTATTGTTATTCACTTTTTATAAAATTTACTCTATAAGGAAGTCAAAATCATTGAACCTTTAATAAAACAAATCAACCAAACTTTTAGTATTGTTACCTTAAATCTTCGGATTTTTTTTTCATAACGATAACAAAGCTTTCTCTGCGAGTCGACTAACATTTAACAGTTATCACTTAATAGATATCAGACCTACCACAATTCCTCTGATAGTGAAAATGAGTTGATTCTTACCGTCTAAAAAATCGCTTCCAGGTATCGACTGTAGAACCCGTCCACACCCAGGAGGACATCAAGACCCCAGCAAAAAACAATGAAAGCAGGTGCAACTGTAGATTTGCCACGCTCGGCCTGAATTGCATCTTACATTCGGACTCATCCGCGTATTTTGTAGTGATTGAACATCTGAAGGTATAAACAATTATAGTAAAAATCTTGCGACTTAAGAAGGTTTAGCGGTATAGTCACGTCAATCGAGAGCCGAGATTTCAAAAATGATTTGTACACATTTTTAAAAGGAAACTTGTATTAAAGCAAGTGAAACCAAATTTATGGATTTCTGCTTGAAGTTTAAATAATAGATAACAATGAATTCACAAAAAAAAATAACCCAATTTACACCAAAAACTTTAATTTTTTACGGAGATTTTTAGAAGTAATATTTATAATATCGATTCGATCTTGATAAAAGACAACTCATTATTCTTGTTAAATGATGTTTATAATTCACCGAGTTATTTGCTTCTCAATTAGGAGAAAAATTTAGTTATTTGTTTAAAATAAATGGTTGTATCTTTTAAACAATGATTATTATTTAAAATGTTTGCCGGTGAATTCATAGCGCATCCTTCAACAAACAAAATGAGCTCATACTTGTCAAGATGTAATAAAAATTACAATTTTGATTTCCATAAAACTGCGTAAAAATATGTCTCCGAAGTCTCTTGCCGTAAACTGACAACGAGTTATTTATGTGTAACGTAATTGTTATAGAGTGTATTAACTTTAATCAGGAATTCATCCATTCTGTTTCACGTGCTTGAAGATTAGAATCTTTTTGGAAATGTGTGTAAACAATTTTCGAAATCTTAATACTCATATGGCCTGACTGTACCGCCGAAGCACCCTTAATTATTTTAAGATTTGTGAAACCCAAAAAAAAAAAAAAAAAAAAAAAAAAAAAACAATGTGAGACAGAACTTGAGGTTAGTGAGTAGCTCTATCGCATACGTAAAAAAAGTTGTTAGAGTTATATATATAGAGACACTAAATTATTATCATCAGAGAAAAATGCTTAAATTTAAATATAATCAAATTATATATCAGTACTTGGCGAACTTATAAAATGCATTCAATCGTTTAAGTATTGAAATGTCATGTTATCATATTAACTCAATTTTTGTAGTTTTACCAATTTCTGCAGGATTGTTTGAAAACCAAAATGACCATATTATGCAAACGACTAAGGGTCACTCGATTTAATTTAAAACAAAAGATTTCGAGCTAGACTATATAATTACATTTGAAATTACCTTAAAACTGCTATAATTTCATCAATGTAACATATTAAGTTGTAAAACAAACAGGTAAAATGCGATGGCTCTTCAATGGCAATTCTTATTTGAGCCATCGCATTTCAGCCGAGTCTTATAGAGTCTTGAATCGGTCAGTAACGTACATATACATAGGTAAATGTACTCTTGATAATTCTTACATCATGTAATTCCTGAAACTTTGTTTCCACTTCCAGGAATGTTGAAATTCGTAGATGTGGCAGTAGAAAGTGACGATCGCCGCGATGAACGTTAGTATCGAGAATGATCCCATTCGCACAATCGTCTCGCGAATCTTCGAGCTTGCCCAGTCGGAGATGAGCTGCTGACTGCTTATCTTCAGATGAATCAATGTTATTAATGCTAGAAGGTAAAGAAGCTATTTTACTATGAGATTCCAAACAGAATTTAATTTTTCATGTTCACACGGAAAAAGATTATTACTAATAATTCAGCAGGCCGAAAGTTCTGACATTTAGATAAAAGTTGTGTCCATATTAGTAAAGTGAGCATTACTTGTGAGTGGTAGATATTTTCCGGTGTGAATCATCATTTTTACTCTGTATAGTATTCTACTACACATGATCGTTATATTTTTAAAATATTTTTATATTATTTTGGCGCAAAAGGGAATTAGTTATAGTTCGTTTGGTTGTTATAAAAGAAAAATAATCAAGGGTACTCATTTTTAGCATCCATTTTTCGGTACCTAAGTCCGTAACAGGATCCACCAATAATTTTTAAGCAAAATGCTGTGTGCATGTAAGACTTGTTAGTTCTTGTTTAAATCGTGCTTTTTCATTACATTTACTGATGAACTTCAATATTAAATTTAAATGAATACGTTAACTATGGTAGACATATTCAAAATGAAAGATTAAATTCAAATAACTTGTTTCTTTTATTCTCCATATTTTTCGAAGATCTAGTCATGGAAGTTGTGAAGTGATATACTAGTTTTGAAGATCATTTCATATTCTTTAAAATAACTTCTTCAAAAGCTCCGTAGTTTTCGAATTAATCGTCATTCAATGGCAAACACAAATATGTGCTTTGAGTGACTTTTCTATATATTACCCGATTAAGGATGTATGTATGTGATACGGCAATCGAAACACCTTAATTTTGTTGCGGTAACAGAAACTATCAATAACAAGAAACATGCGTGTGAAATTTCACGTCCATTCACTACATATTTGTAAAGTAATAAAGATTGCAATAGTTTAGTTTTTAACATGGGCTTTTATGGGACTACGCGAATGTATCTTGACGTGACGGTCTTTAATGGGTAAAAAAAAATATAAAACAAAATTTTAAGGTGATGTGACACATGTTTAAAAACTGCAGTCGGCATCGAAAACTGTAATGAAATCTACTCAAAGCCTGTTAATATTTTAGACAAAGGCAAATTAGGTTTCACTACGTCATAGGTAGACGAAGTTCTATAGAATTCTATTTTTGGCATCACGGTGCCCATTAGTATTCCAGCATATCGAAATTGCTTGAATTATAAATAATTATTTTAATCCGCGTACTTGTTAACTTTGGTGTTACTTACGCTGGTGCCTTGCAAATATGAAATGCAATCAAACATACGTACATTATTACGATTATTTCCAACGCGAAAATCAATGTGTGTTGTGAAAAAGAACTCACCTCTAGATAAGAAGTATCCTCCGACTATTAAAACCGCTAGGACAGGTCCAAGGAGAAACCAAGCTCTGACGTAGTGATTCGTGTAGCCGACGAAACAAATGCCCGTAACGCTGTTGCCATCGATTTCACCGAGGGCAATGATAGTCACGGTCAATACGAGGGGCAAGCACCAAGCGATAAGATGGAAATAGGCGCTTTTCTTGTCAATTCTGTCTTGAATCTTGCCGAGCGCTTGAAAGCTCTTGTGCCAAGCATAGGTAAGTATTACGAACCACACCATTGCTGACATTAGGGAATAATATACCATGACAAACACCACAACGCACCATATGCTTTCCCCACTGCAAGATTCTTTTTCGTTAATCAGTTGTACGAATTGCCTTTTTACTTTTTTCCTTCATTTATCATTTACTTACCTCGGTTCATTTATCCTCGGAGTTCCGTCCTTACGGCAAACTATCACGTCTCTGTTGCCGGGTGTGAATTGCAGTAGCCAACCAATACACGAAACCAAGAAGCAACAGTTTATGTAGAATATTACCAACGCCGGATACTTGTTAGCGCTTCGCCAATCTATCATAAATGTAACCTGGAAAGAAAAAAAACAGCTTTTATTGACTGCTAAACTTTTAAAAACTTTGTATATAGCTTCCTTATTATTTTACACCTTGCAAAAAATGCTCTCTATGAGGAATTATTCAATTTTAACTTCCTTCCAAAAAGGCAGCTTTGTGTAAGAAAAAGGTTTCAAACTAAATCCTGAAACCTGCACGATAAAATTTGGTGCACTTTTTTAACTATGGCTTTTTTGTTTTGTATTTAAAAATTCCGCAAGGAATACATGAAATTATTTGAATAAGGGTGGAAAAGTTCAGACACTATATTATAGATTCTTCGTTATAGAACGAAGGATAATGGGGTCTAGTGAATTATTTCCTTGGATCTATAAATTTGAGCTCACCACTGTGAATAAATTGAATGCTCCGCATATACCGGCGACCCATGCAATAAAGGAGTGAATTTGTTTTTGCTCGTCGTATGTGTATAAGGGATCGCTGCATTCGGTGCCGCATCCCTCCACACCCTCGAAAATAGCCAGAGTATTGTCAGTAGAAATAAGAGGCTTTAGACATCTTCCAGTCGTGTTAAATTTGAGCTCTCTTATTTCGCTCTTGCATAGTCGTGGAAAGAGCGTTGTGTTCTCACACCTAATAAAACTCGGCCATATTGTGTGATTAAAGAGTATTCGACAGGGTCCCGAGATCATCTTGCACATCTCTTGCGAAGGTAGTTCTACCTCGTTATCTATGCACTTGGGCATAAACAGTGAGCACAGAAAGGGTTGAACGACTGCCCAACACTTTGGAATATGCCTCAATCCTTGCAGTAACTTTAATCTTTCCTGTAAAACAAAAATACATTTATTATCGACATGATAGAATAAATATGTACCTTGAAAAAAGTGGCTAAAATGCGATGCCCCGAGTAAGGGAGCTTGCAGTGGTGTCTCGCCGGTCGTTAAGGTAGAGGTAAATGTGGAGTAACATTAACGAAAAGCACATACAACTGATTCTGAGGGAGTTTGACAAAAAATACAAACATAATCCAACATCCTAAGAAAATTAAAAAAAATTAAAGTTTAGAATGCAAAAATAAAAGTTAAATAATTCCTCGTAGAGGTTTCTTTGTAAAAGAAATGAATTTTACGGAAAAATATTCGGCTTCCCTTCCGTCCTTCATCGCTTTCATAAAAATATTCCGTCGCTGCCGTAATTATCATAGACATGGCACATATTGCCCCCTGCGCGCTTCGCGCGCCAACCCATCGTGGATTGATAATTGTAAATTTTCCTTTTGGAGTTTTGTAAATTTTGTAAATTTGAAATGTCAGGCCCTAGGGTCCCTTAAGCGACTTCGAAAAATTCAAGCCCAAGGGTTCCTTGAAGGCTTTGGTAAAATTGAGGAGCCCTTTTGACATGGAATGTCCTATATTTCCTACACAGCGTCGGCGGCGAGGTATTTTTATAATATAGAGAGATTGTACCCCCTTATCGTATAGCAAATATGTTGGGCTAAAAAACCAACAAGTTTTTGCTTAATAGCTTGATAATATTCTTCTATGAATATTCACCAATGAATGAACGATTCGTTACATTTGTCTATGTGCGTAATATGATTCTAGAATCAACAATAATATTTGTAATTAACGTTGGAGAATCGAAGAACAAATCAATTGGTTCGAATTACGTGGTATTGCACATTTTATAATACATTTCTTTTATTGCACCTTTAGCGAACATGTGTCTATCGAACCAAAAATTGATTAATCAAACTCCAAATGAATGAAAGCTGAAAAATGATCACAACTTGATGTGGAGTTAGACATGGTTAAAAATGAGTAATGAAGTAAGTAATCACACACAACAAAGCTTTCTTTACGGGGAAGCCAGATATTATATAATTGGACCTAGCATAACAGAATTTTTATGAATAAATGATAACAGCGGGGAAAAAACATCGCAACTAGAATTGCCGCCTTTTTACTTATTAAATTTTTAAAATACCAAGGTTTTTCGGGGACAGACCCCAAAACTGCCTTCACATATATAAAAAAAAAACCCAAAAGAATATATATATCCCCTCAAAAAACGGTTAGAATTTATGAAGTTACCCTAAATGTATTTAATCCTTTAACATCCTCCAATATGTACTTTCCATTGTGATTTGATTGTCTTTTCTTAAACCCCGTTCTTTTGTATAACAAGAGATCCTCAATGTATCTGTCACCGATCTTTGATATCTCTGGACGTTATTCCCGTTCTTTCAATAAAAATCTGCATTCTCTTTGCTCACACTTCTTCGCTCTGCGCTAACAAAAACACAATGTGTACAAAAACTTGAGACAAGCATATTTACATAAACAATCACCTATACTTAGTTGCAAAATAAATTGAAAACATCTGAAGCATGTTCTGTCAAGTTCATCTTGTTTTCTTATTACACTTAATGGAAATTTATGTACACATTGATTGTACTATAAACTAAAATCATATTCTTTCACGTCTCTTGATATACTAATGGCATAGTTCCAAAACTTCTTTTATAATCTTTCCGATAGTTACGGGACATTTTGATATTTCTAGGATGCAGCTGAAACGTTTCGTATAAGTAATAGATAGCTTAAGTACCTCCAAAACAGTATATATCCGGTTTTTTTTCAAGTAAGGTATCAATGAAAATATTATAAAATTTAGTCTTTATACTAAGGAAAAAATACAGTTGAATCAACAAAATCTGTGCTTTTTTGAACAAAAACTTTTTTGCCAATCATAATGTGGTCAACTGAAGCAAATAATTATTTGACGCAGATGTTTACTTTTATCAGCTAAAGATTTATTTGAACGTATTCAACCGCAGAGTTTGTTGACTCAACTGTATTCTTTTCTAAGTGCATTCATTCTTTTTCTTTGCAGCCGAGTGTAATTGAATACATAGCCCTAACTATCAAAATAATAAGAACCGCATGGCATTTTTTTTAGGCTACCTGTTCACTTTCTTTTATTTATTTTTCGATCCTTTGATTTTATTTACTTTATATACTATCTACAAATTGATAGAAACCAAAAAGTTATGTTTTTCCATTATCTAATTTTGCGTAAAATATTTTTGAAAAATTTCAAATTTTTTCGGCACAAATTTCAACATCCATGATGCCATTTGTTTTACACGCTCTGAATATACTGCCAACCCTATAAAATCTACAGTAAAATAAAAGATATCGCATTGAAAGAAAAAAAAATATATCCATTTCCTTTTGGGTAAAAATGGCTTTTTTGGTAACATCAAAAATATAATACATTTTGCATTAAATAGTCCAGGGAAAAATATAACTTTTTGTTTCTACCTTTTTTTTACCGGACTTTAATCTTCCATGATATACGGACTTGAAAAGAAAACTCGTTTCTGCAACGAGTGAATTAAAAAATCTGAAACATTTCACAGAGGTAGTACTAATATATGGCCAACTATCAAACGGATCCGAGAGGGTAGAGAAAAAAGTGGCCGAATTGGTGGAGAATGCCTCATATATATGATTTTATATAATTATTTTTTCAGAGTTTTAAGTTTTTTTTTCTGAGTGAAGAGAGAAACTGCTGAACTCTAAAGCTCCGGAAGTTTCCGAAATTTCTCGGGTTCTTTTGCGTTGAATGTAAAGTCCCGAAGAGGCCCGATGATTTACAACTCTTATTATTCTTGGAAACGGTAAAATTTCTGTCGTACCAATTGGTACTACAGTAGCCTCCCTTGGAGTTTGAAGGTACTGTACCTGAGTTAGCAGCAGGTAAGCGACCCTTTCAACATGCGCTTTCCAGTAGTTGATGATTCAAGGAGCATTCGACATCTTATTTTTAGTCAATGCAGCAGAAAAGTATAATGTTTTGTCTTGAGACACGACTGGCAATTTAAATTATACCTGAATCATATGCTGCGTTGTGTGACCAGGAATAAGGTCCATAGTCGTTGTTGTATATGGTAAAACCGTGCCCATGCACGTATTGCTTTGCATTTGAATGCATTTCGCCGGTATCCTGCAGTCCAACGAATCGGTCGGAAGCTCACCCACGGGATATCTGTCCAGCAGATAACTGGGATCTTTCATTCTGTGCCTGTGGCTCAGATCCAACTCTTTTCTAGTCTCATTCTCTCCATTCGAATTAGCTCCAAAGCTATGGCTCAGCTCAGACCTAGCTCCATGATAGCAGAGGAGCAGACAGAACAAGCCCAGCTTCATCTGTATTGAAAGAATTAAAAAGAAAATCAAAATCGTCAATATTCTTCTACACCCTCTCCTAATTATAAATAAATACGATAATCGCGAAATTAGGCAATTATTATTCAAGCGGCATCGCTGACTCTCTTGACCTTCGGCAATTTTTAGATACGACACGCGTATCATACGAATATCGAATGAGACTCGCAAACAATAAACACATAGACCACGTTTAAACACCCGGATAAAATGATCGGATACATTTTTTTTCCCAAGAATTCTCTTCAGCTTATAGAACTTGTAAATATGTTACAAGTTACGATACGAACAAGAAAGTTTAACAGGTAAGCAACGCCGAAGAAGCAGCACCAAGAAGGCTCGTACTGCTCGTAGACTCGAAAAAAAATGAAACAAATTGACTTTATATATAAAACTCAAGAACTATTTATACACTGGACATAGCTGATTGCCTTTGGATTGCTAAATGATACCCATCATTTTTTTTCCGACCGATAACATTAAACCGCGTTTTCTCGAAATATCGTTCTTGTGGTTTTTCCAAATTCACGGGAAAAATAGCAAAAAAAAACTACCCGAACCAAAGTTTATTCTTTCGATTATTGCAAACCATTCTAAATGGACTGAAAAAAATTGTAAAAACATTATTAAAAAAAATTCTATTGCATTAACAAAGCTAAGTTTTTTTTTAAATCGCCCCTTTTTCGATTAAGCACGAACATTAATATGATTTTACACTTTTTTCTGGATTTTATCGGCTGTAAAAATACATTTAAGTTAAAAATATTCCAAGTTTATTTGCTTTAGAAAAAAATTACGGGCTCCATTTTGTCCGCCAATTCGAGAATCCAGCGGCGAGGCGCTTCGTTTTTTCGACGACTTCATGATACTTTCTTTTTATTGTTCTTAAAATATTTTTCCAAATTAACCCGGAGGTTTCGAAAAATTTACCTTCTTTTCTTTTTTTTTTTTAAGTTGCCGAGAATCACCTTATTTAGCATTCTGGATCAGACTGGATCACTGCCTTAATAATAACAACAATAATAATACTAATAATAAAAATAATATTGACTGAATGTAAAGGATCACATTTTAAGGCTATGGACAAAATATAAACACTTCAAAGGATTCTACTCCGAATAAATATGATTACTAAACCGTAAAAATTAATTCTCTCATGCAAAAAAGAAATTCAACTTTTTCCGCTCTTTTGAAATATTCGTTTGAAAGTTCGCCATTAAATTGACCTTTTCTTTAGATATGCCGCGAGTTCGATCCGAACATCGATAAAGCTCGATTAAAGCTCTATAAATACACAAATAAAATTTTACATCGGGAAAAAAAATAAAATACATTATTTTTATGCAGAATTTCTCACGATTCTTGAGAATTTGTATGACCATTCCAGGAATGAATGCGAATATAAAGGAGCGCAAAAATAAATTAGTAATTAAAGCTGCACTAGCAAAAAGAAATACCTATTTTAATAGAAAACTAATCACATTTTGGTGAAAAGAATATCGATGAAGCCTTACAAACGATAAACGCACATACCAAATTTTACACTGGCAAAAATAAAATAAAATACTTTTTTTTTTTTAATTTCCAAAAATCGTCTTGTCTTTTACAACTTATCGATCTATTTTCCCCTATGATACAAATATGTATAATATATACAAAGTGGCGAATTTTCCACCGAAGTGGAAAATTTCCGAACTCCACGAATATAACACGATTATCGATAAATCTCGAAAATAATAAACTCGCAGAGTAACTTTTACCGCGAAACAAATGAATTTTTCAAAAATTCTCTTGCACTTTAAGAATTTCTAGGTCTAATAATATTTCTAGGAAAAATAATATAAGCGTAATATAAAAAAACAGCAAACGGAAAAGAATGGATTTTTGTCGAAAAAATGGGCACTTTATTGATGATTAAAAATATAGCGAAAAATGAATGACTGTTCGTTGACAGTTGTGTCGCTCTATACTTTCTGTTTTGTTTTAATTCGTTTTATGCGATACGGTGTGAAGTTGGCACGTGGTTGAATGATAAACAAAGCAGGGGCAATAGCCTCGTGAAAGTAGTGCAGTACCTTGAGAAGTGTGTGAATCTCGTGGTTTGGTAAAGATTTAGCCGGTATTGAAGTTGATCTAGCGAAGCGCACATCGGAGCGTCTCCTTGCTGGTTCCTTGGAACAAAGCGTCACATATCCTCTGATAACCGTAGCTGCCGCATCGCATCCCGCTTACGGACTGCCGAGACCACACACACGTTCCTTGATGCCGGGCCACCCACGATGCACTTGCATCCCTCCTTCCAGGACTACTCAATGGATGAAATTGCTGACATTCGGTATTTCTCGAATAGACCGTAGGAGGCGCCACAATCCAGTAGAAATTTCGGCTTGCCGTCACCTTCCTTATTGGCCAAGTCGTCTTCAGATAATTCCCGCGAAAAATACGAATGTTTATAGGACCGAAGGCTTAGTAGTAGCTCAATGGATGAAACATCGACAGGGCCTAATTACCGAATTTTCCAATTTTCCAAATCTCATGACCCTGAACAACCCTGAACCTTCGCGAGCGATCTGGCAACGCAGTTGGAGCCGTGATTGAGCGCCATCATTGATGCGTCAGCGCCATCTTGAAAGAAAGGGCATAACAACCCGTGATATAAACAATAGCTACGTCTTTCAAAATAATAATATAGGATCATTTTGAAATATGAGAGAAACGTCAAAACGCATTGGCCGATGTAGTATTGGCAGGAATAAAGCAGAGATGAGTAGGGAATAAAGGGCAATACTCGTTTCTATTTTATTCTATACTCTATTTTATTGTCTTTATACATAGTACCTCAAGTGAGTTATGCGAATTGTATTAGTAATGTGAATTAGTATCACGATAATAAGACCGGCATTAACCAGAATCAAACACTTTTGAATATTGCGCGAATCGCCGACGAGTGTACAAGCACAGCTGACGATGTTACAGCGTTGCCAGCTATAAGATCGCGATAATTTTCATATACTGAACTTCTTCCCGCACCTTTAGATAATATTTTCTCGCGAAAGATTTAGATGAGGTCCGCTTTAACCGCGATAATTCATCTCCGAAGTTCAGTGAATTTTTTGGCTACTTTACGTTTCAGATCTGAAGATGATTAACATGAGGAATCTGCAATTGAATTTCAGACTGGAGCTTTTTCTACATGAGTCTGTACTTATATTTTGTTTTTTTTTTTTACATGACAATTAGTCATTAAAAGCTCGATAACCGAGCCTCAGCTTTTTTTAACACGATCTTACGTGGTGACATCGCAGTATAACAAAAATTTAATAATTTCTGAAGTCTACGGTCTTATGCTCGCAATACCTTTTAACAGAAGTTTCCGGCGAACGAATACTATCTCGGAAACATGAAGACATGCTCGCAAGGATGCACAGCCCGGCATTCTGCTACGCAAAGCTCGGGGATGGAGGATCCAATCGAATACACTTACGCCCACGGGACTATACTTACGCCTAAATTAGTTGTTATAACAACCGAGGGATGGCGCTATCGAGTTGTTACATACGCGTTGTAAGACGAGGAGGATCGAAGCCCCGAACAGTAGATGGCAAATAAAAATCTAGAACATATGAAAAACTTCGACGTGCTCATTTTATGATAGAAATATTTAAAGAAAATGCTGCGCTCAATGGCTATATGATGATAAGGTGAAGGTTTTTCGTTGGCCGTATAAATTTAATTATATTTTTTTTGCAGAAATGGGCGATGAAGCAAGCTGCTTTAAATATTTTTATCATGAAATGAATACATCGAAATCTACCATACATTATACATTTTTACGATCATCTTTGGTATTTACATCTTCCTCGTCCTACCCGGTAATACCGTACGGTTAATGACCCCGGATTTTTGTCAGTCCCGTTTAAAATGTTCATTGTTCGCTTATATACTCTGCTTCTCTACCATGTTAATGTCGTGTTAACTATCTTTCTAGTTATATCAATCTCGCGTTTATTTTGTTAATGAAAGAACCACCTTAAGCCGGTCGTCCATCGTACTGATCAAGATCATAGTGCTTATAAGATTAGTGTTATTAGCTCTCATCTCTGTTATTAGTATATGCATTGTTTTCCAGTTTATTCGGCGGTTAGGCTTTTTCTTCTTCTTCTTTTCCTTGGCCCCTGGCTATCGCCATCTATTGACGGCATGTGCCACCGGCGGTTAGGCTCGGTTGATGTTTCATCGGATGAGCTATTGAGATTTATGCCTTTCGTATTTTTCGTGGGAATCATCTGGGGTGGATTCCTGAGTTTACAACACGACACGACACGACTTGCCCCAGCCAATCACGGATTCAGCATTGCTTTAATTGTCTCGATCTAACCGAATGCTTTATCCTTGATTGGCCGGCGCAAGTCGTGTCGTGTTGTATCGTAAACTCAAGATCTCACCCCTGAAGACGCCTTTTGGCCTATCGCTGGAAAGGTATAACGGCAAACCCACCTTTCCCCCATCGGTGAGTCTGGGAAACTTTGAATCTAGAGACGCAGCAGCGTCACGTCATCAAGTACTTATGATGTCCAAGACCCTGCGATGTGCCTCGAAAAATTCCATCTTAAAAATTGACTGAAATAATCGTCAATATGGCAAAATTTTGCCCCGCGATGTAGTGACCGTATATTATTCATAATATACGTTCACTACATCGATACTATAGATTATAATATAGTTATAAGATACATAAATCTAAAAGTAAAAATCGTATATAATTTTGTTTAATTACAAGACAGAAAGATAGAGCACTAAATATTGAAGATTTGTTTCATTTGAGAGTGTATAACGAGATATTAATTTCTAGAAAATATGGTGTGGCAGTGACTTCCCCTACCATTTTCAAAATTTAGAAATCTATTTTCTTCCAAATAACTCGACAAATTGGGTTCAAGTTTTGAGAGAATATGCGGAATTATGAAAAACAATGGGCTGAGCTTCTAGCTCTCTCTTTTTTAAGAGAGTCGAAAAATTAAAACTGAAATTATGTGCGAGAGAGACAGACCTATAGGCATTTAGTATTGCGCGAAATTTCCACACGTGTATCATCGCCCGTTAATGATTACAAGAGAGAACAAAAATAATACTCTAAATAAAGAAAAAGTGCGCACCTATAAAGTTAGAGTGAGAGCGACTAATATATCGATATGACGATTATATAGAATTTACGGTAAACGGATTTTAAATCACAATAGTATAATTAATAAGACAGATGTTTGGCGAATGGAATTAGCTGTCTGCGCAGTTTGGACAATATCGGACGGCGCGCGCATCGCGCGTCTCGAGCCAATAAATGTCTCGTGCGCGATTTCTTCTGTCAGATGCAAAAGTCCGTCAGGCGTGGACGTGAAACTGTGAAAATGACGTTCGTCGCAAAAGCCGATATGCGATCGTAATAATCTTCTTGAAAATTTCTGCGGAGTTACGAGTGCTCCAGAACCCAAAGCAAATTGTTGTAAAACATAAAAGCTTTATCGCTGAGTTTTTTCCGGTAGGTTGACGGTCTGATCCTGTAGCAGGAAGTATGATAATGACCCCTATGGTTGATTAGCTAGCTGGAGCTGCTGCCTGTTGTTGATAATGATACCTCGCTCTAATATATGTTAAGCCTCGTAAAAACGAGGCCCGCAGTGTTTCCTGGCAGTGCGTCTGTTATGCAAATGAATAATAGCCGTTGCGAAGAAGGTTCTCGTTCGGGAATAATCATCTCTACAGTGACACATGCTATCGTCGAGTTAACGTAACCTATCCGTTTCGTTAGCTGTGCTTTTTCGGGGCATATTCGTGCATTCCAAAAGATCATTCCAACCACGAAGGTAAGGAGCGCTTCAATTAATTCAGTCTATCAAACTGGACATTCACGTTTTCACTTGAAATCCAAAAAATTCATCATCTCTTATCTAGTTTTGTTTCCTCTATCGACAGCCAATACAACTGAGATGCATCAATGGTGGCATTACATTGTAATTGATAATAGAAGTCACGGGTAACTTGCACTTAAGCTACAGCACTGTACTTCAGTCAAATGTGTGCTACATTTTTATAATGCTTTTATAAAACTTGAGTCGATAAACTGAATGTAATGGAGGTTGATTTCTATTTGAGCATGTATTCTTAACCTAAGGAAACATTCAAAACTATTGATTTGCTAATTAACTAATAAACACAAATTTCCATGGAAGTGGGTTTAAATTTTTTTTTTTAATTTTCTTTAGTACACCGCAGCTCATTTAATTCCTAAAAAGTTGCTCCGCAAATTTCTTGTCTACCCATTTTTTGTACTGCTAGTTGTTTTTTAATTAGAGCCATTTGTTTAAGGGGAATTTTTGTTTGACATTTAAACAATGTGCTGTAATTTTCAAACAGTTAACATTACAAAAAAATATGTGGTAAATTTGTACAGGAATTTTTATTGGGAATAAAATGACTTGTGGACCTTTAAAATCGATAACAAAATTGTGGATTATTCACAGAAAAAAATGCATCAAAAGTGCAGCTACATGGAAAAATGTATTTATTATTTTATGTTTTTTACAAATAAATAGTTTTTAATATTTCTCTATGTTAATAATTGATGCTGAAATAGAAATCAATCTATACTAACGTCAGTTGTTCCACTCAACTTTTATGAAACCATTCTTAAAATTTAGCACTTGGGGAATTAAAGTGTGGCGCTGAAGCTTGAAATGTACCTTGATCCTAAATTGTAACAGAAAAAAGTTGCAAAGTAGAACACAGTTTACACATTGCTTCGAGAAAGTTTATTTATTATTGTTGGCTTCCTTATAAAGGAAGATGTGTAAAAATTGGAGATTAATGAGGAAGCAATATCTCTTGGTAGTTATGGGTGCAACAACGCAAAAAAATAACCGCTGATGCTATTCAAGTTATATACAAAATTTTGGATCGGTTGCTTAATTCGTTTTTGAGTTACAGCGTTTTCAAAAAAATTACAAAAATGCAAATTGCTATAAAATCTTAACTACTTTGTTGATTTTTCTGAAACACAGCACTATTTATTAATACACTTAATTCAAGTTTTATGCAAAAATTTAGATCAGTTGCTTGAACGGTTCTTGAGTTATAGTATTAAAAAGAAAAATGGAAAAACGTAAATATTCATAACTTTTGAATCTCTCAACCGATTCGAGGCAAATTCTCTACCAAACAACCTTAGTGGTAATTTGACTCGCATGCAAAATTTCATGAAATAAAAATACATGAAAAAAATAAGTTTTTAAATAAAGTTTTTTCTTGTGAGCCATGAAAAATGCTCATTTTCGTTTTTTCAGAGTTGTCGTTACGATTAATCAACCCTAAGATATTACAGATTAAATAAAAAAATGAAAAAATTGGCATATTACGACAGGAAATTTGTTTTCATTTGAAATTTGGAGTATCTATTGGAATCACTGAAACTGATTTTTAGAACTTTTTTTCTGTGACTAAATTGATATAAATTGAATGCCTTATATTTGGGCCAAAACACGTCAAGTTGGCCACCCCAATTTTTCATGTCAACAAAATGTTCTCACATTTCTTCAGGATGTTGGTCTAGTTGAAGAAAAAACGTAGGAATTTTTTCAGATTTTTTTATTCCATATTCCACCCATTGAAAATTGCTGAAAATAATCATTGTTTATTTTCTAACGCCAATACTACGACTCGCAAAAAAAAATCGTGACAAAATCAAATTTTAGATTTTCAGCGTACTTTCCAACAACATTTTTTGTAAAATTCTCCGATTTCATTTTATGCTATTTTTCAATTAAATGAATTTGCCACTTTTTTCCTCTCCGAAACGGCATTTACGATTTAGTAAAAAATTTCACATTTTGTTCGTTGAAATGCCTAGAATCTTAGAAAAAATTGGCGAGATGGGCGGCAATTTCGCTCCAGAGTTACAGCCCTTCGAACGATCAAACATCGCGGTAATCTAATACCAAAAACAAGAATCACATAATAAAAAAATGTAATGCGGTCTTTAGAATATTTTCCATAGACATTATCAACACTCCTGAACGTAGAGAGCAATTACACATTAGATTACCCCGATGTTCCATCGTTCGAAGAGCTGTAACTCTGGGGCGAAATTGCCGCCCATCTCGCCAATTTTTTCTAAGATTCTAGATATTTCAATGAACAAAACGTGAAAATTTCATCTAAAAATTAGATGTTTGGCTACTATTTAATCAGTGATAAAAAACGCACAATTCAAAATTAAAGACTAGGTTTAATGTTTTTTTTTTGTTTTTTTTCCAGTTTCCTCATGCAACATCGCTTAAAGATCCAGTTTTGAAATTTGCTATACTTAGCAAATTTTTAAATTACGCTTTGTACCTTTCAGTACAAAAATTTGTACTGAAAGGTACAAAGATTTCGAGCGGTACCTGACTATACCGCTAACGTCTTAATTTATGCATCTTCGGAATCTGACAAATTTAAGGTCGTTCTTGCATTTAGGTCAAATGTAGATAAAGGGACAAATGTGGTATCAAATTGAAGATTGGAGTTCTTAGAACGTGTCTGAATTATTTCTAATTTTTTTACCGTTCGGTTTCGTAGATATATGTCTGTAAAAATTGCCAATTTTATACGGTGAGCAAAAGAAAATTAGAGCAAGATATTGCGTTCACATCATAAGTTGATACTTGCAGACTAGATTAAACAATAAAAACCGGCTTCATTGGCGGATTAGACGATGGCGAGTATTCTAATCCAGTATCAGGCCGATTGGCCGTGACGTTTAAAAGATATTGTGAAATCTGTGATACATTTTCGGATAATTTCAACACGACAAGAGAGTCATGGCGGCTACCGTTTCACTTGAGTGAAACTTACCATTTCTCAAACTTGAATGTAGGTACAACGGATGCCATGAAAAAATTGTATACTATTTTTGAGAAGCTGTATTAACCATTGACGATTTATTAAAATACAAGTAACTAAGTGCGTTTTATAATATTGGCTACTAAAATCGCGGAGTTGCCAAGTTGTGCTTCTTCGTAAAAACATATGGCTCCAACTGTACTCAAATTCACGACTTCATACCGATAATTTTTATTTTATAATTACGGTCGAAGGAAGAAAAAAGGTTGAGAATAATTCGTTTCAGCCGGTAATTAATGTTAACTACATAATAAATTGTATTTGTACATAAAAGCGATAGCTGATGTTGTGACTTAAAAGTAATGCAAGAAATACCTTATTATATTTTTCAGTCATCATGCTTGGGATCCAACGTCTAGGCTCATTTGTCCTCCTATTCGGAAGCTGCCTAGCAGTTTACACAGACTGGGATTCAAACTGGCAGTGCCCAGGATTGTTTCCAAAGGTCTTGAAAAGTTTCACTCCATTGGGCAATCTGACTTACGGTGTTATGTTCACCGAACAGGCACATTTGAATGGAATAAAACAATGTGTGTTGGGATGCTGCACAGTGCCATTGTGTAATGTGGCTCTGATGCACAACAGTACCTGCTTTCATGTGCATTGCACCTCTTCGAAGATGTGCGCTCCGCTGTACAGGCCGGAACTCGATGGTCCTGATCCGCCCAGAATGGTGCTGGTGAAACCTGTTGAGGAAGATGAAAATTGGACTGATTTGCTAGATCAATTACGGGAAGATTCGGGGTAAATAAATATTTTTCTATTGAAAAAATCCTCCTACATTTATATTTATAACTTGGACATTAGTCCATGTTCGTTCCCTGTACATTCTCCAAACCAGAGCTGGACGCCCTGCATTTCTTTAAATTCATTCTATTTGTTTTTTTCTACCATCAATTTGTTTTATGTTAATTGTTTTGTCACATGTTCTATATTATTGGCAGTGGAATATCAAGAAATGTTATTGAGAACACCAAGAAAAAGCGTATTTAATGAAATTTAATATAAAAAAGTAGTACTTGGCATATTGCGTCCTAATTTATTCCCCTGTGTACAAAGCTGCCTCTATTAGAAAGTATGTTTATCGATTTTGGCTTCATCACAGAAGAAGCTTTCCTCTAATGACGAGGTCTAACAGTGAAATGAAATGCATACATTTTTTTGTTTAATTTATAATTTTGAAACTGTTTTCATGCCACGCGGTGCGAGAAGGTTTTCTCAACTCGTGTGATTGCAACAGACGTCTTCAACTCGCCCTGCAAACGTCTCAACTCAACTCGTCAAGAAAAAGTTTAATCGCACTCGTATCGTTATATACTATTTTCGATACAAAATACAATAGCAATAAAACGTAGTCATAACTGCACATACTTTGAAAGTTTTAGTACGATGGCTTAAAACTTGGTCTAGTTAGCGTGTTTATATAGTTTTTCATTACAAAAAACTTATATTAAATATTCATATTACATTTTTGTGATAATTTGGAATTGTATACATTTTACCAGGATATTCGGGTAGTGAGTGTTCTACTTACGTGTTATATTTCAACTCAATACATTGAGCCCTTCTTGAGTTAGAAGACTTAATAAAATGCGTATATTTATGTATATAACTTGAAATTTGCTGAAGTAAAGTGTTTACGGCATTCTGCATTTAACAAATCAAACTCTAATAAAATCTTAATGAGAGATTTAAGTGGAGTCTTGAGCTATAGAAGGGTAGCAACCGCTCTTCCAGCGTCAAATTTCAGTCAGTTTATCCAAAACGTTCTCTAGTTATATGAGATACATTTTTTCGTCGTGGCCCCAACACACACACACACACACACACACACACACACACACACACGCACGCACGCACGCACGCACACACACACACACACACACACACACACACACACACACACACACACACACACACACACACACACACACACACACACAGCCATTTACACAACGGCCATTTTTTGTAGATCATTTTTTTGCACATTTCATACCGTTTAGAGTACTTTAACATGAAAAACTCGGAACAAAATGTCCCAAAAACTATCTGGTTCCTCTGTAAGAAAGTAAAAAGTCAGGAAAAGGACGAAAACCGTTTCATTTTTGTTTCCAACAAAATATTTAAATATTTTACTGCCAATAGGATAGAGCATATGTAAAAAACCTCATTATAAAAAATACTCATTAATATTGCACAAATTGTGAAAGAAACGAATAAATAGTGTGAATTGAAAAGAAATGGTAGGATCTCAATTCTGTTGTGAATAGTAGTTTTATAGTAAAATCTGTAAATATCTATAATATCAAAGAAACTAAAATTATTAACTTTTATTGAAAAAAATCTTTTTTTAGAAGGTAATTTAATTTTGGTTAATTCTTAAACAGCTAAAACAAAATAGTGATTTTACACAACTTTTGTTACGTGAAATCTCCAATAGAGTCATAGATAGAAGTCGTGACTAATAACCAACTAATAAATGATTCTCCTATTTTGGGAAGATATTTGTATGAAAAACGGAATGTATTTTTATACAAATTTTCTGATACTGAAGTCAAATAAACCTTAATGTGAACTTATTATAAGCAATCAAACGTCTTTTTTAGATCTTCACAATTGGAATCTGATTCACACGAGCCCACGGTGCTATTTCGATCTAATCGCATCACTTGTGTCGACGGTTCGACTGATTGTCCACAGAATGAAATTTGCATTACGAGTGATGAGACTCATGACGCGGGAATCTGCCAATGCGCAATTGGTTTCAAGCGGAATGATGCAGGTGCGTTAATTAAGTAACTAATAATTACCCAAAAATATAATTACTTACTTAGACTCTCTGTAAGTGGACGTTTTTTCAGTGTACACCAAGGTGGTTTATTTTGAGATTCATTTTTTTTGTTTGGTATCCCAACTCAAGAAATAGTGTCCAATACTTTTAAACAATCCTCCTAAATCATCAGTGCGTTAATAGTACATTGTGTGATTGTGTGCGAAGTAGGTGATTCAAGGCGATTGTAAAGTTTGAATCACAGGAGTCAAGAATCACCTCCGCGTATTCATCCTACTTACTATTTTTTTTAACTTAAAGTCAGAATTTTAATATGTCAACTTAGGGGAACTTAGGGGAATTCGGTTTTCGTAAAAACTAGTATAGATTTATAAATAATTCTCTTGTTAAAAAGAGATCAAGAGACACGGTAGCGTCTCGACGCCAAGTATTAAACAAAAGTTAAATTGAAAATGTCCCTCTGCTCTGAACTGTCTAACGTCAGACCGCCTGAGGCGCTACCGTTACTCTTATTATCCGGGGAATTCGCTGCTACTGGGTTCTTTCGACCTCCTACTCGACTTAAGGTTGTTATAAAGGTACTGGTAAGTCGTTGAACAACTGTATGTGGAATATCATAAAAAGACGTATACAGGCTAAAAAATATATCTACAATATTCAGTTGTATATACAACGATGCATCACGCTACAAAGTAATAGATATATACTGCAGAAATAGGATTTTACTATGTTTTTCTGTCCTTTAAAATGCTGATTTGACTCTTATTCCTCTTGACGATAAGTGTTAGGTACGAAAAACTTAATTAGGAAGAACGGTACATGCGTGACATACATACAGTTTCGTGTTCGCAAAATAAATTACAATGGAATTGGTAATCATTTTTGTTGAGAGGTACATCGGTTTATATCGGAAAATACATTTTTAGTTTGAGTATGATTGTGGCATCGGCTTTCTAAAAATGCGGGCACACGCGGATTTTTTCATTATTCTGTAAAGCTCAGACTCCAATGTATACGAAAAGTACAAATTTACCATGGTACATTCCTGTAATTCTTATTTAAACAATTTAAAAAAATCCCGTATTTACATGACGTAGTGCACCATTAATGGAAATTCTAGAATAATTTAACTAAAATTGGTTTTATTATTTGTTTTATTTTTCTTCGCGTTGATGTAACAGTTGAAATGGGAGCTAAAAATCGAACAATCTGTAATGTGTACTCCGAAAAAATTGTAGATATATGTATGCGAATGGATCTGCCGCATTCTATGGGAGTCGCATCAACAATGAATCAACAATCGCAGACAACTTCGATAAAGCCACCATTGAAACAGCTTGTAGTTTCGGTCGTATCGAAAGAGGTCAGATTGCCGGAGAACGAAGTGATTCTTTCGGCGTTCACAGTTCCGGCTGAGCAAGGCGGCGAGCATTACAATTACGCATGGAGTCTTCTCAGTCAACCGGATGGACACACTGGTACGATGACGGATCAGAACCGGATGACGGTAAAACTGAGCAATCTATCCGAGGGCCTTTACAAATTTCGCGTAGCCGTAACCAGTCCCAACTCTTATGGAGAAGCATACGCGAACGTCAGTGTCTTACCACGTGAGTATTTTATTACTTCACTTTATTGAGTGAACCGATACACCGAAAAACATGAAAATTAAATGGTGCAGCAGTTGCAAATATAAAAGCTTTTACATTAATGAAAATTACAACTGTGCAAACACAAAAAAAAATTAAGCATTTTTATAAGTGCCAGTTCTCTTTGTAAAAAGACGGTTCGGTTCGACTGTAGGAATTTCCATTCAAAAATCTTTTACAGAAGTTACAAGGAAAGTTGGTAACAAAACTGACTATGCAGAGAAAAATGTACATCAAAAGTCGGCATATTTTCAGGGAAAGATATTCAAATAAAAATTCCTATGCTCGGACCAGAATGCACTTGATTAAAGACGATTAAGACAACGGAAGCTACCATGTGTTGCTTAGATAGATCCAAAGCTACGATAAACGGAGTAAAACATAAGTATTGGGAAATGAGCTTGAAAGATTGACATAGAATCATTTTTCTCATTAAATAATTTTTTACGGCTTGTGTAAGCGTATATATTTTTTCACTTTCTTACTGTTATATCTTGTTACTTTTTATCGCTCCAAATTGCATTTATTTAGTAACATTGATTGTGAAAATTTTGTTTTTTTAATCATTCAAATTCTTAGATTATTCAACTTTAAAAAAATCAAATTTAACTCCCTGGATTTGGGTGTATGCAGTACATGAAATATAGAATCGAAATTCCTCTTCTAAATAGTTAGTTGCGAGATTTAATCGAAATATATCGCAATGCGATATTCTCATTCTTAGCGTTCTATAAGTCCTGTGATCGGGACAAAATTCATGTATCGACATTTTCTGTTTATGTCAAATTTGACGCAAAGAGATGTTGACGATGACTTTATAAAAAGCAATCTTTTCGGATTAGTATTAAACATTCGATGATCCTGTTTGATCAACTTGCAAAATGTCAGGTCGTTTATTCTTTGTTGCATTACATCTTTGTTGTATTCTCACTAAATTCAGTATCAAGCATTGACACATTCTATTAAAGCTTTATGATGTGTAACTCACAACAACTGTACAAGGTTTTTCGATGTTTTAGACCCTTTTGAGAATACGCACAGGAAATTAACAAAATAAAAAATTTCACTAAACTAAAGCTTTCTGTATGATGATCCAAAATATTGGTACTTAGAATTTAAACAATATGGTATTATACGCCTTAAATTCGCTAACGTAATTAATTTATTGGTTTGATGGATGTTCTAGCTAAACGCGTGAATCAAGCTCCTATTGCGATTATATCACCCGCATCGCAAGTAGTAAAATTACCAAACACGGGTGCGGTGCTGGACGCCTCGCCGAGCAAAGACGATGATCGCGTCATATCCTATCACTGGGAGTTGCAGCAAGGTCCCATTGGTTATCAGCCTAACCTCGTAGATACACCTACTCTACAGCTGGACAATCTCGTTGCTGGCAATTATACATTCAAGTGTGTTAAAAAATTTAGTTTGATAAAAAGTAAAAGCGTTACTTGCTCAGAAAACCGGTGATTAATGATTAATCGACTTTTTAGATTAACAATAGAGGATTCCGATCACGTTACAAATTCTACGGTAGCAAATATTACCGTGCTCAAAGTAACGGACTATCCTCCAAGTGCAAATGCTGGACAAGACATTATAATCTATCTTCCGCAAAACACTATAACTCTAAACGGCAATCTGAGCACAGACGATAGAGGTATCGCAAGCTGGGAATGGACAAAAAGTCCATCGGACCAAAACAAGGCAGTTGATATGCAAAATACTAGAACGCCTTATTTGCAACTATCGAATTTAGAGGAGGGGATGTATACTTTTGTGCTCAAAGTGATCGACGATTCGGATCAATCGTCGACCGCCGAAGTTCATGTTTTTGTAAAACCACCGACGAACAAACCGCCCAAAGGTATGTCAATATTTTTGCATAACAGCTTACAAAGTAATGTGATATTTA
Organism: Perithous albicinctus; assembly: GCA_964016905.1. Lineage (NCBI taxonomy): Eukaryota > Metazoa > Arthropoda > Insecta > Hymenoptera > Ichneumonidae > Perithous > Perithous albicinctus. Next base: position 14,511,664 of record OZ024693.1, on the reverse strand, counting down.
TTGATCGTTTTTGCAGCCAATGCTGGAGACAACATTACTATAGCTCTGCCGGATACTCGAACGGTCCTTGACGGCAGTAAAAGCAAGGACGACATTAAGATCGTGTCTTATCACTGGGAAGAAATAAGGTATTGTGAGATAAATTATAGAAACATTCTTGATTTGATTATACATATTATATTCATTCCGGTTGAACTGGCTTCCACACTTTCAACCCAGAAGTATTGTACTATATACTAGGATGGTTCTTATCTCTCACCCTCTGCAATTCTTTCTTTCAACAAAAACAAAAAATCATGTACATTTTTAGTCTTATCAAATAACGCCTATCCGTGCTCCAAAGCGGTTCGAATTTAACATTAGTTTTAAAAGGGAAAAACAAACTTCCGAACTTAAAAAATATAAAGCAACAAAAACGCATGAAGCTTAAACTTACTGGATTTATAATTACAATTCTTACGAATCAAAGCCGGTCACAATTAGTTTGTCAGATAGATACGAAGGTAAGTTTGTGCAATATTGAGTAAGATCCCTATTTGACGTGGACCTAGGTCGAAATAATGTTTACTTTATTATTACGTTATGTATACATGTTTGTGAATATACGTCATATATTCACATCGCGGTCTTCTACACACATCCGGGCACTCCGGCCGATTAACTCATATATACGAGTGCCGTAAGTGAGGCTGATTAATTCTCAGATTGTCCATAAAAAGCCGCATCGCAACGAGCGGCGTGGCCGGTAAGTAACGTAGTGTGATATAACACAGCTGTCTCTCTCATGAATATAGAATATTACAAACATAATTAATACAAAAATGTGTAAAGAATTGTGGAATAAATTTTATTAGGGACTTTATTTTCCGTAATGATTTGTACAGTAAGAAGTAGAGCAAGGGCTGCAGCTGAGAAAATGGACGCATATTTAAGAATTTTGTATTTAAGAGATAGGGAGAGTGCCAGGGAGTATATGAACAGAACAACGGGGTTGTTGTCCTCTCCTTTGGAGCAGTCTGTCTAAAAATTAACGTTATTTTGTAATTCACGTTCAAAGATGTCATGGAAGGGCATGAAAGGATTTCAGATTGTAGTATAATGCGGCCAGAACTCGTGTCGATATTTGCACTGGGGAAACTAGAAGAGGGCGAAGTTTGATAGATGGGGGGAATGAGTTAGAAGAGATGTGTTTTTCGATGAGAGAACTTTAGAAAGGAATGAACAAGTGGAAGATCAAAACGATGGACATAGTTATGTGAAGAACGAAGGGCATCAATGAGACGAGGGACTTTTAGGAGACATCTGTTAGACAGAATTTGTAGGCGAAATTTAAGGGTTTGGTTCACGTGCTTCTACTAAAACTACATTATTCGGAGGATAATGAAAAGGTTATTCGGAGGTAATGAAAGTTCGATGGAAGTACGCTTTGGACGCAACTTTGTGGTATGCCTTTAAAATAAAAGTTAGGGCCGTGGGTTTGACCGGGTATTTTAAAGAAAAGTGACTTTGATGATGTCAGGTTACTACAGGAATTTACAACATCCCCAGGGAAGACCCATATCACTGATATGGTATACTTTAAAAGCACAAAGTCAACTTGGAATATACCGTCGTACCGTGTACGGTACCTATGTTCCTACATGGTTTATGTCGAAATTCCGATAGGTCTAGTGAGCGCGGTTCCGGTCATGTAGATAAATAGAATGGATTAAATGTTTCATGGAACGAAAGCTGTTGCATGTAACCTATGCAAAAAAACAAATCGGCTATACACGTGCAGTGAATGCCGTGATGTATAAATTAGAAACCTTTCTAATTCATAATTACATTCCTGCGAAACCGCAGGAATGTAATTATACCGTGCGTTGGTTCACGGTATACCGTAAATTGTTCCACGGTATACCGTGATTTCTACTGTGTGGTCTCAATAAACACTTCCTAACTATAAACTACGTTGTTTACATTCAGCTCGTAACTTTTGAATCATTTATTAATTTCGTTGTTAGTGGACCGAATAAAGTGGAATTCAGCGCGGCGAACGAGTCGATGACAAATGTCACGAAATTGACGAAAGGAGATTACGCCTTCAAATTAACTGTCATTGACGACAATGGAAACAAGGATTCGGATATCGTCAAAGTTAAAGTCACTCAGAGTAAGTTGCGTATAAATGAAGTAGCATCATTAGGGTGTGTTGAAAAATGAGTACTGTACCACTTATTTCAGTATGACTGACTATGAATTTAAAACTTACGGAGCTTTTAAAGGACTTCTGTTACAGGGTTTGAAATGAGTGTATTAACTTAACAAACTCAAAAATTGGACTTTGAAATTAATTGTTTTGTATGATAAAAAGAGAATCATTAATTCTAGTCTTAAATTTTGATTGACTACCAATTTAAATATTACGGAGGCTTGGCAAAGCCCGATTTGAAGAAGATAGCTAGACCAGACACGCCGCTGCGCGTTACCATTTAACACCGACAGAAAAATTCTTCGTTCCAGTCCTTAAATGATAAATAAGTTTCATATTTATCGGTTGACTAGAATAAAAAATTTACTCGAAAAGTCATTTTTTTCCGACTGACTCAGTTCCATGAATCGGTAACGAAAACTGCAACCCATCTTTTTTAAGGGTGCCGGAAGCTTCTGGATAAAACAAAAGTCTTACATTACGTAGACTTACGAGACGAATGATGCAAGATTTGACTTTGATTCAGAAGTGTTGGGCACCCTTAAAAAGATGGGTTCAGATTTTTGTTATCGACTAAGTCAATTTCGCTTCCCCTTAAGAGCGCCAGACAGAGTAGCACGCTCTTTGTTTTTGCCCCGAAATATCCAGTGACATTGTAACGACAATAACAGTTTTTATTATCGACTCAGGTGTGACACTTCACCTTAATCTCAAATTTAAATTTGTTTTTCATTTATAATGTATTCATGTAATTATAATGTTTTAAACACACCCTAAGCATTATCGATTTTCCTACCATTGGTGTACATTAAATCACAATATTTTCAGACAAAAACGCTCCACCGAAAGCAAACGGAGGCGGCGATCAGGTCATTCTGGCTCCTGTGAGCGCTCTGATTATCAATGGAACTCTGTCTACTGACGATTTGGGTATAGGTCAATGGCAGTGGTCGCGGGATCCTTCGAGCCTTGCCATCGGCACTATAGTCCCAGAAACTGATAAATCCCCGGTGCTTATGGTGACTGACATCGTACCAGGCAGATACGTCTTCAAACTCAAAGTGACAGACGATCAGGGTGCCAGTAGCGAAGACACAGTCTCCGTTATAGTAAAACCGGGTAATTTTTTACAAGAATTCAAGTATACTAGGAGTCTACCGATCGCGAAAAGAAAAACAATTTCTAACATATTCTAACAATTTCTAATATATTCTAACAATTTCTAATATATTTTATAATTCTTGGTTGCACTCGCAAAGTCTACTTTTGTCGTCTTGGAATTGACCTCCCAAAAGCACCAATCGGTAAAATAAAATGTTAGACGTTGCTCAAAGTTTTACAAATTTTTAGTATCAATTAAAAATGCATTTCTTCTTCTGCAAATTATCATACCTATATCTTTTTTTGTACACCGAATACCTGCTAGTACGTATCATTTTCGGGAGCGAGAGATACTGCTTCGCGAACGTCATTGGCTCATCACATATCTTACTTGCCTCTGCATTACGTAATATTTGAGAGATTCCACTGCAATTCTACTGTACTTAACGCTACCGAATCATTTCTGAAAAATAGTTTTGGACAGCTGGAAAAACGTGAACCGTTACAAAAAAGAATCATAAAAAAATATTTTGAGTATAGTTTACTACTGCCTTCGGACGTCTCCTGAACTAAAATACAAATACACTTTATTACAAAAAACCATTCTTAGGAAAAGTTGCGATTTTATGTAATTACCGTAATTATTTTTTTGCAGATCCGGAACTGTTGCATCTGGTCGAGTTGACTTTAAACGTCGCTGCAAATCTTTTGACCGAATCGCAAAAAGATTCCCTGGTAGTAAAGCTTCAGATGCTATTACGCGATGAAGCCTCGATTGTCGTTCGAAATCTGAAAGCGGAGCCACGAACCGGCCGCGCGCGTCTCGTATTTTACGTACTTCAGAAGGGCAAAAAAACGGCGATTCCTGGATCGGAAGTAGTCAACAGATTGCGGGAAAAACTTCAACAGGACTCCGGCCTCTTGCAGCTTTCGGTCGCTGCTGTCGAGACTGCCGTCTGTCAGAATAATTGTTCGAGTCATGGTGTCTGTGACGAAGAGTCGAGGCAGTGCCTCTGCGAGGCTTTTTGGATGCAGAACTTAATACAAAAATATTTCGGAAACGGCGAGGCCAATTGCGGTAAGCTGCTTTTATTTTATCTTGCTCATAGAGGAAGCTTTGCTTTCGAGAAACATTTTTTGTTAATTTTGCTTCCTTATAGAGGAAGCTTTGTTTTCGAGAAACATTTTTTCTTAATTTTGCTTCCTTATAGAGGAAGCTTTGTTTTCGTGCAAAAAAGAATTGTTTTCCGAGATTTTCTTGTCAGCATACTCAGAGTGGTCCAAATGGTTTTAGACCATTTTGAGTATTCAGACATACAAAATGGTTTTAGACCATTTTGAGAGATTGTGTTGAAATTTCGTTGACAAATAGACTTTTATCAGACAATGTTTGCGATTGCATCTAATGTGAATCCGTTCTTAGATTTAAAAATACGGACATTATGAATTAGAACACCGGTCATTCTTACTTCTCGATGGGTAAGAAGTATGGTGTTCAGTCTTCCGTCCCTCGCCCATGCCATCACTCTACGCGGAGATCCGTTTGACGTACTGATTAATCGAACTCCAAATAAATGAAAACAGGAAAATGGTCATAATTATAGAACTTTTTATTACGATAAAATTTTTGAACCTTTTATCGGTATGTTGACAATACTCTATGTCGATCACGCCCGTTTCATCGGTATGACGTGACTTACGTCCCTTTAGCAGAAAAAAACCTTAAATAATGATGTGACCGAATTTGGTTATGCCATTTTCTTCGCTAGCAGTCGATATATGTATAAGGGGTCTCGACCAATGGTGTGAACAGAGGGATAGGCCTGTTCTCAAAAGATAAGGGACTTCTCTAGGGATAAGGGGTACCGGTACCATGGCGGGCACTTTCTTACTATCTCCGTCTCTCTTTCTCTCTCTTTTAATGTGCTGCTCTTCAGGTTCTGTAGGCTCTTCAGGTTCTCTAATGACTGGAGATGATTTTAAAGCAAAAGGAAAATGTTATCACGTATATAATTTGTTTTACGTTGAATAAGAACTTTCATCAGAATCTTTTACACAATCGGCTTAAGACAAAAAACAACCAAAACAAAATCTTTTAATTGACTGCTCGAATTCCAAAGGGTATTCGGCAAAAAAATCTTTGGAAAACAAAATTCACAGGAAAAATATACGATGAACAAAATATTCATGGAAAAAAAATCCGTGGAAGAAATATCCGCCGGAAAGAAAATCACGAATAAATAATATATGATAGAAATAATAACCGTGGAAAGAATATCCCGTTTTTTCATTTACAGTTTTTATAATAATATGGATGAATACAGGACTTTTGAGGAGTCAGAATTCAAAAATGTTATTATTAAGGTGTGCGCCTGAGGTGTGATAAGTGAGGAGTGGTCAGACTGAAGGGAATAGCGGTTTAGGGGGGCGGCGGCAAACACTTATTATTTACATTTGACCGACACACAAAACACGGTGAAACCGTGACAAAGACGGCGGTTAGAGGATCCGGGGATTCCATATCCATGAAACGGCACTGATGTATATTTATTATTCACTTCGTGTACTTCGTTTACTTGCACATTTATCTGTACAAATAGTAATGGTAAACGGTATTGATTTAATTCAGACTTATAAAATATCACTCATATGTTTGGTCAACGCTCAAATACAACTAGTCTAATACTAGGCAAACTGCAGAACACACTGGTCCTAGCGCACGATAATTCAAACATATTTCTAACACGATCTTCACGAAAAAGCAAGGTTTTTCTTTTTAACATCAATTTTGTTAGCGAGCCAAGATTAATGTACATTTTTTCTCTTTTTAGATTGGAGCATTCTCTACGTAATAATCGCGCTGCTTTCATTGATAGTATGCTGGGTAGGTCTTGTCTGGGGCATCGTTTGCCTGTGTAGTCGAATCTGCGGCAGAAGACGGTCGCTGCGCCCGAAGAAGAAACCAGCGCGTTACTCTCTTCTTCAGCCCGAGCCCGAGGACGACAGCAGTGCATGTATGTTTCACATGAACCTCGGATTTTACAGTCATTCAAATTTCTCCGAAAAATCATAATACGAGTATTCTCATTCTCACAACTGTACAAATAATTATATGCACATTTTTAACTGAAAATATAGACAACTTTTAAAGATTATCAATATAATATTTACGGATATAAATAATATCATGATATCAACAATTGGCTTTTAAATTGCGAGAATTGAGGTAACGTAATGTAATAATGTTGTTTGTAGTTTCAGCCCACAAGATGGTACTGTCGGAATCAGATACTGACTCCGACGACGTGCTCTTCGAGCATCGTAAGGGAAAAAATGGTCACATTAGAAACGGCAAGACTCGTAACGGCTTCATTAAGACCGGTACACGAGTGAAAACATGAAATATAGAGCTTGTCCAATCGAACGTAAGCTAATCAGAGGAGACACAAAGAGTATTGGGTAAGATCTCGACTTTTCAAATCGAGCTAACACGCACAGTTGTGTACATCTTTGGCCAAATGTTAAGTACTAGTCACTTGTGGGAGACTGTCGATTTAGATGTGTACGTAAGTGAATCGAGAGAGAGAGAGAGAAAATAGTGTATTACGATACAAGTGCGGTAGAACTTCTTCTGACAAGTGTGAGCTTGCAGCACGAATCGAAAGCGAGTGTTGCAATCATACGAGTTAGGAAATAGTTTTTCCAACGAGTATTGTACAAACTTTTACTTCACAAGGTGTGGAAATGGGGGTGTGATGCGTAAAACGTCCGTTCTTATACCGAGTGAAGTAAAGATATATAACATTAGGACGGTTAAAAAGAAAGTCTTTTTTTTTTTTTACTTTAGCTGTTTATTACGGAGACAATATTTTCACTTATATTTTATAATTCTTAGTCTTAACACACTTTGTTTGAAATTGATTAGAGCCACTAATGTGTAAATTATCAGAAACATAATATTTGAAGACCTTAAATGATCATCAAATATTAATGTTTTCCCCTGAAGTTTTGCCCATTATCAGGTATTCAGTATAGAAAAAAGGATTTAGGGTGAGAGGTACTTGTAAAAACAAGAAAAGAGTCGATTTTTAAATAATAATTAAATTTTGTACGGTTTTAAGCGACTTCTAAGTATTTCCAACTTGCTAGACCTTGTAAGAAATCAACTCCATGAAAAGCGAGAACAGATTTCTGGGGTAGAATGGAGAAAAAAATATATAGATGAAAATATTGCCATCCTACTACCTATCGAGACTCTCGTTCCTTAACACACACAAAAATCTAATTTAACCAAACATCCACTCAAATAAAATGTATAAAATATAAAAAGTCGTGGCTTTTGACTAATATTGAATGCGTATTTGGCATTCTTATCGTGGAATTCTTTACCTTTTATGTATTTATCGATTGAGAAAGAATTAACGTTTTTGCAAAACCATTTTCTTTTCTATTTTTTAATCGTCCACAGAATAGTGGAAATTAAATATTGAACGTCATCAAACAGAGTTAATTTTTAATAAAAAATGCTTTATACATCACAAACAAAGATGAATACGATTGTGGATGCGAAGTTGGTACTTTGTGTTGAATTTTTGTATTTTGTCAGACATAAAAACTGTTTGAACTTGCAAAAAATAGCCTGGCAATAGTAACAAGGAACAGAAATATCAATGGGTGGCTCAATATAAAAATAAAGCTTTTTTTTCAACCGCTCTAATGTAACATTCCTCACCGAATGGTTTGGCATTTTGTATGCCATAAAGAAATAACAAAACAGTTTTACGAAATAACCAGGCGTGTGCATGTGGCGCATGTACGTGTTTAACACACTCGCCAATTTGTATTTTAATCATGTGATTTTACATATAAATAATGAGATATATTTACAAATATGTATATGTCATTGAGGGGGCATACATCTTTTATCCAAATAGCTAAAGATGTTGAGTGAGCACTTGTGTACGTTATACAGGGTATATAGGACGCAAGAAATTACCGATGCATAACATACTTAATACAATTTGTCGCACTTTCATATCCGAGAGACCGTGAGAGTTTCTCTAGTTGCGTGCGGCTAATCGGCTTTAATCTGTGGGATTTGATCCTGTCTAGAGACAGCCGCCAAAAGCCATAAATATTGTGCTTGATTCGAATATCAGCAACTTATTTTTTCAGACTAGCTATACACAACCGACTGTATGTGCACATTAATGTAATCGAGCGCCAAAGCTGTTGACTGTGTTCCACGATGTACGCGGTAGCTTGAAGTGATACGAATTTCCCAATAAATCCTCAAACCCTTAAGGTAGTTCTTGAGATACATTCAACTCAATCGAGTACTAACACTTTAAAAATTGGCTAAAACTAAAGAAGACGTCCCGCGTCCCTGAAGATAACTGCGAAGAATTTCGATTGTGAATACTGAAATAAAAGTATACTGAAACGTATACGACAGTGATTGGGGATGCGTAGAGAGAGATAGCATGAGAAACAAGTGGCACTATCTTTACTTGTCAGGTCGGAAAATATGATCCTTTAATTTTCACAATAACCGCAAGTCACTTCGAATGTGGGTTCACGAAAATTAATGGATCTAAAGAATACCTTTTATATACCCGTATTTGCACAAGAATTAAATAAAGAGATCACGAGACATAATGTATTGCAATCATCAAATTAAATTTTAAGTAAATATACTTTTAATAATATTTATAAAAGTATATTCGTTTTTAAATTTTGAACATGGCTACACTTTATTATATTAGATGACGCCACTTGAAAAAATCTTAGTTATTCGTAGCAACTTCAAGGACAGGGACCATATTCTTCACTTTAGCCAAAAAATGTACACTTTTTAAAGGAGTAACCTAGGTTTAAAATGTTTCTATTTAATGTAAAAAAAAAGAGTAACTATCAATTTACAGAAAAAATAACTCAGCTTACGCCAATGAATTCCCGGGCAATTTTTCTTTCTTTCTTTTTTCAATTTAAGGTTGTGATTTTAGTTCGATCTTGTCAGATGAGAGGTTGTTTGGTCTTTCGATAGATACTGTATGAATTCAGCGGAAAACATTTAAGATGATATTCATCGTTTGCAAATTACATTAATTTGATTATGAAAAAAGAAACAAAGCTACGACGATAATAATACAAAAATGATCGTCAAAATGAAAAAATAATTGCAAATTCACGGTTAAAAACTGGGTAAATATGCCCGCTGATTTATTGGCGAAAACTGCGTTACTATTTTACAAATTTATTGTTATACATTGCTTTTTCTATATTAAACAGGAGCTTTTCAAACTACATCCACCTTACTTTACACTAGTGTCTCCCTTAAAACGGGTGGATGTTTCAACACTGGAGAGAAAAATTTTGTATTTCACACGGTGTGTAATGTGCAGTTATCTTGGTGCGTCAAATCCCCATTTCACACCTTGTGAAGTAAAATGATGTATGATACTGGTATGAAAATATTTTTTGACGTACTGTGCGTAAAAATAGTGCATTTCGATACTAGTCCGAAAAAACTTTTTCTGACGAGTGTGATTTTGCAGCACGAGCCAAAGTCGAGTGTTGCAATCACACGAGTCAAGAAATTGTTTTTCGCCCGAGTATCGAACAAAATCTTATGCCACGCGGTGCGAGAAGTAGGCAATTCTCGCATTAGTGCGATAATAGTATATTACAATACGAGTGTAATCAAACTTGTTCTTGACGAGTGTGAGTTTCAATCACACGAGTGAGAAAAAGTTTCTCGCACGAGTTTCGTATACAATTTTTTTTCTCACTAGTACGAGAAATGAGCACTTCTCGCACCGCGTGGCATTAAATATCGTATGCGACACGTGCGTACGATTTTACGCACTCAAAGCGATTGAATAGCACCCGTGCGTAAAATCGCATTTTACGCACTTGTCGCATAATATACTAATTCTTAACTCGTGTGATTGTAACACTCACCTTTGGCTCTTGGTGCAAACTCGGAGTCGTCAAAAAAAGTTTTATCGCACTAGTATCGTGATATACTATTAGCGATTGTGGGTATTCGGCGAAGGCGAGTTCTACAATCACAAAAACTATACTTTTGTACGAAATTTTTCAGTATCACTGGAAAATGTTTATCTGAACACTCGTCAAGAATTTCCTTTTTATGTTGTTACCATACAAATAACATTTTTCATCTTAGCATTTGATTGATTTGACTATAAAGCAAGAACTACCTTAAACACCACGTTGGGGCCTATTGGGCACCATACTATTTCCTAATTTAATTTTCGTACTGCGCGAAAAAGAAAATTCTAGTTAACAAGTACTTAATAATTTTTCACTTCGTTACTTTCCTCAGTGGGTTTAATTGATGTATGAAAATTAATATACAGTTGATGCATGATAATTGCACAATAGTATATTAAATTTTATAAACATTTTGGCAGTGCCAATACATTAATTAAATCCCACTAAACAAATGGTATTTGCAAAAATGTGTTTAAGGGTCAACGCGACAATCCACAACTAAAATTTAGTTAGGAAATCACGAAAACGCATCGCTCCGACACAATAGTCAGTAAATATCATTGGGCTAGTGATGTTTCCAGACTCAGCTACATTCCATGTTTTGTTATAATCACGCGAATGTTATTTTTTGTTCCTGAACATAAGTGTGTACTTGTACATAATTATACATCCTCGCATATTGATACTCGACCCCCCCCCCCCCCCTACCTCCAGTGTTTAACGAGTTGAACTACATCTAAATGTGACAGTGCCTGTACCTTCGACCATATTGAATGTAATGCGATCTGTTATAAGTATGAATCTACAGATTAACCAGGTTTGGTGAAACTGGAGTTTTAATTATGAGGAAATCATATTTTTTCTTTAATCTCAGTTTTTATTACCTACCATATTCATACGATCAATAAAATAAGCTCGCAAAGTGGATTGTCCCGCTATTTTTTTAATTATACTGCGCACCTATTTTTAATACTCTTCCTTTAGAAGTATAACTACTTAATTGAGAATATATGTATAAGCTGATTAAGGGTACAAAATCAAATACTGAGTGATTATATGGATTTGTTCCTTTTTATTGCTGACACTGGTAGCGCGGGCAACGTGTCCAATCGACATCATGACCGAATATCCCAGTGACAAAAAGAAACGCGGGGGAAAATATCCTAAAAAATAAAAAATATCCCAAAAAAATAATCTCACGATGAAACATCCCTTTGCACAAAAGAAAAAAAATCGAGCTGAATATCCCAATGGAATAATAACCCCATATTAAAATGCAGGTACAAATAAGAAGTAACTGCATTCAAATATTTAGCAAATATCCTGCTACTCATATATCCCGTAAAAAGCATCACTGAATATCCCGGATTGATTTCCGGTACCACGTGTTACTTAGATTACCGACAGTGCCGTGACTTGGTGATATTCACTCGTTTGTGTAGATGTATTCGAGAACGACAGAAACGTGCACACATCACCGGGACGGTACGGGTCTTTCCGTGGTACAAGTGTCGCCGCGTAGGGGTTGCCGGGTGACATTAGGAAGGTGAGTCATTGTCTGATCCTGCATGCGCTGCGCTTGTGTGCGACCAGTATAGACAAGTTTCAAGCAAGGATTGGTGTTACAGATGTTTATATTTCCGAGTTATTGACGTTTATATTCTAATAACCAATAATGCCTCCGATTATTATATCGTGCGGCTTCCAAAGTATTCCGCCCAAAAAGTCTAACTAAGGGTATTTGTTCTTTTGTATTCCGCAAAAAAAAAAAAAAAATACAGTCAAGATCCGCTACGAATTTACAAAACATCTGTTAGTACAATTCCGAATTATTTTATGATAGAATTTTTCAATGGAAACTGGCGAAGCACTTAAAAATGTAATTGCTAATGGACCAGAATACACATGTTTTATAAAATACCAGTTTTTGAATTGTTAATATTTCATTAAATTTTGCAATAATTTGTCTCATTAGCAACATGCCCAGTTAAAGTTGTATACAGAACAATAAATCAATCTAATTTTCCGTTATAGTTAAGAACCATTAATAACAACTGATTTAATGTGGAAGAAGGGATTACGATTGAAATCTCGATGTTTCTTTCTCTTTTTTTTTATTATTCACGACGTTCATACAGTTGATAAAATAGCTTACGTAGAGCATTATTCCATAATAGGAAAATATACTGTGACACTATTTTTTTTTTCAACACTCTTCCTCAGGTTCGTCAGATATTGCGGGAGGAATAGTCTCTCGGTAATCGTTCACCAAATCCGGATTGAATACCGCAAAGGTAAGTGTAGCCTTCTGATAATAATCCGGCAATAGTTCTATGTTACTTATCACAGACGACAGTAGATGGGCCTTTTCCGCATAAATACCTGTTTAAACAAAAAGAAAAAAAAAACATTCTTAAAAAAATTAAGATTTCATTTTTACGGTCCCAAGAATGTTGAACAAAGAAATCAATAAGTGCAGCTTTCATAAATGAACATGATTGAAATTTAGGGGTCGAACTTTTTTTTAGAACATAAAGATACTTAGAAATCCTCTCTTAAAAAAGACATGACACCTCGAAAGTCGAAATATCGAAAACTCAAGGGCCAATCACGAGCGTCTCAGCGGCTCATCGCGTCTCAGTTCACGTCGTCCGGCGATAAATCACGCGCGCAGCACGTTCGATCCATGGCGGCCAAATTGAATCGCAAAAATAAGCTTACATACTTTAATAACTTTACAGTCTACAATAAGTCTGTAAAAAACAATATAAAGAGCGCGTAGCACGCGCATTGTTGCTAGTATAACATATAACTAAAAAAATACTTTTTTCAGTTGACATATTTTTTACCATCCCCAAGTTTTTTTTTTCATATTGAGAGCGTATACTGCTTTTAGCAAAGAAAAGACGTACCGTAACTTTAATACTATATTTTTTTTAAAAACCCTTTAAAATTTTTAATTACAATTTTTACTTCACGTCCATATTCAGAACAATAAAAAAATTATGAGCAAATGAAGTTTAGAAAAAAGCTAAAGATGTGTGGAGTGTTTTTTTACTGCTCCACAGCATACAATAGGGCAAATATTTCAAAATTCCGATGGTCACGAATCCGTCGATTTGTTCTGGGATGCCCCATGTATAATGTATCCTTAATGTGGCACACCACATTGTTTCAGAATTTTTCTATATTATTTTATCTATCTATATTACTTTAACCCCTGACGGGTTTAATAACAATTGATTTACCTGCATCCTCCACCGAGAGCTGCGTAAAGTGTACATGAAGGTGATAATAAGATGGGAGGTAGTGGAAAAAGACCCTCAATCTCGAGGCAGGTACTTGGTATTTGTTCACGATAGCTGCAATACCTGCGTCCCTTATATTTCGCAATAATGGTAAGTGGCTCTCGTTCAATTCTCTAATACACTTGATCTTCTGCCTCGAAATTGCCAATACATTGAGAGTATTTATATTTCCATCCCACTTTAAGTCCGGAATCAGGACAAATCCTTTCTGGTCGTCGGGATCTTCGTATATAATTCTATCGGCCTCCGATTTGTGATCTAATATATTTTCCACCCACTGAAAAGATAATTCAAAATTTTCATTAAGTTATAAGGTAAAACCAGTAACTGACCGGACAAGTTATATATAATTGTACATTACGATACGAGTGCGGAAAAACTTTTCTCACGAGTGTGAGGTTGCAGCACGAGCCGAAAGCGAGTGTTCCAATCACACGAATTGAGAAAATGTTTCTCGTACGACTTTATCACGCGAGTGCGAGAAGTAGGCACTTCTCGCACCGCGTGCCGTAAAACATTTCACGGTACTACTGTAACCTAAATCTTCAAAGTCGCGTAATGCACCAAAAATAATTGAAGTATCAACATGGTACAATAATTGCACAACAAAGTTTCATGGCCTTAAGAGCATGATATACTTTTCAGTCTGTCTCTGTCGTTCCATTGCGTGCGTCGATGGCCCTGTCTGTCTCACACTCGTGTCATTGATTCACAATAGTATCAGTCAACAAAACTGATTTCAATACTGACAGAAAAATAGTTTATTCTAATCCTCTGAAATAATTGATTTATTACATATTTATTGGATGACTAGAATAAAAATATAAATCTCTGAAAATCGTTTCTTTTTTACTGACTTGCCCCCCTTAAAGAAAATGTCTCTATGTACATGGATGCATGCATTTGCCTTCATTTCTGCCCCCCTAATGTTGTGCATGCATTAGGGTGTATTGCATTTTTTTATTTATGATTTCCAGCCAGATATAGACATATTACAGTCATATGAACATGGATGTAAATATATAAATGCTTTAAGCAACCTCTAAATATTAACCAATTTAGATCACATTTATATTTTATATTCATTTAGGTATAATGTATCCATATCAGCCTAGATATCCTTTAAAAAAAAAGGGAAAAAAATATTAATTTTCAACACACCCTAATAAACCAGGATGTTTTGAGATAAATTGCAATATCTAGGCTGAGTATAGGAATTTCATGTGCAGTGCTAATTAGTTTAACCATAACCCACTATAGTTAAAAACATATAAATTACTTTATAAACTTTCATTTCCCACTTTGTTGCACAGCAAACAAAGTTTCTACACTCAAAGTAAAAAGCATGTGCCAATGAAGAAAATTGGATCTCATAAAATAAAATCCATTGTTCAGTTTGGTCCAAAAATTGTGAGAAAATGAATTACTATGAAAGTTGCTATTTACCAACCTGCAAGGAAAGTTCTTGACCTATAACTTTGGGTATAGTTACAGTCTTGTACAATTCAGGAGTCTCCTCAACAAGATGAATCACCTTCTTCATAAATTTCTGTAGATGCTTTTGCGTAGCCGGATATATGATAGTCGTGTTCAAACCTTGAAAACACGAAAATCAATAAATTATCTAATTGGAAATGAGACGACGATGAAGAACAAGCAGTGCGTCGATTTCTCGCGAGAAAAAAAGTAAATAAAACACTAACCATTGTTTTCTCTTGTCGGGAAACACTCGTATGAGCCGTAGGCATCGTTATCAAATACATTTTTCAGTAGGGTTTCCTCGTTAAAGAAATTGCTGAGAAACACGGATTCCTCGGGAAAGCTCTTTTTCTCCAACAACACAATAGCGGCGTTCTCGTGGCCTTTGAAACTTCCCTCTAGCCATATTTGTTTGCGAACAACGTTATTGTTCAATACCCGTTTGACCTTGAAATTGCTCCAACTACTGATAAGATCTATTGCGTTGTCTTTACCGTCTTCATCTTTCAGATCAAGTTTTTGCTTTTTAGCTGGCAAAGTGGCCTCTTCCTCGACTTCCTGGCGCTTGTGTTCCGCCATGTCTGACGCTAGGACGGTCGCAAGTTTTGATGATAAACT
The DNA here is from genome assembly GCA_964016905.1 of Perithous albicinctus. NCBI lineage: Eukaryota > Metazoa > Arthropoda > Insecta > Hymenoptera > Ichneumonidae > Perithous > Perithous albicinctus. The sequence goes on along the minus strand of OZ024693.1, from coordinate 14,495,947 downwards.
GTAGCCGGCTTTGTATTCGCAACAAAAACAGAGTTACCTCACACCACCGCTCTGAGTTTGAGGAAATGAGGGTCAAATGACCATAAAATGGTCGTCAAATGACGGTCATAGTGCATCATTTTAAAAAAATCATATTTCTCTAATTCAATGAAATCGTCATTTTAAAGCCCGTCATAAGACCGTCTCAATGATGGTTATTTGATAGAATACCATCAAGAGACACGGTGACGCGTTAGCGTCTCGAGACAAGTATTATATTTACCCTACTTACCGACCGGCCAGATTCTCAATCTCAAAGTTGAGATTTTTGTTTAAATTTTTTTTAGATTTAAAGTTTAAATTTTACAAAATGGGTTCCAGGTTCACACAGGTTGAGAAATTCTCAACAGGTTATATCATGATATAAACGAATTTCGAGCGCTTTGAAGATATTTCATGCTGCAGTTAGATAGATTAGCTCAAAATATCATAATTTTCTTTCCGATCGCAAATTGTGGTCACATGTACGACACTGCGACACGCACTCTACGGTCAGAAATCGGTAATTATTTAATCGGTAACGCGACGGTCGTACGACCGTCTAATGACCCGTCTTGTGACGCGCTCTCGCATCACTAAGCAGCTAAGCACTACAACCCACCACCACCACCACCACCACCAACAGCTGTTCACTTTAAACAGGGTTGCGTTCACTGCCCTTCCAGTTAGTGTTGAAACTAAAACTTCACTTCGGTTCCCGCGAAGTTTATTTTATATCGTTTTTGCGGACGTTTTTCAAGCTACGTGTTCGTACTCCTTTTCACTACTACCCATGCTTATATTTTGTACAGTTTTGCGGACATTTTTCCAGCAGTGCGTTCGTACTCATTTTTTCTCTAGTCTCCATGTTCCCGTTGTTCCGTGATTGGCTCGTCGCTTGCGCGAGCCGAATGAACGTTGTACACACAGATCATTTATAAATATCGTTAATATTTATTCGTTCTGATTAATAATTGTGAGTATTAGTGGATCAATTGAATGTGAATGTTCTCGTTATTACAGCGTTTCATAAGTCCTTACAATTAAAGCGTGATTTCACATTTCGCGCACAAAATAACTAAACATAACCTCAAAACTTTTTATTAACATTACCCGTTGTGTTTGTAATTAGCAGTGAATACTTGTCGTGAATACGGTTTTCTCTTTTCTCAGTGATGGAGGAAGATGGTGGCAAGAGAATGAGAGGCAGAGCAAGAGGACGAGCACGCGGACGTGCGAGAGGACGAGCGAGAGGACGTTCTAAAAAAGTAGTCAAGGTAAGGCTTGTAAACAACTTGTTTGCGGGAGGGCCAATTTTAACGAGTAATATACGTACAGCAGATTATTGAGAGCGACGAGGAAGATGTTCCCCAACCTGCGGAAGAAACTCCCATGGAGACGGCAGAGCCTGAACCTGAACAACAGGAACCTGTACAGACACAGCAGCAACCACCACCGGAACAACAATTTGACTTAGAGGCTGATATCTCACAATTGGAGGCACCTACATTTACGACTATTAATCGTGGACCCCCAGAACCTATGCTGCGACTTCGATGGGATCATAGGGTTAATTTGATTGGCGAAAAGGTTCTCAATCCGATGATACATTGCTGCGACAAATGTTTAAAGCCGATACTTATTTATGGACGTATGGTGAGTAGCAATGGTAGCTGGCATTTAAAATTTTACCCTTAAGTTTAAAATTTTTTATTTAACTCTTTGTAATTTAACCCACTGGGTAGAATAGATCCATCGATCAATTTTGGTATAAATATATAATAATTATTAGACATATAAATATAATTTATGAATATATAATATATATCTGACACTTTTTTATGCTCTAAAATCGACCCTCTTCACATATTGGAATAAATTACTTTTTTTGAATATGCGCTATGCTACTATTTTTTCCCAAAAGTAGCTTACACAAGGAGTATTGCATCCAAATTTTAGGTAAAAGTATTGAAAATTCATGGAACTATGATTTTTTGAGCAAAAAAGTGTCTTCTTTGTGTTTACACCTCTACGATTTTTTTTTTTTAACATATAAGTACATTTTTCGTACATCATCTAGAATGTTCAAAGCATGTTTTGTAATTATTTGAACCAATCCAGACAAATAGTTTGGTCATAATACCTTTTTGAAAAATGGCTGGGTACAATCATGGGTACTCAGCGGTCACACAGGCGGTGACCACTCTGATTGAATTCGGAGGTGTGACCATGAAAAGTTAAGATCTTTTTAAGTTGGGCCACTCACGAGAAACTTTTCAAGATACAAATTGATATTTTAAATACATCTGCATCAAACAGACTGAAATGTAAAATTTTAATGTGATCAAGTGTATGCGTGTTGTAGTGCTTAAGATATAAAGTTGAGACTTTTACACAAATTACCATTGCTGAATCGTGGAACAAGCTTAGAATTTCACATGAACACATATTTATTCAAAATCTAAGATAGAAGTTGCAAAAACAAATTTATATATTTTGAATGCGTAACGGCCCCAAATATCTTTATTAAGTATTATGATATAATACTTTACACTAGCGTGAACGTAGCTCGAGCTGCGTCAGCGGTCCCACGCTCGGGGGCGGCCGCTGCACAACATCTGGGAGCGCAACGGCGGCCTTACTGTTGGCGCGGGAATACACAACAGGCCCAAGGGCCTAACACAACCGTCATTAACTTAACGACTACCCTACATCTGCAATTCCTTGCTTCATAAAATCTTAACGAATTGATGAAGCAATTAGAGTGATCCAAGAAAAATTAGGGTTTCGAAATTGTTTGAAACATTCGTATATAGGATTGTCGATCATGTCAGAATCTTCGGCATCGATGTCTCAGACCCGAGTATGATTTGCCAAAATTTCATTTAACTATAATAATGGTCGAACGCCGAAGCTCAACTAAAAATTGTTAACATAAACGACTGCAGCCTAACAATAAAAAAAGGGTGCAAATGAATTTGCATTTTGCTTCCTCATTGTTCAAGATTGCCCATAGAGCATTGCTCGACGAAGTACATTGGTTTGTGTTTGGCTTCCTCATAGAGGAAGCTTTGTAAATTATAAATATCAACAAAATTTCCTTTATGAGAAAGCAAAACGACTAATTTTTTTTTTTTAAAGCGTTCCAAAGACGTTCCAATTCCGTGATCATTTACTGATCATTGAATAACTTCTTCACTCCTCGAAATAATAAACCAGCTGTGCAACGCAAACACACTTTTTTTTGAAGTTTTTAAAATGTCGTATAAACTGTCTTTTTCAACCAATCCTCACCAAATTCTAAATGATACATTTTTTTATGTTAGTCTACCACTAGAGAACATTTTAGCCCGAGAACTCAAAATTTGCGAAAGCTAGAGAGCAAACATGCGTTTTTTCGGTAAATAAAAAAAAAAAATCCTTGCCAAATCTTCATCTCTTAACCGATTCTCCCAAAATTTGGTACCGAAAGTTGTTCGATGTTACTTCATTTGTATGAGAAATTTTAACCCGACATCTTGAAAATTGCGGCAGCTATAACACAAACACACTTTTTTTTTTTAAATTCAAAATGTCATAAAAATCGTATTTTTCAACCGATCCTCGCCATATTTGAACTCATCCATCGTTTGATGTTTGTCTACGATTGGAAATTTGTTTAGCCCCATAACTCAATATTTGCGGCAGCTAGAGCGCGAAGAAACTTTTTTCGAAAAATTCTAAGTCTGGTTAAATTTGAACGGAAGTCGGTCTAAACATCCTCGAGTTATAGGGGTGTGAATTTTTGAGGCCTGGCAATACATACATATGTACACACACACATACATCCGGACATTTTTTCTGAATATATTTTCTAGACGTTTTGGGACATTCTGAACACGTTTTCATGAAAATCTCGAAAAACAAAATTTTCACCATAACAAAGCTTCCTCTATGAGGAAGCAAATGGTTAAAAACCACAATTTCATGGATGGTATCACCTTAAACGGTATTCTCTTTTTATAAGCAGTAAAAAAAAAATAATGATCGCATCTCCAACAGATTCCCTGCAAACACGTTTTCTGCTTATCATGCGCTAAAAGAGAGGACAAGGTGTGTCCGCGTTGCTTGGAAAAAGTATCCAGAGTCGAGCAGACAGGACTGGGAACGGTATTCATGTGTACCCACGGTGGTACCAGATACGGCAACGCGGGTTGCAGGCGAACATATTTAAGTCAACGAGACTTACAAGTATGTTAAAAAGACCATCAAATTCTCGATCCCTCGGATTAAAAAAAATAAAAGAAAAATCCTTGCTAATTACTTTATTTCCAGGCTCATATAAATCATCGTCACATATCGGCACCACCCCCGCCGGTGCAGGGGATGCAGGTCGAGCAGTCGCAATATGCTCACACGAAGACGGATATTGACGCTCAGTTGTCAAAGGTATCGTCGGTTTCAATGCAGGGCAATCGCATGAAACAAATATCGTCTCACATGGCTCAGCCGATAATGGGCAATGATCCACGTGTTAATTCGATGGTATCGCAATCGCCGTCGGAGCATAGACAGCAACATCGACCACAACAGATGATGTCGATACAAAATTACTCTCAAACTTCAGCACCCCAACAATCGAACAATCCGCCGATGCGAACAAATCTAATAACAGTGCCAATACAGGACACTACGATTAATTCGCACGAGATTCATTCGCAGCAAAATCATCATTACTATCCTCCGCCACCGCCTCAAGTGAATTACGGCGGTTACAGTGTACCTCCGCCGGTTTCACAGACTCAGAGCTATTATGCTCAAACGCAACATCCCGGTCAGGTATCTTACGCCCCGCCACCACCGCAACAACAACAGTACGTCTCATCAGCGCCGTCGTCAATCAGGCCGACTTCTAGCACGTATATGCAAGAAACTCAATATCGTCCGCAACCCCAAACACAACAACCGCCACCTCCACAATCACAGTGGTCACAACATCAGCAACAACAACAATTTTATAGATGAGATTTATTTGCCTTGTCAAATTATCATTTTTTTCGTGGGGTTTGCTGACTCGATGACTGACAAATTTTTCTTACTGATGCCGGAAATCTTTGGGTATTCAAGTTTCGTGTCAGTGATGCCGAAAGGTTGTAAATTGTTTTCTTTTTGTAAATCTGGACATTTTTGAAAATGATTTTTGAAGCCGTGATGATTTCGGGTTTTCAACGAGAAAGAAGTGCGCGTCAAACTAGTTAAATCAAAGATGTATTTTTAAAAGTCTTTCCACAATTTTTGTGGTTGAAGGATGTACGTGTTATATATTACAAAACAAAGGTTTTTATGAATTGGAGTATAATTACTTTGCCACGAGAGGAATATTGAAAGAAAATTAACGTCTTTGAAGATAGTAAGAATATTGATTTTGGATCATATTTATGCCAAAGAGTTATTAGTAAATTAGTAAAAAAAAAAAAAATTAATAGTTGAATGAACACATGAAAAAAGATTGTTTTTTTTTATTTTGCGTATTGCTTGAAAAATACGAATTTTGAATATATTTCTGTAGAAAGGTTTGATATAAGACGTAAAAAGTTTCGGGATAATGAAGGATCGGGTTTTGTTTACAAATTTCGTAAGAGAATCTCGAAAACGGGAAATGCAGAACCATAAAAAGATTTGAAAAGTCCTGTTTTTCGCTAAATTCGCAAATTAATTACATAAGGAAAAGTTCCCTAAACGTTTCGTAGGCAACTTACTTTGTACTGGTTAAATAACAATTTTTTTTGGCATTTTATGTGATATCAATATTAAATAGAAAGATCTTTAATGACGTTGGTTTTTTAAAAGACTAAAAAGCTCTCTCTTGTTGCGAGATACTCAAATTCTAATCTAATCTTTTGGTTAATGATTGCAAAATACATCCTTAACTGACTGTTCTGAAATGCAATTTACGCAGTAATGATATGTTCTTAATATATATAACTTGCGGCAATATTTTGAAAGGAAGCTCGACTGATACATGTTAATGTACAGATATTTTATTTCATCCAGTTTCGTATAAGCAGATACTATAATATTAGTACGATTGCGGAAAGTACAAAAGCTTAGTTGGTTTATTGGAAGATGCTCTATCAATTCATCTGTGAGATTTTTAATGTTATTAGTCATTCAAAAGTTATAATCAGATGTTTGTCCGGCGTTCCGCAAAAAAATGACTTACTTTTAAACAACTAATACAGTCATCAATCCAAGCGGTGAATCGACAAAGCAGTAAATAAAATTAGCTATAAGCAATCACTACCGAACCAGTCCAATCAATTACTTAACGTGGCAACTAAAAGCAGTGGAAAGAATTCATATACTGTTCTCTGATCGAATTATAAGTTTTCCCTCACTAAGATTATTACTAATAGCAGGAAAATGAATAATTAATAGACAAAGTTCTGAATTAAGAGTATTATTAATGAGATGGACTGGGAAAGTGATTGCTCTTGTACAGAATATGATGCATTCTCCACCAATTCGGACACTTTTTTTTTACTTTCTCGGATCTGTTCCATAATTGGCCACGTAGTAACACTGCTTAAAGGTGCTTTGTGTCAATTTTTTCTAATGTCTTAATTCACCCGTTTCGGGAATGGGATTATTTTTTCAAACCCATATATTATGGACGATTAAGATGGCGCAAAAAATATAAAAACGAAAAAGTTGTTTCTTTCATGGACTGTTTAAAGTAGTATATATGTTATATTTTTGATGGCCTCAAAAAGGCTATTTACAGCGAAAAAAATGGGAAATGTTTATTCTTTCAATGCGATACATTTTATTTCGCTTTTGATCTTACACGGTATTTTGCAGTGTATTAAGAGCGTATAAAAGTTTGGCATCGTGGATCTCGTCATTCTTGCCGAGTAAAAAAATGATTTACAGAGAATTCAATGAATTAATGCACCTTTCTCAGTAAATTATTTATTTTTTACAGCGTAAGAAAGATTGGCATCGTTGAACTTAACATTCTTGCCGAGAAAAAAAAATATTTTGCGGAGAATTAGATTAATTAATACACCTTTCGCTGTAAAATATTTTCTTTAGTCGACAAGAACCTCGAGTTCCACGATGCCAATTTTTTTAATACGCTCTCAATACTCTGCAAAATATCGTATAAATCTGTAGCGAAATAAAAGGTATCGCATTGAAAGAAAAAAAATATTTTCCAATTTTTTGCTTCGCTTTATGATGCCATCAAAAATATAACATATATTGCATTAAATAGTCCATGGAAAAACAAAAACATTTTGTTTTTACATTCTTTTTGCCCGATCTCAACCTTCCATGATATACGGGTTTGGAAAAAAAACAAAATTTACAGAGAATATTTAAGTACTACCATATGGCCAATTATGCAACAGTTCCGAGAAACTAAAAAAAAAAGTGGCCGAATCAATGGAGAATGCCTCATACATGAAAACGTTGTTTCCGTATAGTACGAAAAATTTCAATGCAAAATCCGCAATTTTGAAAACTTTATTTCGGTTGATTAAGAGCTTCCAGAATGTAAAAAAATTATCCTTGTCCAATTAGAAAATTCTCTAACTTTTCACAGAACATTTTTTTCATTCCCTGATATTTCCAGGGAGTCCTGACCGACGGTCATCATATTCTTTTTTTTTTTTAAACTGGCCTAAAAATACCTTTTCGAAAATCAGCGGCAATTTCCGAACCGTATTTCAACTACGTAACTATAAATATTTTTCTATGCTAAGAACATATACTGCTATGTAAATTATCCTCTAAAACAGACAAACAAACCACCAAAATTAGTAGAATCAGTTTTTAAAACTTAGTTCTTGACTCGTGTGAAATACTCCATTCCTTACCCCTCTTAAGGTGATGTGCTACACCAACTCAAGCGCTATGAGTGCAAGTGAAATAGCGTAATTGGCAATTGCAGTGTAACACACCGTTTTAAGGAGTACAAACACTTGACGCATTTCGCAGGCAGCCTTTTTAGTAAAGGCTACACATCTTCAGAAACAATTTTCCTTTTCTTTTTTTAAAATTTATTTAGTAATTTCGCGATAATTATCAGTTGAGTCTCAAATAATATAATCATGCTATGTTGTTTTCCCTTGTATTTGCGACTTCTCCATCGGCTTCACATTTCATTTGTATTAGTTGCTCAGATGAATGATGAAAACAAAAGCGTAAGTTGGCTCAATGTAACGTTAATCCGTTATTCGCATTTAGCCGTTTCGTGAGTATAATTCTGACTTGATATTTGCTTATGATGATCGAAAGCAAATCTTCTATATACTCGTTGCATCACGATGGTCCTGATATCTAGGGTGTTTTATATAATTTTTTTTTCAAGGAACCAAAGTACAATACACGGCAGTTGACGCTGCGCCACGGTTGTACAGCAATAAACATGTTTTTTTAAAAACATTTTAATCATTTATTACCCGTACATATATATATATATATATTTTCTTCTTCTGAATATCGTAATCGACAGTCGAGTAATCGTCGTTTTATTTGCACATAGAAACCGAACAAATACCGAAAAAAAGGAAGAAAGAAAACGGTTATTTGTGTCACATTGTCATTGTCATCAGACCACGATAAAACTTCTGAATAATATGATTTCAACGATACGTGCAAAACAGAAAGGAATGTCGCTTGAGTGATTTATGTATGAGTTGACGTTGCAAAATAAGGAATAATTAGTTAGGGTTTTAGAATTTGGTATTGTATAGACAGTAACATTTGTAAGGTATGTACAAAAGTAATCACTTGTATATAACACTTAAATATATTGTAATAATAATTATTACATTAGATTTCACGGGGTTTTTTGTTGTTGTTGTTTATATCAACTAAATGTCCATTTATTCGTACATGCTATCTTTGCCTTACACTTTTCAACGCTTTTTTTTACGGATAATATCTTGACCATCTCGTTCAGTAATTGACTAAAAAGAAAAAAGTCGATGACGCAACTTTAGTTTTTATGTTTTTCCCATTAAAATTTTTTTTTCTTTCTTTCTTTCCTTCCTGCACAAGCGTTGCTTAAGTACGAGGCCAAGATTTTATCGCTTCTGAACATTCGAATATTTAAAGATTTTTCTTTTATATTACACATAAAAATATTCTATAAATTTAATCCATCACACTTTATGCCTCGTTAACATCTCCGCGTCTCACGAATTTTTCGATACCTTGTTCCCCTTGCGCTTTACATTACGCACTAGAGTGATTAAAAAGACGATATATTTTTTTGCCCAACTAGCTGGTTGAGAAGTTACTTTGGTGCAAAAAAGAAAGCTCACTAAATGAGAGCTCTAAATAATATACAGAGGTGACTCACACAATTTGTAATTTCCCATTTAAATAACATGGGCAATACGTATTTGCGTATTTAGACTTTTATACCTCCTTAATGACAACTGTATTGAATAATTTTACAGTATGTATAGAAAATTTAACGCTCTACAAAAAAGGTCCTTTGCAAACAAATTCTAAATCTAATCATTTGAATCTTATTAACATTACAATTGATATTTGTATAAAAGTTTGCCGTTTTTTAACTATTACGGCAAAACTATTAGTTTTTCCACAACACCTTTTAAGGTGAGCCGATCACCACGGTATTAATCAAATATATAACTATAATCTAATAACGTAATACACGATAAAGCGTGTGTTATTAAAAAGCTACGAATTTTACAGACCTAAATACGAAGATTCAACAAAATATTGAGCTGCCTAAAACTAATAAAAAATAATATTGAGAATTTCATTTGTCTAGCGTGTCGTCAAATTTCAAATTTCAAAGATTATAATCAGAATAGCTAAAGAACTTCTTAACTTTTAGTTAACTATTCATAAATTACTAGTAAGAATTTGCATTCCTTAAATGTGGGTATCATTTTTAGAAATCAAAGATGTGTGTGTAAGTAAATTTGCGTCCGCAAAGGCAATGTTGACAGGTATGCCTCGAGCAGCCAATGCCCAGATATACTATAAACTTGTCTGTGTTCGCGTGTTTAATGACAACTTTAAACCGATATTTTGTCCTTAATCTGCGGTAACGTCATTGGTATCTTGGGGAGCCTCTGTTGATTGACACATCTTAAAACTTTTTTTGTAGATCAATTCTTAATTAGTCGGATCTTGAGAAGAATTTACTAATGTCTTAGATTGGAAATTGCAGGCCCATGAAAAAAATGTATCACATAAAAACTTATTCTAAATGTCTTTTATATAATTTAGTAATCTAAAAAATAGATATTTATTTACGATTGACTAAACGGCGCTATCCCAGTTGCAAGAAAAAAATCTTGCAGTAATCAATAGTCGTTTTTGTAAATAATAGTTATTTAAAATGAGTTTCTTTTTGTAATCGGCTTTTTTTTTCGTAGGCCTACAATTTTCAATCTATGGCATTGGTAAATTCTTGTCAAAATTCAATTTGTTGAGAATTGAATGCCCGACAAAAAAGTTTTAAGAAATGTTATTAATAGTTTTGCCGTAATTGTTGAAAAACGGTAAGATTTTATATAAATATAACTTTGAAATTTAATAACTTTCAAATATATTGATTTAGGAATTTTTTTGCGAAGGACCGTTTTTGTAGAACGTTACATTTTCTATAGAGAAATTCTGTAAAATTACGCATTACAGTTGTCATTAAGGAGGTTTAAAAGTCTAAACACGCAAAAACGTATCTGCCATGTTATTTAAACGATTACAAATTGCGTGATCCATCTCTAAAGCTCTTCTTTCACGAACGTTACTTTTTGCATCAAAGTATTCAACCAGCTTAGTTGGGTAAAAAAAACATAACGCTTTTTTTCAATCACCCTATTACATACGCCTAACAATGCATATGCAACTCAACCGCACGTGACTTGTAAATGTTAAAATCTTATGTAGAAGTATATTTACGCGTCACTATAATATTTACGTTTCGTAGTATTTTCAATCGGTGAAACTCTATCGATGCAGGAAGACGAAACAATTTTTCCCCTTATATACAGTACAGCAATCGTTGAAAGATATTATAACATCTAAGTTTTTTTTAAAGAATAAAGAGATACGAGTGAGGAAATTATTATTTACAACGTGAAACAATTATCCTCGAGTAATAACGTGCGAAGGAGTTGGTTGACATTGAAAAGTGCTGTGTATTATTACAATAAATCATCGGTTTTTTTAACACGCCTACGTTTTCCTATACCAACATCTTAATTTTCTTCGGGAAATTTGCCATTCCTGTTGCTGTATCTTTTAGGAATATGCTACAATTGCGATTATGCCCAAATTTTCGACATTCAATTAAACAAGTCGTTCAGTAATAAAGATCGAGATAATGTGCGAGAAACGAGAAAAAAAATTTCAACACTTTTATATTTTTATCTCTTATTTCTTGCATTATAATTTCAACAGGCGGACAGATGAAACTTTAAAAACCAACGCACTTTCATATATATGCATTTCCCACATATTTTTAATCCCAAAAAATTACGTTCAGCAACTGAGGAGCTGATTCAAATCGTAGGAACATTTTGAATTGAATTTTTTGAAATCAGTGCTAAATGTTTAAAATGATCTCTGTAGAGTTTTATGCATTACATAACCACTGTGAAGGGGGATTTGTAACGCAGCATACGTCACTTAATCTAGAAAAACATTAATAATTACAGATTTAAAAAAAAGTATCAACATTGATTTTGGCTGACTTTTGAAAAGTAATAATCCATAACTATTTATCGGCTATAATGCGGGACGGATCGTTCATTTTGTCGGAAGACGCTCTACAAATGAATGCTTTAGAAATTTGATACTATTGATCGTATCAAAATTACAGCCTGTTTGCCGAACGAAACAATTTCGTCATAAACAAACGGGCATGATTATTAAACGGTTAACAATATTAAATATCTACGTAATAAATTCTTAGGGCACACTTTGAGAAACAGAATTAGCCATGGCTTTTGAGAATTTGCAAAAAAAAGTGACGTATGTTTCTTGAAAAAACTGAACGAAAATGTGCTTCTGCCGACATTGTGTTTAGTTAATATTTTTGTAAATCACTACGAATGTTTCTCTGATTATTCTACACACAGTGCAATACGAATCACCTTTTGCTGTGTTCAAATAGTCCGTTGAACTTTGCAATATTTAGCACTAACTTGACTAGTATATAGCATCGTCTATTTTGTTTGTTTAAACTGAAGATATATAAAAAAAATACCAAATTTGAAGATCAGATCTACGTTGGGTTTTAAAGTTTCACTCTCTGTGTCCTTATGTTCATTTCCATGTCGACTGCGCCTTTTTAGAGAATCCGGAACACTCGATCGATGCTGCCGACAAAACGCGTGTCACAAGTGAAAAAAAAGGGATACGCATCTGATAATTATTATTTGCAAATTAAGAGCCTTCTAAAGATAGTTACTTTTTCGTAGCATTATATATTATTTTCATTGCGGTAAGAAAAAGAATAGATTATTTGCGCCAGAGTTATTGAATTATTCGATATTCGGGAAGGTATTTTAAACGCGAATAATAGCTTTACAAAAAAAGAACACAGTCTCGAAGTCGTCTTATCGTGTATCGCCACGAATGAATCCCGTTTGACGAGGAACATTTCTTTAGAAGCTTCTTAACAGTCTGTTACGTGAATCTAATGATTTTCTTCTCTTTTTTTTTCATTATTTTTATGTTATTTAGTTTATTAAGGATAATCACGTGCTTGTGGACGGTTGACTGTGAATGTTAACGTTCATTTGCGGGATGAGTGGTGATGCGAGAGGTTTAGGTGTACTCGACTCGGGAATGGGTATTGAAACTGCTGGGGAAATTGGTGAGTGCTTCTTACTCCTATCGTGTTGCCACGGCTTTGCATGATCTTTGCTCAGCCTCTCGCTCAATGCCTTTAAAGCTATTTGTCGGCGTCTCTCACTGTCTTGAGGATCGATCCCCGGTAGATTTATGACTAGACCCGGCGGCGCATTCGACATGTCAAATCTTCGAACAATCTTCTTGCAAAGTCCGATGCGCACGAAAAATCCGTGTACTGTATTGCTCACCACCGCGATTGGCGGTTGTAGAACATTTGGGAACAAGCTGAAATCAATTATTTGTAGATTTTTTTTATTATCTATCAAATGGACAAGAAAATGAAGTAGACAAATATTAGATTTCGTCAAATGTTTCTCATAAAATAGTGCTTTTTTTGTGGATAAATGAGTTATATTGTAATTTGAAGAACATGAGTCCTACCTTGCAAATGTAAAATTATCGGCCATGTCACCCCTGGTGCCATTGTTATGCCTTTGATAAAACCTCAGATAAATCCAGGAGATTATTACACCACTCAGAAACATAGTGGGATGAGTTCCCTCCAGCAATCCAATGACCCATAAAGTCAAACTGGTTAGCCATACAGTCAATGGAATATTTCTATTTGTTATTTTCCCCAGAGGAGTCTTAATTATAATGTGATCCGGCATAATTTGCTTGACGGCGACACAGACACCTAAAACAGCATATACATTTTTGGTAAAATTCAATATCACACATTTTTCAAAAACTTATAGCATCATTTTTACTATTTTTCTTTTCTAAACTGAATGTGAAAAATATAATTTGATCCAATTACACATGATTCAGTCATGACCAAAAGTGTGATTTAATAACAATTTTAGATCTTTGAGATAGGATAAAAATCTGAAGAAGAAAAGAAATCATTGTTAATGAAGATACTGAGAATATTAATATTGTATAATAATAATAGTACCAATTTACATAAAATAATTTAGTAAAATAAAGTTGTTTAACAAATTTAATAGAAACCTTTTTTTTAAATATATAATTAATTCTATGATTCTTCAAAGTACATAGAATTTTTAAAAGAATTTTCTTATATTCATGATTTTATAAATGTATGGTTGAAAAGTTGCAAACTTGCATTTTAGGTTTCTGTAGAAAATGCCACTTATTACATATAACATGTATAAGGATTACTAAAAGAATAGCTTCGTAAATAAAATCGTTTAAACATTTTTACATATATTAAAAATATCAATTAAAAAGAAATATATTAATTCATTTTATATGAAAATAAGATATCATTTTCTATTGAATTTATTAAACAAATTGTTTTTACTGATTTGTTAATAACTTTATGCCATTATTCTGTTCAAAATAAATCTTCCTGGTAATGATATTGATTATCAAGATTTTCTATCTAAATGTCTCATCTCCAGATATTTAAAGTCTAATGAAATCAAATTTTTGGTTGGGAGTACATAAGGGTGAAAAAAGAAAAACGTTATATTTATTTTTGCCCAACTAACTGATTTAGAAGTTACTTTGGTGTAAAAGAAAAGAAAGTTCATCAAAGGAGAGCTCTGAATAATAATATTTAGAGGTGACTCAGAGAATTGGTAGTTTCCCATTTAAATAACATGGGATATAAGTTTTTGCATACTCAGTCTTTTATACCACCTTAATGACAACTGTAATGAGTAATTTTACAGCTATCGAAAATGTAATGCTCCACAAAAAAAAATCCTAAATCCAACCATTTGAAAGTTATTAAGTTTTAGAGCTATATTTGTATACAATTTTACCATTTTTTCAACTATTATGACAGAATTATTAGTTTTTCTACAACATTTCTTAAAACATTGTTTGTAGAGCATTCAATTCTCAACAAATTGACTTTTGAGAAGAATTTACCAATGTCATAGGCCAGAAATTGTAGATCTATGAAAAAAATGTATTACATAAAAACTTATTCTAAATGTTTTTTTATAAAATTTAGTAATCTAAAAAATGACAAGAAATTAGTGGAAAAGTGAATTATTATATTCTGGTATTCATTTAAGATTGACTAAACAGTGCTATCTCAGTTGAAACAAAAAATCTAGCATCAGCAGTTGTTTTCCTAAATAAAAGTCATTTAAAATAAGTTTGTTTGTATTGAATTTTTTTCTTCTGTCTATAATTTCCAATCTATGAGATTGGTAAGTTCTTCTCAATATTCAATTTGTTGGGAATTGAATGCTTTACAAAAAAAAGTTTTAAGAAATATTGTGAAGAAACTAATAGCTTTGCTGCAATAGTTTAAAAAACATTAAAATCTTATATGAAGATAACTTTGAAAGTTAATAACATTCAAAGTTATATTTATAAATGTATTTAGGAACTTTTTTGGAAACAACCTTTTTTGTAGAGTATTGAATTTTCTATAAAGACACACTGTAAAATTACTCATTACAGTTGTCATTAAGTAGATATAAACGTCCAAATATGCAAAAACTTATTTCCCATGTTATTTAAATAGGAAATTACTAATTGTGTGAGTCACCTCTCAATTTTATTATTCAGAGCTCTCTTCTGGAGAACATTCTTTTTGTGCACAAAAGTAATTTCTCATCCAGTTAGTTGGACAAAAAAATGTTTTTTTTAATCACTCTAACGTATACTACTGTGCACTGGAAATATTAAATAACCAATCACGCACAGCGTAAATATAGCAACATAAAAGCTATCTAACTACATCAATCATAAAAATATTGATTATATATCTGTTTTCATCATACATGACTGTGTCACAAAATTATGACACATTTTAGGAAAAATGCTTTTACAAAAGCAGATAATAGTATAGGCATATTACCTGCGATATATCCAGTAAGACCATGAATATGTATATCGAACAACAGTTCAGGATTGCTGGTGCACATGTAGAGAAAGAGATAAAACAATGTGGAGAGAACAGCGACACCAAAATTAACAACAGCAAAGAAAGTCATCATCTCCATGGGTCCCCATAGCGGTTCAATGAGTTTGCCGCATAGGCCGACGGTGACGGCGTCAGTACATATCTCCCAGAAGTGTATCTCAAGGAAGCAAAATGTGAATGCCGTCCATATCCAGAAGGCCGGAGGTAACAAGTAACCTGGTGTGACGCTGAGTGTGAGTACCGCCTGATTCATGTACGAGAGGCAATACGAGAAAAACACAACGACTACGATGAACTTGACGCTTGTGCTTGTGTTGCCGAGTAGTGCGGCAAACTGTTGCCTCAGGTAGGGGATATCTCGCCCCAGACCCTTAAACGCTGCCATTTCTACCCCGTATTTCGAGCAATACTTAACCTCTTCGTGACGAAGAAGGCTCAAATGCCCCGAGCTCGAGCTGTCACCTGACGTTTGCGCCGAGTATCGTCCACGCACGGTATCCATTGCCATTTGTATACTGGCTAATCAGTGACGGCTTCAATTCTTCGAATACCCTAAAGTTAGGCTACTCTAATTTCAGCTCTGAATTATTTTTAAGAAAAGTTTTAATCTTTTTTTTTGTATTTTTATTTATTTATTTATTTATTTATTTATGTGTATATAAATAAATATTTGAGGTGATGAGCTTCTCCTCAGTCGGTAATAAAAACTGTAATGTAGATTTTGTCGACTATATTCATATTTTAACTAAAAGACTTACAAGGTACTTAGCTGTTTTCGTATTTTAGCTGAAATATCAATATTGGCGGGGATATTTGTTTCCGGAAGATTCTAACTATTTTCATCGCAATTGCAGTGATTTCAGTTTGCTATACGTGAAAAGGAGATAGCTGAATCTTTTAGAACGTGATTCTTCCGATAAAAGGCGAGAACGATTTAATTGTACAATTACGAGACGTAGACAAACGTTCTGGTATTTTTTGTTCGTTATCTCAATCATGGCCGATAACAATGCGTTACAGTTGTTTTTATCGACCGAGCACATTATCTTATGAGATGATATGAAACAACTCGGTCGGTGAACTAAATATGAGAACAACGCTTTACAGTTTTTGTTACCGATCGAGCAGTAGCACATCACCTCAAGGGAAGGGCGAAATCTCCACCAGTACGAGTGAGATTGCGAATAATTCTTTAAAGTTTTTGTTATCGACTGAGGAGTCTGCGCCTCCCGCATTTGAAACGACTCAGTCGGTAACCAAAGTCTGTAATGAATGCGATACAGAGACCGTAGACATTTCGGGGAAAAGCAAAACATTGGTAGATGTACAATTTAATACCGTGTCCGATGATGCTTCCCTTTTATCCGAAATATCAACCGTTTTTAAATGGCATTGATTCGAAAAATTCAACTATCTCTCACACTCTATCTCATTACTATCTTACTAGAACAACTATCTCACAAGCACTTCATGGCAGTGTTACAAATCAAACGAGTACGAGAGAGAAAGAACTAATCTTACGATATCAAATTTTTCCGTCATCGTTAATCTTTTGGATACAAAGTGAGAAACTCGACTTGAAACTCGAATCTTTTACTCAAAAGATCAGTGGGGACGGAAAAAAATCGGTTTACAGTTTTCGTTACCGATCGAGTAATTTCACATCGTCTTAACGGAGAGAGAAGCACATACCGATTTTTAATCCAGAAACTTCCGGCAAAAAAAGACAGATAAACAGTTTTTATACCGACCGTGGTATACAAAACCTCCTCTTGTGAGGAGAAACAGACTCAGTCGGTCATAAAAATTGTAATGAATTTTATTTAAATAATGTAGGTATTTCATGGAATTGCATTCCGCGTGTCCGACGATACATTGTTTTAACTTAATTATCAAATAACATTGATTCGAAAAAAGCAACGTTCTTTTCCCACTCGTGCGCTATAAAATCATTCATATGGAAGGTATTAAAAAAATAGTACAGGATTGTAAAATCTTATTAAAAATTAACCAGTTCTGAATATAATAAATCATGAGGGCGTTCCATTTGTTCTTGAAAAATAGAAAATCATTTTAAAACACGAAACTGATTCTACAATTTGTTAAATATTTGAATCCGGAGATTTTTAACACTCTTTATCATTTGAAATCAGTGGAGCCCTCATTTAAGTGGTTTGGGACTTTCCTATGTCAGACAACAAGCATTACGACATTGTTTTTTTTTTTTTTTTTTTTTTTTTTACTTTATTTATTATCTATCACTTCTCGGAGGTAATTCGTATTTAAAATTCCATAGGAAAAAAGTTTCGTCTACTTCGTAAGATGCCAATTGAGAGTCTTGCGTTGGTGTAAGTAGCAATCTACTTTATCATATCGGTCCAATCTTATATTATAACTATCCCAGAATTATAATGAGCTTTATAAAACTATAGCCCTGTCACTTGTTGGAATTTGGGGTTAATTGACGAATTTTTAATTCCATCCATTTCATGACTTTTCAGAACTGTTAGACAATACCAATTAGATCGTCGGTACTTCAAACCGGCCCGGATATTATCAAGCTGCCAACATCAGGTTTGATAAATGCCCGGGATTTGCCCGCGGTGCCTTTGCGAGGTTTACTTCGCGGAGGAAAAATTGGCTCTGGGAAAAGTCTGGCACACCTTCTGCTTCTCATGTCGTTCGTTAAATAAACTAACAACTAAATACATCCAACTCTCTATAAAAGCCTACCGTGTGCTTTATCACCATTTTAGGTTATTCGCAATTTCTGAAAAATTGAAATATTTGAAGTGAGAAAAAGAAGTTACTGTATTGAAATAAATTTGCTTAAATAAAATGAAATATATTAATGTTGACTTAACAAATTTACGTGAACGTAGAAATTTATGGGGTCTGCTTTTATACGGAGTTAATTATCATTTTATTTACATAAATATTGATTTTTCGTTCAAATAATTAATTGTTCATTTTCGATTAAGGTAACTGTAGAAAATTGCTGGACAGTTGCACCGTAGCGACTCATTCTGGAGAATTGTACTGCCGAAATTGTCACAATCGTCTGTTTCCAACGACGTCAATTCGTGCTGCATTACCGCCGTCGATCAGCCCTACTTTTCCATCTGCCGATACCGGCGACCTTCAGCTCTCACCCTGTGACTCACTGGCCGACTGCTGCTGCTATTGCTATTGCAACGACGAGTGCACTCTTATCGACGCTCGTAACGGCGTCGAAAAACTTAGCGAATCGTCGGATTCACCAGGGGAAAAGCAACGAATGCGCGGAGGTGGTGGTGAGGACGAGGAACTCGAAGCTAATTCACCACTGGAAGTAGGCTGCATCAAACGGAGCTCTGATAACGAGGATTCCCAGCTTGATGCACAGAGCTTTGTAACTACGATCTGTGAGCCTCCGTTAAATCCCGCTGTAGACACTACATGGTCCAACAGACAACATTCAGCTTCTCAGAGGTTTGTTCGATTACGGGAGACACCACCATGGCGGATTTGAAAAATAGCTGATTTTTAATCATTTTTGTTTTGCTTCCTCATAGAGGAAGCTTTGGATTCGTGAAAATTTGGTTTTCGAGATTTTCATGTCAGCGTATTCAGGATATGGGGTCTGAAGCGTCGAGAAAAGTTGTTTAGAAAAAGTGTATGTACATACGTATACATGGGGTATTCCATCACATATCGATCAAGATCTGGCGATGACATCTCAGATCAGCACCGTAATTTTTTCTACAAAAGTACTTGTCGAGAAACACGTACCAATTTTTTTTTAGATTTTTTTAACACTTTGTACTTGAGATATAATTTTTTGAATTTTCTTAAAAACCTACGTTTTTAAAAATCTGGAAAGATTCTGAAAAATCTTAGGAGATGTAACAACATTTTTTAGCCTTATGCGAAGATGGAGATTTCATAACTAACAAAGATAAATTTGAAAAATAATATAAAACATTAGAATGCATTTTTGGGATAAAAATTAACAAAAAAGTTCCGTATGATGACTATATTATAATAATAACAGGGGCATTCCATGACATCTCGATCACGATCTCACGATGATGTCTCGGATCGACTCTGTCATTTTTTAAACAAAAGTACTTGTCGAAAAACACGTGCAAAATTTTTTAAAGATTCTTTTAACACTTTTCACCTGAGACAAAAAAGTTTCGAAAAATTAAATTTCAGGTGAAAAGTGGTAACAAAATCTAAAAAAAATTTCGTACGTGCTTTTCGACAAGTACCTTTGTATAAAAAATTACGGAGCCGATCTGAGATGTCATCGTCAGAGCCCGATCGAGATGTCATGAAATGCCCCACATACATCCGAACACTTTGTGCGTGTGCGTGTGCGTTTGCGTGTGCTTGTGCGATAATTCATATTGCCATGACTGGAAAACTATACTGAATCGAAACGTCTCACATTTTTTTGTCGTATACAGTGAAGTGTCTCTTTGGTATACTTTTTATAAAAAATCGATTGAAGCATTTTGATTTTATTGGATTTTTAAGATTTTGAAAAATGTCTGTGAACACTCTAACTCGAACAAAATTGGTAGCTGTCGGGCAGGAAGTTGGTATAAATTTTTTTTTTTTTATATTGAATTCGGGCGAAATCGATAAAGTAGTTCAAATTTTATAGAAATTCGAATTTTCGTAATTTTTTTTTTAAATGCTATAATTCGAGAACGGTTCAAGTAACTGATCTTAAATTTTGTAAAAAACTTAAACAGAGGGTACCAATGTTTGATACTAAATTTGGGCGAAATCGATAAAGTACTTGAGATTTTATAGAAATTTGCATTTTTATAATTTTTTTCAAAACAATTGCAAAGTCGACCTTGCACATACGAACGTTGCTTCATAATTTCTTTTTGATCCGTCATCCACAAAGCTTCCTCTATGAAGAAGCCAAAAGTAAACAACCTACTTTATCATAGAGGAGTCTTTGCGACGGGACAAAAAAATGAGGAAGCAATGTGCAAGGTTCGACTTTGCAACCTTTTTTCTCTTATTTAATTTTTTACTTAAAGATTGAGGGAAGGATATGTTATTAAGGTGGTTCTTGCATGAACCCAAAATGTACTTTAGTCGATAAAAAAACGTGGAAAGGAAAGATTAATATTACTAGAAAGTATCTCTAACTGAAAATAGTTTAACCGTACAGTTGTGGATATATATCGTCTCGAACTTTGCTCAATTAACATGGCAGGTATAGGCTAAACGGGTACTTCTGGTGGAGGCCTTAGTGGCGAGATCGGGCGTGAGGTAGGTGTTCCATATTGCCAGTACATACTGTCCTGCCAGTTTGTGTTTAAATCTTTCAGTGCCAGTGAAAATCATTTCCGATAGTTTATAGCACAAATAAAATGGTATGTTCGTAGTTGCTCTTAAAATAATTTCAAGCCCACAAACGCACGATTTATACGAAGTAAAATTATAAGAGACCAACCAAAAAACACTTACTAAACAGAATCCTGGAAAAGTGGTCAATGATTTTATCATTGCACACATGATCTTTAAAATTCGATCTCGATTTTTTTTATCGTTAAGCTCAGTCGTTGTTTGTATTTTTGATTTTTTCAAGGCACTTTGAAAAAAAATTACGAGTTTAAACAATTATAAGACATCCGACGAAAAATCAATTTTTTTGTTGAAAAACGAAAAAAAAAAATCAAAACTCATAATCGCAAATTCCTATCTGCATGATGTCCCGGGTCTCAAAATATCCGTTACGGATGCTCTTTTTTTATAGACAATTGAGAGCGAAAAAAATGAAGACACACTTTACGAAAAATAGATTTTTTAAGCCGAATGACGAAAAAATTAATATTGTTGAGTTGGTAAATTTGTAAAATAATTTCTTCCTGAAACTTCGATTCAACACGAATATTTTTCTTCAATGACATTTTTTTCTTGGATGGACAAAATCTGCGCCTCCTGAAAAAACGTACCTCTCCAAAAATCGATAAAAAAATATTCATAATTCTAAAAGACTCCATCGAAAAAATCTGAAAAAATTGGATGTTGACGTATGATCTGATAGAAACTTGGAAAAAATTGAGTACTAAATTCGGAGGGGTAAGGTCGGATCTCTGTCGAGTTCAGCTGGAATGCCCGGTATGTGTGTATGTATATAATTTATTTGTATTATAGGGAAATATTGCCGTGACAAAACGTGAGCCATCAGGTACTTTTTGTTACTTTAAAAGCATTACAGCATATCACGAAACGTCTTACATAAATAGAAGTTATTTGGAAACTACTTGGCTGTACGCGAGACAACACGTTCTATAACTCGCTCTTCGGGCATACTGTCACATATTACTAAAGAAAAAAAATTTCCTTAAAATCAGCTATTTTTCCACCGGTCACAGTGGTGTTCCCCCAGCTTATCCACTTATAAGCAAAGATGAAGACATCAAGAAGAAAAAAATTACGCACTTTCAATTTCCACACCATACTTTTTTATTTACCTGTTTATTTAACATATGTAGTAAAATTGAAGTGATTATAAACAATTAAGAAAAAATAGAAAAATTAATAACACTTAAGTCATCTTTATTGGTTTAAATTCAATTGTTTCTTGCTTAAAATGTGTATCCACTCCTTAAATTATACAGACTGGGAAGTTATTGTTGGAAATTTAATGAAAATATACTTGTACCCCTCTAGCACCTTTAGTCGACCATCCTCTGCACAGCGACCACCTATTCGCCCTTCAAGCAGTCCCGCTTCCGGTGATATCACTGCTAATCGTGACGCTAACACTTGTTTGGGCAACAGAAGACCAGGCAGCCCTTGTCGAAGGAATCACAAGCATCACAATTATTCAAAACCTTGTCATCGCCACCTCTGCGGCGGTCTTCCGAGAGCAGACATAATTGTGGGAAACTCAGAACGGAGAAAATTTGTAAAAGGCTTTCGAAGAGGACATTTTCTCGCGAACTATCAAAATCATTTGAGGTGAGAGAGTATCTTTTCCATACAATTTGTCAATGACTTCCAGATGATGTAATAAGTAATTCGCTTAAAGATCTTTACATTCATAATAAAATTATTCTATTTTTTATGATCATATCCAATTTTCTGTCATCTGAAGATCAATTACTAAGTAGCATTTTTTTAAGATAACCCAAGGTATCATATTTCAGTCTGGCAAATTCACATTAGCTCCGTACTTTTTTTCTATTAAACCTTTTTGAGAAGCGCTAGTGCAGCAATTCGTGTGAACAGATTTTAGGAATCCTTGGTAATATCATGGTTCCTTGTCTCTAAAGAATAAACCCATACAAACAGCTATATAAAATGTTTGCATATGATTACGATCGTTTGTTTCACCAATGATGCCGAGTTTTTTTAAGACTTCAACCAAGCCATAACTTAGGTGTATCCAGTCCCTCCATCAAGGGATTTCCCTCATCCGCCATTCAGCCTCACCCTAAGACACGCAAACTCCACCAAACCACGAAGAATTTAGCTGTTTATCCTCCAAGACCAAAATCATCTTACCCACCACTGCCACCACATTACTCGCCGTCTCTTCGAAGAAGGGATACCAACAACAAAAGCCCTCGCGAATATCAGACGTTGTGTTATCCGGCTATGCAGAACATCGTTGACGAATCACTGAACAACGTAGATATCATAAGCTTCGACCATTCGTCCCACCATTCCCAACCTACAATATCAGAAGGACATTTCTCAAACTTTCCCATCGAAGCTATCGACAATGTCGAAGACCCGGAAGACTCCGAAGTCGAATGTAGAATGCGAGGAGGCTGCGGTGGCGGTGGTGGAGGATCTGGTTGTTGCTGTAGCAATGGTTCACCGAAAAGAAATGCAATCTTTGATAGTCGAAGTCCAAGTCCCTGCAGCAAGAGATATCTTAGCGATAGAAGGTCAACCGTAGAAGGAGCTTGCGGTTGCAGCGGTCGTGGTAAAAACGGATGTGGCGTTAAAACTGGGGGTTGTTGCAGCAGCGACAGTGAAGCCCGACATTCGCCCAGAATCGGTAGTTCCTGTAGCGATTCCATCAACGAAGGCGCTTGCGCCTCGAAAGGTGGATCGTCATGTCGTCCAACGGGATTCGAGACTTGTCCGCCACGTTCTCCGGATCCTTGCTCCTCGGATCCGTCCAATTTGTCACCTTGTAGCGCCGTGGCTTGTTCGCCTCCTTGTTCAGGAAGAAAAGGCTGCTGTCCGCCTGCAGGTTGCAGACCAGTTCGTCGTAGAATAGCCCGCTGCAATACTCCTTGTATCGGTGACTCGCAGAGTTGCGGAGGTGGTGGATGTTGTGGGGGCGGATGTCGCGGTGGTTGCGGGAAGCCAGGCCAAACGTGTTTGCCATTGAGGCCTTGCACGATTCCACCGTGTGTTCCGCAACCCCGAGGCGGGGGATCTCCGTGCATGCCACCAAGACGATGTCCCCCTCAACCGCCCTGCTGCAGGAGTCCAGTTCTGCCTGGAACTCCGAGTAGCATGTCGGGAAGCGGTGGCTCGAGTTGCTGCCGGTAAGGACTCGATGCAACCGTGCTCCGTCGCTTTAATCATGAATTCGTTGTGTGTGCTCAGGTCCGGGAGTCCTAGAGGACGCACCGCTGGTGGGGGTGGATGTTCAATCAATAAAGGTTGCCAACAGATAGATGATGGACTTGGGATTGGCAGTGGATGCCAGACTAAGTTGCCCACTGGATGTGAGTGTCTAGGTGGAGGACAGGACTGCCAACGTTGCGGTCGCAAAGTCTATCAGGCGGAAATGCAGGTAAATGGACTTGTGTCTCGAGCGTTTTGTTTTAGAAATGTGTTTATTTTTTCTGCTGGTACTTTTGTTTGGTTTGGGCGTGAAAGCAAGAAACGTCCGATCGACAAAGACTAATTTTCTTGCAGAAACCAACTATCAAAGTTGGGTTGGTCCGTCAATGTTATCAGTTACTACCGTAGCAGGTTCGGTAACCTGTTCGCTTTCACCGAAAACCGTACAAAATAACCATGAACCTAACTGAGTTTTTTTTCCCAAAAGCAACGGTCACTCGTGGTTCAGAATAACCGCTCCATGAATTTTATACCTGTATTAACCGTACCGAATATTCTAATAACCGGATGAGCATGGAACGGTTATCGGGACGCTTATTGGTACGATTAGCACAGTCGAGAAATCCATGGAGTGGTTATTGTGAACCAAGAAAAACCGTTACGCTCTAATTTCATCAAAAGCGAATTAATGCGCGTTACAATACTTTTACATTATATTATTCTAATTTTTTTTTCTGTCGCAGATAGCTTCTGGTGTGCCTTATCATAACATATGCTTCAGCTGTTTCTGCTGTCGGAAACCTCTTGAAACTTTAACTTATCACGAAAATTGCGGGGAGATTTACTGCAAACGTTAGTCACTCTTACATTCATTTCATTATTTAGTGTCGTGGTTCTATTCTTTTTTACTAAACTGATTTCTCATCTTCTAGAATGCTATGTGCGAAACTTTGGACCTCAAGGCTACGGTTACGCAGGAGTACTACAAACACCAATGTAAATTATAAACCGCCCCATTCTGCGGCCACTAGAAATCTTCCTGCTATATAGCACAAACAGTTGATCACCATTTTGCCATTCCTTCTGTCAGTAGATAAGAATTTATAAGAATTTTTCATATATAAAATTATACTGATTTACACTGAGCGACAACAATTAAAATCTAGTGTATGCCGTAAACGATTTTTGTTAATTTTAAGATATTAGATTAATGAAAAATGACAGATATTTGGGTAATAACTGTATTCATTCCAGTAATGTTATCATTGTTTGTGAATATCCAGCGGGTATATTACAAAGTATAAAAATTGAAATGACTACCAATAAAAATTACTGATATACAAGTAAAATACTACATGATGATAAAAAAGAAAACATGCACTTATTACTCAGTATGTTTCATTTGGAGAATACATTTCCACCAAAATTTCACCTTTTCATCAGTTACATTCAATTCCATCATTCATACTTGTTAGTATACGACAATTTTTTTACGTGCAAATTCGAAAACATACATTTTTCTTGTATTTGCAACTGTTTTATTTCACTCCGTATATAAAATTTTGTTCGATACTAAAAATGTTTTCTTGACTCGTTTGATTGCAACACACGCCTTCAGCTCGTGCTGCAAACTCACATTCGTCAGAAAAAGTTTTTTCGTCCTTGTAACGAAAAGTACTATTTTAGCTCGTATATGTGTTCGGCTTGCACTTGAATCCACACTCGTTAAAAAATATTTTTTTCTCTCTAGTGTTGAAATGTACTATTTCATCGTGGCATGTTAAACATGACTGAAATTATCATTATAAATATGAGATTGATGTACATAAGGTAGATAACAGATACATGGTGGCAAATTCACGAGTCTTCTCTCGCTCGTCTCTACAGTTGGTGTCGTACGGAAATAACATTTCCATATATGTATACGCAGCCCCTCGGAAGCTGCCCTTTATCACCCACCATTCGTGCTCGTCTGGCTGCCAAGTTCTCTTCCTGTTAGGATATACGTATATAATGCTCTCACTCTCGGTCGCTCTACTCGTGAGCGTATCAGGACTTTGATTTTTCATGCATATCGTATGATGCACGTCTACGTGCGGTATGTACCCCACGTATGTACCTCTCTGTATGAGCGTCGATCTCTCACTCGTGCTCTCCCTTTTTTTCCGTCTCTCTGCGCCGGCCCCCTTCCAACATTTCTTTTATTATTTATCCAGCGATGGCCCTTCGCGGGTGTATATAAGGCATTTCATGTCAGTTTAGAAATGAAAAAAAAAAAATGTATACATGTTATCGAAAAAATCAAATGTACAATCGTATTTCAATGAATACGACAAATTTTCCAGGGTATGATTTTTATAACTTTTTAAATGATGAAAAAATCAATTTTTTATTTATTTCCATTAAAAAGTATTACGGCAACGTGGTTAATCCAGCTGGAAGTATAAAAAGCGGTCATCTGCGTATTTTTATTGCTTAAATTTATTCATCCAAAACCATGTTTTATAACGAAATCATCGAAAATATTCTTTTCTTTATGTGAAGGACGCTCGATATTATTGCCAACTTAATTTCCTCTAATTCTGTGAAGGAGAAATGAATTTTGAGTAGTTTTTGCTTCCTCAAGAAGCTTTGTTTTCGTGAAAAATTTTTTTTTTTCGAGATTTTCGTATAAACGTGTTCATAATGTTCCAAAGCGTCGAGAAATCACATTTAGAAAAAATGTGGATGTATGTGTGTGTGTGTGACAACCATTTAACATTTATAACTTGAGAACGTCTTGAGATATTAAGCTGAAATTAAGCACACATGCTGGGAGGCCAATTATGCTCGCTCGATCAAACTTTTGGCAAAATCCATACAGTTCTCTTGTTTCCACAAGATTTTGAATTTTTCCAAAAATCTCTGTGCGCGCTCTAGCTCCCACAATTGTTGAGTTATCGGGCTAAAAATTGATACGAAGTTGAACTATCATAGAACGAGTATTGGAATTATATTTGGGCAAAATCCATGCAGTTCTCTTGTTTCTACAAGATTTTGCATTTTTTCAAAAATGTCTGTGCGCGCTCTAATAGCTCCCAGGGTTGTTTCAAATTCAGTAATCGAATGAAATTGGTTTGGGTTCAATTCTTCATGGAACTCTCACTTTCACGAGGGAACCGTTGTCTTTTGTCGCGAATTAATTGCAATCCGTCATCTGAATCCTACGAGAGGGAAAATTTGACGAATTCTATGTTCCATCACAACTAGACTTAAGTTTGCTAACAATTAAAATTCTTTGCTAAAAAGTATGCGAAAAAAAATTATGAACCTTCATAATTTAGAGATAGGTTGAATTATGAAACTGAAATTTATCACATATGTTTTCTTACACCAGCTGCATAGTTTTGATAAAAGTAATCGCAAAACAAAGCTTCTTGAGGAAGCCAAGAGGGACATGGGCGTACTTTCCATCAAACAGAGCTGATGATGAAGGGATGTGCAAATATAATTTGCAGCGTTTTTTCGAAAGTGATAGTGATTTAAATTTTTTTTTCTGAAATAATATTCGGTTTTGTCAAAGCACTCGTTAACACTGACAATTTTTTTTCTCCTACTTTGCATTCAAACTTGAATTTTGGGCGTGCCTGATTTATGAGGAACGCACGCAATTGCCGTAAAGTTACGTAAACCGTTGTACGTCTGTGTTTCATATATTATAAGTCAGGATTTGTCTACAATTCTGATTTGTATGCAGAATGTGATTTAAAAAATTGATATTACTGACAGCGAATTCTCTATACCTCATAACATCTAATATTATTTCGGAAACAAATAATAAAACATATATTTTCGTTATATTCGAATATTGGTTGAAAACCTAAAATAAATTAATAAAATTGTATATTACTAAATGTCCCGAACGCAAAACGGCTGCCAGGTTTTGACAGTATCGCCTGTTTGGTAAGATATAAAAGATTCTGGAATTCACATACGTCAAACCGGTACGTACGCGTCCATTCTTTAGCGTTCTCTGAATATTAAAAGAACGTCCAAACTACGTTCCTTCTGCTTGTGACAAGTGATTGAAATCGGTAAAGAAGAGCATGCATGTAGTTTACTAAATAGGGCACAGGTGGCGACCTAATCTTTTTCCAAATTATACAAATTTGGAAATATTCCCGGACCCGCCCATACTGATAAAAATTAAACCGAAAACGATAAGAAGCATAATGATTTTCGTAATAGAAATTTTATTCTGTAATAATTGTCGAAAGTCGCCTTCACGGCGTGTTCAATGTCTTAGTTCGGCGAGCTACACACAGATGGCACTTCAGCTAAGTTCCTAGCTGTGGACGCATTAATCGGTAATGCAGATTTATATTTTATACAGTCGTCGCTAATGCCATCTTTCGGACGCCGCTCAACTATTTTTCTAGTCAAATTGATATGTCTCTGACATGTTTTGGTAAACAAATTTTGAAAGCCGTTTTCTACGTTGCTGTTACATCAATTTGGATGTGACAAACGGTGCTTTGTGCAATTTTGCATGGGCTAAGTTCTTGGCGTTAGGATGCGATGAAAATAACCCAAGAAGCTTAGTAATGTCTCCTAGGGTAATTGAAACTGTACATTTTTTTTCAGAATTTCGAAAAACCAATATAATATATAAGGTACATAATAAATAAGGTTCATATATAAAATAAACCAACACCTTATCCCAATTATGCACTCGTTTTATATGTACTTATGTTCAAGATTTAATTGCAATTCGATGCTCCGTTTAGAAGAAAATAGCTTTCAAAAATTGTTATGCGACTCCGAAGTGGAGGAAGCGGTTCCGCAAAGAAGTTGGTGAAGTATCACTACCTCTTAAGACCGTTCTTACGAAACTATTCGTTCAATGACCTTGGAACTATTTATGTGTATTGTGGAAAATTTCTACAAGCACATATCCAAAAATTGCGACTCCTCCGGTTTAAAAAAAAAGACTTTTCAGGTATTTCCAAAAGTGAAAAAAAGTCATATTTACAAATTATTTAAAAAATCACATTTGGAACAATCCGACAATTGATTTCACGTCACAAAAAGTTTCTATAGTATTTGTTATTGGAATTTGTTTCAAACTGGTTTATTGATACATTTTTATATTATTATTAAAAATCAATGTTAAATTGCAATAAAATCAAACTTTCCGTTGGCAATTTATTGTATAATCCTCAATAAGAAAATTCACTATAAAATTTCATGGAAAATGTTTTTTTTTTTAATGGAAAGACTCGATATTGTTGCTGACTTCATATCCTCAAATTCTATAAGTGAGAAACAATTTTCAGTTTTATTCATAGGGTTCGAAACCGCGCAAAAGTGAAACCTATGTATAGACTAAGAAAGACTTTAGTTTTACTTATCAATGTCGGTAACAACATTTATTTCATCCGCTTAAAAGATTATCGAAAACAGAAATTTATTTCAAATAGCAAAAATCTTTTTATCGGGCGTATTTTAATAAGTTGTTAAAATTTCTTTAGCAATAACTTTTTTTCGTTTATTACTATTAAAAATCGATGTTCTCGGTATTTTCAATGACATTGATTTTGTTTATATTTTTCTCAGAGAGTCCTAATTCTAATGCAACCAAACTTTCAGTTAGAAATGTATGTACAACAATTCCAAAAATATCACTGATTTGAATTTAAAAGATGCGATTGTTTCTTCATAATTTTTAAGAGAATATATAACACAGCGAAATTCTTGCATATAATCTGATTTTTTTTAAATCTTGAAAAAAAAAATACTAATTTAAATTAGGTGAACTGACATGAAATGCCTTGTATTGGATAGAGCGGTTCGTGCGCACTTTTTCGCTCACAAATATTGTGCCATACACGCGTGAACGTCAATGCTTTTGGTCGCATTGACGTGGGTTGAAAGGAATGTGAAAACGGACTGGTGAGCAACTGAATACACAGGCAGCCTGAAAAGCGGAAAGAAGTGGAGGGGAGACGAAGCGAGAACATGGCTCGACAGAGAAAATCCGCTGGACCAGCGTGAGGAGGAATAAAGGCAAGCGCGACGGTGGAGGAGGGGGATCATCTAGATCGCGAGAGGGTTGAAAGGGAGTGAGAAAGTCAATGACGATTTGGTGAAACGCTGTGAGTGCGTGCGAGACGGAAGGTACGAAAGATTGAAAGGAGAACTGCGAGAGGGAGAGGCCAGTGCGCAATTCCCTCCGCATCCACAACCCCTCCGCTGTATCGAGTCTTTCCCTCCTTTTACTTCGCTGTTCCTCTAATGCTTCCGCACATACCTATACTTTAGAGCAAGTGGATATAGAGACAGAGTTGGATTTGAGTGTGCGTTACGCTATCGGCAAAAGAGAAAGAACGGTTTAACCAGAGGAGAGAGGGGTGGATTCGTTTATCGAATCTTTTCTCTTGCTCGCCAATATTCGGTATTTATACTAAAGTTGGAATAGATTGGACAAAAAAAAAAAAAAATAATTGTATATTATTGAGAAAAATACATGAATGTGCTGGTTTAAAAGAAATATTGTATTGTAGACTTCGGAATGGATATCATATGGAAAAATAATAACTTTAATTGTTTTTTTTTTACTGAAAAATTATCCAACTTATTCTTGAAATAAGCATATCCAGTGACGAACAAAAATTACAAAAGTAATTCAATGTAATAATACGTATATATCTCATGTTTCATGTTACACTAAAAAGAGATCGATTATAAACAATTAAGAAGCTGAAAAAAAAAACGTTATAGATGAGGCAAAATACGTCAAGTCGGCTACGCCAATTTTTCATGTCAACAAAACGTCCTCAAATTTATTCAGAATGTTGGTCTGGTTGATGAAAAAATGTAGGAATTTTTTCAGATTTTTTATTGCATATTCCAGCTATTAAAAATTTCTGAATATAATCATTGTTTATTTTTTAACGCCAATACTACGGCTCGCACGAAAAAATCATAACGACATCAAATTTTGGATTTTTCGCGCACTTTCCAACAACATTTTTTGTCAAATTCTCCGATTTTATTTTATCCTATTTTTCAATTAAATAAAGGTGTCACCTTTTTCCCTCCGAAACGACATTTCAACGAATAAAATGTGAAAATTTCACCTAAATCGGAAATGCCGTTTCGGAGGGGAAAAAAGTGGCGACTTTATTTAATTGAAAAATAGCATAAAATGAAATCGGAGAATTTTACAAAAAATGTTGTTGGAAAGTACGCTGAAAATCCAAAATTTGATGTTTTTATGATTTTTTTTTCGAACCGTAATATTGGCGTTAAAAAATAAACAATGATTATATTCGATGATTTTCAATGACTGGTATATGCAATAAAAAAATCTGAAAAAATTCCTACGTTTTTTATTCAACTAGACCAACATCCTGAAAAAATGTGAGGACGTTTTGTTGACATGAAAAATTGGGGTGGCCGACTAGACGTGGTTTGGCCCATATATTTCACTGTCTATTTTAACGAGAACAAAAGTATTGGCACAAGCTATAATAGTATATTACGATACGAGTGCGATTAAACTTTTTCAGAAAAAGTTTCTGGCACGAGTTTCGTATACAACTTTATCGCACTTCTCGCACCGCGTGGCATAAAAGCTTTTAAATAAAGATTAATATTTAATAGTTTGCAATCCTATTTTTTTTCAGAACATCTTTCAATCAATACGGCACCGAATGCACTAATTTAAAAATCACTTTAGTGATTCACTCTATCATAGAGTAATTTCAGCCGTTCGATTTGACAAATTTATAGGGGCAAACTACCCTAAAATGTGAATCAAATGATCAACAGACGCGGTAGCGTCTCGAGATAAGTACAGTCCACTCCCTCTAACTCAACATTCTCTAGTGACACGTTTTTCCTCGATTCTCGCTCTGAAAAAAGCCCAGGAGGGGAACCCTCACTTCCTTTTTTTGCATATGGCGCCCACGCATATTTCCACGTGTGTAAGCTCAAAATACATATGTACATAGCCTTGAATTGTTCCGATGTTCCATAATATTATCGAATATGTCCGGGTCCGCGAAAAGGAAAGTTACCAAAATTGTGCTGGAAAAACAAGAGGAAAGGACACTCGAGAGTATCGAGAACGGTAATTCGGTTGCGAACGTCGGATATTTAGTTTTAATCCAACCTAACGTCCAAAAACTAGATTGAACGAAAAGTTTGATAAACGCTTCTGTTCTATATCGAGCTGTGATAAAAATAAACGCACTTGTAACTTTGAACATGTAGAAATAGTACATTATGCAATAAGGGGCGAAAGTTGCAGATTTTTCCCCCGGGTGGGTTTACTGCCCGAACGAGACTTGAACTTGAAACTTTTTCATTCTGTATATTTATTATAAAACGAATGTAATGTAAAATTTTTTTTTTTTAAATACAAAAATTTGCAAATTTTACTTTCGCCCCGCTAATTTTATATTCGCCCCGCTGATTTTACTTTCGTCCCGGTAATTATACTTTCGCCCCGCTGATTTTACTTTCGTCCCGGTAATTTTACTTTCACCCCGCTGATTTTACTTTCGTCCCGCAAATTTTACTTTCGCCCCGCTGATTTTACTTTCGTCCCGGTAATTTTACTTTTGCCCCGCTAATTTTTCTTTCGCCCGCAAATGCGATTTTTACAAATATGCTACTTTTGCCCCAATTTTCAGGGGGAAAAAGTCGCTATTTCGGTCGGCTGTGGAATAAAATATATTAATCATCAAAGGTGATGAATATCACATTTAAAATTTGTACCCAACATAACCATTTTCCGCGTTTTCAAGGGCTCCCGGAAGGTCGTGGTGGGGGAATCTCCCTGGTAGGGCAGTTTCTCTACTAGCAGGGAATTTCGGTTCCGACCGCGTTTAGTTAGAGGGAGTGGATTTTACATTTATCTCGCGAGACGCTGCCACAGACTCTTTTTCTTAAGCCAATTCATTTTAGTTGCTTTTTTCCGAGGTTAATAATATATTATCTCAATAAAATATTATATAAAAATGTATTAAAAAAAGACTTGAAAATGCTATAAAATAGCGTTTTCAAGTCTTTTTCTGATATAACCAGATACTGCAGTTCATGATACTTCGTTTAAGATCAAAATGAGAGTTCTACCTTCAGTCGTTTCGAAGATGCGGTGATTTATATTTCAAAGCTCCTCTGAAAAATTTCACTTTATCAGTGGTCGTCACGGAAGTTTCGCATACCAATTTTTCGCAATCTGACAATCACTATATTTCGCAACCTACCAATCACTATAAGAAAATCATACCGACATCCAGTGATGAGCCAGTTTATGATACGGCGAAGACAAATGTTGAATTTTAGTATTTTAGTATTAATCAGACCGATTGCTCAGCTGTTTGGTCTCCAGGTCAATCTGTCCATAGTTTTACGTATCCAAATTGATTTATCTATAATTGTCGGTGTCCAGGTCGACCGCTCCACAGTCTTCTGAAACTATTTTATTTCTATTTTTTAGAATTGCAGCAGAATTTTATTTTCTGTCTGTCCGAGCATTTACGGAGGTGGGAGGCGAAGGAAAAACCTGAGTTTTGTACAAACCATTCTGTACAAGATGAATGCATACCTACATTACAAAAATATATTTTTTAAAATTTGGTAGCAAACTTCAAATTTTTTAGGATATTTTAATTTTGAGTATGTGACACCATTATTTTATGTGGTAGATTTTTAAAAAATCGAAATCCCACCAAACGACCCCGAAGAAGACAGATGGAAAATTCGTTACTTTTTTTTTTCTTAAAAATTCTATAACAATCACTATATTTTTTGTTTTACAAGCGTTGCTTTTTAAATATCAACAAACGTGAAGTTCCGTACGTTTCTGTTTGCAAACCATTTTGCTATAAAAGTGCAAAAAAAGGTAATTCTCAAATCCTACAAGCCTCGGAATAGTTTTTATATGGAAAAGCAATTACCCTAATTGTTTTCTACAACAAAATTCTCGAAAAGCTACTGCACGTAGCAGCCAGTCAGCTTCACCGTAAATTCACGTGAGGGAGTAAAAGAGAGACAGAAATCCGGCTCGATTTGACTAGAGTCGACGACGGGGTAAAAGAGCGAGGGAGCAAAAGAGATTGAATAAAATAGAGTCGCCGTACGAGAGTATAAGAACGAGATGAAACGAGAGAGAACCGGGAAAGAGTGAAAGCGAGTAGTTGCTGGTTTATCGAGTCGCTCCTCGTGCGGAATTGCGCCGAGGAACATGAAACGTACCGACGATATATATATATATATAGTGTATACCACATTAATAGTATATGTATAGTGTATAAGCGGCGAGAGGCAACCGGCAGCTACGGCGGTGGAGGGGGCGTTTATATAGCTTTCAAGCGCAGAAGCTTAATCTAATTTCAAATATAAATCTGTTCTCTCCCGCGTGCGCGCCGACCCTCTTTTCGTCTCTCTTTCGCACGAGGGAGCGGCTGCCTCCGCTACTGGTACTACGCGGAACCACCCCCTACAGGCTTAACACACTACACCGCCAACGAGAACAATAATCCAAGGGCCTCGACTCCGTAATTCTTTTTCCTCAACGTTGTACACTATTACTCCTCCCTACCAACTCTCACCAATCCCGAACTCCCGGCTTTATTCTTTATACGATTTTCGGTGAATTAAATGAATCTTTAAATTGTTCTTTCGTTCCTGTAGGCATTTTGCCAGTAATTCTTTGATTTTTGTTTTTTTTTTTTTTTTGGATGGAAGAACCAATAATTGCAGTTTGTTATTAAGGGAATGGCGAAGGGAAAAGGATTCTTGACGAAAAGAAAAAACGATTAGAAAATTCATCATTTGTTAGCAAATCTATATTTTTTAATCACGTTTTTTTTTTTTAATCTCTACACATTTGTAACTGCAACTGAGATATTGGATTCTGTGTCATCCTTGCATTTGATTTGTGCTGTTTTCGGCGAATTAAATGAATCTTTAAATTGTTTTTTCACTCCTGTATGCATCTTGCAAGTAATTCTTTTTTTTTTTGCTTCCTCATAGACGAAGCTTTGTTTACGTGAAATTTTTTTTTTTTCGTTTGTTTCATGTTAGCATCCTCAGAATGGTCTGAAACGTCGAGAAAAGTGGTTTAGAAAAAGTGTCCGGATGCATGTATGTATGTGTGTGCGTGTGTTTGATAGAGGGGCTAAAATTCATATTGCCATAACTCGGTAACTACACTGAGAAAAAAAAATGTTTGACTGGACTAAATCGGCGTACACCCCCTCGTTCAAACGAATTTTTAGTTGATGTAACAAATATTTTGGTTACCACAAATATATTTTAGTCAGCTGACTCCAATAATTATTAAAGAAACTAAACATTTGTTTATACTAATGAAACATTTGTTTGAACGAGGGTGTACGCCGGTTTAGTTCAGTCAAACATTTTTTTTTCTCAGTGTAGTTAACCGAATTATCGCAAATTTTTGTACCGTATACAGTACAGTCAAGTGTTTCATTGGTATAAATTTTATAAAAATCGATTGAAAAATTTTGATTTTATGGAATTTTTAAGATTTTGAAAAATGTCTATAAACACTCGAACAAATTTCCAACTGTCGGGCTGAAAATTGGCAGAAAACTTTATCGGGGCGATCTTTGGTATTGAATTTGGGCGAAATCGATAAAGTAGTTCAAATTCTGTCGATTTTTTTTCATTTTTTGAAAATACGAATTTCTATCAAATTTGAACTACTTTATCGATTTTTTGTCATTTTTTGAAAATACGTATTTCTATAAAATTTGAACTACTTTATCGATTTTTTGTCATTTTTTGAAAATACGAATTTCTATAAAATTTGAACTACTTTATCGGTTTTATAGAAATTTTATCGATTTCACTCAAATTCCCTAATTATAGCCTATAACTAGGGAACGGTTCAAGCAACTTATCTAAATTTTTTCATGAGTCTTTAAAAAAGAATATCAATATTTGATACTGAATTTGGGCGAAAAATAGTTCAAATTTTATAGAAATTCTATTTTATAGAAATTTTATCGATTTCGCCGAATTGAAGTTGTCGGTGACAAATTAAATTGTACACTATTTTCTTTTTGGTTCGGTGATGTTCCTAATCATTTTTTTTTAGAAAAACCATTTTCTTTTTAGATAAAAATAAACAATAAAAATATTCATCATTTGTAAGCAGTTTTCTGTTTAAATTGTAAAACAAACTTTTTAATTGCATTTGATGCATTTGTTTCCTTCTGATTCCTAAAAACTTTATAATTTTTCTTTATACGATTATCCCTGAATTAACTGAATCCTTAAATTGTTCTTTTGGTTTTATAAACATTTTACAATTAATTATTTTTTAAAACTAATAATTGCACATTGTTTTTAAGGAATGGTAAAGGGATACAATTATTGAGAAGAAGGATATATGAAGAAACATTTATCATTCGTTAGCAGCAATGTACAATCGCTTTTTATTTTTACTTTAAAAAACTTCTTTCTAACTGTACTTCACACATTTTCATTCGTTTCAATAATATTATGTTTTTGTGGTAGTCGGTGTCATCGCATTTTGTACGGTATTAAAAATAGGTATTATGTGTACGATGAAAAATATCCGCACAAAATTGTACAACACTGAGAACTCGTCTCGAACCTGGCTGTAGAGTCAGTTGAAAATTAATAACCCTCATTTGTCCGCACGGTGCTTGCATTTGCTGTTAAGTCCCTTGGTTTCGTGCTCTCGTTTTACACAGCATTACCTTTAGTACGGTGCATGTATAGCATAACCAGTGACGAGGGGATGTCGCACAAAACACAAATGCTGTACCCCAAAACACCCCTTGGATACTGTCACAACACAACGACAGGGGAAATGCAAGGATGGCGATGGGCTTTACAGCATTTCATAAGGAATTATATTAATAGCTTGTTTAGGGTCGTCGAGCCTCTTCCAGAGATGCGCAGGTAACAGGGTTGAATTCGCCCTTAAGATTCCACATACTCACTCTTCGGATCACCTAATTCTGAAATCACTTTACATGACTGTTAAAAAATAAGTTGTGAGCGTGTATTTAAACCCTGAACATGGGTCGTTCGTGTTCGTACATTTATAAGTGTAAACAGTCTACATACCTCCAAATTTAGATGAAAATGTTTATTGAAAAAGGGCTTTTCAGGGGTGGCAACAATTTTATCGTATCGTTAAGAGTCCAAAGAAGAGCTATCCATCATTTAAGATTCTTCCTTACACAATAATATCGTCAATTAAGCGACCAACATGAACGACCCATGTTCAGGATTTGCGGGTGCTGAAAACAACGACAGGGTTCTAGGGTCAAGGAGAAACTGCTGTGAATTCTAACAAATCTTTCGACTTTAAATTTTTGAGGCTAGACACATACCTACATCCGGACATTTTTTCTGAATTTTTCTATACGTTTTGGGACATTCTGAACACGTTTTCATGAAAATCGCGAAAAAACAATTTTTCACCATAACTAAGCTTCCTCTATGAGGAAGCAATAATGCCTAAAAGTATTAAAAATATGCAGAGACCTTAAGGAAAAAACACCCTAAAATCAATACATATGGCTTTTAAAGTTCAGCCATTGGTATGTTTATCTTAATCCTAGTCACTTACTAGGGGTCAAGATCACCCGAATCCCAAGTACCATTCGAAATTTCGAATATAAGATGCTCGACTCTGACCCTGTGGCACTATGTGGTGTATTTCGTGACTCAACAAAGTCCCCACTTATGATATTCAAAATAATTATACTTCTTAGAAGGCCACATGAACTATAGTATTTATATTTCGTGAAGTACGGTATCTCAAGAATATTCAAGCAAAATTTTATCTCAAATAACCAATTAGTACCCATTCTCGAGATGCTATAGTACTCCCAGGAATTTTTTCATGATGAAACTTCCAACAGAATTAGTGGTGACAACTTTTCAAAGTTGGCTGGGGTCAGAGTGACCCCATGTAAGTAATGTGAAAGTTTCCATAGATGTATGTGACTAGGGTTAAAGATGGCTAAAAAATTAAAAAAAAAAAACATTATTTAAGAAAAAAATCATTCACGTTAGAAAAAAAACTACCCTTGACTTGGGTGACGTACATTATTCAGAGGAGGGTTATAAAAAGGATTTCTAATGCGTACCATACGTTGATGCGCGCAGATCGAATATCCAGAAGATTATGAGCAGTGGTGGCGTCGACCATTCTCCGCATAATCGCCGTCAGATACTCGGGCGATAGCGTGAAGAATCGCCGACTGGCAAAGCTACCCCTGATCCACTGCTGGATGGTCTGCCTTCATTCCATTCACTGTTCACGACGAGAAAGGGGTGCTTGCCGATGCTGCTGCACACGTACCTTCCGATGTTCCCCGTTGGCACAATGGATCCGAGTCCTTAATGAGCCACGTCGAATCGTCGCGAGTATTCGATGCAGATTAACGAGGATAATCACTAGATATAATGGAGAAAGATGCAAATTGCGTGGCAAGCTATACGAAAACATAGCGGAGTCCTTGATCTCTTTTGCGTATATACTTTAGAGTGTTTCAAATTGTAATTCACAGCTGCGGTGAACTTGTCCCACGTGAAATTCATCACGATTACCCAAGTGAAAGTTTCATTATTCAATTATATAAAACAATTCGATCGTATCTGCATAATGATGACAATAATAAATGGAATAATAGAAAGGCAAAACTAAAACAGGTTTAGGATGGTTTAAGGGAGTAATTTATTTATATACGACTATTCAATCATTTTTGCATAATAAATAGTAGTAATAATAACGATAGCTAGAACAACAGGAATTGGATTCTAAAACAGAAGATGGCTCAAGTAAAAAAATTTCTTTATATGCGTGTTCAAAAGGGATGAGCAATGTTTGAATAAAAATGTATTAACAATATTTTTCTGTTTGAATAATTATGATTAGTTTGAGCGCGATAAAATTATTAGCATGTTCTTGAATGAAGGATTATCTTGAGACAATCAATCTTCTAAAGTCCTATAACTGTGCTGGTTTTACTTTTTCGTACAGGTAACTTTGTTTTCATGACCACTCTTTTTACTTCCTCATCACATACGGAATATGTAAAGGAGGAAGTATTGCAATCCAAAAAAAAATTTCGACTTCCAAATTTTTATGGAAATAGACGTTTTGAGGATCCTAGATTTCGAAAAAAGCATTCATTCATTTCTGTCTGTCTGTGGCAGGTGGCTGTCCGAAAAAAACATTTTTTTTGTAAAAACTTGTGGACCGCAGTGAAATTTCATGTGTGTCTTCTATGTATAAAATGTAGTTTTGGTATTGAAATCCAATCGAAAATCTCCACTCCTTCTGGCACTTTACCTGAAACATGGAATAAACAACTCTTTTTGACATTTCAGGTAAAGTACCAAAAGGTTTTTTGTTTTTAACTTCAATACCAAAACTATATTTTTTCCATCGAAGATACAAATTTTAATCCGGTCCAGTCTATATCAAGTTATACTTTCTCATTGCATATAAACTATGTAAATGAGAGCTTAACCACAATAACTTTTGAAAGAAGCTGCCAGACTTCACTAAAATTAACTGTATACAATCTTGTACGAATTAAATATAGTTTTGGTATTAAAATTGGAAAAAAATCGCCTATTGCTTTTAGAACATTACCTGTAGGAAAAAAAAATGAAAAAAACCTAATTTTCACATTTCGGGTAAAGTACCAAAAGGAATTGGTGTCTTTTTTCAACGTTTGTATCAAAACTACATTTCATTCATCAAAGATTTACAACAAATTTGTATGATGTACAACGAACCATCAGTTACTACCAAAAGTTATTACTTTCTCATCACATATAAGCTCTGTAAAAGAGAGTTGTCTGAAAATACAAAAACTTCTGAAGGACTTCCCACGTATCACAGGGAAATTTATATATGAAATGTAGTTTTTTAAAATTGAAACTCAAAACAGAACACCAACACCTTTTAACACTTGGCACCTACGATAAAGTTTATTTTGTTCAATTGGACGTCTTGTCTCAATGTGTTCAAATTCTATTGTAATCGAACTTGCCGTTGTTAATAATAAAAATTCTCGTTAATATCGCCCTCGCGATGGAGAGAAAAGTATTAATTCACGTCGAGAACAGACACCCGAAAAATTGCAAAAACTTTATTCGCGAAGGCGGGAATATATATAGTAATAGAATCGAGTGCGGGGTTACATACGTCGGTGCGGATTTCTAGGTTTGCGCCCGCGTGATTTCGTCGACCAGGTTACACATATACATATATATATATATACATGTATATATGTATAGTGTATATAGTAATATATACACGAGCGGGCCGTGCGTTCACGTCGAGCACATTTAATTTGCATCGTATAAATCGCGTTTCCGGTCGAGCACGCAACGCAAACACACGTACGTTTTGGCAGAGTCCCTTGGCGACTGGGCGCGCGTATACTCTCCACTCGAAAGCGATGTATATAGTTGGTACGGGGTGCTCGCAACCCTGGACGGGGCTCTCGGATCGACGTAGCAGCTATGCAATATAGTAAACGGGGCACACATGCGAAACGCCGGGCTTTACTCTCGCTCCTTCGTATCTCGGTGCCTCGGCATTGTTGCTTCGGTAATTTATGATTCGATAAATAAATCAGACGGCGCAGACAAGCCGCGGTGTTGCGCCGGATGTCGGAGCCTTCATACTCCGAAACCCTCGTCGCGGCACTTGTAAGATTTTTTTACGGGGGTTCAAGCGAGTTTGTTGCCGAGTTCACCGGGACTCTCTCTTTTTTCTATACACTAAACAACGTACATGCTTCTCTAGTGTAAGCAAAAACGTTACATGAGACATATTTCACGGTTTTAATACTTCATAATTGTTGACTGAAAATAACGAAATTTCAATTTACATTCTCGTTGAAGTCATAATTCTAATTACAGAGTAAAAGCAGAATAAACGTTTCCCTCTCTGTTTGATAAAAAAAATAATGGTTGCAAAGCACAACCTTGCACATTGCTTTCTCATTTTTTTCCGGCTGCCAACCACAAAAAGCTTCCTCTATGAGAAACTACAATGGTCAATTCTGGCTTTCTCACTGACGAAGCTTTGGGGAGCACTTATTTATCATGTGACTATAAAACTTATTTTTCCAGATGGTATCAAACATTCTATGATCCTGTTTGATCAACGTGTAAAATGTCAAGTCATTTATTTGAACCTGTGGGACATTGTTGAATTAAAAAAATAACTGTCAAGTGTAAAATTCTTGAAGATAAGAACTTTTTATTGACAATTTTTTTTTTTTTTTACAAATTTATACATTTCTAAATCTCTAAATTAGGGGATACCTTTGGCCTGGGGACCTTTAAAACAAATATCTCCGCTTAGCCGGTGTAGAATGTTACTAACAAAATGAGACATCAACGAGCAAAATCCTTTGAGTGGCCAATTATGAATCATGCGCAGAGATGAAAAAACACAAATCTGGTTTACAATGGAACCGCTTCACCAAGATGGTTTCAGCAGTGACAGAAAAATTCTTCGTTCCAGACGATATTCATCGGTTGGCTGGAATAAAAAATACAGCTCTCTGAAAATCATTTTTTCTTTGCGGACTCATCCCTCTTAAGTTCGGTTGCTTGAACTGTTCTCGAATTATAGCATTTAAAAAAAATTGAATATGCAAATTTCTATAAAATCTAGATTACTTTATCGATTTTTCCCAAATTCAATGCCAAATGTCGCACCACTCCAAAAGAGTTTCATGCCCAGTTTTAGCTTGAAAGTTTGAAAATTTTTTGAGTTAGAGTGATAACAGGCATTTTTTTAAATCTTAAAAATCCGATAAAATGAAAATGCTTCGACCGATTTTTATAAAATACATACCAAACAAATATTGGACTGTACTGTATACGGCTTAGAAATTTGAGCTGATTCGGTTGAGTAGTTCACAAGTTATGGCAGTATGAATTTTCGTTTCTCAATAACACGCATATCCGGACCCTCTTTCCAAGCTATTTTTCTCGACGTTTAAAGCTATTTTGAGTACACTGACATGAAAATCTCGAAAAAAAAAAATTGTGACAATAATGCTTTCTCTATGAGGAAACAAAATTGTCCACAAACGTCCACAACTTTTTTTTCTAATTTTACGAAAAGAAATTTGGTTATTCTAGTTTTAGAAAAGAGTTCAAAACTTAATTTAAAATTGCTAATGATACAACGAACAATTTTTTTATTACATTTCAAAATATTTTCGAAAAAGAAGAATTACCACTGATTTTTTGTGAATCATAAGTCAGTTTCATCATAATACTATTTTTACTGTGAACATTTTTGTTCGACCGTATGGCGAATGTTTTATTTTTAAAGTGCGCAAACAATGTGTACATTTGTAACTTGGATTCCAAAAAATTTTGTAGACAATCTTACTAGTTGAACAAAAAAAAAATGACTTTTTTTACTTATCAAACGCGTTCGTTACTTATTTAACAAAGCTATCAATAAAATAAGTTACATTCCGATTTTATAAACTTATTCTTTACTGTGCATATTTTTTTATCGTTTTTGTCGAAACCTTTCAGATTTATTTAACCGTATTGAAGGATGATTGGTATTACGACATATGTTCATAATTACCCAAAGAAAGATTCATAGCGGATTTAAAAAAAGATGCCAAGTAGAATTTTGGCACATTGCTTCCTCATGAATTTCGAGTTCTCACAAAGCCTCCTCTATGAGGAAGCTTATTGATCAAATTTGGCATCCTCATAGAGTAAGCTTTGTGTAAAATTTGTGAGTTATAACAAAACGTTAATTTTTTTGAAAATCTCAAACTCACATAAAATTCCAACTGTTTCAACTGATCGTCACCAAATTTGGTACGTAGTAGTGTTTAACGTTGTTTTTTGTTTGTAGAAAGTTTCAGTTAATGTGGAGTGATTTGACGTGAGTTAGAGCAAAATGAATTTTTTTTCGAAAAATTCGAAATCCCATAGAAACCGAAACGCTCGCCCATAAATTCCATGGCCAACTTCACACTGCTCGCCCATTGATCCCATGACCAACTTCACACCGCTCGCTTATAATTTCCATGGCCAACTTCACTTTTTACCACGGGAATCGACTTTCGGACGTATTCTTGTCCGAAGATTCCCTCCTTCGCATTGTACTGGGCTACAAATCAGGCTTGCTGCAAATCGAGTCGAAACCTCTTCGCCAAATCGTAGACGAACATGAATCCCTCGACCGATTGTTCCTCGATGAGAATGACGATTAGAGAATATTCGCAGCGTAATGGATGGGCTGAACTGCCATTTTTGTACGTTTTCGTAGAGTCAAAAGTATTTCTTACCTTTCGCTTGAGGTGGCCGGTAAAAACGGACCTTCGTTGATTTCGTGAATGCGGTATTTCCTTAGGTCTTCGAAAACTGTAACGACGTGTCCAATATTGGGCTTGTCTCCTTGCAGTTTGCAGGTCGAATCTACTATTGGCTTTAGCGACGTATTGATTCTCGCTAACGCCATCCAGAACTCTTCATCTAGGAGAAGCCTTTTCGTCAGTTTCCCAAGACTTTATTGGACTTTTGGATTCATCCCGAGAGCTTGCAGATTATGTTTGTTGCAAAGGAGACTTTAGGAGCACATGACGCTGAATCCCCATCGAGTTGCCGTTGGGAGCTTCAGCGAAGTTGTAACGTTCTCTGAATCGTGCGATTCTATTTCACGAAAAACTGCAGAAAGGACGTGACCAGCCTTGATCTCCCGAACGATTGATACGATGATACGAGTTACGATGTCTTTCGCCAATAAATTCAATATGTACGCAGAACAACCGTAAAAGGCTATTTTATGCTTTTCATATATCGCTTCTCGACGATGGCCCAGGCGCTCTTCATATTCGATGCATTGTCCGTACAAACCGCCAAAACTTTCCCCGATAGCATTTATTACCTTGCAAATTTCGTCGGCGAAATATTGTCCCGTATGAGAGTTCGTCTCTGTAGCTATCGATGTATAAAATACAGGCTTCGACGTCGTTACTATAAAGTTTATGATACCTTCTCGTCTGACCTTTGACCATCCGTCGCGTTGGATCGCAACAGACGGGTTTTGAACTATTAAGTTTGCTACCTTGTTTTTCACTCCTTTGTAAAAGTTTTCTAGATGCGGCTTCGCAACTCGACGCCTACTGGGAGGACTGCAGGAGCAAGAATGCCATAAAATCATGTGAATGTTCAGCGCGACTTTGTTCTTTCGTGCTCATACGATGGAAGAATTTGTCCAATTTTGAATCGCAGACAGGTACTTGCGACATATCGGCCGCATCGGCGCACCCGTTTTGTATGTTACTGGGGCCAGCAACATCTGAATCGTCATTTTCAGGCTGCGAAGTTGTTGCCAAACTGGATGGTGGAATATTCTGAGTATCGTACTCAGAATGTTCCACCACTCCAGAGTTCATCGATTCATCTCGTTTACATTTTCTGGATTCGCTCTTACTTGCATCTTGTACGATCTGTCGAATCGCTTTAGGACAACTTCGACAGTCGTAAATCAGATGATCAATCAATCAATTTTCAGATAAAATTTGCACCGATACTCTTCGATTCGCTTGTTCGCTTGCGAGTGGTAAGCGACAGAAGTATTTGTTGCATGATTATA
Organism: Perithous albicinctus; assembly: GCA_964016905.1. Lineage (NCBI taxonomy): Eukaryota > Metazoa > Arthropoda > Insecta > Hymenoptera > Ichneumonidae > Perithous > Perithous albicinctus. The sequence continues at coordinate 14,450,981 of OZ024693.1, read as the reverse complement.
ATCAGTCTACAAAAATTAATAAATTTTTCTTATACCGCAATTTCATCACGTAAGGTCGTGTTAAAAAACTTCAAGGCTCGGTTACTATTAATGAATAATTGTCACGTAAAAAAATTAAATATTACCCTGGTGAAAATATTTCTCTGACAATTTGTCTGAAAAACTGTAACCTGACCGTTTCAGTGACTTTCAGAGATTTTCCTACATTTTTTTCAAACTTTCTCTGAAGTTCACTGAAAATCTCGACATTTTCTCCGCACAAACTTCAGCAGTTACAATTTATCAGAGAAATTCAAAGTGTTTTCTGAAAAAATGTGGAAAGCTCTGATTTTTTTGGATAAAGTATGTTCAGAGAAAATCCGAGTAGACTTACTCAGAAAAAATATGAGTTATTTTTTTTTTAACTCTGCTTCTCTCGAATAACGCAAGTTCGTAGAGTTTCATAGAACTTACCAGTTTTCTCTGTGATCTACTTCTTCTCTAACTCGTACAAAGAGTAGACTTCTCACAGAGAAAAAATGAGTTATTTTCTGAAAAACTCTGCTTCTCTTGGATAACGTGAGTTCAGGGAATTTCGCAGAAGTTACGAGTATTCTCTAAGATCTGCTCATTCTGTTACTCGCACGAATGGTTTCTAAATATAAAAGAGAAACCGACTTAACATATGAACGAAGTTCACACTTTTTCAGAGAACTTGACAGGGAAATCAGAGATTTTCAGAACAATTAGGAATATTTAGTTTCAGAAAAACTATTGACTTTCTCTGAAAAGTGCGAAAAGTCATAGAAATTCAGAGGTACTTTCAGAGACATTTTTCGAGATTTTCAGATAAATGTTCAGATATTTTCAGAGGAATATTTTCACCAAAATAGTACAGACTCATATGGAAAAAGAGGCGTCAAAGTAGCGAAAGAAAAAAATTTGGAATGCCTGAAGTTTTGAATTTCAAAGTTAACGAAACTCCAAATGGAGAAAGGCCGATCTTACGAGAGTGTGTAAAGTTTTATATAAAATTAAAGAATACCGAGATGTCGAAAGAATTTGATATGGAATGGAAATATTTAGGAATGGACGAAACAACAAGGGAAGAAATAGCAAATTGACGAGAGTTCGAACAGTTTGTAATCCAATGATGCAATATTTTGATTATTCAAATAATACACTCTCTAAAAATATATATTCAAATAAATGAGTGTTTGAATAATGAAATTATCAAACAAACAATTATTCGAATTATTGATCTGTCCAAATAAAAAATCCAAACAACTTGTCTTTCGTTATTCTAATTTTTACAATTCTAGAACGACTGGATATTAATCGTTCCAAATCTTGTACCCCACAAAGATCACCTTCGCGCTGGAAATACCTTAAATCATACATACCACCGGACCATCGCTTATTGAATCACACTTTTGTGAGGCTATTTTCAACCAGAATACGCCACTGGCATCCTGAGGTCCACGAATAATCACACTTAACACTACAAAATAAGCAGTCATGAAGATTAATCAATTGTCTCGCATTCTATTTATATTATATTTTTATATTTTCGATACGACGAGAATTATCTAAGACGACTATATGTTGCTAGATCAGTTAACTCTGGTAATACAGCGTAATTGAGAAACTATTGAATTAGATATAGCAGACAACATCAAAGGCTTTGGATTTTAGCAATGATGGCTTAGCCGTTTGATCGTTTTGCATCTCGCTATCGATTTCGACATATACATAATATTGTGTAAAGTGAAGAGAAACAAGGCACGGAAATGTTCACGGAGGTATCTCTACTGATAGGCGCGGGCAAAGGAATGTGCTTCTGCAGTTACGTACACTATGTTAACTATATATCATGTATACCTGCTCTCGATCCTGGTAGATAGGTAGGTGCCACAATAATATCAGGTCAATATTATCGACGAGGTGAAATAAACAGTGGGGTGAAAATCGAGAGGAAAATTTACGAGCACCAACCCTCTGTATACCCAAGTGCTGTAGTACTAACAGTAAGGTTTGTATATTTTTCCCTCGGCTATTTACCTTTTAACGATTCCCTGATAGCGAACGCCAATGGGAACCGTTTGTGAATGACGACGTAGTTTATGGGACAAGTATGGGTTTTAGATTAGGTACATAAGTGCCTTCACGGCTTGCTAATCTTTGGCGGTTTAGAAACCCTTCTACGTGTCATTTAATAATCGTTCGATTCACTGGTTGGCCTTACATTTATTTATTATTTTATTCTATCTTATACGGTTTTTCAAAATAAGTTCGTGAATCTTAATGATTGTAATATGTTACAAATTCGAAAAAGAATATTGTTTTGTTTTTAATAAATATTATTTATGAGATAAAACAATAAAATCAACGCAAGCCTTCTTAATTCTACAATTGATAAAAAAAAACTATGAGCAGAGTAATTGAAGGTAAAATAAAAATGTAGTTTTTGTTCTATACTTTCTATATCATTTTTTCAGTTTAAAAAAATGGATAAAAGTTCGATTGCAGAGCTTACGAGGAGTTACACTTGTCAGCATTACAAAACAAATATTTATATAACTCATTGCACTTAGTAACAGTGTCAAATTTTGTTCATTCCCAAAGTCATTGATTTTTATAAAACACAATATTTTTTTTTTCAAAGCCGAACAAAATTCCGGTGGTCTCGGTGATTTGCAAATATAAGTCGGGTGCATTGTGAGTAACATTTAGGAAATAGTTTTTTTTAACTACATTTAAACAAGGCGAGGAATTTAAAAGCGCCAGATTAAATAGGGTATTTCATGCTTTTATTTTCGGTTAAAACAAAGCTAAATGTTGAACAGAATAATTATACAAATTCTACGCTGACACGCAATTAATGCTAGTGACACGTTCCTAATTGCTATTATACATTTCATTATGTGCTGCACATATAATTGGCATTTACAACTGCGCTTTACATAATGCATACTCGACTATTTGTTCGACGAGTTCCCCGATAGTTTGCCGCGTGTAAGTTAAATACACCATCAGGGAAAAGTATCGAACATATATATATATATATAGGTACAATAACACATGCAGTTTCTTCACGAGGCTCGCGGTTGGTTGTGCGAAAAAAAAGGGTTGTGAAAAAGCAAGAGAGAGAGAAAATGTTAAAGCGGCACGAAGCGCCGGAGAGTGGGAAATAAAATAAAATCAGAATGGTGTCATATGCGTCTGGGCTTGCATGATAAATGTAGCGATTTAAAATCGAAATTTCTCTTTCGTGTTCAACGGTACCCCGGACGTTTGACTAATGGTTTCGCATTAACTATTGGAGCATTATATTCAACGGGCGCGCGCGGGTTGAAATTCTGAAAAATATATAACCGACCCGACAAGAGATTGATACTTCACCTATCCTCGACTGGTTGGTTTGCACTGCGGCTCACTGCTTTTCCGTTTATGTATGTACGTGTGCCAGCCCCATCAAGCCCCCCCTCCTCCCTTCCTCCGAGACCCGCTACCCCGGCGTTAATGACAATAATCGTGGCTTCCGATTCTTCGTTCTTTTTTTTTTTCCCTCTTCTCTTCACCCTTCGATGGGTTACTGCGATTCCTCGGGGAATAAAAAATCGTTTTCAACTCTGCGACGTGCCTTGCGATGACACTTACTGTACGAATCACGCCAGTCGATGATCATTTTTCATGATTTTCAGACTTTTGTGATATTGAATTTTTTATAACATTTTTGAGGGCTTAGGCAATTTTCGAGAGGACAAAATTTTCTTTGCTGTTTTTGTGTTTTAGGTTCGGAGAGATTTTACTTTTAGTGTACTCATGTTTCTTAAGGTCATCGTGATCATGTCACACTGCGTAGGGCGGCTCTAAATTACTCAATGATTTTTCTATTCGTTCTTCCTCACGAAGTGAGCTCGTATTAGGCCTAAAATAATGAACCTGAAGTTTAAAAAAAGTAGAACCTTGCACATTGTTTTCTGATTATCTTATAGCTTTTATTTTTGCAAAGCTGCCTCTACGAGGAAGTATATGTTTATCAATTTTGTTTATAAACATTTTTTTGTTTCCTCTATGAGGAAGCTTTGTAAAAAATAAGCTGTAATGAGGAAATAATTTGCAAGGTTCTACTTTGCAGGCTTGTTAACATTTTTAAGAAAGCTGTAAAATGATGAGGAGGCAATTTGCAAGCTTCTACTATGCAGGCTTCTTTGAGCTCGGAAAAAAAATCAAAATGTCATTCATTCGATTCCAATTTGAACCGCTCCACCGATTTGTGTCTAATTTGAACTCAAACCTTGTCCAGTGGTAGTCTATTTGTGAACCAAATTTAAGCTACGCAAAAAATTTAAACATTTTTTTGCTTCCTCCTAGAGGAAGCTGTTTTCAGGAACATTTTTTTTTTCGACATTTTTCATGTTCGGACACTTAGAATAATCCAAAACATCGAGAAAAGTGTTTGAGAAAATATGTCCGTATAGTATAATCGACGAAGTAGTTAAGATTTTATAGAAATTTACATTTTCGTCATTTTTTCTTAAATGTTATAATTCAAGAACGGTTCGAGCAACTGATCCAAAATTTTCCATAAAACTTGAATAGAATGCGTCGTTATTTGACACTAAATTTGGCGAGAATTTTAGAGAGTTCATATTTCGAAGGATATTTTTTTTACAAAGCATCGCTGTATGAGAATACTAAAATTAAGAGTTCAAAAATAATGAGAAAACAATATGGAAAGTTCTACTTTGCAGCCTTTTGTCAATTATATAATAAATTTATGTTTATAAATCCAAAACGGCCGAAAAAAAAAATCTAATAAATTTCACAGAAGTACTTATCAGTGACAACAACAATATAAAATAATAGTAGGGGGATTGATTTGAACCGGGTTTCATCCTGCACGAATTATCATGGAATGCCCCATACTTTTTTATTCGTAAAAAAAATTCAACCCGAAAAAAATCGTTTAAATGTACTGCCTCGGAAATCGTATTCCTGCTTATTTTGCTAATAAACGCTGGAGATACAGGACAATAATAAAAATAATAATAATTATTAATGACAAAGTTACTTTGAGTGTTAAAGAAAGTGTTGCGCGTGGACATTTAGTGAAAAGGACAAAACTCTTTGGCTGAGCAGTGAAGCATTAAGAAACGCTCGAGGGAATTGTCGATGATATATAAAACTGCTAAGGAGGATCTACCAAAACGTCAGACCGAAACTGGTTGACACCTAAGGGCACCATAGATACATACTTATATCGTTTTGCTGTTGGGGGTTGTGAGCCTGCTGCCGACGGGATGGTCCCGCTTTCGTTCTCGCTTATGGAGCGTGTTTTACCGAGCGTAAAATGCTCCTATTCTCTAACCCATAATAGTTGCCGTGTTCTACGAGCGTCACTCCTTTTATTCGATACAATAGCTAAACGGTGCACTATAGTTGCCTTCCATCCCAGTGTCTCTTGTGCAAAGTATATCTATACTTAATATGTTCGAAAGTCTACACCGAAGATAATGGCTCAACCGGTATACACAGTTAGATTTATTAAATGTAAAAAAGAGGACACGAAATATTTGTTTATACTGATAAACAGATTCGAATAATGTTTCAATGAAAATTCAACAATAACAGAGAAGATATTTTTTTAAACTTATTACCCGGATTAAAATAATATTTATTTGACTAAAATACAATTTTTATATTTATTTGTCTGTAAAGAAAAATTGCATGAGGAGCTTTTTGTCGATAAATATAATCGTGCGCACTTACATTCTTTTTTTTTCAGTTTCTTGTCTTAATGAAGAAGTACAGAGATAAAGTTTTTAAATTTGTGTATTTACATTTTAGAAAATAATTTGTGTAATTTTATTTACTTATTTATTTATTCACGGGAGCCTTTTTCACAATTTACATTTCAAGAATATCGTATCGCAGATATTATATTTTATTACACGATTTTATTTTATCACTCGAAAAGAAAATAACTGTCCATACTGAATGGCTGTTCTCCAAATTAAAGCCCCGAATGCTCCTACCGAAGATTTTTCACATAAAATATCTGTAATTTTCATATACATTTTGAGGTACTCCACCCTTGTTTTGAGAAGTCACAAAAAAAAGTTGTACATTTTTTTTTGAGAGTGGTTTAAAGTTTATAGGATACATGTACACATTTTTGCAGATTTTAAAATTTTATACGTCTCTCAGAACTAAATACCGTGTTTTTATTTTTGGGTTTTTTCGTCTCGCTGTATATAAAAAACGATTCACTGTACGATCAAAATCTTTTAACATGAAATGTATTTCTTTGAATGTGGTTTTCACTAACATTTAGGATGTAAAAATAAAAGTGAAAAGAATGAAATAAATGCATTGGGGCTTTAGAAAAAAGAGAAAAAGAATTTAGATAAAATATTCTGACAGTTCCAAGCACGTGAAATGAAGAGAGCTATTTTTATAACCAGTATTATTAGATCCGTTTAATTTTTTCAAGCGATTAATCCGACTAAAATTCTTGATTTTGCCATCGTGCACATTTTTTTGTAGTTCGTACACATAATAACATTTTTTTTATAATTTTTGGAGCTCGCAATAATTTTTTTTTCTTTATTCTTCTTAAAAATGCATGAAATCTATTTTGCGTAGCTATGAACATTTTTCAGCTAAAACTAGATTGAAATATCTATATTTTATGTTTGAACATTTTGTTTGTACAGTGGATCATTTTTTATATACAGCGAATCGAAAAAAATTGAATTTGACAGGATTTTCTGTCACCTCCAATTTTACATTTTAAAAAACGCTGCAAATTATATTTGCACATCGCTTCCTCATCAGCTCTGTTTGATGGAAAATACGCCCAAGTCACTTTTGGCTTCCTCAAGAAGCTGTGTTTTGCGATTACTTTTATCAGAACTATGCGGCTGGTGTAAGAAAACATATGTGATAAATTTCAGTTTCATAATTCAACTTGTCTCTAAATTATGAAGGTTCATCATTTTTTTTTCGCATACTTTTTAGCAGAGAATTTTAATTGTTAGCAAACTTAAGTGTAGTTGTGATGGAACATAGAATTCGTCAAATTTTCCCTCTCGTGGGATTCAGATGACGGATTGCATTTAATTCGCGACAAAAGGCAACGGTTCTCTCGTGAAAGTGAGAGTTCCATCAAGAATTGAACCCAAACAATTTTCATTCGATTACTGAATTTGAAACAATTCTGTGAGATAGAGCGCGCACAGACATTTTTTAAAAAATTCAAAATCGTGTGAAATCAAGAGAGCTGCATGGATTTTGCCAAAAATTTGATCGGGCGAGCATGATTGACTCCCCAGCATGTGTGCTTAATTTCACTTTAATATCTCAAGACGTTCACAAGTTATATATATTAAATGACATTTTTTCTAAATGTGATTTCGACACGTTTACACGAAAATCTCGAAAAAGAAAATTTCACGAAAACAGAGCTTCCTGAGGAAGCAAAATGATAAATTCACCAAATTTACACGATATTTATGTTTCACTTATCAAATTTAACAGAAATAATTATTGAGCACACAATAATTCCTATAAAATAACACGACGGGGTTTGTTATACTTTGCAATCTGCCACGTCGATTTAAGCACCATTTTGAAGCTAAAGCCAACTTTGTAATTTTCCGAAGATGTCCTCGAACCACCCCTATTTTCGATATTAAAATGAAAGTGGAACAGCAGTTACGAGCGATCTTACGGTCTGAAGAAACGAATCGGAAGGCAGATGAAGGGAAGCAGTAAATATAGTAGGCCTAATAAACATACTGTGCAGAGAGGAGAAAGAGAGAGAAATTGTGAAAAGACAATAAAACGCGGATGAGATCTGAGAAGGGCGAATGAGCAAAAAAAAAAGGGGGAACGCGCACGCCCGAGTTCAAACCCTCCTCTGTGACCGAATGATAATCCCCCGAGAAGCATTTTCTTTCATTTCAAATTATTATCATATTATTAAAAGAAAAGAAGTAATAATAATCTCCCGTGAAATTTTATTAAAATCGGTTAAACGTCGCGTGTCATGACTCACCATTGTCCTCTGATTTAATAATATTAAGCGCGAACTTTTGTGGCATCCATGGTCGACCGGTGGGACACGCGATGTGGCACTATGTATATATACGTGCTCGCCGGGGTGCGAACTTTGGGGTGGGAGTCGTTTCAGCGCTTTTACGGTATTCACGCCTAACACGCCCTGACCGGCCAACCGAGAATTTTGGAGCGACTCTGGTGTGTTTTAACTTCTCCTCCTTCTCTATTCTCGTGGTTTGTGACACTTTATGCGGACGCGCGCGTAACCGTAAAACTATAATTGCGACAATTCACCACGATATTCATTTTGTCGCATTCTCATTGTTGGGTATTTAGCCTCATTTACTTTTACTCCTTGCTTTATTTTATCCGAGGTTCTTGAAATTAAGTTGCAGCGGAATTTTATTTTCTGATTATTCATTTTTAACCGTTAACTTAGTTCCATTATTCTAATTTTGTTTTCTTTACACTCAGCTCTACTTCTTGTGTATTAATTGACGTTTGTCAGAGATTCTGGAATTAGACACACGAACTTGATGTATAAGTGAAGCTGACTAAAAATCGACGATCAGTCGACAATTTCCAACTTCAGTCCGACGGATTTTAGGATTGGTGATATTTCGCTGGTTTTGAGAAGCCAATTAAGGATCAACTCGAAAATATCAAATACCCAGTAAACAATTATTTTGTAAAATTGGAATGTCACTTTTTGTAAAAAAAGAAAATGATGTAAAATGGAACGTTGCACATTTGTTCCCCGTTAAATTTCATTTTTACAAACCTATTTTTATGAGGAAGCCTTGGGAAAAATGAAAGTTAAAATGAGGGACCAATGTGCAAAGTTCTACTTTGCATCATGTTTCATTTTAATTAGCATTTTTACATTTTGTTACATCAATAGTTTTGGTAGTAACTTGTGCAAAAACACAAAAACGTAAGCGTGTTCACACCCTTTTTTTGAAAATATCAAAATTCTGTGAGGTTTTTGTGTGTGTATATTTTTTGAACGAAATTACAGTAACTGAAGAGCAATTAATACTCGACATGTGTGCACAATTTTAGCTCGATACATCGTGTCGTTCGAGCGTTGTGAGCTATTGAATATTCCATAAAAATAAACGACGTTAGATACGGCTGCGAAACACCTTTACAAACACAGTTGGATCAGATTTTTTTTTGGTAGAATAGAAGAGCGAAAACGGTAGTTTTTTTAAAAACGCAAAATCACGTATTCGATTTTGAGATCAGATTTAGAAACAACGAATTTTATCAAATTTATACCAAATAAAAATAAAGTACTCTACATGGCAATAAAATTTGAACTGTTTCTGTCGGACAGTTCACGAGTTATGGTGATATGAATTTTAGACGCACACACAGACATACACACATTTCTTTTCTTTTCTTCAGATTTTTTAATTACAGTCCTCGATATTTTTCTTTAAAAAAAATGATAAGTCCGCCAAAGAAATTTAAAAAAATGTAAATAAAATTTGAGCGCCTTTTAGAGTCAGAATAACGGTATAAAAAGTCGTGGACCAGATCAGAGAGGTCGAGGGCCAGACCCAGGTCGAATTGGCATGAAATGCCATACATACATCGGGACAATTTTCCTGAATCAATTTTCTAGACGTTTCAGACCATTTTCAGCGTTCCGACAAGAAAATCTCAGCAACTACAAATATTTTATGATAACAATGCTTCCTCCATGAGGATGCAAAATTTAATGAAAAAAGTAACAATTGCTACTTGTAAGATAGGAATCGTCATTTGAATATACCCGGAAAGAGCGAAATATTTGTACAACCCTAATATGTCCGACGCAAGTACATTATACAGACTTGAAAGATATTGAAGGTGTGATGCGCTAGTCCAAAATTTGCAAAGGTACTTCGATGCAAAAACTATAGCCATGCCTCAACCTCTTTCTCTCCGGAACACCTGTGGATCAACACCTCTGAAAAGTCTCTCTTGGATCATCGATTTGGGCTTCGTGTCCGACGCTTTCGGGATTAGAAAATATCATCTATCCTGTGCTGTCGCAGTATTGGCCAGCCGAGAGCTGAATACGTATTCCTGAGCCTCAAGAATATTTCTGATGGTTACAAACATAAAAGATGTACTACCCGGAGAGAAATAAGCTATTGCTTCCTCATAGAGGAAGCTTTGTTATAATGACATTTTTTTTCCCGAGATTTTCATGAAAACGTGTTCAGAATGACCCAAAACGTTTAGAAAAAATGTCCGGATGTATGTGTGTGTCAGGCCTCCAAAATTCAAACCCCTGTAACTCGAGGATGATTAGACCGATCGGGCTGAAATTTGGCATACAATTGGAGTGGTTGGGCCTCTATATTTAGGACAATTTACAAAATAATTGGGTCTCCCGTTCAAATTTTACGAGACTGAATTTTTCGAAAAAACGTTTGTTCGCACTCTAGCTGCCGCAAATATTGAGTTATGGGGCTAAACAAATTTCCAATTGTAGACAAACATCAAACAATGGACGAGTTCGAATATGGTGAGGATCGGTTGAAAAATACGATTTTTATGACGTTTTGAATTTAAAAAAAAATGTGTGTTTGCGTTATAGCTGCCGCAAATTTCAAGGTGTCGGGTGGAAATTTCTCATACAAGTGGACTAACGTCGAACAACTTTCGGTACCAAATTTGGTGAGAATCGGTCAACAAATGAAGATTTGGCAAGGATTTTTTTTTAATCTACCGAAAAATCGCGTGTTTGCTCTCTAGCTTTCGCAAATTTTGAGTTCTTGGACTAAAATATTCTCCAGTGGTAGATTAACATAAAAAAATGTATGGTTTAGAATATGGTGAGGATTGGTTGAAAAATCCAGTTTATACGATATTTTGAAATCTTCAAAAAAAAGTGTGTTTGCGTTGCACAGCTGGTTTATCATTTCGAGGAGTGAAGAAGTTATTCAATGATCAGTAAACGTTTCTATGTGAACGGACTATGAACAGATTAGTTTTTGAAACGCTTTTACAACAACAACAAAATTACTCGTTTTCCTTTCTCATCAAGGAAATTTTGTTGATATTTATAATTTACAAAGCGTCGTCTATGAGGCGGAAGCCAAACCCAAACCAACGTATTTCGTCGAGCAATGCTCTATGAAGAATCTTGAACAATGAGGAAGCAAAATGCAAATTCATTTGCACCCTTTTTTTTTACCTGTCTACGGATTTCGCATAGAAACGATGGATTAGCAATATCTCTAAATACATTAACAGATATTGACGGTGGAAAATTATATTTGAATCAATACTTATTACAGAGATTCTCAATTGAAAGAAGTAACGTATATGTGTGTATTTTGACAAACTTCAATTAGATTTAAGTTTAAATTTATAGTGAATGGAATAAGAATAAAACGCAGAGTCGTTCCCTCAGTTATTTATGACATGATAAAATTACGACGATGAATTCAATGAAAGTCTAAAATTTGAAATAGAAAAAGGAAAAAATCATTAAAGCGAGTGACGCGTAACATGAATTAAATAAAATGTGAATGTGCTTGAATTTACCGATTGGTTCTTATATTATTTATCGATTATATTCGTGCGTTGTTTATTTTTCTGATTTATTATTCGTGGTAAAACTTATAGTTTAAATTCCTAGGGACAAAAAAGTGTAAATTCGCCAAAAACTTATAAAATATTTTTTGTTAACTAGAAAGGCGGCAAAATAAAAGCAACCTGTCATTATTGTAGAAGGGATTTCAAGCTACATAGTTTTTGTACCAAACAATCAAAATTTAAGAAACAATAAAAAAACTCACCCAATCAAAATCTTCTACCAAATTGAGACACTACCGACGTTGTTGATACCGTCATTGCGTAATGCTTGCTCTACGCCTGCGATTTTCTTAACTGTAACATTTTTTGGGTCTCACCCTGTAATTGGGCTTCCGTCCGTTTATCGAAATAAAATAAATAAAATAAATAAAATAAATAAAATAAATAAAATAAATAAAATAAATAAAATAAATAAAATAAATAAAATAAATAAAATAAATAAAATAAATAAAATAAATAAAATAAATAAAATAAATAAAATAAATAAAATAAATAAAATAAATAAAATAAATAAAATAAATAAAATAAATAAAATAAATAAAATAAATAAAATAAATAAAATAAATAAAATAAATAAAATAAATAAAATAAATAAAATAAATAAAATAAATAAAATAAATAAAATAAATAAAATAAATAAAATAAATAAAATAAATAAAATAAATAAAATAAATAAAATAAATAAAATAAATAAAATAAATAAAATAAATAAAATAAATAAAATAAATAAAATAAATAAAATAAATAAATACGTATTCGCTCATTACATCAATTTTTAAATAAATTTCACATTAATTCTCATTCATGACAACTTGACAATATTAACGTTTTTGTTGTTTCTTTGTAAACCAAGGCTCGTTTATTTCTGCTTCGTGGACTTTTCCCAAAGATCCTAAAGCTATGTGATCCAATTGATTTCCTTTTAGTTATTGTGTGCCGTGACGGTCAGATGCAATGGTTGGGCTCATGCATGAGAATCAGAATGACTCGGTTTCATCGTCTAACATTATATAAGGGAATATCTGTCTCATGATGGTTGAGCCTTCGAGAGGTTAACGTGCCTCCATGTAAAGTCTAGTTACTACGTATAGTAAACTATTAGGCATACCTCAACGCTATGCCAGCTGCACTCGCACGCGACGTGTTTTGCACTGCAAAACATTTTAACGTACTATTTTTCGTGAGAGACGAAAGAAGGCGCGATTCTGTAGCTTCCTTTTACGACAGAAAATCTGAGTACAATGCCGTAACCAAGCTCGTCGATCCCAATATACGAAAAGCCGCGAGGTCGAACGAATTGACATCATTAGCGGATGTCTTCGGAAAAACCTGAATCATTGTCGTGGCCAGAGAGCACGAACGTCTTTCACGTTTCGTCTAAAGGACCATAATGACAAATAGATCTACGAAGGCACATGACGATAATGATCCTTCCTAATATCCGAAGGAAAATGTTCCCCTACTCCTCTTACCCAGGAGTGGTTTTCGTTAAATACGTGCTGATGATAGCAATGCACCAAAACATCCTCTATTAGAAACTTCCATGAAGGCGAGAAACTTGGATTCTATTTCGAAAAACCACTAATCTCGATCTGGACTAATGTTATGAACTATAATTCGTAATCTACATGATTCTGTAGATTTCATCAGAAATAAATTGCTTTACCAAATTTAGAAGTGCTTCTGTAAGAAAAATAGTTTTAACTTTGAAGAGCCGTTTATAAATGTACTTATAAAAGGTTCTTAAATTGCATACAATTTTACAAGCCCTGAAGAAGCTCTTGAAATGTTATGAAAATTAACCGAGTTACCTTCAAATTTCTAATTCATAATCTCTCGATGAGCAATCAATCAGTTAGCTAGCTTTCAAAATCCTACCGCAAAAAAGACATGGATAATCGAAATCGAAGTTCGAGATATTTGTGAAGCCGTTTTATTCCTGCTATGATTGGTCATTGGTGGCTATGACGTTAGAGCGTACTCTCTCAGCGCGTGTGGCGTTGTTGTTAGTATTTTAAAAGGATGACAGTGGGCTTAGAATTTCCAAAATTCGAATTCCCGCATAGGCATAAAAGTTCCATTCCAATGTCTATGAAATACATTTGTTAATTCGTAAAAATTACATGTTTCATTCCTTATTCGCGGAACGATAATCACTGATATACAATTATGACACCTAGTGATTAAAAAATCCTTATTTTGTTCTTGCAAAGACGTGAAATGTTATGAAATTTCAGTTGCGCTCGTTGGAGACGCTATGAATATACAAAACAAGATACAATTTGAATGTCAGTGAAAGTGTTAGCACTGCGATAGTTCAATCGTAAGACATTGAAAAAAAAATCTTACTCAAGCCTCCTGTTGCCGTATTTCAAGATCGATCGATTAGCCTCTATGCTCTATTGTCATGATCTCATCAGATATATCCGGTATTCTCTGAGATTCGACACGCTTCATTCACGTCTATCGCAATGATAATCCAGATTCTAGTGACATGATTAAAAGATCTCTTTCGACGTTTCGCAGGATCCAAAAGGGGATCCATCGACACGGTTCATATTCTTCCGGATAGCAATGATAATTTGGAATTGCGTTGGAATCACAAACGAGCAGTGTGCGGTAGGCGTTGTTGCTGTCGAACTGGCCGCGTTGACGCAACGAGACGAAATCGGATGACGGATCGACTCGCGGTGTCCCGGTGTTCTGCCACGAAGAGCCTCGAAAACGGAACTAAGCGTGCGATGATGGATTATGGACAGAGATAGTCGGCGCTCCGACGATCCTGAAAATTGGTGCGTTCGGTGGTGCAGCGCCTCGACCTCTGCACGGAACACCTTTATGCCGTTTTTACGCCACCAACGACGGAGAGACTTCATTGTCCCGCGGTGGCTGGTTGGGTCCTCTGCTCTTTTCGTTCACCCGACGCTTTTTCACCTTCTATTGTCGGCGTCCACGCGATGGAATAATTCGCCAATTTTATGGGAATACTCGACGGCAAAAGCCCACCTAATGCTATATTCTGGTATTCCAAGGGGAATTACGCAGCGGATTGAATATATACGCATTGACGGTGGGCCCTTAACATCTCAAAGCATCCAAACGAGCAGACGGCTGACGTTCACTTAACTCGATAAAAATATAATTTTCTATTGTAAATTGGATTGATGCTACTTGGAGAATGCTTGACATATTAATCTACTGAATTAGTGTCTTGAGTGCACCGGTAAACTATGTTAATTGTTATTTTTGTTGGTAAAAGAGGACGGTGGATTTATTAATACTCTCGATCATACCATTTGCTTATTTATTCTATAACTAGTTTGATGATAATACTGTTTTTTTAGAATCATTGCCCATACGCGCGTTTATCCGGTTCGTTTTACATTGTCTTATTACATTTTTTTTCATCTCAACATTCATTATCACTATTTACTTTTTTGTGCATAAAAACTTTCATTAATTTATCATTTAATTAATTAATTAATATTATTAACACATTTTATTAAATTTATTTATTTCTGCCTCATTCACCTCATTCCTCTAACACTCAGTCAAATTTTGTTACCAATGTTTCTGCCATTGCCTCTCTGCCTCTCCTGGCTAATTTTTTTTTTTTGCCTTTACCTCTATCTGGCTCTCACGTTGCTACTTTGCTTTTCTCTAACTTCGACCAACCTTCAAAACTCGCGCGGTCGAGAACTGTCAAACTACAATAAAATGACTGAAGCTGCTCGTCGGTTACCACCAGTTTCAGGTAACACGACAGCCAATCAGAGAACGAATAAACCGACAACAATACTAATATCGAAATTGCGAGATATTTTACCCACTACTTTTTTAAGGAAGAATGCTACCAAATTGGTTAGAGAAAAAGTGGGTGTTCCATAAAAATACATTCCAAAAATGTCATAGTTTTCAAAGTAATGGAAACAGTAATTTGCCATTAATTTTCTTATTATCCATTATCGATTGTTTTTCTTTTCATGACATTTCTGCTAAAATCTATATTGATTTCTTGTTCTTTTTAATTAAATCTTTATACATTTTGTTGCCAATATTATAGAATATTTTGGTAAGATAATTAATAAAAAAACCATTTATGAAATAAATAAAATAGAGTGAGTTCGAATATGATCAGATCGTTACAACTCTGGTTCAACAAGCTTCATTAACGGTAAATTTAGAAATAAATAATGTGTTGATAATCTGTAAAATGTTAAATAAAAAATGAGCACAAAAATTCTCGCCTTTTTTCAAGCAGAAATCTACTGAATAAGTATGTTGTCAACGAAAATATATTGTTTATACCGATATTAATTTTTTAACGATACCATCTTTGGTAAATCACTGCAAATAGCAGTGGCTATGTGACTAGGTAAATATCTAGTTATATTTAACCGGTTATTTATCATTTCCCGTCACTGTACTAAACTTTATGCTCTTCATTACTAAAATGTGTAAAACGGCGTTTTTTGAAAATTCGTTAATTGGAAAAAAATGTTAATCGTCAATCAACAATAACTTACATAATAAAATAAATCCGTGAATAGAGAAGGGAGCTAATAGTGATATATTAATTATTTATTTATTCAAAGATTTATCATTAATGTACTTGTCGCTATTTAAAAACGTGATTGCTTTACATCTCACAATTCACTCAAATCTGGTTTCACTCGCTTACGCATCCCGTCCCTAATTCGCAATACTGAAAAATAGGGACAATTAGTGTAATTAATCGGTAGTTAAACATTCATTTTGGAGTTGTAAATAAAAACTAGTTTTTTTTTTGTAATATATGGATAACCAACCTCGTTCTTGCCGCATTTGGTACCTGGTAGAGGAATTTTTTCGCTTATAACACATTCGTCTGATCCTTCAGCTTTACAACCCTTAACCATGCAAATAGGGAAGTCCGGGACCTGTTTAACATATTGATAATTATATTGAAACTACGTATACGAAGATGTCTGGATTTGGGCCAGCAACATTTTTTTGGAAACGTACTTGGCACGCTTTTTTAAAACCTGTGTTTCGACATTGTCCATCCAACGTTAACCATCTGCCGGGCAACACTTTTTTAACTGGTTTTGTCCAAATCGGCTGATTGTCCAAACAATCCGAATTTTTCGATCTGTATGAGAATCACGAATAATTTAAACATTTTTATGCAAAATAGATGAATGATTTTTCCTTCGTCAATCATACGAATGTACTCTTAGCAATAAAATAGTATTTAACGATAAAACCATTACGAATTACAAACAAACTCAAAATCAAAATTGTGATAAAAATACATTTTTTTTCATCTTACTAAACTAAAAAAGAAACTGGATTCATTAATCCATTATCTACACAGAAAAAATAGCTCTAAACGTTTTTAGAGAAAAAGAAACTACATGCAAGAATGTAAATATCTTTTTAAGAGACGTGTCATTAAAATAGAAAAAAATCTTGAGGTATTTGCTTACGAGAAATATTGACGGAAAAATGCTAAGCTGCATGAGGACCACTTGAAACTCTGATGAGCATATTGAGCTGCTGCTGACATTGCAAAACCTGCCTTATAATCGCAGTCTGCAGTGAGGCCTTGACCCTCGTCGTGATCCACACCGAACCTAATAAACATCGATATCTAATATTTAACCCTTTTTGCTTCATCATGGAGGAAGCTTTGTTTTCATGACATTTTTTTTTTCGAAATTTTCATGACAGTATACTCAGAATTGTCCAAAGAGCCGAGAAAAGTGGTTTAGAAAAAATGTCCGTATGTATGTGTGTGCAGGGCTTGGAAAATTCAATCGCCTATTACTTAGTAATCATTTGAGCGACCGGGGTCAAATTTGGTACGCAAGTACAGTAGTTGCACCTCTTTAAATGTTGAGATTTTTGACAAAAAATATTTAGCTATTCAGATTTTATGTAATTTATACGTTTTTGAAAAAACGGCGTGATCGCGCTGACTCGTAAAAGTTTGTCGATTTAGCTAAATAGCTGCTGATAACTAAACGTACGTTCAATGTTGTTTGGTGTTGAATTTCGACAAGATCGGTAAAGCGGTTCGAATTTTATAGAGTTTTCAAATCTTCGTATTTTTTTTTTTAAAGGCTGTAACTCGAGAGCAATTCAAGTAACGGATCTAAAATTTATCAGAACAATTAAATACAGTGTATTAATGTTTAATATAAAATTTAGGCGAAATCGATAAAGTAGTCAAGATTTTATAGAAATTTGAATTTTCGTAATTTTTTTGAAATCGCTATAACTCGAGAACTGTTCAAGCAACTAATCCACAATTTTGCATACAACTTGAATTCGGTCCGTGCGTCAAGCCAAGTGGCACCACGTGTGACGAAATTTGGCTTTTTGGGAAGGACTGCTGACACTGAACTACATAGGGTTGCAAACTTTTAGAATTATTATAATAAAAATGTGAGATTTTCGATATTTAATTATGCTGTCTGAGGTAAGTTTTTCCATAATTATACTGATTTTTTAAAACTTTCCTTTACAGAACAGTTGTAATTGCACTTTAATTTATTTTTAAGTTAGGTGAACATAAAAATTGTTGACATGAGTTTGATAATAAAAACTGGATTTGGGCCTGTCACACACGAGATAGCCTTCAACCCTAATGTCGTAGTATTTACTAATGTTGTAGTAAATACTATGACATTACCTGCCTTAACGACCCGCCTTGTATGCTACCTCTGAAAATTTATAAAATTTTATGTCGGCGTTTACGAAGCGGTAAACATTTTTGCATAACCGCACGCAACAATTCGCATCTCCTTTTCGCTTTTTATCTATTTTTCACTCCTCCTAGATGAAAAGTGCACCTTTCTGACGTCGGACCCAACAAATTTCGTTCATCACTCGAGAGAAAATCTTTTTTTTTCACACACCTCCACGTAAAGTGCGTACTTTGCTCCCCGGTGAGAGGGGCGAAAGTAAGTACTTTACTCCCTAGGGAGGAAAGCACTCACTTTCCCCCCTCTCATCACGGAACAGAATACGAACTCTTCGTGGAGGTGTGTGGAAAAAACGTATGTGCACCGCGGGCAGAGTTGACATTCCACCTCGTGTGTTGACACACACTCGCCAGGAATGTTCAACTTTCTGCCCTCGGTGCACAATATACTATTTTAGCTCGTGTGATTGTAGAACTCGCCGTCGGCTCGTACTACTAAATTCACACTCGCTGTAAAAATATTTTTCTCCCTAGTATTGAAATGTACTATTATACTGTAACAATTATACTGTACAATTTGCAAAGTAGAACCTTGCAAATTGCTTCCTCATTATTTTGTATCTTTGACAATGCTCTATGAGGAAGCCAAAATTAGTCAACACGCTTCCCCGTCGAGATGGCTTTTTGTCAAAGACACAAAATAATAAGGAAGCAATTTGCAAGATTCTACTTTGCAGTCTTGTTTGCTTACTCATAGAAGAAGCTTTGTTTTCAACACATTTTTATTTTCGACATTTTGATATCAAGATACTTATGTTAGAATGGTCCAAAACGTCGAGAAAAAAGATAAAAGACTTCAGCGGCGAGGCGATTGATTCGTCAGTTGATAAATCCACTATTTTGCGACAATTATATGATAAAATACATTTTTTGTACTTTTCAAATGTCTGATAAAGTATATCCAAAAGTTTAGGAAGCTTCGTAGTTTGTTTCCCTAACAAAAAATCATCGAAAATCACCTTCTTTTTAGCCCTCTAAATTAGAACACAGTCTCTGCCTTAAGGACGCTACCCTTTGACCATAAACCGAATATGACATGTAAATTTATTTATTTTTTAATGAAAAATTATTTACAAAATATTAATACTTTTTCACTGACTTCAATTTCTGGCAACCTTTTTTACCGCAAAAATTTAGTGTGCATCATCAGAACTTGTGTTAGAAATTACCATTGATTTCGGAGCGTCCCGGAAATTATGCCCTAAGAAGGGTTAATTGGCATAGTTCGTGGGAAACTAAAAGAAGTGTACATACTTACAGATGTGCACTTTCGTGAACTGCCGTATCTACTCCACCAAACATCCAGTTATAATAGAAAACGCCTACACTGCTTATGTGCTTGAATCTATTTACTTGGGCTTCTGGTGTGCATGCAGCATTTAGGTTGGCGAATCCTAAAAAAAAATACAAGACTTTTAATGCAAAAAGGACGGGAATTAAACAACTCTTCATACTGTTGTAACAAAATAGGGAATCACAGATCTGTCATGTGTTCAATAATACAGACCTAAAACTATTTCACAAGGATCAGTTTCTGCAGCGCAGAGTTGTATTCTATATGAGTAGAAAAATTATGTTATAATAACAAGTCAATCCTAAACTTTTGATAATATTTATTAATTATTTTCTCACGTAGTCATTGCCAGGATCATGTCGTATTGCTTCAGTGGGAATCTGTCTTGTTCCTTAGCAAAATAGATTCCTATATTTCTTAACATATCATAACTATCTTCTTTGATCTTTATCGAAGTGTCTTTATCGATGTAGGGTGTTGCTGCATCATCCTGCGACAAATAAGAGAGGACGAAATAATAGGATCGATTTTTTTTAAGTAGTTATGGTTGAATCCAAGTATAATTATACTTTTGGCTCAGTATACATGCTTGTATGAAGAATATTGATTTTAGAGTATAACCCTTTCAGGTCACACATGTTTGCGGATCTTTCGGTGTGCACACTCATAGATGAGGCTTTGTTTAGGTTAAACATTTTTGTTCACCTAAACGAGCTATCTGTTTAACAGTTTTTACAAATGATTGGATTTCTACCCGAATCTATCATTTGGTCACAAATCAATAAATACTAAAAAAAAAAAACGTTGTAAAGTAGAAGCTTGCACATTGGTTCCTAATTTTTTTCATCCGACACCTACAAAGCCTCCTCCATGAGGAGGCCAAAAATAATTTTAATTTTGAATTAGTCAATGTATTTTTTTAAAGAGGTGGCATTGTGGATAGCGGGCGAAGAAAAATGTGGAAGCAACGTGGAAGGTCCTGCTTTGCTTACTTTTTTTTCCTGTGATGTACAAAAACAAAATTCAGATGATGCCAAATTGCGCCCGTGTGACGTTGAAGTGTTAAGATCGATTTTAAGTTTAAACTTGATTTTGTGCTCTTGAGTTCAATTTTACATTAAATCCTTGAAATTGACCTTTCAAACTTATGACTGAAAGTTAAGTACATAAGATGCACAGAACATGATTACTGCGTGAAGACTCACTGCTGATATGATTATGCCAGCAATGTTGAATTGGATTTTAGGGTTGCTCAGTGTCGAGTAAACCATGTCCACGCCGTTCCAGAAAGCAAGCATGAATCTCAGGGCTTGAGTGATGCTTTGACTCCTGGATTAAAAATTTTATAGTTCCGGTGATTATACCAAAAATAATTACAAATACAATTATAGTGTTGATTTTATAGAATGAATTTACCATATACGAGGAGAATTGTATAGTAATATAAGTTCATTCCAAGAGAACTTGCCGAAATACATAATTTCACTGATCCGCGAATTTTTGGTCGTATACATTCGATCTTGATTGCCGAGCTCAAGATCGATCTTAAGTTGAAAGTTCAATCTTAAGTTCGTAGATAAATCTTAGGATCTAATTTCAATCTTGAGTGAAGATACATTTTAAGGTCGGAGTTCAATCTTGAATTCGATGATAAATTTTAAGATCGAAGTTCAATTTCGAATTCAAAGATAAACTTTAAGATCGAAATTCACTCTAAGTTGAATCTCAAGTGGGATCTGATGTTCGAACTGCATGTAGAACGTGATTGCGTGCTTAAGATCGATCTTAACTTCGAAATATGATTTTAAGTTAGAAGTTCGAATGCATGGCCAGAAATTCGATTCGTTACCTTATAGCATTGTGATCAAGGATGAGCAGTATTTCTGGATAAACAACTTCCGGAATCTTTCGTGTACCTCCTCTGGAGCGTTGACGTTTTTCTCTGTGCTTGTACGCTAAGTCAACTAAAAATAATTCAATTAAATCCATTTCAGATATATAGATATATTATTACAATTATGGACTTTTGCAGCCTCACTAATAAATATCGCAACTATTTGTCTACCAGGCAATATAACAATTATGCATAACTAAAATCTCTTTTTGTCGTGACTTATTGACTCTAACTTAAAAAGTAAATCAATTGTAATGGAAATACTTGAATGCTGAAGTTGATTGTCGTTTTACAAACATATAAATATATTCAAATATTTGGGATTTCTGTTCGAAGTTTTTAAGCTCACTCGGTACACTGCGTTTAGCGTCTTTTGATGATGGTGGAGTTTTGAAGAGTACGTAGTATCCAGTGATTTCATCCGCATCCGGTTCAATCGATCGCTTTACCGCTATCAACGGAGTATCGACAAAGTAATTATCTCCAACTTTTAGAGTCTTAGCCGACAATCGTTTCGGCAGGGATTTTATTGCATAATCCGAGGTCACAATACCTTCCTTAGAAATTTTTAGAATTTCAAAGAAAAATTAATTTTTCACACACCTGCACGTAAAGTTCGTACTTTCCTCCCCGGTGAGAGGGGCGAAAGTAAGTACTTTACTCCCTAGGGAGAAAAGCACTCCCACGGGAGGAAAGCACTCATTTTCCCCTCTCTCACCACGGAACAGAGTACGAACTCTTCGTGGAGGTGTGTGAAAAAAACGTATGTGTACCGCGGGCCAAGTTGACATTCCACCTCGTGTGTTGAGTGCTGCCCTCGGAGGGCAAAAAGTCCCTTCGGGACTTTTGTCCACCTCGGGCGTCACCCGACACGCTCGCCAGGAATGTTCAACTGTCCGCCCTTGGTGCACAATATACTATTTACGATATTTGTTAAGGTAGCCGCTCTGCTATATGCTGGTCAAGTCGGTGCTAAATTTTAAAAATCATTTCTATAAATGTTGGTGGTTCATTTGACGATTTTTAAGTGTAATTTTTGTGCATCAGCATGCTTTTTAAGGGAAGAGAGTCAGGTGAAATTCTTGAATATTCAATGACTCATTTACTTGACTGTTGTTATTATTAAAAAAAAAAATCTTCCATTGACTTGTCAACCAAAGAATGTTTTGCCGGGTAGTAAAAACATGCGGGTAATGTGGATCGCCAAAAAATTTTTTTTCTATTTTTACACTTTGCAGATTTTTTCAAACCGGTAGATGTTTTAATCGTATTTGTTGTTTTGACAAATAACACGATAAAAATATCTCTTCGGTCAATAAATAAAGCATCTTTCAATAACAACAAAAATAAGCTATTGATCGTCATGATTGGATTAATATTATCGTTTTTTCTAATATGAAACTGGATGACAAAGAAAAGTCATATCTGGATTAAAAGTCATATCTCGTCGGATATTTATATATATCGGTTACCTTTCTTTTCAAGCTGTAACTGTGGATGTATTTATATATTAAGAACACATGTCGATGCGCGAGCCCCTCTTCGGAATAGTCAATATGTAATGAATTATTTATGTTTTATTTTAATTAAATAGTTAATGATGCAAACGAAATAAATTCATATTAGAAAAAAAAATCCTTTTTGTTTTAATGCATTTAACGATAGATTATAACTTTATTTATTTAAACATTGTAACTCAAATAATTTAATTACGTGACTGAATTTTAAATATGAAAATCAAAAGAAAAATATTGTCGAATATAAGTAAACGCTAAAATCATAAAGATTATAATAATGATTGGATTGACTTGAATATAATTAACTCGATAAGGCATGACAATAAATTTTGATAAAATATAGGAAATAATTTAAAAGAAAATAAATCAATTGAAAATATTATAATTTATTGTAAGTAATTGAGGGATGTATATGGTCCCTGCTTTTAATACGTAATATGATAGATAACAATACACAATTACATAGTTATAAGAAGAAAAGGCAAAAATAATATTCATACTATAACACATACATTCATACCGTTATTGTTATTATTATTATTATTTTAAGTAAAATATCCCTCTTTTCTTTATACTTTAAACGAAAGTATTAACATTGTCACTCATATATATTTTTCGTTGTCGCCTAATTTTTATATATTATTATGATTATTTTACAAAAAATATTGATATCAAAATATTTCAATACTTTTATCATTTAATTGTGATTATTCCGATAAATACCAGGCCTGGATGAAGAAGTCGAAGTGATAAGAAAAATGAAATAATTTACGGGAGCGACCACGTATTACAATTGAGAAAAATATGACTGTATTGGACGACGAACGGAGAGAGAATGAGAATTCATTTAGATAGGTAGATAGACAGTAGGGATATCGCGCCTATCGACAGTTCCGCAATATTCGTCAGGTTGTCGAATTATCTCGATTGACGAATACAATAATAGTACGGCGCTATATTCAAAATAGATTTAATCGCCACAAATAGAACGACCAAATTTTGTAGAAACCCTTTTAAGAATTTAGCACTGATTTTAATAGCACCTAGCAGAGCTACTACCTTAAATTCTAAATTCTATTACATTGCATAGTCAAATTAAAAAAAAAAATGTAATAAATTAAAAATATTTACAATGATTGAGTCGTGATCAGGATCAGTATAAACTACTATGGCTGCTTCGTTATCCACGTCCTGATACATTTTAAACTCCCCGATGTCGCCCATCGCCTGTAAAATTATCACTCTTATGTCTAGCAACATTAAGTGTAAGTACATTTTTAATACAGGGCTGAAAAAGAAGAGGTATTATGCGTTTGACTTTGATGTAAAGTTATCAATTAGTTAATATATCTCATAGATAAAATGTTTAGAACTCTTCGCAGTGTAATCTTAATTTAGTTGTTTGTCGATTCATTTCGTTGTTCGTGCTTAAAGCTTCACTTAGCCATGATTTTGGGTAAACGAAAAAATACCTAAATCCGAATATACTTGGCAGATCGCAGTCGAATCTGGTCACGCCAGTTTCATTCAGTTACTTCAGTGACAGTCTTAAATTTAACAGAAATTTGTGGCGAAAAGAGGTAAATTTCCAATACATAGTAAAATGGATATAAAATAAAAAAACAAAATTTGATTTTTGCAAAAAATCCCCATCTTAAAAATGATTAATCTACAGAAATAATTAAATTATTTTACAAATCAGGAAAAAGTATCCGCTACTAAGGGATGTCCATTGGATTCGTGTATTCGCGTTTTTTTTTCCGAGGTTGGAAAGTTATTTAAACACTTTTCTATATAATCAATTTTTTAATTGCATTTTTTTCAACAAAATTTTAATTCTGTTTCTTTGTTTTCAATTTTATTATTACTATGACTTACATTTGGTAGTGGATCGTAACGAATTTTATTGTACGCCTCCGGATCAGTGACAGCCGACCACACAGGTGTGTACCTCGTTGCCAAGTATCCATCGGTGGGTTTAAAATTCAAATTTATTACCGTTGCATTAATCTCAACTTTTAAGTGTATTTCATCGTCGGCTTCACGTCTTCTTCTTGCTCCCGGTAATGTAATCGTCAATACTTTGTATTCTGGAACTGAAAAGCGAGCATATATTCACAGTATTATTTCCGCCAGATTAAAGTTATTGCACTAGTAAGGATGTATTGAGTATATTAATAAATGTATGATCTTTATTAATGATCCATTCGATATACATTCCAAAGCTACACTTTGATTTAATTAGGACTTGAGTACTTTGAGACGTGAGAAAAATTAATAGAGTAATCACTTTTTGTCATTATTATTATTATTTAAAATGTTAAAATTTAAATTTTTAAAATTTAAATTAAATTTAAAAACATTTTTTTTTAATTTTAAATTTAAATTTATATTTAAAATTATTATTAAAAATTTCGTGGCATCTACAGTCGTGTTGATTTACTCTTAAAATTTTTGGTTGAAAATTTATGTGTCAACTTTAGAAGATTGTATTTTTTTTACGAGTCGCTACCGTTATTCTTAACTTTTTTTGTAGCGACCCTTCCGCAGTCACTTTAAAATTGTTACTCAAATTTCCGAACGGAAACAGGTTGCGAATGAAAGATTAGTGTAACTCAAAAAAAAAATCTTTTGGTGTACTTGAACCATCGTTGGTTCCAAACATCTGGTATATTTCGTCTGGTGTCATCATCTCATGAATATTCGAGGGAAAAGCCGTGATGAAAACAACGTTTACCACCGTTATTATAAAAAATGTAAGTGCCTTTGCCATATTTGGCGAAACAAATATATAGATGTTTTTTTTAAAAGAACAATATTAGCACAATCGTTGCTTCAGTTTGAGCGGCGATCTTAAAAACGTTGCCCGGGAGGAGACACAGAGGGCTTTATAAAAAAAAATCCAAGGACATTTAAACAAACTGTAATAAATATATTTTTGCCAACCAATTATTAGAGCGTACTTCAAGTTCTAATTCTACGGGAAATAAATTTGTTTTGTTCTACTAATAGGATAAACTAATTATTAACTTTCCGTAGTTCAGAGCTGCTTTAAACGCGATAATCGGTTAAGGCCAGCTTTATCACTTCCTACTGTCCACGCGATATTATATATACAGCGAACGATATGAACAATGATAAGAAGTAACAAAAAAAAAAATGTTCTTTACCGCTGTAGCATATCGTCGTGCTTACGAGTGTCGGATAATCGGCTTCCCAATCAGACAATTAAATCGGATGTCTTACTTGGACTATTTAAAATATTTCAAAAATTAATATACCTGTGTATGGGGCATTCCATGACATCTCGATCAAACTCTGACGATGACATCTCAGATCGGCTCCGTAATTTTTTGCACAAAAGTACTTGTCGAAGAACACGTGCCAAATTTTTTAAAGATTTTTTTAACACTTTTCGCCTGAGATTTAATTTTTCGAAAGTTTTTTGTCTCGGGTGAAAAGTGTTAAAAAAATCTAAAAAAAAATTGGCACGTGTTTTTCGATAAGTATTTTCGTATAAAAAATTACGGAGTTGATCTGAGACATCATCGCCAGATCGCGATCCAGATGTCATGGAATGCCCTTGATATTATTTTAATATAGTCATCATACCGCCATTTTGATAATATCACTTTTTCGATCTATATTATAAGGAACTTTTTTGTTCATTTTTATCCCAAAAATGCATTCTAATCTTTTATTTGATTTTTTAAATTTATCTTTGGTAGTTATGAAATCTCCATCTTCGCATAAGGCTCAACAATTTTGTTATATTTTATAAGATTTTTCAGAATTTTCTCAGATTTTTAAAAACGTAGGGTTTTAAAAAAATTCAAAAAATTATATCTGAGGTAAAAAGTGATAAAAAAAATCTAAGAAAAATTTGGTACGTGTTTTTCGACAAATACTTTTGTATACACAATTACGGTGCCGATCTGAGATGTCATCGCCAGATCTTGAGCGAGATGTGATGGAATGCCCTGTATATCGTTCTAAACTAAACGACAATTGTACAGTGTTTAGTCAACCGTTCATCATTTACATTACATTTAACATTTGACCATTAAATAAAAAATACCACCTTGAGCATAAAAAGCACTTTCCGTCAATACGCGAGCACTTTTTTCTGAATCTCACAGATAAAAAATGAGTTCTTCTGAAAATTATTGAATCGCAGAAAACTATAAGTTACTTACAGTTTAAATAGTACGATTTCACGGCAGACTCAAAGGAATGTAGATGTAATATTTTCAGAATCATTAGGCGGTGCGCATGGCATTTACAAAAATTCCAAAGTAACACCAATTGATGTTTCGGAGCAAAAATAACAAAATGAAATCATTCGAAATCCTGTGTAGCTGTGATTATTATATTTTTTCGAATGATTTCATTTTGTTATTTTTGCTCCGAAACATCAATTGGTGTTACTTCGGAATTTTTGCAAATGCAATGTGCACCGCCTAATGATTCTGAAAATGTTACATCTAAGCGAAGGAAGCTTTTCGGGAAGCAAATAAACAGTGATTACATTTTTTGGTTCAAAATCAATGTTGATAGTTCGATATTCATTTCAACACGTAAGGGAACAAATTTTTTTGGCGAGTGTGAATGTCTAGTACGAGCCGAAGACGAGTTCTAGAATCGCACGAGCTAAAAGAAAGTTCTTTTCTCGGGTGTTGAACTAAATTTTTCAACATGACGTCGAACAGCATATATTTCTGCACGGAGGACCGAAAAATCTTTTTAAAATTTAATAAAATATCTGATTTAAGATCAGAATTTCTACGATAGAACATTCTTTTTCTATAAGTCATCATTTTGCTTCCTCAAGAAGCTTTGTTTTCTTGAAAATATTTGTTTTTTTCGAGATTTTCGTGTAAACGTGTTCAGAATGTTCCAAAACGTCGAGAAATCACATTTACAAAAAATGTCCGGATGTATGTATGTGTGCGTGCGTGCGTGCTTGCGTGTGTGTATGTGTGACAAACCATTTAACATTTACAATTTGAGAACGTCTTGAGATATTAAGCTGATATTAAGCAGACATGCTGGGGGGTCAATTATGCTCGCTCGATCAAATTTTTGGATTATTTTAAATTCAGTAATCGAATGAAAATGGTTTGGGTTCAATTCTTGATGGAACTCTCACTTTCATGAGGGAACCGTTGCCTTTTGTCGCGAATTAAATGCAATCCGTCATCCGATTACTACGAGGGAAAATTTGACGAATTCTATGTTTCCATCACAACTAGACTTAAGTTTGCTAACAATTAAAATTCTCCGCTAAAAAGTCTGCGAAAGAAAAATAATGAACCTTCATAATTAAGAGACAGGTTGAATTATTAAACTAAAATTGATCACATATGTTTTCTTACACCAGCCGCATAGTTCTGATAAAAGTAATCGCAAAACAAAACTTCTTGAGGAAGCCAAAAGTGGCATGGGCGTACTTTCCATCAAGCAGAGCTGATGAGAAAGCGACGTGCAAATATAATTTGCATTTTTTTTTAGATATGATAGAAGTCTGAAAATATTCACAAAAAGTTTTCTGAGGAAGTATTAAAACCAGACCAAAATGTAAGAAATTTCTGAGATGTTCAGAAACAAGTGGATTAATTTCGAGAAAAATGCTTCTCTTATAAGTATATATTAATGTTTACAAATTAAAGTTACAGATACATTTGTATCTTGACAATTATGTCCATGTTGCAGTTCCCATGTCGAATCGTGATGCAACTATCATCTCTAGCGTGTATTGCATGTAACATGGAAAACGTAACAAACGATCTCGTTGAAATCGTCGAGTCATTTCCTGGTGAAGGACGATCCTCGTGTCGACAGCTTTTCGCAGGGCACACAGCGTGATTCCGACGATTACGATAGGTGTCTGTATATCGTTGTGCTGTGTGGCGCACTCCGGGAAGTCACAGCAGCCGCCCATCATCATCATCGCGCGGTTCTCGAGCGAGAGAAGGGGTGCGTGCCCTGCAAAGCGATACTAAAGGGAGAGAGGCGCCGACCCTCTTTACCTTGCTCACTGTTTAGCCCCCTGTCGTTCTCTCGCTCGTTCACCACCGTTCTCTCCCTCAAACCCAACAATTAGTCGCTTGCTTATGTTCGTGATTAATAGTTCTCGTAGCTGCATCAGGCGTATATATGTATATGTATAGTGTGACCGAGATAAACGAACCGACGAGAGAAACGTGAAGAGGTGGAGTGGAGAGGCTGCTGCGCAGAATGGTTGGAGAAGGAGTGAGAAGTGTTTCTATATACATAAATGTATCAGCCTTATATGGAAGGATATATAATAATCCATAAAGCAAGGATAAACCGTTTATTAGTACTCTACGTAGGGCCTAGAAGGATTTCTGGCACAGAATCCACAATTCAAAAGTAACAATCTCAAATACAACTAAAATAAAATAAAAGATGCTTGCACAGTGAAACCTTGTATATTGTTTTCTAATTTAAATTAGTATATTACGATACGAGTGCGATTAAACTTTTTCTTCACGAGTGTGAGTTCGCAGCACCAGTCGAAGACGAGTGTTGCAATCACACGAGTTGAGAAAAAGTTTCTTGCACGAGTTTCGTATACAAATTTATCGCACTAGTGCGATAAAGTAGGCACTTCTCGTACCGCGTGGCATAATAGTACATTACGATACTAGTGCGATAAAACTTTTTCTGACGAGTGTGAGTTTGCAGCACGAGCCGAAGGTGAGTGTTGCAAACACACGAGTTAAGAAAACGTTTTTTGCACGAGTATTGTACAAAATTTTATTTCACAAGGTGCGAAAGAGGGTTTTACGAACGCGAAGCGTGCGTAAAACTGCACTTTACGCACCGAGTAACATAAAAGAAATTATGCCACGCAGTGTGAAAAGTGACCACTACTTGCACTGCGAGATCGTACTTCTCGCACTCGTGAAATAATAGTACATTGCGATACAAGCCTACTTTATCGCACAAGTGTGATAAAGTAGGCACTTCTCGCACCGCGTGGCATAAAAGAAATTTTGCCACGCAGTGTGAAAAGTGACCACTACTTGCACTGCGAGATCGTACTTATCGCACTCGTGAAATAATAGTACATTACGATACAAGTGCGATCAAACTTTTTCTTGACGAGTGTGAGTTTGCAGCACGTGCCGAAGGCGAGTGTTGCAATCACACACTCGTCAAGAAAAACTTTGATCGCACGAGTTTCGTATACAACTTTATCGCACTAGTGCGATAAAGTGGGCACTTCTCGCACCGTGTGGCATAACATTGTATACGAAACTCATGCAACAAACTTTTTCTCAACTTGTGTGATTGCAACACTTGCCTTTGGCTCGTGTGCTGCAAACTCATACTCGTCAGAAAATTTTTTACCGCACTCGTATCGTAATGACCTATTATCGCACGCACGCCCGTACTTTGAGCTTACTGAGTATACAAACACGAAAATCTCGAAAAAAAATGCATGAGCACAACAAAGCTTCGTATATGAATAAGGAAGCATATGGATTGCATAAACAAGAAATGAAATAAAAATAAATATAACAACAATGCAGAATCAGTTATAGATACTCGATATGAACCTTAAGACATGTAAAAAGAGAACGAAAATATAAATAAACAGTTAAAAAAGAGACTAGCAACTATTTTAATGGAAAAGCGGTAAAATAATTTCGTTAATGAATAATTATGACGATTTATTATTTTACAACGACTGAAAATATTTGATCATAAGATTATCGATTATAAAATAATCCATTGTCAGATTATGGCTTAAATATCTACATGTTCTGGGTGTCCTAGAATCCAAAAAATTCAATTCTTTCCGTATGTTTCTATGACTATATTTGTAGGGAAACACAATGACATTTGAAGGAGGTCGTGAAACTTTGTTCAAATCAAATTTGTTGTGTGTTTTCTGTATATAAAATGTAATTTGGGTTTCGAAATTTTTTACAAAAAGTACAACTCTTCCTGATACTTTTTCTGAAATGTGAAAAAAAAAATGTTAATGAAGTATTCTTTGGCCAGCAGACTGATGATTACAAAATCATTATGCTTTAGTCTACATCTTGCTTACATTCATCTAGCGCTATAAATTGAGTACATAATTGCCAAGCAGAGTCCTTGTAACCTTATAAAATCAACAAAATAAAACGAAAACAACCATCGGTTATTTTATTGTATTTACACTGTATACAATCCACATATTGTGATGTAAAATTTGGAACACACGCTGTTGTGCGATATTCCGCATTTTTAATCTCCCTGTAAATTCTTCCCCTACATGAAAATAAAAACGGGTAAATAATATTTTATTTTGTAGATCGCCGAAACTCTCTCTCTCTCTCTCTCTCACTGCGATCAACCATTCGTGCGTTGAACAAACGTAGACATATAGAAATCAAAATTGACATTCATCGTGTATGTTGCATCATTGCGAGCAAATATCAGCAAATAGTCTAGACATATACATGTATACAGTATCCGCTTTGTTGGATATGCATATATGCATACATACGTACTATGCCTAAATGCGTTTGGTGAACACGTGGATGATATTTTGAATGCATAATGAAATGCTTATGGGTGTCGCCCTTCCATATGGAACTAAAAAAAAAGGTCAAGTCAAACAGACCACATGCATTATTATTAGGTGGCATTTGGTGAGGGGATCAATTTTTTTCTTTTTAGCTCCAAAGATCAGCAAGACCAATGATGGTCCATTTGTATCAATCGAGGGGCAATAAACGTTGCACTAAAATATATATTACACAGCTTATTATAGAATATTGAAAACAGTAATATAAATATTGTGGTATTCGAATATGGAAATTATTCGAAAAATAATGAACTCAAAAGACTTTACGCTTCGAATCAATATTAATATTTATATTATTTATATTAAAGAACTAGAATCATTAAGCTTTTGTTTAAGCAAAGAAAAGTAATTTGAGATAATTAATCGAACGAAAATAAAGATATTTAACAAAAGAAACAGGGATAGTTAGGATTCGAATAAAAATGCATTCAAAACACTTTTCGGTTTGAATTAATGTGAGTAATTATAGAGAATATTAGAGAAATTACAGAGAAAGCTAAAATTATGAATCGTTTATAGTGAAGAAAAAGTAATTTGACATAAATAATGTATAAAAATCTTTATATTCCCGTTTTATTCTAGATCTATTATTTCTAGCCTTTTTGATCTATTACAATATCTCATCAAATAATTTCTTCAAACAACAATAAGTTTTTCACATAATTCTCATACAGTCTTTTAAATAAGCATTTTTTCCCCCTGTAATTTACTAGTTTTACAAAAAAGTACAAATATAACTTTGGTTTCGAATTTGTATTTCCATATTACGAAATATTTTTTGTCATAAAGCAATCACAATTTCCTTCTGCAATATATTTCACATCATTTTTACAACCAAAAGAAAATGCTATTTCCCTTAAGAATATATTTTTTTGCCACCTCCACCAAAAAAGTGCTACTTGTAAATAAACAATAAAAAAATTGCTCCCTTATTATTTTGTATCTTTGACAAAGCTTTTTTTTTTTTTACAAAACTACCCGTCTACGAGAAGCACGATTTGCAAGGGTTTACTTTGCAGGCTTGTTTGATCTCGAAAGTCATTTAAAAAAAAAATGCAAAATGTCACAAAACTTGAACCTCTCGACCGATTTGCGTCAAATTTGTACACAAACCTTATTCAATGGTTCTCCATATGTGAACCAAATTTAAACTAAACGATGATGCAAAGTAGAGCTTTGCACATTGCTTCCTCATGATCTTTGAATGTTTACAAAGCTATCTCAATGAGGAAGTAACTTTATCTATTTTGGCTTCCTTATAGATCAAGCTTTGTGGACATTCAAAAATCATGACGAAGCAATGTGCAAAGCTCTACTTTGCATCCTTGTTTTAAATAAATAAGTAAATGTTGTTTATATATCATATCTTGCTCTCTTTACACATTTCAATTGATCTAATTTCACTTGACTTGAGATGGACGAAAATATTATTTTTCAATAAATTCAAAATACCATAAAATCCAAACCCCATTACCGATAATCACCAAATTTGGTATACAGCAGTGCAGAGCATTATTTTTCATCTGTAAAAAATTTCAGTTCATTTGATGAAATTTGACGTGAGTCAGAGCAAAATTGAAATTCATCGAATAATTCAAAGTTCCATAAAATCCGAGTACCTATTTGGCGGTTTATCCCAAATTCAATACCAGTCGTCCTTTGATATAACTTCATTTGTACAAAATTATTTAGCTCGATAGCTAAAAATTTGCGGCAAGGAGAGTGCGAAGAGGTATTTTTCGAAAAATGCAAATTTGAATAAAATTTGAAGAAATGTTTGGATTTAAAAAAATCTTTTCATAAATAAACTTGTCCAACTGCCTCACATGTGTGCCAAATCTCAGCTCGAATGTTAGAGCGGTTCTTGAGATACAAAGGTTTGAATTTTGCATCCCAGCCACACACACACACACACATCCATCTGTACATTTTTCGAAAACCGCTTTTCTCGACGTTTTGGACCACTCTAAATGTCTTGAAATGAAAATATCGAAAACAAAAAATTTCACGAAAACAAAGCTTCCTCTATGAGGAATCAAAAAATGTACAATTTTTTCTTCGTAAGTTCGACTAACTAAAAAGTGAGGGTCACTCTAATTTTGTTAAATTACGTTTGACTGCATTTTAAGTATCTTTTTTGTCTAATTATTGGCCATGTCTATAACTACCCAATAAAATGACGATTTGCTGAATAGTGGAGACCAAAGTTCCGGAAGTCGTAGAGAAAATACAATCCCGTTTAGCGAAAAAAAAAAAAATGTCATCAAGATAAATATTTGATATATAATACTATTCAGAATAGTCGTATAGGAGCGGACAGCTTTACAACAGCTACTCGATACAGAGATAGAGTACGAGAGACTCTCGTGCGGTTTACCGCAGCACACACACATATATATATATATATAGAACCATTGGAAACCTCTGAGGTTTATTTTGGCTGATGTTTGGCCAGATTAGCTCCAGTAAGTGTGCTCTAATCCCGTTAAAATGTTTGCCAACAGGGTAACATATATATAGGTACACATGCAGAGGATCCTCGGACGCCGGTTAAAACGGAGAGGATTCGATGCTCCAGGCCGAGAAGGGCACTGTTAGCCTTTCCGCGCTTTGCTCTCGTCGTACAACGTGGATACATACGCACCATGTTAGCTCATATTTGCACAGCTTGGTCAAACACCGGAGTGTGCCTTTTAGTAACCCTGAACTGAAAGTGAGAGAGAGGAAGATGGAATGCCTAAGGGCAAAATGCGGTTAAATTCAACGCGGGGATTATACTTAGCGCGGGCCCGCACGTACGATGAATTCTACATAGCGCCGGGTCAGAGAGAAGGGGAATTTATGAGTAGGGTGAAAAAAAAAACGGTCAGGGAAAAAGTTTTATATGCAGTTACAGTAGGTGTATCGAATTCTCACTAAAAGACTAAAAGGTGGTCTCCAGCATCAGCTCGAGACCTTTTTTTCTGGTTATTCACTAATCCGGAGCCTGTGCACATAAACAAGAAGCCTGCTGCAAGGAAGCATGATTTATCCTACTCTAGTTCTCATCGGGCTGGGAAATTTTGGAATTATTAAAAAGAGAGTGTAAATCGTTGTTTTTTTATACAATAGCTCACTTTTGTAGGTGAGCCTCTTTATATTATCATAATTTTGTCACCCAATTTTGTGGATTTATTCAGCATTACTCAGAACGAAAAATATTGTTGTCACTAACTAACACCTCAAATTTATTTCTCCCAAGCAAGATTTTTGCGATTTGCAATTATCTCATGACACCTATTTTTAGTTTTTTTTTCTTCTTTTTTTTTTTTAAATGATCTATAGAAATTGGTAGTCATTTTTGTCAGTTTTTTTTTACAGATGAATTCATTTTTTTCGAACGCAGATTTTTGCGTCTTGCGAGTGGCACAATTTTTTAGTTCGTTTTTTGTGCTCTTTAAAAATTGAAAAACAGGACTGCCAATTTTTAAGATCCTGAAAAAAAAAAATTATAAAACTACAAAAATTATTTTTGTTGTTGACAGACCAACAAAAAATTGTGGTTCGGTCAACAAAATTTTTGTCACAACAAACCTTTTTTCTGAGTGTACGCAACCGTTTGACTTAATTTTTTATCCAGGTGAAAAATATTATCCAGAATTTCACTTATAATTTCTCATTGCTCATATTTATAAAAAATTCTGCGGAGTTTGTCCGATTTTTTACAATAAGAGAAAAAATTTATCCGACTTGTCCCGGCGTTTCTTCTACAATTTACGAAATAAGAAATTTTATATTGAGGGAAAGTTGGGAGTCGTATTATTACGACTCCCAACTTTTGATATTATTATCGGAAATTCTGAAGTAACTATCATATTTTTTTAAATGTATTAAATTTCTCCCTCCGGATCGTATTTTCTCAGGCAACGTACTGACTGAGAATACAAAAGTCCGGAGGAATAAAAGATTTTTCAAACATGAAAAATACTGAAGCAATTTTCATATCTCTTCCGGCACTTCATCTGATGCAATACGAAAAAGTGTTTGAATTATTGTGTAAATTATTTTATAGAACCGAAGCTTCATCTGGGTAGAAGAAAAATAAAATATAGAGAACTATCTCTTTTTTTGTTGTTGGAAAGTACCACAATTTGAGACTGAAGTATTTTCTAGTTTAATCTGAGCTCAAATAGGAAATGTATATAACTTAACAAATGCTTAAATGTTTATACTGATATAATAACTTTAATGTTACATTTTTTTTGTTCGATATTACTTTTTTTTGGAAAATATTGACATTTCATATTTTGCGTTGTATTCAGAAATGATGTTCCGCAATATTTAAAGTATGTACCACATTTTTTTTCTTCATATGGGACGGACAATAAAAAAATTCTCAATGTACTCTCAAATGAGTAACAACCTTTATTCTCGAAAAAATCGGGATACCCTTGATTTTCGTTCTCTGCAAACGATATGTACCATAATTATCATAATTAATAGTAATTTTATACTGCATTTTTTTTTCAATTCTTAGCCAAATTCTTCTTGCGTTAACTCTACAATATTTTTGTTTATTTTATTTTTATTAATTTTCCATCTAAATTAGTCAATTGTTTTTTTTCCCCCGAGGAAATTAATTATTTCACCGTCAATTTTATCGTTGCATTTGACGTTAAGTAAGAGCAAAAAGGGGGAATGAGTGGCTAAAAAAAAGTATATAATCGAGAAGGGCTAAAGTTGTGTAACGATGGGATTGGACAGCCCAGGAAAATTCTATAAATCAATCGATTTTAGTGTGTACCACAGGAGGTTACCAGTCCGGTCATTACTCAGTTGTGTTACAAAGAATATTACAGAGCCACACGAAAATCAGTGTCAGCGCGATATTAGGGTACACACATATATACATACGTGCCAGTTGCACTTATAAGCAATTCTGGTGTTAAACGGTATATATATACGACGACTACCTAATAATGGGAGTGATCGTAGGTCTCCAACAATGCGGTAGCCCGATCATTTTTACCCCATTTCAGGAAAAAAAAATTCAGACCCCTGTCGCGGGGAGACGTAAAAAAAAAAAAAAAAGAAAAAAAAAAAACGTAAAACCCGAAGCAGTGAGAGTCGGTGTGGTGCGTTGACGGCTTTCGATATCCCCGATGGTTCGACGGGCCGTTTCCCCGTTTCACCAAAACGGCTGAATTATGCCGCCCACTTGGCACTTTTTTTTCCCTCTTCTTCTTCTTTTTCCCTATTTTTCTCTTTTGCTCGTGTACACGCCACTCGGGCACGACAGACGCGCGCGCGTGTGCCACGGCCACCTTTTTCGGGAAAAACTTTTCAATGAAAGATCGAGCGGCTCGCGCGGCAAAAGCTCACGGCTGTCAGCCCGAGGAGACGAGAAACCATTGTTGGATGCATATATGGATTGCGTATGCTTCGGGGGAGGCAGAGAGAGAGAGAGAGAGAGAGATAGCATCGATAGCTCATCAGTCATCGAACTACCGTCCGGCAACAATGATCTCTCACGCCATAACGCCGTATAGGCGCGTAATCACGAGGATACAGCCCTCGATGAGATCGACAATTCTTAGTTGCGAATGACAACTACAAGCAATACCCGAAATTTCGAGAATTTTATTATGACGCATCATCCAAATCGTTACAAATGTCATTGAATTACAGATGTGATTGTATGAACAGTTTTTGAAGGGGTAATATATATTGTTATTATTAGTGATGTTTAGGGGAGACTATAGCGATTATTGACTAAAATATATTTTGTTTCATAATTTTTGTTAAATTTTACTTAGATTTTTTCTGTTTCTCAAAAAAAAAAAAAAATTTTATTGTAATCGATTTTTTCTATGTGATTTTTTATCTGGTGATATTCTCATGTGCAATAAATTGTATAATACGTATATTATGATACAGTAGTATAATAATAATAATTTAAAAGTACTTGCCAGAATGGAAAGTCGTTGTTCCTGAAAAGTTTGATGTTTGATATTGAATAAATGAAACTTGGCATATAATCGAAAATATATTGGGCATTCCAGCTGAACTTGACCGAGTTCCGATCATACCCCTCCGGATTTAGTACTCAATTTTTTCTAAGATTCGATCTATCTGATCATAAGTACACCTCTAAGTTTTTTCAGATTTTCTCGATGGAATCTCTTGGAGATTCATATATATTTTTTTTTAATCGATTGTTGTTTAAATTACGTTTTTTTGAGGAGGTGTACAACAAATTTTGTCCATCCAATAAAAAAATGTCATTGAAGAAAAATATTCATATTGAATCGAAGTTTCAGGAAAACTTATTTTACAAATGTACCAACTCAACAATATAAATTTTTTCGTTATTCGACTTATGTTATTCGACCTATCGATTTTTCGTAAAGTATATCTTGATGTTTTTTTGCTCTCAAATTTTCTATAAAGAGCATCTGTTACAGATATTTGGAGACACGGGACATGATGCCCGGAATTTACGATTACGAGTTATGATTTTTTTGTCAATATGCATAATCGCATTTTTTCATTTTTCAATTTAAATATCGACCTTTCGCCGGATGTCTTATAATTGTTTTGGCTCTTAATTTTTTAAATAAAAAGGAGCATTTATTATGAACATTTTGAGACTCGGAACAAAAGAAAAAAATTTTGCTGCAAAAGATTTTCGAATACAAAGCCCCTCAAAGACATACAAAAACAATACTGTGTAATCCCTGCTATGGACGGGATAGTGCGAGTAAAATTATACTCTACTTTCGTAGAAGAAGGAATATATTGTATTCTAAAAAAGTATAATCTTTTCTACGAAAAGATTACATTCCGCGAACAAGCAAAAGATAAACCGAAATGAATGTTTCATTCTTGATCGACATTTTGGAGATCAAATCCCAATGGTTACCATCCCGAATGATTTCCAAAAATCACATCCCAACATCGTAAAGTCTGAGCATTATCTACCGGGTCTCAAAATGTTTGTAATGAATGCTACTTTTTAATAAAAAATTGAGAGCCAAAATAATTATAAGACATCCGACGAAAAATCGATTTTTTTAGTTGAAAAACGAAAAAACGCGATTATGCATACGAAACAAAAAATCATAGCTCGTAATCGTAAAAAAAATCAAAAAATCGATTTAAAAACAAATTATAACTCTAAATGATTCCATCGAAAAAATCTGAAAAAATTTGGAGGGACACTTGTGGTCTGATGGAATCTTAGAAAAAATTGAGTACTCCATATATTATCAACAATTTGTATAACCGAAAATTTGTATGTTCAATAAAATAGTAAAATCGCATCAATATATAGTTTATGATACTGAAACACAAAAAAAAGTAACAACTTGTTATGTCAAAAATATGTCCACTTAAATCGTCCGACAATAGAATATGTAAATTAGAGATATCACTATAATCCTTATGTAACCCAGAGTCGATGCAGCAAATGATTTTTTTAATTATGATTTTTTTTTGCTTCATTCTTCAACATATACGGGGTATCTCGAACACTATAATTTTTCGACTCAACGTGTTTTCAGGGTATAAGTGGAGGTGAAGAATCGAGTTGTATACAGTATTATTGTAGCCAAGTGTTAACCAAGATCTATAACAAAGTAGGCTTTCTCGAACAGCCGCGAGCCTTGACAATTCTACTTGGCTCCGTGATTCCATCTCACCTTTTCATCCTCGCAGATAGAAGGCTTTTGGTCTTTTGGCTTTGGTCGGAAGTGGCAACGACATATACCTGCACATAGCCATGTATAATAATACTGATGTACTCTTCAAAGTAGTATATGAGATATTTCACATCAATTTAGCGACTAAAAATTTAAAAACAATTATTAATTTAAAAAAAAATTAATTCACATAATTTCAGCAATAAATAATGCGGTAGAGTAACTCTCGAATTTGCATTTAAAGAAATGCAATTTTTTTTTTTAAATGTCATCATTTTCTAACCGCTTTGTCAATTCTGCCCAAATGCAATACCAATCAACTTGACTCGTAACTACTCTTTCCGTCAAAATTTTAGATCGACACCGTGAAATTTGCTCATGTTATAATTCTTCAGAAAAAAATTCGCAGAATAATCGAAGTATAATAAACATTTTACGAGATAACCAATTCTAATTAAATTTGCAGCGATGGGAAATAAGCCTTTGCTACCCTCAAAGGCTTCTTTAGTGTGCCAAATTTCAGCCAGATTGTCGAACCACTTTTCAAGTTACAGGAGACTTTTTCCCCATAAAAAAAATCTCTTAATAAAATCATTTTCTGAATCACTTTTCTCGACGTTTCACACCATTTGGAGTATATTGAGCTGTGAAATTCGAAAAAAAAAAAATTTCACTAAAGCAAAGCTTTCTCTATGAGGAAGCAAAGAGTTTGGTGTATTTGCTGAAATGAGATAAACGGATCATCAGAAAATATTCGACAAAATGTTTTTCTTCAAAAGTAACTGAACTGACATTAAATGCCTCACACATTTATGTAGACATAGCGAAGATGAAGTTGGGGTATCGGAGATTGTGCTGCGAAGGGATAAAGCGAGGAAACATAAATAGGAAAGTTTGTGGTGTATTAGGGAACGCGAGAGAATCGACGCTCAACCAAGTATGGATAAGGTAGAGGAGAATGAAGAAGAGGGCGAGGGAAGAACCGAGAGGCGAGCGACCGTGGAGTGCTACGCTGGCTGAAAAGAGGGTGAGGGGTGTGTCTCAACGCCTGGCCACGACATCACCAATTAGTCACCGACGTTTAAAAACAGCAGGGCGCCTCTGCACCATCGCCACTCTGCCGCGGGAGCGTTCATCCCCACCTTGATATACCCTCGTCGTTCAGGCCGAGCCTATAGAGCGCAAACATTTTATCGCCTCCACACTTCTTAAGTGTAACTATAGTAAAATAGAAGCAGCTTGAAAGAACTATTAAACCAACTCTAATACGACAGCAAATTTAGTACTTAAAACTTTGCAAACTGTTTTTTTTATACTTTTTTCATTTGTGCATTTTCTTTTCCTCCTGCTTAGTTGTTGACTCATCGGTCTTGCTAAGTGTAATAACAGTATTAAGAAAAAAAATTATAGTTCATTTAGACTAATTTTATAGTTACATGAAATAATTATAGTTGCAAGTAATAAGGTCAGTTACTGTAACTGTAGAATAGTCAAAGCTACTTCACGTATAATTCGCAAAGAAACATTTTTGACGATTGTAGTTTGAGTCGATAAGATAGTCTGAAATAAATCAACGCCATGTCAAGAAACATTTGTTTGGAATTATTATATTATTATCTGCTAATATCAAAAAAGAGATGAATGCATTATTTAAACATTTTTAAGACTATTGTTCAACAAATTTCATAGAAATCTTTTTTTGTAATACGACTTTTAGTACTTCAAATTTTGCAGATTGTTTTTTTATACTTTTTTCATTTGTGCATTTTCTTTTCCTCCCGCTTAGTTGTTGACTCATCGGTCTTGCTAAGTGTAATAACAGTATTAAAAAAAAAATTATAGTTCATTTAGACTAATTTTATAGTTACATGAAATAATTATAGTTGTAACTAATAAAGTCAGTTACTGTAACTGTAGAATAGTCAAAGCTACTTCACGTATAATTCGCAAAGAAAAATTTTAGACGATTGTAGTTTGAGTCGATAAGATAATCTGAAATAAATCAACGCCATACCAAGAAACATTTGTTTGGAATTATTACATTATTATCTACTAATAGCAAAAAAAAGATGAATGCATTATTTTAAGATTTTTAAGACTATTGTTTAACAAATTTCATAGAAATCTTTTTTTGTAATACGACTTTTAGTACTTCAAACTTTGCAAATTGTTTTTTAATACTTTTTTCATTTGTGCGTTTTCTTTTCCTCCCGCTTAGTTGTTGACTCATCGGTCTTGCTAAGTGTAATAACAGTATTAAAAAAAAAAATTATAGTTCATTTAGACTAATTTTATAGTTACATGAAATAATTATAGTTGCAACTAATAAAGTCAGTTACTGTAACTGTAGAATAGTCAAAGCTACTTCACGTATAATTCGCAAAGAAAAATTTTAGACGATTGTAGTTTGAGTCGATAAGATAGAAATAAATCAACGCCATGACAAGAAACATTTGTTTGGAATTATTACATTATTATCTACTAATAGCAAAAAAAAGATGAATGCATTATTTTAAGATTTTTAAGACTATTGTTTAACAAATTTCATAGAAATCTTTTTTTGTAATACGACTTTTAGTACTTCAAACTTTGCAAATTGTTTTTTAATACTTTTTTCATTTGTGCGTTTTCTTTTCCTCCCGCTTAGTTGTTGACTCATCGGTCTTGCTAAGTATAATAACGGTATTAAAAAAAAAATTATAGTTCATTTAGACTAATTTTATAGTTACATGAAATAATTATAGTTGCAAGTAATAAGGTCAGTTACTGTAACTGTAGAATAGTCAAAGCTACTTCACGTATAATTCGCAAAGAAAAATTTTAGACGATTGTAGTTTGAGTCGATAATATAGTCTGAAATAAATCAACGCCATGCCAAGAAACATTTGTTTGGAATTATTACATTATTATCTACTAATAGCAAAAAAGAGATGAATGCATTATTTTAAGATTTTTAAGACTATTGTTTAACAAATTTCATAGAAATCTTTTTTTGTAATACGACTTTTAGTACTTCAAACTTTGCAAATTGTTTTTTTTATACTTTTTTCATTTGTGCATTTTCTTTTCCTCCCGCTTGTTAACTCATTTTGCCAGATGTATTGTCGGTATTATAAGAAAAATAAATTGACCCTTCTGAAAGTCAAATTGCCTCGCAGATGACTCTGCACAAAGCTGTAGCATCGATATATGTAAAGGTACATGGGATAATCCGGAGGGGAGAAATGGGGTTTTTATATGCTCGATCGCTTTCTGCTGAGTTTGAGACCTTTGAATGCACAAGTCGTTGATTTACTCGCTTCGGTAGACCGATTTATT
Organism: Perithous albicinctus; assembly: GCA_964016905.1. Taxonomy (NCBI): domain Eukaryota; kingdom Metazoa; phylum Arthropoda; class Insecta; order Hymenoptera; family Ichneumonidae; genus Perithous; species Perithous albicinctus. Next base: position 14,408,283 of record OZ024693.1, on the reverse strand, counting down.
TTTTTTTTTTGCCTGTGGTGGAAAGCTGTGGGATTTCTGTCCAACATGTTTTTTTTTTTTACAAAATCTCCTTAAGTACTATTAATAATGCATAATACACATACGCCGAAAATAAGTGTATTTTGTTCCAAAATATATTTATTACATATAACGAGATATAAAGTTTATGTATTGGAAAAAGAACATCAAATGTAATTTTCGTCATTTTAACTCTACGCCTAATTCTTCCCATTCCATACGAGATTAAAAAAGTAATTTAAAATAAATATACTAAACAGTATTTTATTGCTTCAATCTCAAATGGACTTGTAATAATTAGATGTCGAGTTGATACGACAATTCTCTTTGCAAACTTTTTGCATGAATAATACATCTTTTTGTAATGGATATGACGAAAGCTCTGTCATTTCAGCATCTTTTTTAGAGATATTTCTCATAATTATTTAGATTTGAGAATATTAATCAGGTCAACTTTTATGGTGAGATATCTTTTGCTTTCTCATAGAGGAAGCGTGCCTGACTTAGAGGAAAATATTATTTTTTTATAAATTCAAAATACCATCAAATCCAAACCCCTTTATCGATAATCATCAAATTTGGTACATAGCAGTGCAGAGTATTATTTTTCGTCTGTAGAAAATTTAAATTTATTTGGCGACAATTGACGTCAGTTACAGCAAAATGAAAATTTAAAAAAAAATTCAAAATCCCATAAAAACAGAGCCTATATATCCCAAAATCTATGCCAGTCGTCCTTTGACATAGCTTTATTTGCAAAAAAATATTTAACTCGACAGCTCAAAATTTGCAGCAACTAGAGCGCGAGCAGACATTTTTTTTCGAAAAATGCAAATTTGAATAAAATTTTAACAGATGTTTGAATTTTTTTGAAACTCTTCACAAACAAAATTGTCCACCTGCCTCATATATGTGCCAAATTTCAGCTCGATTATTAAAGCGGATCCTGAGATATGAAGGTTTGAATTTTGCATGACGCACACACACACACACGTACGGACATTTTTTCTGAAGCACTTTTCTCGACGTTTTGGACAATTCGAAGTATACTGACATGAAAAAATCGAAAAAAAAATTCATGAAAACAAAGCTTCCTCTATGAGGAAGCAAAAGAAAAAAAAATTAAGCATCAATACCGAAATTACAAAAGTTCTTATTCAATTATTATTCTCGGCCATTTGGAACTACATATTAAAAAATAATACACGATTAAAAAAATATATACATTCAATAAAAAATGTATAAGTCAACTTCGTGTATTATGTATGATGAATTTAAGAAAATCCATAACTTTATAACCTTATAATATATTTTAGCGAAATCGAGTTTTTCATCATTAAAATACAAATCTTTTAAAACGTTAATAATTATATTGATTTTTAACTTCAACATAACTATTGGATTGTGACTGCTCTACGTATATATTAAATTTGAGCTAGATCATAGGATCGTTCTTGAGTTAAAATACTTAAAGAAATGCACATTTTTTTTAATGTCATAATTTTGAAACCACTTTGTCAATTTTGTAATGCCAACCAATCTTGGTCGTACCTTCTCTTTCTGTCAAAGTTTGAACCCTACAGTTTGAATTTGGCTCAAGTTAACGTATTTACTTCGATTTGCATAAAAAAAGAATAATCTTCCAATAACATTTCAACAAGATAAGCAATTCCAATTAAAATTTGCAACGATGGAAGGCTCGTTTTAACGTGCCAAATTTCAGTCAGATTATTCATTATTTCTAGACCAGTTTTCTCGACGTTTCACATCGTTTGGATTGACATGAAAATGTCTAAAAAAAAAAAACAATTTTTCATCAAAACTTTATTTAAAGATCTGGAACTCAACCCGGTACTCAACTCTGGTTAATTATGAGAAACACCTCCGACGGTTATATGACATCCATAAATTATATATCCTCGAGTATAATTTATTTTCATAAAGAAAAAAGACAATAATATCCATATGATAATTACTATTTTATTTTTATTTATTATGGTTATTAAATTTAAAAACCTATCGATAGACAATAATGTTTTGCAATCGTTAATTTTCCGTGGATGCTGAGGTTTTTAATACACTGGCGTTGATTTATTTGCAAGGTAAAGCTTTTTTTTTTTTTTTTTTTTTTTTTTTTTTTGGGGTTTTCTGTAGAGAATACACACGAGTTCTCTACGGACGTATATGTATATGGACCTGGTGTGGATATAGCTACCGGGGTCCGAGAGTCGTAGATAAGGGTGGTGAAGAAGTATGAGGTGAATACAGTGGAAAGGAAGAGAGGCAGAGAGGAGGTGCGCGCAGCATCAGGCAGAGCTCTTGTGTGTACCATAGCAGCTGCTATTGACACCTCGATACCCTGACTCAAATGGAACCAGCCAGTAGCAACGGCAGCAATAGCATATAGCAGCATCTCGCACTGAGGTAGAGCTACGTGGCCCTGGCTAAATGTACCTATCTATACATACTACATATAGGATATGTTTCATCGTGTATACACGTATATTTCATGAGGTTGTATTAGAGCGTAGAATCCTGGTAGGATGCAGGTCCGCATTCGAAACGATAGTCTCGGAATGTGGTCTCGGAATAGTATAAACTGAGAATTGCGCCGATGGGGTATAAAAAGAAAAATGAAAAATCTCCGACTTAAACAAAATGTCCAGAGCAACGATGTATTATTTTTAGTATCAGTCGATGAAAGCTAATCGCGGGAAGCAACATTTTTAGACAGTTAAGGTGGATCGATCACCACCGTAATAATCAAATGTGCAACTATAATTTAATAACGTAATGCGCGATAAAGTGTGTGTTATTAAAAAGCTACCAATTCTACAGACCTAAATATGAGGGTTCAACTAAATATTGAAACTAATGCCTGAAACTAATAAAGAAAAATAGTATCGACAATTTTATTTGTCTGGCGCGTCTGAAAGGTTAGAAAAGATTGTAATCAGATAGCAAAAGAACTTCTTAACTTTTGGTTAACTATTTAGAAATTAATAATAAGAGTTTGCATGCCTTTAATGTGGAAATCATTTTTAGAAGTCAAAGATGAATGAATAAGTAAATTCGCGTTCGTGAAGGCAATGTTGACTGGTATGCCTCAAGCTGCCGATGCCTAGATATACCATAAGCCTGTCTGTGCTCGCGAGTTCAATGACAATATTTTAACCGATATTTCGTCGGTAACGTCATGCTTTTTGCTTCCTCATAGAGGAAGCTTTGTTATGGTGAACATTTTTTTTCGAGATTTTCAGGAAAACGTGTTCAGAATGTCCCAAAATGTCTAGAAATCATATTCGGAAAAAATGTCCGGATGTATGTGTGTATGTTTGTGTCAGGCCTTCAAAATTCAAACTCGAGGATGATCAGATCGATCGGGCTGGAATTTGGCATACAAGTAGAGCGGTTGGGCCTCTATATTTAGGACAATTTACAAAATAATTGGGACTCCCGTTCAAATTTTACGAGACTTTGAATATTTCGAAAGAAGTTTGTTCGCGCTCTAGCTGCCGCAAATATTGGGTTATGGGGCTAACAAAATTTCCTATCGTAGACAAACATCAAACGATGGATGAGTTCGAAGATGGTGAGGAATGGTTGAAAAATACGATTTTTATGACATTTTGAATTTTTCAAAAAAATAGTGTAATTGCGTTGCACAGCTGGTTTATTATTTCGCTGAGTGAAGAAGTTATTCAATGATCAGTAAATGATCGTGGACTATGAACGGATTAGTCTTTATAACGCTTTTATAAAATTAAAAATTACGCGTTTTGCTCTCTCATAAAGGAAATTTTGTTGATATTTATAATCTACAAAGCTAAAAAAGAAGATACTGACAAGATTAATTTTTAATCGTAAAAAGATATTACTAATTTAGTAAAATAAAAAGAAAATTATTTAACAAACATTTATAAATTTTCGTTGAATGGATCAATATAACAATAAAAATATATTGAAAATTAAATATGTTTAAAAATCATATGCAATCATGTTCAAATAAATTCGAGAATTAATTTCATAAAAAAAAACAAAAAGCTTCCTAACAGTTTCTTTTTTTTCTATTTTATTAACAACTCCTTGACATTATTATTCACATATAAATACTTTCAGTAAAGTTAATATATTGTCCGACTTTTCTTGCTTACTTACAAAAGTTATACAAATTACACTAATTGTACCCAAAAAAACGACATTGATAATATTCGTTGTATATTGTATATTTTTATCTTTTCCAATATTTCAACACTTTAAAAAATGTCTTGGCTCAGTATAAAAATGATTTAAGTGACGGTAGAATTGATCACGGGATCTTCTACGGTTCAATTTTCATTATCTTAAATTCTTTCTATATTCGTGATAATAAGTATGCGGATTTATATGATACTGGTTTAAGGTGGTTACATGTTCATGACCAGTTGTATGACTTTAGCGTTCTAAATAGTGTGCGAGATATTATATCGTCCAGCAGATGTGAGCTCTCTTCTGTTATTAACGAGCAATTATATTATTATAACCCGGTCTCTCTGAAAACATTAATTATCCGAGGTATTGTACACTTCTCACATTACAGGCGCGAGGAAAAAGGCCCGTCGAGGTCTCTTTTGTTATTTCGAACGAGATCTTTCCGTCCGATTCACTCGATTGAACGATTAAGGAGCGGGTATTTTGTCGCCACGGGCTTTTCTCGAGAGCCACCGCACTACTCGTGGAAAATATAGCGTCACCGTATATACCAGTCGAATAAACAGCCCTTGTTGCGTATAATTCGGTAATTAAAAACGATGTACGAGCAATGTCAGCAGGAGAGTAAGACAGAGAGAGAGAAAGAGAGAGAAAACGAGGCTGTTTAAATCGTCGGACTTTTGCCAGAGGGTTCTATATCTCTTTCTCTTGCTCCTTCGTGATTTGCATAATTCGGTACCTCGATTTCCCCTCGAACCCCCTCCGCTGCCTATGATTCTGTAAGCACAGGTAGGACTGTAATATATATGTATATATAGTAACGGGTGTAATAATACGAACCAGCGAAATAGAGACAAGATGTCTAATGTCGCGAAAAGTTTTTATCGTTCCCGCACAACACGTCGACTACTAAACTACGTTGTAGGATACGACCGACGAATAAATCCGCTTCTGGTAGTTGTAAGCTGCTTTCAGTTGACTGTAATTAAGGTGTGTAAATTATGTTGGAAAGTACTCTGGTACTCGGCGCCAAGTACTCACAAATTTTTTAAAGAGAATCATGATAGTTGGGGTTTAATATTTGTATCTCTCTATATTGTAAATGACTGGCGTCAAATAACACACCAACGCCCGGATTTTTTAAAGAACCCCAAAGGTCCCTCGAGCACCGATTTTTTAAAGTCTCCCATAAGACCTTCTTACAGGGCCTGATTTTTCTAAGTTCCCTATGAGACCCCCTTTAAAGAATAGAATAAATTTATATAATTTTCCAAATTCCGAAAGGAAAATTTACAAGTATCGTGCCACGGGGGTTTTGCACGCGAAGTGCGCCGGGGTCGTAGACTAGTATACATTATTAGTACATTAAGAGTGTGGTAAAGCTTTTTGTGATCAGTGTGAATTTGGAGCATGAGCCAAAGGCAAGTGTTGCAATCACACGAGTTAAGAAAAACTTTTTCCAACAAGTATTGTACACAATTTTACTTCACAAGGTGTGGAAACGTCCATTTTCGCTTGGAGTGAAGTAAAATACATTATTTGACATTGGAACTAATGGTTCTATATAAAAGGAGTTCAAGTAGGAGTTTCTAAAGGGAAGGAACAGAAAGGAGTTTCTGTTTAAGTATACTGCTTTGAGCTTAAGTATACTCAGAAAAAATACACTGCAATAAATACCGTGTTAAACTTTACACCAACGGAATAGACGTATATGGTTTTCATGGTTCACAGCAGAATTTAGCGATGAAGTACCGGGTAGGAAAGCAAAAGCATACGCAAGCAGACGCCACTTACACTCCTCGTCGATGTAACAATTATGATTACAGTAACACTTACAATACAATTGTGGTAAGAGTGGAACATTTTAATGTAAAATATATAAACTAACAATAGTATTTTCTGAATAGTTTCCAGGCCTGTCAAGATTTCTCTGATGGTACAATTATAAATTTTCTTTTCAAGATCTTTAACGGGGTTTCTCAATTACATTTTCCATCAAGCCATTTCTTCGATCTCTTTTCGAATCCCCGCAGTGTTTTATTAGCAACAAATATTTCAAGACTACTGGTTTTTATGCTTCACAACAGTATGTATTCAATCAATCTTATAAAATGAATCTAGCGAGGAAGTACCAAATGGGAAAGCAAACGAATAAGCAAGTAAGACGAGCCACTTATAATAATTACAATAACAATATAGATATTGATTTTATTGATAATGATTTTTTTATTCGTTTCATTATTTCTTCTTTTATCTTTTTGATATTTTTAATATTTGGAGATCGATGCAGAAAAATAATGAAAGCGAAACGAGAAATTTATGACATTTTAACTTTTGAAAATAACATTAAAACTATTGAACTGAGCCAATGAAATAAGAGAGGAAACCTACAAAGAATGTGCCAATCAAAGTAAGTGCAAGGCTTGCGTTCGAGGCAAGAATCATAGCGAGATTTATTTATTTTCGTTCATTCATTAAATGAATTTTTCTCTCCAATAAATCCACACACATACATACAATATCATAGAAACAGAAATCTCTAACTTATTTTCACGTGGATCTACCGTATTTAAACATACATCAATACACAAATCAAAATAATATCATTATTGTTGTTAAGCTTCGACGTATCGACCTAATTTTTATGGATGGAATTTTTGACACGCGTTCTCGAGAACGCGAAAACGACCAAAACCAAAAAACAAATTCTCAAAATAATATCGTTCGTTCCATAGAATACCGTCAATAAGATCAAAATTTCGTTCTATCGAAGCGATGATTTTAAAGTTTCATTCAGAAAAGGCAGAATAGATTAATTTATTCGATTATGAAATGAGAAAGACTAAATAAAAAGCTGTGATCCAACTTTATCAATCGATTCTTTTGCTCTTCGAAAATATTAAATCGAAATAATTGTATAGTTCGAACAATTCGACCTAATTGAGACTCAATTTTGTTTGGCCGTTTGACGAATCCACGTTTAACGAGTGGCAAAATCAATAATAAACAAAAAACTTATCTTTTATAAATTACGCTCCCGAGGCTCAAATCGTTCCTTGAAAAGGCCCAGTCAGAATCCACCAAGTAAGTTTCAAAGTACCTCAGTGCGCAAATGAAATTTTTCGTCCACTCGTGGAAGACCAAGATGGTGAATTCAAAAGATCGTCGGATAGACCACACGTCTGTTCTCGCTCAAGGCTCGAAGAGTAGAGACACGAACGATAAAGATTTCTATTTGAATTTGAATCTCTCGCTACAGTAAGAGTTGAATATTTTAGTATTCTCTTAATAGTTTCCGGGCCTATCAAGATTTCTCTGAAGGTACAATTCTAAGGCTTTCTATTACGATCTTTGCCGGGATTTCTCAATTACCTTTTCTATCAAGCCATTTGTTTGATCTCTTTTCGAATGACCCCGCAGAGTCTTATCAGCGAAAAAGATTCCAAGATCAGTGGTTTTCATGGTTCACAGGAGTGTGCATTGAATCAATCTTGTAAAAGGAATCTGGCGAGGAAGTACCAAGTGGGAAAGCAAGCGAATAGGCAAGCAACAGCCACTTACACGACTCGTCGATGTAATGGCCCTGCGGCGTATTCTCTTGAATGGGTGCGTAAGCGGTCGTACTTACATGCATCTAATACCTCTCCCGGGATTCTCTATACTATAGTGCGATTCTCTATACTATATGTTGGCGAGTTTGGGATGCGGGGAAAGGGGGCGATTGACGGCACGCGACCCGACCGTATAGTGTGTCCCTCGTTGGTGGCTGATGCGTGCTGCCAGTGACACGACCGACGAGTGTTTCTGATTGCCAACGACGACGACGACGACGACGACGACGACGACAACGAGGACGTGCACGACGACTACGACCACCATACGTATACCATACTATACGATCCATTACCTACCTAAGCGAAGACAGATAGCAGAAACGAGCCGAAACGCTGTTGAGCTTCCCATGACTTCTGGTGTTCTGCTTCTGTGATGCTGCACAAACTATCCCCTCATAAGTGTGATGGAACAGCACGTATAGTTCAAGTTTACGAGGGGCTCCATCGCCCTGTGATTGTAAGGCAACGACTTTTCGCATCACCTAACGATAAAGAGCATTGCTTTCACTTATTTCCGTGAATGAATATTATTTTGTTGACTTAAGAATGCAGTGGTCATAACGAATTGAAGGATTTAATGCGAGAAAAAAAGATGATTTATTCACAGATGATTTGAATATCGGAAAAAGCCGTAATTTCGGAATTTTAAGATTAATACGTCAGAAGATTTTGTGTGACCAAACGTAAGTTTTTTTTAAACCTCACACTTTTACATTTTCTTTAGTCAACATTTTCGTAATCCAGTTTTTTTTTCTTTTAAGTATGAACATATTTTGATTTTTATCCGTTTCGTCAATCTTTTGCACTCACCCAGGTTACGAATGTGAAAATGATGGAATGAGCGTCATTATCAAGTACTGCCTCGTCAATTAAGAAATTATGATATTTTTCAAATATTGGAATATTCGTATGTCGTATCGTACGTCATATTTCTCAAACTGTTTTACTTACAGATTAATTTCGTTAAACGTACTGCTTCGTCATTTTTTTATATTAACTACGAAAGTGTTGACATCCATTTTTTGGGACTTTAAAGATTAAGGTTGGACAAAATTTTAGTTTGTACGCCCGCTCTAAGTGCAGTTATACTTCGCAGGCTTCATCTACCCATCAGGACTTCTCCTAGGTAAAATTTCGCTTCAGAGTTACAGCTTTTCGAACGATCAAACATCGCGGTAATCTAATGCAAAAAACAAGAATTACGTAATAAAAAAATGTAATGCGGACTTTAGAATATTTTCCATAGACATTCTCAGCCCTCCTGAATGCAGAGAGCAATTACACATTAGATTACCACGATGTTCCATCGTTCGAAGAGCTGTAACTCTGGGGCGAAATTGCCGCCCATCTCGCCAATTTTTTCCAAGATTCTAGATATTTCAAAGAACGAAATGTGAACATTTCAGCTAAATCGTAAATGCCGTTTCGGAGGAAAAAAGTGGCAACTTTATTTAATTGAAAAATAGCATAAAATAAAATCGTAGAATTTTGCAAAAAAATGTTGTTGGAAAGTACGCTGAAAATCCAAAATTTGATGTTCTTATGATTTTTTTTGTGTGAGCCATAGAATTGGCGTTAATAAATAAACAATGATTATTTTCGGAAATTTTTAATAGCTGGAATATACAATAAAAAATCTGAAAAAATTCCTACGTTTTTTCTTCAACCAGGCCAACATCCTGAATAAATTTGAGGACGTTTTGTTGACATGAAAAATTAACTAAATGTGTCACGGCGTAACTGACTTACGGTATTCGCTCATTTGTTGGCTCAACAACGATATCGTAATGCGAATACAGTCGCGATGATAATATCGCGGATTATGATCACGCCATCTTTTTTTTACGTTATTCTCAAATTTAATTCGCGATGAATAACACAATAAAGTTTTTGTCTCTTAAGAAATTAAGTAATAACTATTTTTTTAGTACAATTGAGTTATTTTTTAAGTCTGTTTCACAGAGAGACCTGTCAACCTTTTTTCTTCTAAACTATATCTTATTATTTCCTTAATTAATTAAACAAATTTTTCTGTAATATCACTCATATTTACTAGTACACACAGTAGTAATCAAAGGTAAAATACATACTACAAAGGAACCTTTGTAATTTTTACAAATTATAAAAATATCCTTTTTATTTTAACTGCGTTTGTGTTAATACAAATTCCCGGAGATGGAAGTAAAAAAGGCTGCAAAGTCGAACCTTGCACATAGCTTCCTCATTATTTTCCACCTTGCACAAAATTCCTTCTATGAGAAAGTGTTTTAATCAATTTTGGCTTCCCCCTAGAGAAAGCTTTGTACAAGGAGGGAAATAATGGAAATCTATTTGCAAGTTTTGCTTTTCCAGTCTTGTTTTCAGTACTCAATTTCATCATTTTTCAATCACATTATCGATTTTAGCATTTGAATGTTTTAATTATATTTAAGTATATACGCGTTGTTCATTACTTTATAATGAGCGCAACTCTTCTTGCAGAAATTTAGTCGGGCTACCGTAGAAAAGTATAATAAGGCCTTGTAATTTTTTGTGAAGGCTTCCATAATATCGATTTCATCTTATGGCCACATTACAACCCATAAAGCCTTCCCTAATACCATTCTAGGCTCAAATCGGGCCATTCGAAACGGGCCTCGGTAAGGAAACCTCAATGAGTCCCAGTTATATTTTGTCTGGGATTCCACAATAGGGATGACAAACTATTAGGACCGTAAATTATAACCTGTGAGCATTTCCCTAAAAATGAGCCACCCATATGCGAGTACTGACCCCCAGAGTTAGTAACGCGGTCACCCTTCTAAGTATTGTCCATCAGGGTCAGCCAATCGGTCACCCATCTAAGTACTGACTCTTAATACCGGTGGTCACTTATTCAAGTACTAACCGTCAGAGTCAGTCAGGTAGTCACCCATCCTAGTACTGACCGTCGAAGTCAGTCAGACGGTCGCCCACCCAAATACAATGGAACTAATTTGCGCAACCGATCATACGAACAACTTCGTCGAATATTCATTATCGCCGGAACATCATCCGGTATACCCCTAAACTATAACTAATAAGAATTTTAGGTTCAGCCATCATTATACCCTTATAGAATTCCATTGTTTGTACCCGTGACTTAAACTTCATTGGTACCTTGTTCAACGTCACCCGTGCATAACTCGAATCCATTGAGATTCGCAGCGTTTACGCATATCCGTAGAACAATTCGACGATGTTTGTTATAGTTTATTGTAGGCAACGGGCGAGCTCATCGCTCATCAGCCGCAGGCCGTATTATAGTCTGTGGTACAGAAGAGTTAAAACTGACCAGCTAAGTGTTGTGACGTATTTTCCGTTAGCGTAATTTATATTCGAGAATAAATCGCGAAAACAAATCGGTATTGTCAGCCTCGGTCGTCCACCCCCGCTAATGCACACGCAAACCCGGTGAGCGCCAGCTAATTTTTGTTCCACCGGAATTAACGAACCGGTATGCCTTAGAGTTCGGGTGGAACCACTCTGGAGCTCCGCAACGAAACAAAAGAAACTTACCAATTTTTGTTTCACCGGAATTGGTAAACCGGTATGCCCTGAGTGCATCAACGAGAGTGACGGTGGCGGAAATGCACGGCCGCTCAGGCTGCAGTTTATGATAGAGGGGTCGGGATCGGTTGTCAGTAAAATAGACAGCTCTCAAAGAAAGCACGAGATTAGAGTCTCAAGAACACCAATCTCTACGAGAGGCAAAAGATCGAGAAAGCAAAAATTAATTTGTTGGCTAAAAAGCCGCGAGAGCATGCGAAAGCGCATCGAGAGAGGAATCTCAATCGATTCCCGATATCTCACGCGCAACCGGAGCGTCAACGCTGCAACGGTAGCGGTAATAGTGACAGCGCATAGCTGACATAACGAGAGCGATGTTATTTCGAAATAAACTTATCTTTAATTTATTTCAGTCGAAATAATTGCGGAAACCTCACCAAATTGATGTACAATCCATGGGAGAGGCGAGAACTATACACTCGGGAACGCAGTGCACCAAACAACACTTAATCGTTGCACGAGAACATGGTGATTTTATTTTAATAAAATCGCGAGTACATCGGTAACGCAAAACTCACTCGCAGCACATGCAACCCGCGAGAACCGAACTATCGAGCATGACCGGACAGAAAAACTGTCAACACGGGAGCGCGTAATTAGTTCGAGACGTCTCGTCGACGTCTCGAGGCAGACTGATTATTACACGTAATTCTCGATAGCGAAATATTATGATTATTTCCGAAATCGGAAATTACTCGATCCGGTAGCTACTGCCCTCTGACTCGAGCCACCTCCGAACCTTGACGGGAACGATTACACGTAAATCGGTAGCATTTGACTATGAGATCCTCCACAATCGTTTCCCTAGTCCATCGGGAGAGAACAGAGCATACACAACGCAAAAACGTATCGAAGGGGTTCCTCCCTTGACTGCAATTCAAACTCTACTTTGTTCGTTCTCCAGCCCTCTACATCTCCTCTAAGAGCGTCGGTATTTCAGCCGTACTATTGCCGATTTCGTGGAGGAGTCTCGTCAGTTGCTCTCCTCTGTCGGGCAACTCGTTTCGTCGAGACTTTCTCCTCTCGACAGATTTGAGCACTCCGACCTTAACTTAATCTCAATAACCAAAACGACACAAATCTTTTTTTAACTGTAACGGTAACTTGACGGAAGGGTGACTCGAGAGAGTCACTTAACGGGAACTACAACGAATGCACGACGATATATTTTGTGACCGTGAATTTGAAAAAAATCACGTCACAGTGTACATGCTTCCCTATACATATACATAGTACATATTATATATATACACCGGTTGTTCTGCCAAAGGGTTCGCTGGAATCAGTCTGTTTGTACCGCTTGCCCTCCCGGTTGTTGGTAGTGGGCAATGGGAGGGTTGTTGGAAGCCTGCTTTTTTTCGAATGGCACCTGCACGAAGTTTGAATAAACGAAACGCCCACTCGTCGGCAAGCGCCGCGTCTGCCTAGAGAACGAAACGGAAAAACGAATGAAGAAAGCTATGAACGAAATTCTGTACTGCACGAGTGTGTGCGTGTGTGTATATGTGTATCCTGGGATATGTAGTTGTAGCCCAGGTCGCGTTGCCAACAGCCAATCAGGAAACGTACAAATAGGTAAATTGCCCGTCGATATAGCTTTACGTTGGAATACGGTAACCCGCTCGAGGGGTTGGTATGGTTTGCTGCTGGGTAGCCTCAATCCTGACTCGAACGAATCCACTCTCAAGCGCTCACGATGCTGTTATAGCCAACTGCAATTAGATCGGGGTGTAACGAAGCGCAGCATTGGCGATGCAACCGTTCCTGGGTGATTGTACTCTCTGTACTATATGCAGAGTATAGTATTGAGTAGAAAAAATATATATATAAACGTTGAACAAACCCAGAACACAGCATCAGAGTGAATAGCGCATGTAGTACATAGATAGTTTGGCTCGAGGCCCTCTACTGCTCTCACCCGCAGACTGATCGTGATTGACGCGGAAGGAAAATGTGTGTGCTGTTATTTTGTTTTATTTTATTCTTTTTTTCATACAACAGTTTATATGGGATAGAATGGTAAATGGGTTTTTACAGCAGAACGAATGGCGAACGACATCGAATATCGTTGTTACATCGCGGATTTCGAAAGCGGCGAAAACAATTATCGGTTCGTCATCGCCAGAAACGGCGCAACTGTTTTCTCGGTGTATGCAGTCGGTGCAGTACGGGAATATTACAAAATTGATTACAAAATTGTAGCTCATGCACGCACGGCTTTCAATGGATCTTCGCGAAGAGAGGATGTGATGGATACGCCAATAGATATTGCATTGAAGATTTTTTAATTGATATCAAATTTATTCTAGTGTTGCGAACGATAACGCGCTTTTCAACATTTGTTTACTAGTTTGTGCGACTGAACATTTAAATGTATGTTGTCTTTATGATGGTAAAAATATTGACAGTCTTGAATTCACAGAAACGAGTGTGTTCAAATTATTCGCCATGAAGAACCGGATCTGGACTCCAGAAACTATGAAGCAGTTGATCTGGTCTCCGGGAACAATATAGATGTCAACATGGACTCCAAAAAGTATGTAAAAGTCACTTTGCACTCGGACAACTATGAAGAACTCGACATAGACCCTAAGAACTATAAAGAATCCGACGTGGACCCCAAAAACCGGAAGCAACTGAAATTGGACACCGAGAACCTGGAACTTTTACCTGGACTCTGAGAGTATGTAAAGATCGATTGGTATGCCGAAAATGCGTCACCAAGGCCCGCTCGAATAATTTTCCATCGTCCTGGACTCTGTTGACTACGACATGGTTGTTGTGGACACCGAGAATCGTAATCCAGAAATTTTTTTAATTTTTTTAAATCGTGTAAAGAGTACTAACGCAGTCCTGAAATAGTATTAAAAAAATTGACGTTCCCGTGCCGTCTTTCCAGAAAATAAAGCTAACGAGCTAATAATTTCCACCCGAACGAAGTGATATTCAGCGATGTTTATTGCTAAATTTCGTCCACCTTTTATAAAGTGATTAAGACCTTAGACGATTTCGACCTTTTCTATTTTTTGAAGGTGCGATAACTCTGCGAATTTCGTGAGAACCCAACAGAGAGTTCATATTTTAGTTTTACATTTTTTATTTTTTTTTCAAAATTTAATCATTTCCCAGATATTCAATTAAATGACCTGACACATTGCACGGTGATCTAACAGGTTCGAGGAATTTTGAATACTGTCTGTGGAAAGATTGTTTATAAAAGTGTACGACAAATTAGTAGTCCACAAAGCTTCCTGCAATGAGGTAGCTAAAATCACCATACTTTCTGCTTGAAATGGACTGACATTGCGGATGGCGAGCAAAACAAATTAGGACGTGTAAGATTAATTTTACAACTTTTTTACAATAATCCCGAACCATGTATGACAAGACTTCATTGATAACCCAATATAATTCGCGTTCGGTCCATGCATCAACGAAGAGAGAAACGTTATCAGTTCGTCGCACTGTATATTCCGCAGTGGAACTTCCGAAGATTGGAGAGCATAAGTATGTAAGTAGCTGCTTCCTCCAGACGCTCATATAGGAACGTAGGTACCTTTGGCCAATGCAACTGCAAGCTACACTCGAGTTCACATCGTCTATCGCGGCTGATATTGCAACTGTTAGAGGCTAAACCACGGTCGAATTTAGATTGCCGTGGTATTACGTGTGTATCGGCACGAGAATAGTGTATAACGTTATGTTCAGACGTGCGGCAACAATACATAGGCTGAGCGCTCTGCGCTCGGGTCTATAGGTCGGATATAAGCTTCTCGAGAGCAGCGATCAAGGCTCTTTCATCTTATCGCGGTATCAACGTCAAACGCACCGGGGCTAACCGGGCGCAGCGGCTGCTCTGGCTATGAGTCCCACCCTTTCCCATCCCTGCGGCATAGTACGCGCGCTCTCTACCTGCTACGCTGCTCTACAAGCGCAGTGAACGCTCGAGTTTTGAGATCGAGCTCCAAGGCCAACGTGCAACCCTCTACCACCATCACCACCACCACCACCACCACTACGTTGGTCTCTAGCTTAGCCACTTGGCAACGTATACCGAGACTCGATCGTGCGGGAAAAGTCCTCCTAGCTTTTCCATCTCTATTCCAAGTCTTTCTTGCTTTTATTCTGGACTTGCGTATAAAGGCGTCCCTCTAACATGTATCTTACGAGATTTTTACAACCCTCATCGACAAGTATGTAATGTCGACTTCTGAATGGATATACATGTACTACAAGTGGTACAATTGTATCCTCACTATTTAAAAACTCAGTCACATGTTATGAGATCTTTTTACTGTTTAAATGTAATATTAAAATATTAATTGTTAAGAACATACAACGAGTGTGAGGGTTGCTGCCCAAGCGAATCGAGGGCCGGGAATCATAAGAGTCGCAATTGCAAATTCGACTCTTTTTGCTTGTCATATTTTCTGTAAAGAGCGCATGAATAGTGGTGCTTGAATGATAGGTTTCCAGGACGAACAGTGAAAAGTGAGGTTATAACTTTTCCTCCCTAGGGACGAAAGCGAAATCCCAAGGGACGAAAGTAAAGGAATTGCGAACTGCGAATGAGTCACTTTCGGTGCGCGAAACAGCCATGAAAAGCACCGCCTTTCATGCGTGAGTTAAAGAAAAAGCCTTTTTTTCATATCTTTTATAATGAATTTTCTTTTTTGCTTCCTCATAGAGAAAGCTCTGTTGCCGTGAATTTTTTTTTTAGATTTTCATGTGAGTGTACTTAAAATTATGTGAAACGTCCAAAAAGTGGTCTAGAAAAATCTCTGGATGTGTGCATGTGTGTGATTGTGCTTGTCTTACAACACATGTAAAGGGGTCCAATCTTATCGATAACTCTTTAAATATATGAGCTATTAGGCTAAATAGTGTGTCAAAAATAGGTTAATGTCGATCGGTGTTTGGTATTGATTTTCACGAGAGTCACTCAAAACGATGAAATTTTAAGAGATTTTGTATTTTTTTGATTGTACATAAAAAAAATGCTATAAATTTTCAAAATCAATCAAATCTTGACCTATCTAGCTGAAATTTTGTATGAATGTTTAACAAAACCAAATGAATTCTGAAATCGATTCTGATCGGAATCTATGCATGCGTCATCATTTTACAAAGTTTCGTATTTTTTAAAAATGTATAGAACCAATAAGCAAACTCGCTACGTTAACAAACATTAAAGTTAGTGTAAAAATAAAAAGAGTCGCATGAACTAGCAAGTAATAATTGAAGCCTAATAATTGTCGGTCCTACCAATTATGCAGTGAACTCGGAAAATCAAGTCTTTTCTCGCTTTAAATAGTTTTTTACATTTCTTGATCAGTGATCAAATCGACACTACTTGCATAATTTTGAAGTATATGAGCTGCCAGTCTTTTCCCAAGCTATCAGTCGCAATGTCGATTATTCTCTCGGAGATAAACCGCATGAGTTTGTAACTCCTCCCATCGACGAGCTGTCGTACTGATGACTGGCATTTTTTGTTGTCATAAAATCATAGATACATGTGACAGTGTTTGGCCATTTCAGATGTTTAATGACACTTCTTTGTTATGAATGACTTATAACGAATAAGCGTTGCGAATTATTTATGGGTAGAATAAACACAATCAAGGCAAAAAGACTTGTCTTTTTAATTTTAATCAGTAAAACAATCGGATAAACAATTTAATGCTCTTAATTGTTTGAATCGCTGTTCCGACTATGAACTAAAACATCGAAGTTCAATTTTAAAAATCTATAAGCTGAAATTCAATTAATAAAACAAAAGGTAGACAAAACATTATTTTTAACAAAAAAAATCTTTTATATTCGGTTGTGAGCATTTTTTCTGTGATAAGAAGACTATCACTGAATAACCGACAGCATAAGATTTTGCTTTACGGAGGTTAAATTAAATAGGACACACTGTTTTGTCGAAAATGGGTGTTTCCTAAATATTTCACGTAACATTCGTTACTGAAGGAATATCGATGATAAAATGCCAATGACTATAATGTTGCCCTTAAGGTTTGTGGATATAGACGGGGTATCGACACGTGCCTCATAAGAAATGGAGCCCCGGCGTAACGTCATGTTTTATAGTAGATAGGATCTCGTTTGTCGCTGCAAACACTCCTCGTCGTCATCGTCGAGGCCGCCGGTGGTTGCCCCGCTGGGAACGTACGCATCAGAAGTACCAGGGGGCCGCAGAAACGCGCGCTGAGTGCCACGCGACTGAGCGACGCTCAGGGATTACGAACTGTCAGACCGCGTAATTTCGATGCGGCAGTGCTCAAACAAATTAATGAATTAAGTGTATAAAGCATAGGCGCCAGTAGCAGCAGACTAAGCCTATCGTAAGACCACTTTGTTAAATATTTATTTCTCTCATTTTTTCTTCATGACTTGAAAAATGTATATATGTTCCCATGACTGTAAGCAGGGATGATAGATATTCGAATAGAAATGCAATAGGATTACATTTTGGTTTGAATAATTATGAGTAATTATACGAGGGCAATATTTTTTTTTTTCGTGAATAAAGTCAGGTAATTTAAAAGCATCGAGACATCTAAAAAAAAAGTGACAAAACTTTTTTTTTTTCTAATAAAACAATCTGGTTTCATGACTACGAAGCTGGACAATTATATTGTTGTTGATGTACCTACATTTTTCGAAGCTTCAACGCCTGTTTTTTCTTTTACGAAAATGTAACCAAAAAAAAATGTTCTACGCTGCTCAGATAGAAATGTTCTATCTGAGCAGCGTGGAACAGAGAAAGCATTAGTCTTATTTTTAATGGTTACATCGATTACGTTTATTTTTTTTAAGTGAGTAACCCGACCAAACCTATCGAAGATATGGCTAAAGGTAGTCCTTGCGGGGTACAGTTAAGTCAGAAAAATGCAGTTAAAAAAATTGTTTGTACATGGTTTAAACAAAAGGCTCGTGTGAACTAATATAGATATGATTTGAAGAGTTACGAATTGGCGTACAAAAAATGTATAACAAAATTTTACAAAAAAATGACTCGGTGTTTCCACTCATAAATGCACGGGCAATTTAGTAATTTTCATATCGATTTTAATGAGAGAAAGCGCGTTTCATTGTTTTCAACATGTTCCTCAAAATTCTCGAGTAAATTGCTTCGTTTTACTTGCAGATGGAAATAAAAGTTTTGTTAATTTCGTAGCTTTGTGTTCTCTTTCATAAGCAAATTACTGTAATTTGTAAAGGATGAATATCATCATGAATATTTTCCCGTACATTCATAAAGAATCTATTCAGAAATAAAATGAAATCATTAGGATCGAACAGAAATTACAATTTTCACTTCGCAAGAACTGCATATAAAATATGCCCGTAGTTTTATTGGCGTCAATTAAGTTAATTTTTGTAAATTTATTATTAGATAATTTTTTCTACTTTAAGTAGGAACTCTTTAATCCAGATTCACTTTAGTTTACACTAGTTTCTCATTTAAACTGGGTATAATGAATTTTTTTAAATCGTAGTACACGATTGATGAACGTACCAGCTTTCAATCTGTCAACGTAATAACGAAAATTCTCTAAAATTTGGAGTAAAGTCAAGATGGTTTTTAACGAAGAAAAAAAAATTATTATCTACTATTCCTCTAAAAAAATGTGTGGAATTGATTTTGGTCTGCTATGGTATTCCTTTTATTAAAAAGTACATTCAAAAACCTACATTTCAGGTTATACCTTTTTTTTCATGCGTAATCGTTTTCAATAAATAGCATAAAAAAACCGCTATGCAATTCCGATTGTGAGTGAATTATGAAAACAACTTTTCGATGTTCTTGACAGTCCAAGCAAGTGTCAAAAAGTGTCCAAAATCTTTTTCCGCAGCAATAAAAAAGAGTTTGCCCATTTTCAATCCATAATTATCCCATAAATTCGTAATTTATTTTCGAAATATAATATAGATCGTTCATTCATGCCACGAAAAAGGGGTCAACAAGTAGATTCCGAATATTGAGCCTTCGGTGTAGCGTTAATAATTAATCCAGATAAACCTGCGATTATGTATTACCTGAACTACAATATATTATTTCAGGAATATCAATTAATTAATATATACACAGTACAACTATCCGCCTCAATATATTGTGCCTCATACTCACACACACACACACACACACACACACACACACACACACACACACACACACACACACACACACACACACACACGCACAAACACACATATATCCCTATAGCGTATGTTCACATTTGTACGCTTATACGAACGTGTATCGGGGACTGAGATTTGGCGGACCCTCTCGACTCGACTTGCGATTATTCAATTCATCGGCCTGTCAAAAACACCAGTGCACGCAGGCTTCCCTGGTCGTTCTCCTCTTCTACTCCCTGCTCTGAGCTTCACATACCCTTCTCGCTCTCTATGGTACAAGCATCTCTCTATCCCTTTGCCCTTGTCTCTCTTTCACTCTCTTCGCTCTCGACCCTCCAAACCCTCGCCATCTCTCCCTTTTACTTTCTCTCTCGACCATTCCATGCTCGTTATTTCGCTCTTACTCTTGGTGTCTCGTTCTGTTCGTCTCTATCTCGCACCATACCTTATTGTTCAATGGCTTTCCGTCTGCCTTGCTGTATATACATATATATATATATATATCTATTCCACCCTCCTTTCTAGCTTTAACGCTATATAGCCTCGCCATTGGCTTGGCAGATTCAGAGAACGCGTAGGGTGGAAAACGATTAGGAGCAATACACTGCGATAACTGCCTCTAATATCTCGGTATCGTTGCTGCTCTAGCAATCCAAATTAGACAAGCCTCCCCCGCACACATATTCACTTTGATACGGGCTCCTCATCTCTTGGATATTATCCCGATTCTCTCTTCTCGCTATTCCTGCTGTATATATATTCTGTGTGTATATATATATATATATATGTCATTTACAGTATTATGTTATTTCTCTTGAACGCTTCTCCGTTCGTCATGGCTTTCAGGATTATGTGATTCTTGCGACTAATGCGAATCGGTGCGGGCTGGCATATTGTTCGAGGTTGGATGCCTAGCCCTTGTTATCGCGACAATGTCGTACAGTGTTATGCCATACATATTTCGGATGGCGTCATCGATGACAATATAGATTTATTTTATTTGTATGATGCGCAATGCACACGTGTATGTCTATCGAGCATTTGGCCAAAAGTAAAAAATTAGCTTTCAAATTGAATATAGTTATGATAATTACGTAAATGCAAAACTATTTTTTTCATTTTTAACATTTTTGTTTTATATCATTTTCTAAGGCGCATAGAATAATAACGTTTGTATATTAGGTATTCCATTCCAATTAGACCTGGCTGTGACCCTCACCATTTTTTTTCCCCTCGATTATGTTATGAAATGAGGCAAGAAAATGACCATCACAAATTTTCAGATTTTATCGATGATTAGGGTGACTATAATAAACGATTCAATGATTTATTTTTAGCCGTTGTCGATTTTATTAATATTTACAGCATAAATTTTTTGAAAAAAAAGAAAAATTGTGACTATTTGCTTTATGACTGTTTTTACCAATTTTTCGAGCGTTCGTCTTGAATATTACGTTGTAAAATTGAGATGTGGAAGGTGTACATTTTCGTTCAAGATTTCAGACGTTTTTAAATCGTGAACAGCATAGAACTATTTTAATAAAATATACTTTCTTCATGGAACAAAGGCGAATCAAAATATGTATATGGGTGCGAAAATAAATGCAAAAGTTTGAAAAATGTAATGTCATCAAATTGAGTATATCCAATGAAGTGAAAAAAATTTGAAAAAAAAAGCAAAATTTATTTCTGTTTTATTAGTATCCCTCTTAAATCCATGTATCAATCAAAGCGCAAATTATCGCCACGAAACGCTGCTTTACTGTTCCGATGGGTGCCACCCATTGTTCACTTGACAAGTAAAGAAATGACCATCGTCGAAATTCTTCGCTGACCAACATCACCATTCATTGCCATGTACAATTTCTCATCTCGGGGTTCATGACAGGTGACCCGACAATTGAAATTTCGCCATAATGCCCCCTCATTATATCCCGCCGCAAAAATATCTCCGATCCAAAATATCCCCCGCAAAAATATCCCTTGTCATAATATTCCCTGTAATGTGCATAATAATGCACAGTACAAAACATCCCCTTAAAAAATTTCCCCAGTATTCTGGGCATACGAAACAACCCCTGAAAAAATATCCCCAGTATTCTGGGGATACAAAACATCCCCTGAAAAAATATCCCCAAAAAATCATGCCCTGAAAAAATATCCCCAAAAAATATCCCCATAATACTGGTGATATTTTTTCAGAGAATGTTTTGTCGGGAATATTTTTTCCGAGGATATTTTGTCGGGGAAAAAATCTCCGCATTTAATATCTCCTGGGCTGGGATGATTGCGCTTAAAAAATAAAAACAAAACAGTTCTTTCGGAAACATATTACTATTTTACACATTAAAATACTGGTGTTAGAAGCCGAAAATATTCACTGGGGCTGGCAGTTAGATAATTATACCGTAATAGGTGTACGTTTACTATACACTGTGCGGATATCGAGAAGGACATTTTTGGCCGGAGATTTTTTTGGGGGGGACATTATGTCAGGTCATCATAACGAACCCATAATGTTTTTGATTTTATCGTTCTATTGAATTCGATTGGACTTTTTATTTAAGGTATGAGATGAGCAGTAACGAGGCCAGAATCGAATATCGGATGTACACAAAGCGTGAGTTTAGGGGGGGGTGAAAAGTGAGGTGTCGAGTTGGCTACCCCTTGGAAAAGTGTTTTCGCTAGCGGCTGTCACGCGCTTCTCTCAGTGAAGGCCGTTTATGATTCAACGCGAAACAAATGATCAAAGCGTCAGCTCGCCGGTAGGCCACCGAGCGGACCGCAAAGAGTTAGAGAGAAAGAGAGAGCCACGAATAAATACAGTGAGATTGGAGAGAATCGTGTGGACCCTCCACAAAAGCTTGATCTGCTGTTATGACGGGGCGAGACGCTACGGGCTGGGTGGACGTTCTTCTGACTGCCCCTCTCGCCACTTGAGAATTAGACTACCGGACCCGCGGCATCTCCCTTACAGAGAGTATTCCGTTTCTATATAACCTTCACTTCTGGCTGCGAAAGCTTGCTCAAAGTCCTCAGGGATTTCCTGTGGGCGGTCAGCTTGCACTGAAACTTTGTCCAAGAACCTACTGATGCTCAGTTGTTCAATGCAACTTGCCAAAACACACAAATAATAAATTAAGAGAACAACTAATAATTATCTGGGAGAATCTTCCGAATTTCAACTGGTAACTTGTCAAACTCAAATTAGTGATTTCATTTTTTTTTATTACTGCGTTTTTTTCGCCATAAAAAATAAAAGAAATCTAAAGGATATTTGCTGAATCGGTCAACCAGAGAATGCTATTTTTTTTCTCTAAAATAATAAGTATTTGCATGGGAAATTATTGGGCAATAAAGCCTTCCTTTGCGGTGATAAGGGTTCTACTGGTGGGCTTGAAAAAGCTCTTAACCCAGGCTTGCTATAACTCAACATAATAAAATATAAAGATTTTATTAAAGCTTCGAGACTTCTCTTGCGATCTTCAGATATTTTTGTTTCTTCCATCTACTTTCGACTACATCTGTTCTGATTTAGGCAACTCACACTGGCCCAATTAGGATACCTGCCCAAAGTGTCTTAAAAGTTAAAGTTTTCTGACACTGTTCAAAGTTTCTTAATCAATAATATCGTAGAGAATTAAACTCAATTATTAGCAGTAAGTTAAAAATACCGAAAAACAAAACTTTCAATCACTCCAACATTCCACGGAGAAATGTACAAGAACAATTAAAAATGTATAAAAACTTATAAGAGACATAAAATATCGTTTCCTCGATGGACAAATTACATTCAAACTTACAATATCCCAGTGAATTTAAGTAGTATTCTATAAAATTCGGATTACGTTGCCGATTCTCATAAACTCTCGTACAAAATATATTCCTGGACAAACAAGTGGAATTTTTAAATTCATCACAAAGCTTCCTCTACGAGGAAGCTAAAGAAATAATAAATAACGCCAAGTCGAAAAATCCACCTAAAGAGAAAATAATAAATTGTTGTCGCAACGACGTCAACATTTTCGAAAAAGGTCGGAAAGCCATTTCAGAGAGTGGTCACTGAAAGTGTGAAAGTACAAAGAGTTTAAAAGAGAGTGAGATATACATTGAAAAGCGAACAGACATGCGACAAAGATACAGAGAATAAGAGAGCAATATTTTGTTTGAGGGTAGAGAGAGGGCTGGAGACAGATTTTAGCAAGGCAACGCGTGTGACGTGATATTAATTAACACGAACCCTTCGACTCTCACGTTCTCTCTCACACCTGACCCCAAATATCCCATTAGCCTACCATTCCATCTCTCTCTCTCTCACACTCTCTCTACGTGCCGTTTCTCTGTCCTCGGCACTCACCCAGGCACCCCCCACGAGCGAAAGCCAGGTTCCTGAGAGGTGGCGACGCGCGAGGGGCTGCTGCTGCTGCTGCTGCCGCTGCTGCTGCTGCTGCTGGGTTCAAGTGTCACGCAAGGCACACCCCGCAGCGAGAGTGCGGAAACTGGAAAGGACCCGTGGTGTCGGAACGCTCGCGCGCGCGCCAACCCCGTAATCTACTAGTGGCGACGGCGGCAGCAGCAGCGAGCGAGTGAGCTCGTATTGCTCTACTGCAAGCTCTCGGTCTCGTTGCCAGCGACGAGAGTTAATTGTATCGCGCCCGAGAGATTACATCCGCCGTCGCCCGCGTATCTACTACTCTACACAATACTAATGCACTCCCCCTCACTCACTCTCTCTCTCTCTCTCTCTCTCTCGCTCTGTCTCTCTCTATGGACGTACGGTATGAAGTACAGGTATTATATTCTACTGGCACTGCAATACCATTTAATGGCATTGAGCTGTGATTAAATTAACGGAATCGTAATGCCACTTGCAACGACATTGTCGAAATAATACCTAATTTAATGTTCTGATTCGAAATCGAAATTAGGTGTATATGAATAAACAAACTTGACATTGTTAGTACAATCAATTTTATTTTCCTCTGATAATTGAGATAAGTTTATAGTCTCCTGATTGACTTACTTTGGAGCTTTTATTACAAGAATTACACATTGATGACATCTTGAAAGATTTTGGAAGGACTCAAAATCAATTTAGAATGTAATGAGAAGTTTAAAAAAAATATGGAGATTGAAAGATTTTATAGCTAATGTGAAATTGCTTTACTAGTTACGATTGTAAACTTGTAAATTGCTTCCTCATTATTTTGTACCTTTGATAAAACTAATTTAAAACAACATTTATCAAAATACTTTCTCATAGAGGTGGCTTTGCCAAAGATACAAAATAATGAGGAAACTATTTGCATGGTTCTACTTTGCATTGCACTTTTAACTTACTTTGCATTATACTCTATTTATAAGAATGTGACGAAGAAATTAAAATCGATATTGAAGATAACAAATGTGTATTAAAGGGCACTAACATTCCTCTTTTATTTATTTGATAATATTTTTATTCGAAAACACAGTTTTTATTTACTAGACATATGCATTTTTAGAGTGCGCTTTCCATGTCTACGCAATGATTTTAGCCTTTATACATATATTATAGATTCATCTCGACGTACAAATTAAAAGATTTTATAAATATATTTGATGGATAAAAGGAATGACATTAATCTTAAGAAGAAGTTCACCAAAGTCTTGTAAAATCGTAGGTCTTTTTATCGGTATACAAAAATGTAGAAGTTTTATTTTTGAAAAATAGAGAACGTAAAAAAAAATGCGTTTTAGAAGAAATGAACCTGCGGCAATTTATTATATTGGGATTTTTATACAATTTTTTTGTAGTAAAAAAAATTCGTCTGGAATTTGTGGTGTCGTCACTAGAATTCTGAGATGAGATTTTCATTATTTCTTTTTAAATTTAATAAGACAAATATTTATAGTGTATTAAATACTAATCATTATTAACAGAATCGTGACGTTCATTAGAAGAAAAAAAAATTTATTCATTTCGTTGACGAGCTTTGAATGGTCTACATAAAAAATGAACTTCGGAACATAAACTCTGGAGGTATGAAAAAATAAGGAAAAATAAAAATTGTTAATACTGTGGAGATGCACTTCAAGTTTCACCGAAGATCTCAATTACTCGTCAATAGTCCTGGAAAAGTTCCTATTTCAAAGCGAGATATCGGATCTCTCTCGGGTACTTTACTCAACTGTGTATATATATATATATGTCTGCCTGTCTCGGTCTCACTTTCTCTAATATCTATCGGTCTCCATTGTTATTATCACCCCCCGGTTTCCGGGCACTCGTGTGCAGTGCACTTTTCTCATTCTCTGTCCCAAAACAAAGCAATCTCGCCTATATCCCTCATAGCTCTCACCCAGGCTGTAGAATTGCGAGGTGACAATTTATATACCATCAACAGCACCACTGGCACAATATTCTATCCAGCACCTGCAAATACTACAACTTACTCTTGCTCAATACGTCTATTTCACGCCACCAAAGTGCACACAACTCTTTTAAGATAGCTACTGTACTTCACAAACATTTTCAATCGAACGAGTAATCATTTTTTACAATTCATTATGCAAAGTTTAATGGATTAATTAAGAAAAGAGAGTCAGATAAAAATTGCTGATTTTAGTTGTAACATAACGTCACTTTTAATTATCTGCTGATGCCATTTAAAAATATATATATTTTTCACCCATGAATCAAAGCTTTCTGATTCTTGGATCAAAAAATTCTGATTATTGCAAATGAGGTATAGGAAATTTATAGGTTTTTAAAAACTTAGCAGATTCCCAAGATAACCAGATATCCAAACATTCCTAAAATTTAAATTTAGCTTGAGATGAGTTCTTCCGCCGTGAATGTAGCTTTTTTCCGAAAATTAGTGAAGTTACAATTTTTTAATGAAAATAATTTCCAAAATTACCACTCAAGTCTGTATGTAGCACTGTATACAGTCTGTGGCACTTCACCAATTTTGCTTCTATCTAAAATCGCTATATTCACGCCGGAAGAAATCTTCATCTGTACAAACGAGAATTTTTTTGGAATTTATGACCTATTAGTTATCTAAGAAAAATTTGAAGAAGCTTAAAGAGTTAGTTTTCGGTGAACGCACTTTGAAATTTAGTATTTTTACTTTTTTCTTTACAGCCAAAATCACCGGATTTAGTATTCAATTTTTTCTAAGCTTGTATCAGATCATAAGTACACTTCCAAATTTTTTCATATTCTTTCGAAGGAATCTTTTAGTGTTATATATACTTTTTTTTAAATCTAATTTTTGAAAGTTACCCTTTTTCAAGGAGTCGTACCACAAATTTTGTCCATCCAAAAAAAAAAAGTCATCGAACAAAAATATTCTTATTGAATCGAAGTATAAAAAAAAAAAAAATTATTTTATAAATTTACCAACTCTATATTAATAATTTTGTTGTTATTCATCTTAAAAAATAGATTTTTCACCGGATGTCTTATAATTGTTTTGGCTCTCAATAAATATATCAATAATAAAAAGGAGCATGAAATATTCATTCTTACATTTTTTTTATTTACTCTATCAATATTGAAAAATGCACGATTCTTCATATTTCTTGGTACAATTTCCAATTATTTGTCAACTAAGTGTTCTTACACTTGACACATCCGACGGTTTATGATTATACGCGTCACTTTCAGTTTCCGACTTATTTCATGGTTTAAAAAAGGTACTTTATTCTTATTGACTTTTGCACTAAAAATATTATTATACAAGCACACAACTTTTTCATTTATACTAGACGTACATGAAACGCTGGCAGTTGCCAAAAACTGATTAGTAATTTTTAATACATTGTACACTTTACAAAAATTAATTTTTTTTTGTTTGGATAATGCTTCATAGAGTAAGCAGTAAAAATGAAAAAGTAATTCTTTATTTTTATAAGAATATTTGGTAATTATTTATCCATTTTTAAAAAAGAAATGAAAAATTCGATAAAGAAAGATCATTTTCGCAAATTCCGGGTTATTTAAAAAAAAACAATTTTTTAAATATTTCGATCTGTCTCTCTCTCTCCTTAAGAACAAAGTTGAACCATTTGTAGCATAGCGTCATCAGTATAAAAACAAATAGTTTTAAAAACTTTTAGAGAACTCAATTTCTTTCTTTTCCTGATTTCCTAATTTGCTGACTTTTCCGAAAATATGATTTTTTTTTCACTGAATTTTGTAACAATCCCGAATTTTTTTTTCGTTTTCAATTTTCAGATTCATCGAACAATTTCATCAAAACATTTCGCGAACGAATTTTTTAAAATCGAAATAAAGTAGAATAAAAAATCATATGAGCGTAGGTAAATTCACGAAGTTATATCATAAGAAAAAACATTAAGTTCCTTCTCAAAGTTTTTTTACACAATCAATTCTTTTACTAATTTATTTTTAAAATGTGGACTTTATTATTGCTCAAAATCATTATTATAATCTTTATATCTTTTAATGACGTTGATTTTTTTAATCTTCCCTTCTCGCTAAGTATTTATAAAATAAAATAAAATATTTTCATCTTGGATTTAAAAAATGAAAACCTTAAAACGTTCGTTCATTTTGTGCTCTGAATTGATGTTGTATACTTAGGGTGACCCAAAATAACACAATGATTTTTCTTTTCGTTTTTCCTAAATAACGATCCAGAAGTAAAAAAAAAATTGTTCAGGGGTCGCCCAAAGCGATAGAAATTTTCGATTCCGATCAAAATCGGAATTTTTCAAGTCGATAAATCGTTATTCTGTCACTTTCATTCGAACTGTTTATCGAAACGAAAATCAGGTTTCAAATATAACATGTTTTTGACTACGCTGAAAAAAAAAATCATTGATTCAAGAACAAGTGATCATTGCGAGCTGCCAATGAAATAAGACATCAGTGCAACTTTATTTTCATTCTAACAATTATATATAAAATTAATGTCTGAAAAAATTCTAATAAAATGTGTTAATGTTTCAATTACATATGTAATTGTTAGAATGCATATAAAGTAGTACTGATAACTTATGTCAACTGTCACTGTTCTATAATGAATAATTTTTTTTTTCAGTGTACTGTCACGTAATTATATTCTGATTTTTTTGCAATTTATAATTCGCAACCGTACTACCGAAATTCAAATTAATTATGAAAATTCATGATAAACACCGAGAGAAATAATTTTCATTTATGTCCATGACGCATAATCGATCGTGGCCGCATATCAATCAGATTCTGTGGTGGAAATATAATTCGAATATGATATTACGCAAAATGTGTACGGATTTAATGGAATATACCATAAAAAAAGCATGAAAAAAAGGCTAATAAAGTCGATTACACGGTTGACTCGGCGCTTTGAAAGCGTCTATAAGTATCACGTGAAAAATGTGGCAGTGAGACGACGCTCGCATGTACGTCCTACCCCAAGCTTAGGGTGAATCGAGATTCTCCACAGGCAAACATATAACAAACCCACACGTGTATAGAGACGAGCGCGTGCGCTTGCGTTCTCTATAGCAAAAGAGAGAAAGATACAAGGCAAGAGTGGCGTCATGTGCTTATAACTACCACCCTAACAGTTTAATATTATTATATTGTCCCGCAGGTCGTACCGCCACTACTCGTTTTATCTCTCGTTTGAGCCATTTTCTTATACCATCTCGATTTAACAAAGGTGGACCATTCGTTTTCATTAGTTCTCCAAATGAAAAACAATTTAGCTGTGCTTCGTCGAACTTAATAATTATAACTTTATAATGTTATTTATATAAGCTGTCGCTCAGATAAAGATCGACAATGCCCGTACAATTAATTAAATTAAATTCATTAAATTAAACGAATATGAATGAGGATTTTTTAATTAAAAATTAATTTCATTTTTATTGTATATTTTGTTATGCTCCAGTATTATGCTCCGTATTCCCTTTCGGGGTTATAAGTTTTATTTGTTTTTTTTTTTTCGACTTTTCTCTAAAAGAATAAAGATTGTAATTACATATAACTGGCTTTGTAATAAAAACCTAATTATGGCTGGTCGACTTTATTCAAATGGAATTTAATTATAAATTGTTAACTCGCAAAAATTGTTTGATTGTTTGGTATTTGTGTTGGAATATTTTTTAAGTGATTTAACATCACTTTGATACAATTGTCATTAATGATAACGAAAAAATTCCAACAAGAATTACTAAACATAATGAGGACCATGTAGCTGTAAATTAGAACGAAGACTTCATCGAGTTTGTAAAAAAATAAACATAATTATTATGAACTGTAAAAAATCAAATTACATTCAAAATAGTTCCAATAATAAATTCTTCACTGAAAAAAATGTTAAAAATTGTAATATCTCCTTCAGTAATTTCGTAAATTATTCCGGCTCCATTTTCCAATTCTAGCCAAAAATTATTTAAAATTATGTTGGTCAGGAATAAATAATTTGAATTCACCGAATACTCATTTTAATAATGATAATGCCGACAGAAACTACGTTGCAAAGTAGAACGTTGTACATAATTTACAAGGTTCTACTTCTAGAGCTACCTTTATGAGGAACTTATGTCAATCAATTTTTGGTTTCATAATACATAAAGCAGCTCGGTGCAAGGTCCTAAAAAAATATATAGTATATTAAAGAAAAATAGTTAACTTCGTGTGTTCAATGCATTATTAATTTTTTGTTCCCGACTGCGTTAAAATACCGCCGTTTGGAGCCCGAAAGTAGGGCCGAAAGTAGTCGATTCTGACCCAATAGAGAATAGACCCAATAGACGAAAAGAGGCTATTCCTGCCCGCCGGGGCGAAAAGACGCTATTGCTGACCTGCGAGGTATAATGAGTTTATTTTTTTTTCTTTTTTTAATTACAATTGTGGTAAAAATTGTCTCCACGCATTTCTCAATTAGAGAATTTATTACAATTTATGCATCTAATGCATAAAAATGAAAGTTAATCCCACCAGAGGCTTTGCCCCTAGAACTCACCAGGACTTCGCCTCTGGACTAACCCCTGGCTAACCCGAACGTCGTTTATTTCATCGCAGTCGAAAAAAAGTATGGCAAGCAAAACGGGCGGATCGGATTTTCACCTCGTGTTCGTGCTTTTCAAAGCAAACCAGACACTCGGTGAAAATCACGCACTTTCCGCCCTAGTAGCATAATATACTATTGTAGAAATTCATAATTTTAAAACCGTATAAACTATTTTGATAAAATTGAGTTTTACATTAATAAAAAAAAAATCTCATAACATTTTTATAATAATATAAATTTCCATTAACTTCAACGTGCCAATCGGATTATGACTGTTCCGCCCATATGTTCAGCTAGATAATAATTTCCATAATTTCACCTAGATCATGGGACCGTTCTCGAGTTGAAAGATTTATTACTCTGTCGATTCTGGTTAAATGCAATATCAATCAAGCTTGGTCATCACTAAACTTTCTGTCAAAGTTTTGGCTCGGTAGTTTGAAATATGTTCAAGTTAACGTGTTTACGTCCTTTGCATTAAAAGTAATTAAAATCTAAAAAAATATTAACGAGATAAGGAATCCCAATTAAATTTGCAGCAACGCAAGAGTAACAAAGCCTCCTTTGGCCCGCCGATTTCACCAAGATTATCCAAGCCGTCCTGAAGTTATTGGGAGATACAATTTTTTTAACCAATGGCACACAAACACCAACATTTTTTCTATAGACTCCTTTGATCGATATTTCACACCATCTGGACCATTTGAAAATCTCTAAAAAAGAATATCATGAAACCAAATCTCTGAGGAAACAAAAAGAATCTAAACGCGATTATACATAAAATTCAAACCATCGTGAACATCGTTATTCCACTCTTGTCTTAATACAACTGCTCATTTCTCCATCGACATGCCCCCATTAGTAACCTCCATTTCTCATATATCACGTATCATCTGCAAGCTGAGGTGTAATCATATGCTTCTAAAGAGAAATGAATAATTATATTCAGCGAGTCGGTTGGATAAAACAAATCGTTTTCGCGAGTAAGTTCGCGGGTAACGTTTCCCCTTTCCTCAATCTCTCCTGACCGTAAATTTCTATAAGCTTTAAACCAAGCAGAGAAAGAGAGAAAAATAAAAAAAAAAAAAAAAGCAACCGTAGAGAGAGAGAGAGAGAAAGAGAGAAAGACATTGAAGCAGTATAAACGAGGAGAATTGGAGAGAGCAAACCCCGGCGGCTGTATAGCTGGGGCTACCCAGCATCTCTTAGCTCTTATAATAATTCCCGATTTATCCCAGTAGCACGAGCAGCACTAGCAGCAGCAGCAGCAGCAGCAGCTAGCAGCTCGCGCACACCGATGTTCATTTCATTATTTTTCTATCCCTCTTTTCCTCGCTTTTCCCGGTCACTTTTTTTCCATTTCTGGAGGTAGGAATCGCAGAGGGAACTCTATTTCTCTCTCTCTCCCTCCCTCTCTCTCTCTCCCTCTCTTTCTCTCTCTCTCTCTCTCGGTTTCTCTTTCTCACTCCGTCGCGGTCTTGCCAGCAGCAGCGAGAGGGTGATAAGTCGTGACGTCGACGAGGTTGGTGATTCTAAAGGTGGGCGTGGTCGCAGGTTTCACCTCCCACCCCCGCGTTGGGGCTGCGGATAACGGGGGAGGCTCGCGAAACGTTCCCCCGTTGGCTGTTAGCCTCCGCGCTCGGTATATACTACCCTCTTTCTATATATACAGCAAAATATCTATCTGTGTATTAAGTGTACCTATAGATATAGTTATAAGGATTTGGGTTATAGGATAAATGAAGAGTGGAATGAGAGAGAGAGAGAGAGAGAGAGAGAGGAAAGGAGAAAGGGTGGAAGAAAAAGTGGTGGAACTACCCCCTTAATCGACTCCACTTAAACGGGACCCATAGTATACGAAAACCAACCCCGTTATACCGAGCGTCTCGCCTGCTTCATCCTTTTCCTCTTCTCCTACGCTCTTACTCGAGCCCTCGAACCTCTGGTCTCCACCAACCTTTAGAGAGGGTAGGTAAACTGAACTCTGCATTTTTATCAATTACGTGAGACCGGTAATAACACTGCAATATCGAAATATACTCTGGCTGTTTCAGGGCTGTTGTCGTTGGAGTCGTTGCAGTACGTATTTTAGTAGTTATATATCGACGAAGGGAATTTAATAGACTGATGTTTTTCATAATGATGGTATTACGGTGTTAGCGAATGCTGTATTTCTTACAATTATTTCATTGTATTGCGAAATTAACATTTCTTTTTTATCTTGTCATTTCGCGTCGTTCACAACTAGGTGCTGCCCAAAATTATTAATAATTAATTATAATAATTAATTTACATTCGGTAGACATGCTCTTCCGCATTAGCAAATGTCTGTATTGCACATAATTTTATTCTTTAATTTTGTAATTAACGCTTAATATGTAAATGACGATTACGATATTTCTGAGGCGTCTCCCGACTGCATAGTGACGGTCTTGAATTAATTATTATAAGTCAAATAATTGAGTTAACTAAAATTTCAGCTAAAATTATGTCACCGTTTTTAGAATGATTTTTATGATATAATACTTTTATGTTGTAGCTCGTTTGGTGTCGGGAGTTTATTTTTATTTTTATTTTAAAATTTAAAAATTATATTTGCAATACGAGCTCGAAATATGAAACTGCTACGTTGTAATGTAACTCAACGACGACGTTTCGAAGTAGTTAAATTAGATGATAACTGTGTCGACAACATAAATTTATTTATTGCTTGCCCATTTTTTTCACTCTGTTCAAACATCAAATCACAAAGTATCATTGCACCTCACGGCGATGAATGTAATAAATATGCAATTTGCTGTTATGTAGCCTTCTGTCGTGAGGCATTGGTAACTATAATAGTAGTGATGAATTCAATATTTTTGATTTTTTGAATGTCATGTATCTCTGCGAAAATGTCAAATTCGATGCTCCCGTTCATAGAAGTGTTGTACCAAAATTTGTCTATGAGGCCGCAGCATTAGTGATTGCTCTTGGCAGTTCACATTCCTCGACCGATAATGATTTTGACGCAATTGACCTGGTGGCCTGTGACTAGTTTCACCTACCCTTAGCTTTCAACTTTCAAGTATTTGATCTTCTCACCAAATCTGATCATCTCCCAACAATTCTGATTATAGTACATGGGGCGCACGAGAGAACGAGCGAAGAAAAGAACGAATCTAGCCCTAAAGTGAAATTTCAATGGAAGGACCAACTGCAGCTGATGCATACTCACGAACCTTATAAGCAACTCGGGACAACAGCAAAATCTTAACGTTTGGTTTAAAAAAAAGTGGCCGATAAATTGGGAATGTCCAAACCAAATAATTCGAAGAAAGCGTATAGAAAACCCTGATATGATGCGCACTGTGTAGCACAGAAAATGAGTGTAAGAAACTGCCTAACAAAATGTCAAAAAAACGAAAAGAGAATACTTAACTTTACTAATAGATAAACAGCTGCAATATAAGAATGGCATCAGGAACAAAATTGCAACCTGTCATGACTCGAAAGAGTTTTGAGGCATTACAAATAAGTTCAGACCAAAATCCGCAAGACAAGACAAAGTTAACCTTGAACAGTGGTATGAATATTTTACGCGATTTTACCCTCCTCGGGAACTAATTTCTCTCGCAGATAGTGATGAGATCCGCCCCTTCTTTGATCGTCTTATCAGACCGGAAGAAATAGTAATGAGCCTTAACAAAGCTAAGAACAACAAAACTTCGGACCCTGACGGACTGAATAACGAATTTTATAAGAATCTACCAAACAATTGGTTGCAATTCTTAGAGGCACTCTTCAACATAACACACGTTATATAAAAAAGGAGACCCTGAAGATCTCGAGAACTACCGTTGCCTCTCTCTTGTTAATTGCATTGTATAATTTCTTTATGGAAACACTGTACACCTGAATGTCCAAATGATTGTGAGGCTTAAAAAAACATGAATTCCAAGCGGGATTCAAAAAAGATAGAAGTTGTACCGACAACATATTCACTCCGAATGCAATTGCGCACATTTACTTCAGCCAACCAAGGAGAAAAATTTGTTTGTCGACTTTAAGTGAGCATTTGACTCCATCAAGCACTCACTTCCCTGGCAGAAGCTGGCCAATTTAGGAGTTAGCAAAAAATTTATTCGGTTATGTAAAAATCTCTACGACAACGCAACCATGGGTGTGCGCTCTTCCAAAGGAAAATCGGAATCACCTTACGGAGGGGGTTTTGTAAGGTGAAATCTTAAGCCCCCTTCTACTTGAGCTTTTTATATCAGTTTTAGAACAGGCTCTGCGTGAGAACAGGACAGATGAGATATCCATAGACTTAAGTTACAATATCATGAGCACTGCCTACGCGGGTGACCTCGCATTATTCAGAAGTACCCCATAAGACCTGCGGAAAAAATAAAATTATTAGTATTTTACTGCGAAACGGAGTGCTTAATTATTAACAAAAGTAAAACTAAAATCCTAATCTTCTACAAGGGGAAATCACCACAAAATCTCCAATTCGTCTGAGAATGCGAGACACTTGAAATTGTGAAAGAATTCTGCTTTGTCGGTTGTATGTTTTCTCGGTACGGAACCAATAGTGCCGTAAATGCCGTTTTAAACAAACTCCGAGACAGAAAATCTGTTAGCTGGCAAACAAAAAAAAATCTATTTCGAGCTTTTGCAGTCTAGGATACGGAAGTGAAGTATGGGGTTTGAGGTAACTTGACAAGATAAACAGTATCCAAACATCGAACGACACTGACCGAAATTATGCGATTAGAATCGAAACCAGAGCCACTCTTTACTTTACTTTAATCAAACGTGTAAAAAGATGGGTTCAGAAGATCACGAAAATCGACGAAAACAGATGGCACAATATGTTACAACCGCCTCTTGGACCTTATAAAAAACCCAGCACCTCACCAAAGTATAACTGGTGCCTGTAATTAAAATGTATAATTGGCAAATATTCGCCTGACAACAATCTGTCCACTGCCAACGTTTTTGCCTGAACTGGAAAGCGAT
The DNA here is from genome assembly GCA_964016905.1 of Perithous albicinctus. Taxonomy (NCBI): domain Eukaryota; kingdom Metazoa; phylum Arthropoda; class Insecta; order Hymenoptera; family Ichneumonidae; genus Perithous; species Perithous albicinctus. Next base: position 14,372,705 of record OZ024693.1, on the reverse strand, counting down.
TTCGCGAAAAATTGGGAACAAATACGCCGCTGCAATATTTATGGAGAACTGCAAGGGCTATGGGGGCAAAACGGGCACCTCGACTAAAAACAGGAATTGGGAGCAAAACGGGCAGAAAATAAGTCCAATTATGGTGTGTGGGAGATTCGACACACCATTATTCATGCACGACCAGAGCACAACACATCCTCAATAAGTCCAATTGCTCTCGAAAAATAAAAATCGATATTTCGAATCAAAACAGAATTTTTTTTTAAACATCTGTTCAGAACTGTTTTTTCGAAAACTTGTTAAGCAAGTAACTTCCTACAGATATTTTTTTTGATCGAATCAATTTTTTTGAAAATACTATGAGAGTAATTTTTTCGAAAATGTTCATCATAACAGAGTGGTAATGACGGCAAATAAGCAGATAGAATTGTATTATTACAAAACAATTTTTTATTCGGTTTTCATTCATCTTTTTGATTTTTTGTGTTTACGTTGATACGAAAAATGTCGGAATATAAATTTAAAAAATCAATTGACACAAAATGATTATTTTTAGACTTGGCACGCTTTTTGACGCCCCATTTTTCATATTCAGCCGATGTGCCCGTTCTGTGTCTATGCCAGGAAATTGAAAAAAGTCATTTTTGAAAATGTTAAGACACTGCCCGTTTTGCCCCCAATTTTTATATTTACAATTAGTCGAGTTACTCGTTTTGAAAATGCGTATTTCCATAAAAATTGAACAGACAACTGCTCAATACTAATTGGCAATAACTGTCACCTTGTAATTGAATGTCCAAAGCTTGCTGGATCTGTTCGATGTTAAAAAAAATCTTGATTCGCATTTTATATAAGGTTACGTCAGCACGGCGAAATTAGCTGTCGTAACTTATAGTTGCTAACGAGGATCACTAAACTGACGCTTTCAGCTTTACTTAAATAGCATATCAATGCCGTCCTGGCAGATATTTTTTTCAAGACTGAAAGGAATGGTTAATAATTACCCAAATTGACCAAACGGATGTAAAGTTATGGCCATAGTCGTAATTATCCCGTTACTTTCGATTTTACTCTGTCTATTTATTCAATAAATAATTTCTTGTTAAGTATTTTTTTAAAGCATATCCTATCATATGGATAAGAAATGCGTAAACATTTTATTAGACACAAAACAAAAACGGGTTTTCCATAAAAATTAAATTAGATAGTGCCACTAACATCAAAGTAATGAGCCATTCTTTTTCCCATTATCCGTTATTCATTACATTTTTATTATGGCATTTCTAATAGAATCTACGTGGTCATTTCTTTTTAGTTTTAAAAACTAAGCGTTCGTACATTATCTTAGAAATATCGTAGAATATTTTTCAGAATTAAAAAGTAATAGAACAATTGTAATTCTGATGATAGCCAATTGAAATTTTAAGTAACTGGACATTTTAGATTTTGGAAACCAGGGAGTTTTTGGGAAATAATCGTGTGAAAATCACATGCAATTGATTATTCAATTAATTGATCTCATACATGATGTATGTCTCATACATGATGTAACAAGTTGTAGACCGAATATAAATTTTTTTTTATATTTGGTCACATGTTTCTTTTACATGATAAAAGCATCATTACGAAAAATTAATCGCATGGAATCTGTTTACTACAAGCGTCGTAATTCGGACGAGACTTTATAACATTACCGATAAAAAAACAATTCCGTTTTTAACATTAACGCAGTGAAAACCCCTTTCAGGTATCAGAAATAGTCAGAAATTGTTACAACATGCTTCCCGTCATTCGTTCAGAAATTTCCTCATCATTACAAATTAAACTAATGTATATACTTCAATGTGCTATAGCTTTGCTAACTATTCAAAATCTCCAACGTCAACTTTGACACAAGTCTGAACTTCATCCTCTTTCCAAACTGCCAATCGGGATACAACTGTATTGACTCGATATTTCGTCAAAATGTCGCTAACAATCTTTTGTTTCTTAAACAAGTGAAATAGTTAAGAAATTAATTCTGTATGCCTGGTAGCGTTTTCGAGAATAGAGCAAAGGCAGACACGTGATGGATGGAATTTCCATTGCAATTTGGGGTATTGAAGCGAGTAATAGAGTAGTAGACACGAAATTACGGTGCGTCGTCAACGGTCCGGCTATAATTTGGTCTGTATATGTTGATTGTATAAGCGTCTAACTCTGCCTGTATGAGCTGTGTACTAATGTATGCTTATGCGTTCAGTGATAACAGGCGTGAGCACGAGCACGCGCGTTCTCTCACCCTGCTCGTCCAAACGCCATTAATTTAATTATCTCTTGGAACATTTCCGACGGAAGTGGACGTGTGTATGTCACCTTCCGCCGAGTCGATGCTCCAGCTCCAATCGTGCTTTCCACTTCGTATAATGGTGATGAAAAATTAATGGTCCTAAAGCATCATCGAGATACGTTGTGTCTCATTGATTATAGTCATTAACATTCAATATTTCAATTACAAATGGCAATACCAATTTAATTTCCAATTATCCTTCATACGTGAATACAATGTTTCATGCTGAGATATTGATTCACGTGAATTCTAACTACTTTTTCCACACCTGGATTGCGAACAGTCACTTCCAATGGCACATTGGTCGTATATGCGAATGCTGCTTCCCATGAAATGTGAATTCTACGATAAAAATCTACATAATTATCGGAAACAAATTTATCGATTGCAACAAAAATCTAGACACAATGAATTTCCACGAAATTTAATACCCAACAAACCAGTATCCAATAAATTAATACAAATAATACAGAAGTGTCGAAATTGTAGAAAAAAGAAAGTATGTTGATATTCATACGTGCTTAAGACAAGTTATCGGTTAATTAAACTATTCTTTTTCTCCAGGAAGTGTTGCTTGGGTAATCGTAATATAAGAATTACTAGAGTTAAACCCACCACTTTGATGGACACTTACCGTATTTTCCAAGTTTTCCATAGTTTTCGGACCTAATTATCCTACGTGTTTTTATGCTAATTTCAACAAAATTGACTCAATTGAGTAGCCTTCAAAATCTGACAACGACACTGCGGTGTCGTTTACAGTCTAGTGGTTAGTTTAATGTAAGAGTGCTATTCGCATTTAAGAATAGTAATATATTGCTATTTACATTTTATAAAATCCTAGTATACTAGGATTGAGGCTACATAGCATTGTCGAGTAAAGAATTGATAACTAATGCGAAAGCAAAATACACCAGATGAGGGTACCTCATGTGTCTCCGCCGATTAAACGTATTTTACGTAACTTTAATTTTGAAACTTTAGTGTCAGCATGAGAAATCCGCGATGTTTCGATATTCTTGGCTGAAATTTTAACCAAATATTCTTCATTACATTGCGTACGGTCTGTCCAGGACTTCTTCTGATTTTTTTTTTTCTAATTGAAAAGTCCGAAATTTTTTTTAAGATGCGTAGTTTCGTAATTCTTTTGAACATCGCAAACCCTCCTCGACCGACCATAACTATACTACATTTCTTTATAAGAAGATATCGTAAGCGCGTTGCACTGCAGGACGCCAATTACGATTGCGACATAAATTTCGAATGATATTAAAAACTCTTAAATTTACCATTAGTCTAAAGTGGGCAATAAAATATAAAATAAAAGCCTCTTTTCAATCCTGACAAAGGTATTTCTATATGTCCTTAATTCGCGGTGGGTGCAATGGCATTTATTCCAGTGACATTTTTCCCTCAAAAGCAATAGCCAAACCTCCTTAATATCTTCATATATACCTCTATAACGCATTTAATACAATGTACGAAGATCGGTGTCAAAGAAAATGCGGCGTATATAGCCACAGCTATCCAGCGAAACTACCCTCCCATTACATATACCGTGAGGTTGGGTTGAAGATAATAAAGTTGATAAGGGTGTAGAAAGCATGCTGTAGGTATTGCCCACTATACAAATATATATATGTATATGTATGTATATATATATACACACACATCCAGTAGAACTGAATATAGCATATAAAATCCCCTACCCCGTTTTCGCGTCGAGGGGGTTGCAGCATAGTCAGGGATAGGCGTGGCCGATTCTCGCGCGGGTAGCTCGTGGATTGGCCGACGCAGGGTTGGCTTCGTCAAATAAAATCCACTCGTTGGACCAAAGGAATGCGAATCTCGGGGGCTTTTTTCTCCCTCTACTTCTCTCAGCTTGAAACGCAGCCCAGAATGTGCGCCCCTCCATAGTAGCGGACAGGCGAAGACCCTGTCACACAGGAGCGTTGCCTGGTTCTCATCATCCATCTCTCTGCTCTCTTTCTTCACCTTTATTTATTATCTCTTTCTCTCTTTGCCCCAAACCTCCTGAATTTCCTCCACCTTTTTCCTCGCGAAATTGCGATCTCACTCTCACAACTTTATCCCTCTCGTTCGTCCGTTTCTTCCAAGTCTTCGTCTCTGTCATTGAACGTTTAAGGGGTGTGGAGCGCCCCGTTTACCGCGCTGGAGTATGATTTTATTACGGCATTACCACGATAGCGAGAGCCAGCCAAACCCCGAATTGCTCGGCTTATAGTCTGCATTATCTCACCTAGAGACGTGGGTACAAAGTGGGGGTAGACACACGCCGTATAGCAGGAGCAAACGGGGGAGGGGGTTAGCAGGGGCGCCCCTCTTCAAGGGGGTTTGGTTTTCGTACGCGGGGCGGCTCACGAGAATTCCTCGCCTGTTCTTGCCAGCCAGCAGCAACCGACTGCTATATGATTTTCTGTTAGGCTTTCTCATTCGAGGGTTGTGCATGCTCACGAGGGTTGTGCGACTTTACCCTCTCTCTAAATTCACGTTGTACCAATTTCCCACTGCGTGCTTTGCTCACCATACGTCTGTCTTCGTTTATCTGGACCGCGTGGCAGCTTCGACACTACGGACCCGGTTAGTTGGTACCGCACCGTCGAAAACTCATGTTCATACGACGTGTCGGGGAATTGTCGAGCAAATCCGACAATAGCATCTAGGAAATGTCAACGGAAACTGTTGAAGCGTGCGTGATTGCATGAATTTTGTGTTACGTGAATTCGTACTAAGTGTTGATTTGTATAGACGGAATAGTGTGCAAGATTGGTTTGAAAAGTGACGATGATCGACGAACCGAGTTACATTCATATGTGAGAAGACGTAACAATCATTGTTTCTTGTTTACATTACTTGAATGTTGAGTGATAACATTGTAGGTTTTTATTTATTAATTGTCTTGAGATATACTCCAAGGGCAATGAAGTGATCAAAAGAATCTTGATGACATTGATGACGAGAGATCACGTACTGTGGCAAACAAATGGGCGTGATTGCCCAAAATGAACATGTGGGCCAATGATGCCTTTGAGTGACTCAAGTATCTAGCTAGACATATTAATTCAGTGGATCAAAAGTGACCACGTGCGAACTACGGTATAATCAGAACCTTTTGAGTTTCCTACACGTGAGTGACATAAGAGCATCGATATGTTTCCTTCGTCAGCGGCAATGCTGAAGAATCTTCAACAAGGAGCAGCGTCTAATTTTCTCATGGAGAATTTGCTGCAAAGTAAAACAGCACCAGGTACGGATTTTAGTTTGACTTTAAATCTGGCAGCGAGTCTTATTGTCTGTCAACGTGAAAAGGAAGCGGAGTATTTGAGACAGCATCAGCAGCAACAAGATCTTGAAAGTTCGGGAAGAGCATCGGTCGAAAGTTCGGCTGGTGGAGCTCAATTGGAAACAAGCGGTGATAGTCACAATCATAATCAACAGTTGATCACGAGTCATACGCATGGAAGAACTTGCGCGGATAATCGAGGGGAGGATTGTGCAGTTCCATTGGACGAACGATTCAATCTCAAATGTTCGGCAAGCGGGGAAATTTATCTCGACACGATGAGATTCAAGAGAAACAATATGCTAGTCAGTAGAATGGATCTTGTTAGGCCTGTTGAACGATTAGACAATCGGTCAAATTCGGCAGCGGAATCGGCGAACTCGCTGGACGAGCTCGATCAAACTTCCGGCGGCGATCAAGAAGTCGGTGTACCGATGGATGTCGAACGATCCGAATCAATTGCGTCTGGTAATATTGATCTCAGAACTACGTCTTGCTGGATCACAAATCCAATGGACGGTAGATTTGCAGATTATGCAGCTGGCAGAGGCAATGATCATGTTAACTCGGTCGGTGATGAGACACATAATCATCAACAACAGCCGCAGCAACAACAACAACAACAACAACAACAACAGCAGCAGCAACAGCAGCAGCAACAGAATGGCAGGTCCATGAAGATTCACGTGATGAAGACCGAGGATAGCAGAATAGCTGCGGAGGAGACGTGCACCTGCGGCGAGGAACAGTGTTCCGGTATGGGAGACTGTAATAATCGAAGGATCCAGGAGAAGGAGAAACCTGAACTGAAATTCGGCGTCAGGAGGATACTTGCGGATGATCACAACATGCGACGAAATACTGGTAATTAACATACGTACTTGAGAGATGTACTATTCAAGCATATAAAATTATTTTTTAATGGGATTCGAGTACGACGATTTCAGTATAAAAACATGTTTCATTTGTTTTGTTGGTGAGATAAATGCTTTTTTGAAAATTCCATGTGCTCCATTGTAGGTGTTCTGATCATGTAAAAAGTCTCCAGATCTGAATATAACAAATTATAGAAGGATTTTTTAAATAATTGATATATCTTCTGCATTCTTTTTTACAAGATAAGAAGCCTGGTATGAACAATGAAGTACGTAGGATTTCTTGTAGTTTCTTTTTCAGCGAAAAGCATATTTTTTTTTACTGTGTTCGGTGTACCCGGCCTTACGGCAGCTACCACGCTTCACACTTGCCAATAGAGTGCTAACATTTTTCCAATGGTTTATATCTAATCCATTGCATTAACTGACAATAATGACGGGCAATTTATAGGTACTACAGTTTGTGCATCCTTATTTTCAGAAAACGATTTAGTAATACCAATATTTATTTGAGACAATCCAATTTGATTCAACCAAATTTTATTTCCGTGAAATGCAGACCGGTGATGAATTCAGTTTACTTGAAACAACTAAAAAAAATTACGTTGACATAGCAATTCCAACCTGACTATATAAGATGTTAGCTCAATTGACTTGGGGTGACTTAACTAAATATTGTATTTAACTTGACTTTCCAATTACTTTCATTGTCACAATGAAAATAATAAATGATTACATCAAAAGGTTAATAAATTGATTTAAATGAAATTATTCAGTTAAAGTTATTGGACGAATCTACCGATTTAAAACATATTTATAATGACTATAGTAATAGTTGGCCTCATCAAATATATCACAGAATTCAGCTGCACCATCTAAACATTCACTTTTAACAAATAAATTATTTATCAAATGTAACACATGCTCTGCATTATATTAAAAACACATATGTTTTGATTCTACTATATATATATATATATTTTTTTTTTTAAATTTACATAAATATTGCATGAAGATATTTGAATTGTTAACTCGCTAATCCAATCTTTCTTTACGATAAAACATAATTGGGTTTCAATCATATCTGCGCTTTTTCGAATAAAATAAAAGTACATTTCATCGAACTCAATCTCCATTTATGATTCAAGTAAATCGTACAGTCAATCGAACTGTTTACTTCGTTCGCCACCTGTGACTCCACGATTTAGTTGAATCGAACAGCTTTTTTCTTAGCTGCACCAAACCGTTTTCTGAGTGGAACTTATCACGATGTAGATTAAAGGGTTAACTGATCAATGCAAATTTCTATTAAAATGCCTTTTCGTGCAACGTTTTCAAAGAATAAGCAGCAATTTTTTTTACCGATTTTATTGTGGCACGTTTGATTCTAATTCTCGAAAGTTGGCCTATGAATCACAACGTACAGGTTTTGGAAATTTGAATATTCAAAATTTAAGGCAGCCTGTGAAAAAGTGAGTTTGTGAACAAATTTGTGAATCCACTGCATCAGTTCTTACCTATTGAAATGTATGGTTCGGTTCGTGAAATATTATGTTCATAAATAAAAAATCGGTGTTTCCTAATTTCAAATCCTCAAGAGCTATGATTTTTAACGATACAAAATTGGAAGGCTGGAGATTCAGTTACAATGTTAAGATAGTCGTTCAGCGTCGTAATATATTAATATAAAAAAAAACGTATTTCTTAGAATGCTCTTTTTAATCCCAGCGATATTGCAGCCTAATTGTACGAAGTAGGAACACAAAATCAGATTTTACATACAAAATAAAACACGTAGAAAAAGAACGACGCAATTGCAACCAATGCATGAGTATTAAGTTAAAGCCCGATTAAAAAAAAAAGATAAAAAAACGAAAAAACATTAACTATGGTATCCCCAAAAAAAAAAAGTAGAAAATCCGTATTTTTTGACAAAAAAAGCAAACAAAGATTGTTCTTGTAACATCAAGCAATTCGCAACTACTAATTCAACCCTCCTCTGGTTTTGCTAATTTCTATCACATAGATAAATAAAAAAATAACAAAAAGTAAAAATTATTCCTTAGAATGCTCTTCTTAATCGCAGCGATATTGTAGCCTGAATGTATTAAGTAGGAATACAAAATGAGATTATATTTAAGACATATGTATTATGGATGGTACGACTGCACAGTATAATACTGTAGTACCTACTTCGTAGATGATGAGGATAGCTTCGTGCGCGGCCCGATTATGCTGGTAGTGGTGGAGCTTTTAGAGTTGAAACAAAGCTCACTACAAATCAGTGTCGGTGGCAGACTTCTGCCGCTCGACGCTCGCGCTCCCTAAATCTCTTCCGCACACCCTCAAGACGAGTCGCACAGCGTGCGTGCGGGGTGGAGAAGGCGAGCAGCGCGCGCTAGAGCAAAGCACGGTGTTTCACATATAGCACAGCGAAGCTTGGCGTCAGCTGGTCGACCACTTAGCTTCACCCCAATATTAAGCCCTTACGATTCGTGCCTATAATATTAGACAAGCGGCAGAATCCAATGACGTATCGAGCCCTCTCGCCCCGCACTCTACAGCCCCCCCCCCCCCCCCCCCGCATACCCCGTGGACTTTGATTTCTCTTCTCTCTTTTGCCACGGTCATTTACGATCTCTATATTGACTTCCAGACTATTCACCCATCAAACGTTATTGATAAGTAAATTCTCTTGAGAATAACTCCAAATGATTATTGTCCTCGATTCGAATATGTCGTCGAAATGTGGTGCACCGGTGTAGTCATATTCTTTTATAGGTTTGGGTTCATTTATCGAGCAAAGAAATTGTTTTTAAGGTCGTTCATCTAAAAACAGAAGAACCTTGCAAAGTGCTTCCTCATTATTTTCTAGGTTTGACAATGTTTTTTTTTCTTTACAAAGCTACCTATGAGGAAGTATATTGATCAATTTTGTCTTCCTCATAGAGGAAGTTTTGTAAAGAAAAAAGCTTTGTCAAAGATACAAAATAATGAGGAAGCAATTTGCAAGGGTTCCATTTTGTAGACTTGCTTGAGCTCGAAAGACATTTTTCGAAGAAACTGCAAAATGCCATGAAATTTTAATAGCTCGATAGATTTGCGTCAAATTTCTAATTAAACCTTGTTCCATGGTGTACGCCGTATATGAACGAAATTTAAACGCGGTATCTCGCAATTTGCGCAATCGAGTAATTTAGTAGTAATTTACGCGAACGAGATTTTTCGAATATTCAAAATGCCAAAAAATTTAAACTGCTTAACGGATTTGCGTTAGATTTGTACTGAAATCTTGTTCAATGGTAATGCATATGTGAAACAAATTTATACTAAATCTGCAAAAAATTTCAAATATTCTTTTTTTTATGGCAACAATTTTTTCTTTTTTTATCGAGCAAAATAAAAATGTACGAACACTGCATCCTCTCTCCCGTGACTAAAGTCATCACTGACAATCAATAATCGTGAGATCACGTGAAAAATTACTGCCGGATATCTCAGAATTTACAGGAGTTAAAGTGATTATAGACGTTAAATAAAATGAAATAGCAGTAACATTAAAACCGCTCTATTGATTCTCGCCAAATTTCACACCGAACATGATTCAATGAACATTGAAATTTAGAAACATACGAAAAAAAATTAACTTGTTATGTATCATGTTTTTTACTTTAAAAAAACTGTCCCTATAACATTAAATAATTCGCAACTACTAAATAAACCCTCCTGTAAATCCGCCAATTTTCTTCACACTAATCCATCAATCTCATTACAAAGTATTCACGATTTTCTAAATTCCCACTGATTTTTATTCACCACTTTCGTCACACACACACATACCACTTCACATACATACACCCGCACAATTTTTCCGAACCACTTTTCTGAACGTATCAGACCATTTTGTGTATTCTGACATGAAGATCTCGAAATTTTTTTTATAAGGAAGCAAAAAGAATAAAATTGTCCCTGTAACATCAAACTATAAGCAACTATACTAAATCAACCCAAATCACTCTAAAAACGAAGTGTATTGCCAAGGGTATTGTTTTTACGTACCATTGAAATGTTAAAAAAAATACTGTTGTAAGTGTGTAAAAAAAATCTCTACAATGCAAAAGATGGGGTACAACACACTTAGCAACACAGTTTAAAATGGCTGTGATTCAGCCCATTTCTATAGCAGTGATCAATAAATCTCATTAAAAAGTATTCACCATTTCATCAATGTCCACCAGTCTTTATTTACCCTGACAAATACCATCCACCTTTAACCTTATTTCCAATTCTTCTCCCCTTCTCCGAATCCGGGTGATTGTCACGAGTCGATAAATCGTTCATATACGTTGGCCGGCGATAAATGGACTCGCGCCTAGAAAACTACCTGCAGATATAGAATATCAGCAAGAGCAGGAGGCAAGAGAATATGTTGCGGAATAACGGGAGTGAGAGTTGGCCACGCTCGGTTCCCGGGAGTTGTATAGAGTCATACACTGTACATATATCCCCATGTATCATAGATATCCACACAAACGCACCCATATACATCCACATTTGAAGTTATATATTAAGCTAGGTGGTCCTGCTGCTGGATTCGGTGAGGTTTCATGCATTTGTCGGATATATATAGCGGTTACTGCTCGCTACTGGATGCATTGACCGTGCCACGTGCATGTGTTACAGCATCCCTCTGTATATCCACGCCAATCCTCCCTTCTAGCCCCTCAAATCCAGCTATTCCCGGGTTCCATGGCGAATACGCCAGGCCTCCGAACTCCAACACTCATCGACCCTGCACCCATCCATACGTCCGGAGCGTTTATATGCAATTCACTGTGAATTCGACCCTCCACCCTCTCACGTTTGTACGTCATGTCGAGATGTTGTGAAATAATTGCACGAAAAAGTGATTGGCAACAAATTCGAAATTCATCGACGAGTATACCGCTCCAGCCTGGCTGCTGTCGGAACTGTATGGCGCTACTGCCATCAGTGAATCTACGTGTGTATATGTATTTGGTGCAACTGAATGTAGAGATATGCATCAACTCTGCAGTATTTTCTGCCTCTCCTCTCGACAGGGAATTTTCCCTGTCGTACTCGATACTCCCGTTTGCTTTTATTTTATTTTTTTTTCTTTCGCATTCGAGTCTCTCGCGATTTTTTTGTATTGTTTTACTTTCGTTATATAACATAGGTGACAGTATTTCTCCCTTGTCATTGCAACACGGTGATTTGTCGGATGACGCGAAATTTCCGGACGATGTATATACTGATGTTTTAGTCGTTTTTGCGGAATATTTCACTGCGATTGAATAACACGATCGTATTCGAGCGCGACAGGCATTTTCGATGATTATTATCAGTTCATTGTAGACTGATCGATGCTCTCGACGAGAATTCAATACCCAATGCCACACTCGATGAAACCTCTCGGTTATTGCAAGCGTTATAGGTAACAGGGAATAACCGAAAATTTTTGAATAATTGATTTTGCTGGATATATATGCTTATTTCTGAATTATGAACGAGTTTCGATTTACGTATACATATATGCGTTTATTATTTCGGAGTGATGAAAAAAAAATTGGGATACGGAGTGTGAGTTTTATTTTCCTGGAGAAGGATTAACGAGATCCTCTGGAAAATAAACACCGTGTACTGATCGCCCTTTGAGGGTCCCATGCCTCGAGGGGTAAGACCTCGTACCCCTGTGAAGTCTTTAGCACACGCACGCTTTCCTTTTCGAGAGTGAACCTGTAGTTCCTTTAGAGTCCTCATGGTGAAGCTGGCAAGGTAGTTAATTCAAAGTAATAAAACTTGTATAAAAGCCTGGAAAGTAGACCCTTGCAAATTGTTTCCATATTATTTTACAGCTTTTTAAAAATATTTCCTCTTCCGACTCCGCTAAAATAACCTCATTTCGTATCCGTGACGCGAGCCGAAAACCGCCTACTTTTTTATCAATGACTCGACGCATGCGCAATCCGGTTTCATTATTCCCTAGGGAGTAAAACGGTCCATTACTGTCCGGCAGGAGTAATGAAAGCCGAATAATGAACTATTTTTCGGTCCTTGTTGCACGCACGAAATGTGGTTATTTTTTAGCGAAATCGAAAGAAAAATATAATATTCTACATGGGAGGGAGTAGTGCATTTTCACCTCGGTGACAAGTCGTATGAGTAGCTGCGCTTTTAGTGCCAGTTTTGCAGGACGAAAGTGACCCTTTGCAGAACTGTGCCGAAAAGTTGGTTTGCGCATGTCCCGTACATTACTTTTCGTCCCTAGGGTCGAAGAATTCCACGTCAATGTCTATTTTTTAACAGAATCTTTTTCTTTTCTATCAAGCAAAATCGAAATTTCCCAACATAGCGTCAGTTCCTTTGTCTAAAGTCATCATTGATAATCAATAATCGTTAAATCATGTGGAAAATTGCAGATGAGTATCTCAGAATTTACAGGAATTTCAGTTGTCATTTCAGTTTTCATCTCAGTGTTTACACACATTTAAAAAAAAATTGCAATAACATTAGAACCACTGTATTAGTTTTCCCCAAATTTGACACCAAACATGGTTTAATGCTAATCCATTTGTGTGCAAAATGTCAACCTGATAACTCGTAATTTACGAAAGTTCTAACGTATACTGATTTTTTTCAAAATTTTCAAAATACTGTAAAATTTGAACCTCTCAACCGATTCGAGCCAAGTACAGTTCCAAAGTTTGATGTATGATAGACCACCTGAGTACCAAATTTGAAGAAGGTACATAAAAAATTACGACAGTTATCGTACTAACAACGAAATCTGCAAACACACACACATACAGACATTTTTTCTAAACCACTTTTCTCGACGTTTTGGATTATTCTAAGTGTCCTGACATGAAAATCTCAAAAACAATCTTTTTTTACGAATACAAAGCTTCCTCTATGAAGCAAAATTATTAATGTAAATACACTCACTCAAGCGATGGGAAAAGAAATTTGTCAAATTGTGGTTTCTTTGTCAATCAATATTAAATTTCAGTTTTGACTGCCACTATCAAACTTCAGAAGGGGTGCCCATATAATAGACTTAAGGCATTGAGGAACACAATAAAAAAGTGGCACCATAAAAACTCTTATAACAAATAATAAAAATTTCAAATGAATGTTTTATGAGGTAAACTTTAGTCAAATTAATTAACACAAATATTTAGACGTTTCAGATGAAAAAAAATTGCTTGCTTGGCATATAGTTAAAAAAATAAATAAATTGAATTTATATTTTTTGTTATGTTCTAAATTTAATGGGGTTTTTCATATAATACAATCAATGCGGTTACGGCTAAATAAATTTAAAAAAAAAACAATAAAATACACCTCTCAAAATGTTCTCTTTCTTAAAAAAGACATGGCACATCGAAAGTCGAAATATCGAAAACTGAAGCCACTTTTCAAGCGTTCTCATTGGTGGGCGATAGCCAAACGATTTGTCGTAAAGCCAACTTCAGACTGTCATAGCCGCTGCAGAGTCCCGCATCGCGAGCGTAGCAGACAGATATGAACACGTCTAACCAAAAAGCGCGCGAAGTCATACGAAATCGTATAAACATATAAATATTTTATTCTGCCGCTATAAAAGAGAAATGGAAAGAAAGGAGTTGACGCTAGTGAATAACATAAATTACGAAGAAAGAATTTTTGATGGAAGCTTAGAAAAAAAATTGTATAAATATTCAGACGAATCCGATGGGGAAAAAGTATAACTTACTTGGCAAATAAAAAGTCGTGATATAATTCACCCAATGCTATCATGAATAAAATTAATAAGTAAAATCAATAAAATACACCTCTCATAATGAATAATATAAATTACGAATATTTTCCAAAATTTGAATCCAATGAAAATGTATTCATATAAATATTCAGACGATTCTGATATGGAATAGGAACACCTTACTTAACAAATAATTTCTTCTTTAATCACTATTATCTTCTGTCTCTGTCCAATTCGAGTCTTGACATAATACAAAAAATAAATAAATGCAACCAACAAAATACAATTCACTGAATGAATAACATGAATTCCGAATAAATATTCATATTTATTAAAAAACATTTTGCCGTCTATCATTGAATCTCAACAAGCTCAGTCAGCTTCACGTTACGAACCCACCGTACCCCATAATACGTATCTAGTTAATAATGCATCAATCCCTAATCGGTAAGAATAACCACAGCCACATACATAGTCGCTCAAACATTGAGAGCTCGAAAGAAATAAAAGAGCATATAAAGCGCCGCATCAGAAGAGCATTCGAGCAGTTTTTAAAAGCTTCTGCAACTGTAACAACACCAAAGAGAGAGAGAGAGGCCAAGTACTGAATAAAAGTGATCGAGGTCGAGTATTAATCTCGCATGAATTCAGCCGAGTGCTGCGAGGTTCTCAAAGCAGAGAAGTAGATACGTGAAAAAAAAGTAGACGAAAACTATTTCCATTCAATGTTTCCGTTGGATCCTAAGCCGTTATTAGATGCCCTATTTCTCGTTTTTTTCTTCTTCTCGCAGCAAGGTCTTCTCTGTCATCGTTTTGGTTACCAAAACAACGATAAAAGGCGATGAGTATTTTATGGGGTAGCGAACTACAATGGGACTGATGCTTGTACGAGTCCCATTGTATTATTCTATGTGGTCTTATCTCATACCCAACCCCCTCCCCCCCCCCCCCCCGGTCCCTGACTTAAATCTACCGCTTCTACCTTCACATGCATGGCTCTCTCCATTATTTTATTATTTTCCAAACACATCACTCTTGTTGCTGTTATTTTTCTCATCTCTTCGCTCGTCTGCTTCGACGTGGCCAACTGGGCGTGGCAGCCGACGAGGGGTTGGTTGGTTATGAAACGAGAATTAAAAAAAAAAAAAAAAGTTGCAAATAGACCCTAAGGCCAGACCCGCCTCTCTCGCGGACTCGTTTTACACTCTTGGGTTCCTCTATGTCGACTCGATACAGTAAATATACATGAGAAACTATGTACTAAAAAAAAAGCGGGGCTTTGCTTTAATCGCAATCTGTATGATACACCCTGTTTATAATACTACCTGTGGGCGTTACCAACGTTAAAAATTATCACTGTTCATCGACGATAAATATCGCCGTCATCGGTGACACGCGTTACGCTCTATATGTGAAGCTTTCCCATATGTTCCCACCTTGTATGAAGCGACAGGCATTTTTTTACGAGATTTTTTTTTTTTTTTTTTTTTAGGAACGTGTCGGATTTAACCCTCTTTGATGCTTTTGCGGTTACGTAAATAATGGCTTGGATTATATTGTGGAAATCCGGCAGAAAATTCAACTATACTGAACAAAATTCATTTTGTGACAATTACAATTTAGTCAGTTTTGCTATATAAATAAGTACTCGTACATCAATACTTGTTAGTTTTTGTAAATATATTTATTTTTGTTCTAACTACATAATTAAAAATAAAACCAACATTTTGTTTGCATTTAGCAAAAGCTACAAAAACAAAAAAATGATTTTAATTTCAAGTTTTTTAAAAAAGTACGATTGTACAGAAATAATGGTCAATGATACAACAATTAAAAGGGAAACTTTGTATATTAATTTTAGAATTAAAAAATTGTCATTTTTACTAACCAAAAAATGATTAATATTGACTCTTTGTAATATTTTTCTTCTGAGCATAACAATTTTCGTTTATGAAAAAAGCGTGGAAAAAATGTGAATTTATAAGAACGAGGAACTTAATGTTTTTTTTTCACTTGTCTTGTTTTATAAAAAAAAATGATTTTATTATAGAAAATTATCTTTATAAATCGTAGCACCTCGATATTGCAAACTCAATTTTTATTAAGTAACTTCAATTAGTTTCTCCACTACTAATTATCGATAATTCTAGGGTAACAATGGAAAAGTTAATACAGATAATAACATTGTCACGTGGACTAACAATTAACAGGTGTCACTTGAGTTGCGAGAGCTACCATGTTTTTTTTTTAAATGTACTATAAAATTCTCTTCATGTACAATTATAATATACGTGGTAATTATAATAACTTTACTTCAAAATCAAAATCTCTTCATGCGTATATAACAATTTAAATGTTAGTGAAGCGTTAAAACAATTGTAATCGACAAAGGATAATATCTGCATAATAAAATCCACTATACTTTTTTTTTCTCAGTGTATCAATTTGCACAATGTTTGTGCCGTGTAAATTCGCTCTGTTAGAAATCAAAAAATCGCATCGTGGAATATGACGAAGCCGAAACGCCAGTTCTGATCAAATGGCTCTGAAATCGTGGAAACGATTTTAGAGCCATTTAGCTGACGTAAAAACTAATAAAAATTAGCTGGGACTTCTACTTGGCCCTTTCTAGTTCGCCCCACAATTCTATTAGATTCCCAGTGTGGAAATCTAAACACACCCTTACTAGGCTGGACACTTAGGGCCCTAAGCTAGAAAGGCTGCCCTATTAAGCCCCTACTAAAATAAGAAAGAAATTTAATTTAAAAATATCCATTTGTGCTTATTTAATCGAGTAATCCTGTACATTTAATTGAATATTCCGTCTTTCTCTACATGGTGGTGTATAGTAATTGCTGGAAAACCATATTTACACTGACGAGAATTGAAACTGGAACCTTCGTAACCGGCTTAGCTCACTCATCCATTCAAATCACATGATTATACAATTTTTTTTTCTTCAATTTATAAGACTGTAATATGAACTACCAAATGAAATTACTGTAATACAATCAGACCTTCATAGATTTCTATGATTGCGTCTGATGTGATAAAAATAAAAGCACATTCAGATATTATTCACTGATGAATGGGGCTGATTGAGGGTTCCTTACTGGGGCTCGATCTGCATTGCCAGATTTAAGCCTAGAGTGGTATTAGGGAAATTTTTATGGAACCGCATTGTGGAAGTTCTGATAAAAACTAACAAGGCCCTAGAATATTTCACGGACAATATTTCTACGCAGGGCGATAAATTCGCAATACCGAATTATCATATCAGCACCAATGGGTATTGATTTCAACACGTAGTCCCAACTAGGTCCATTCCTTAGGTGTAAAATTCAATAGCGCATTTTTTATAGTGCAACAACAGCTCCTAAAAAAAGTGTACATTTTATACAATTTTCGTACATTATTTTGCATTATTTTCGTCAATAAGACACAGATCCTGAAAACAGCAATTGATATTGTCGCAATGTGCGCCAGCCCAGTTAAGAACGGCATATTGTAGTTTTAATTGAGCAAATAGACAGATGCACTCATCGAAAGTGCCACGAAGTCTCACGAGTGTACTGTGTAGAGCATCCAGTTTTCGAGAGAAATAATGAATACGCGTGTAACTCGGACGTTTATAAACGATAAAACCGAGATACGAGTGCAGTTAGGAAACTGTAATAAAGTAATGGGTCCGTGATGATCGTACCGGTATGTTTTATGGTGGCAACACGTTTCGTTTAATACCCGCGGCTGTCCCACCGTGTATATGGTTACGTTCGTAGGCACAGCATAAAGCACTACACAGTTAGTGCTCCTCGATGTTTGTCGGATACAGCAGTAGGCACACAGCCTCAAAATGGGGCTACAATTTAATGGATCAAATTCATCGCTGAATCGACGCGGATGCAAGACATTAATTTACGTATAAAAATGAAAGCTGTAGTGCTGAAAAACAGAACAAAAATAGTCGGTTTCTTGACAAAAGCTATGGATAGCTGGAAAACATATTATGTAACGCAATATTATCAGTTAACAATTTATTTATCATATATTTTTATAAAAAGCAACCTTTGACAGTAGAGATAGTATTCAAAATTCGATGACCCTGTTCGAACAACGTACAAAGTGTCAGACAATTTATTTGAACGTATGGGAAATTATTGAATTCTGAAAAAATTGAAAAATGTTAAATTTTCTAATATATGAACTCTTTGAAGCAAAAAGAATCATGAAAACAAAGTTTCTTCCATGAGAAAGCAAAAAGCAGTGGTTTTAAAAAAGAAAAGGCAGTTCTTTTTCTTCAAATATAGAAGTACTCTGTTTTTTAAAATAAAAATCATGAATAGCCGGGCGCTTAGGTAGGTTTTCTCGGATTATGCCAGTTTATCCGAATACGCGTCGAAGCGTGATGAGTGGGCGAGAGATTTTAGACGTTTCTGGGCTCGCCAGGAGCTTTCGTGTTTCTGAGGAGGGTTCGAAGAACGTAGGGCCGAGGTGTCGACCTGAATCAAATCCTCTCTGTAAGGCCTTTTGTGCCTACAGATATTCTCAGAGCTACAGCAATATATATACCATTAGATATATATTCCCAGCTTCGTAATCTCAATATAATCATAAATGATGAATTTAATTGGGTAAAAAATTAATATAAAATGTCAATAATCATCAAACGTTAGAAATTCGAAATTATGGAAACATATTCAGCAATCTTTTTTTTTTCGCTCATAGTGACATCCGATATTATGATGATTTCTTAATGCATTTTTGATCAAATTTGTTTTCACTTTTCAGATCATATTTTGTACGGACGTTCAGTCGGCGTATTACCGGGGTTTCCACATAATCTCCAGCAGAACCCCGGTGGCTACGTCATAGCGAAACCAATAGCAAGACCAACAGCCTATCATCCTCATCACCCAACGCCTCAGCAT
The DNA here is from genome assembly GCA_964016905.1 of Perithous albicinctus. Taxonomy (NCBI): domain Eukaryota; kingdom Metazoa; phylum Arthropoda; class Insecta; order Hymenoptera; family Ichneumonidae; genus Perithous; species Perithous albicinctus. The sequence goes on along the minus strand of OZ024693.1, from coordinate 14,353,516 downwards.
CATTTCCCGACAAACACGCACACTTTGCAACTGTTTAGCAGGGTGCCTTACATTACAGGTGAGTAAATCTCCTTCATCATTAGATAATGTTATATATAGTAGGGGTGGCTACGTCACTGCAACGTCCCGTTAACTGCAAATTTTCCTTTCGGAGTTTTGTAGATTCTGTAAGTTTATTTTTTAGAGGAGGGTCTCATGGAGATCTTAGAAAAATCAGGCCCTAAGAGGGAGGTCTCATGTGCAACTTAGAAAAATTATTATTGTAATATGTAATATTTACAAGTAAAAATGACCTACGGCATGCTACAGTAAAAAATATTAATAGTTAAGTAATAATTATGCCCATTCCAATAAATTACTTTTGCACATTTTCCTATGCACGCCATACTTTTTATTCGAGAAACCAGTAAAAAAAAATTACAAACGTATAAAAACGACTGATGTCCCAGTGAAATTTAAATTTTACATCATAAAATAGCATCGATGCATTTATTAGTGTGCTCCACTCTGGACAATAAATGTCCATGATAATTTTATGTATTGGCTCTTAAAAATGCCGGCTGTCATTCCAATAATTTTGAATTACTAAATAAAAAATAAAAATATATGTCTCTGTATTTCAGGGCGCAACATTACTATCAATTCTGACATACAACAAACAGAAAATTGATTGAATTACTATTTATTCTTCTCCTTTTTCCCCGCCAAGAGCATGTATTTTTTTATTTTTTTTTATTTTATATTAAATCAAGCTCGTAGCTCTTACACGACTCTATTAGTTTTGTCGTCGCTGACAAAAATATTCGATGAAGAATAAAAAATTCAATCTACAACATGACAATCCTCGATTCGTTCGGTGGGTGCTCTTGTCTAGCTCGCTCGATGACATTGCTTGCTTTTATATCACGCACGCTGGATATGCAGATTGCAATTTCCCGTGACTCGCTTCGAGAGAGCACTTTGTTTTTTTTTTTTTCCTTTTTTTTTCGCGTTTTTATTTTCATGGATGTTGTACGTACAACGATTTTTATCCGTTGAATTCCGGTGGTGCAGCGTGTAGATTGTATGTACTCGTGGCAAATAACACGCTGTATACACAGTAGTATGTGTACACAACGAGGATTCGCGCGGGGACACACCCGCCGGCTATCGGATATCTTGTTATACGTGGGTAGGCTCTCTTGCTGCATCCACAGGCATGGGACATGGAGTGCATATGAAGTGCAGTGAAAGCACGCCGCTCACTCTGCTCTCCCTGTATTATATATACGAGCGCGTGCGGTGGGATCTGCTGCCGTTGATGCAGCAGCAGCAGCAGCAGCATTGGTGCGCATATAGTGCACAGAATAGTCCACAGTATACAAGCATACGGCATACGCCCAAAAACCAAACGGAATTTCGTATATGTTACCTATGCACGCATGCAACAAGTGCGTGGAAATATCATTGAGGCTTGTATATGTATATATGTATATATGTATGTATACATACATATATGCACACATATGTATGTATATGTATATTGAACTATAGTACATATGGATATATAGGCTCGGATAATATCATCATGCTCAGTTTGGCAATATTATCAATTCCCCGCTCAACAGGCATATCTATATGTCATAGGAGGAATTGTTGATCATCAGTTGCAATCGATTAAATCTTTTTTTCTTTTTTTGTTAAAATTACCACAAAATTCAATTATCCTTAGCACGACTTTCGTTATTTTTTTCATGGAGATTAATCACGCAAGCAACTTACACAATAAAATATAAATTTGGACATGCGGCGTGCATTTTGTAAACAATAATTTTGTTACTTTGGGCGATAAATCCATTTACCATTTTAGTAATAAGACGTTTTATATTTTACTATTTTTGGTCAGATTAGTTACAATATTGTTATATATTTTTTTTTGTAATGCAAACGAATATTTAAAAAAATTTAAGTACAAAAATGTTTACCAATTTTTTTGTAGTTCTTTTGTACTTTTTTTTTTGTACATTTTTAAACATACAAACTTTTGACTTTTTTTAGTCAAATTAACAACAAGAAAAGTGTGAATATGTTGAATTTACAACCGAGCCCAACTTCCAACTTCCATTCAAAAGTTCGAATGAAAAATGCTCGGATCTGAACTTGTGGCGCCATGTTGTGTATTTCGTGAATTAAGAAAGCCCTCACTTACGATCTTCAAAATAATTAGAATTTTTGATAGTCTGTATAAAATCTGTAATATTTTTTTTTTCATGAAGTACGGTTTCTCAAGAATACCCAAATAAAATGTTAGCCAAAAATATTAATAATTATAAAAATTATGATTTTATTTTTTTCAGTAAAACAACTGACTTTTTTTTAAATTCTTCGCTTTGAACATTTTTTACAAGTCTCGAATTTAATTTTGTCTCGAATAACCAATTAGGACCCATTCTTTAGATGCTAAAGTACTCCCAGGAATTATTTGATGATGAAACTTTCAACAGAATTAATGTGGCAACTTTTCAAAGTTGGAGTCAGAGTAACTTCGCGCAAGTAATGTGGATGCTTTCATACGTGTAAGTGACTAGTGCTTTGGTCCCGTTGAATTTTTTGACGAGCCCATAAATTTGTCAAGTTAAATAAACAATAATTTTCAATAAGTTCATGACTGATATTGTGATATTATAACTTCGATATTGATTTATAAAATGAAAAATATCGACATAAAAAATTCCGTGAAAAAGTACATAAATAATCAAAAATAAAAATGTTTCTTCCAAGATTTTGGAACTTTTATTTATTCTTTGACATTTCTGTGACATCTGAATCTATTTAAAATGATTTTCATTTTTGATTATTCAATTTATTTTGACTAATAAATTGAAAGATTTTTTGTATTTTATATCTGACAAGGAAGGTATCTCAGGTATCACCGATTTTAACAATATTGCAATTATAATTATATTACTACATAAAAAAAAAAAACAACGGATATTTTTTTTTCTTCCGAAAAATACTACTGGAGGGTGAAACAGTCTCCCAAAGCAGGTTTTAAAAAGTAGCGATTTGTCTGTTTCATATATACCAACGCAATTATTTTGGACGAAACACATTGCACAACTTTTGACATAACAAAACATATTCAATTTAAAATTTTAAGAGTGACACAGCCGAATTCAGTGAAAATAAAATGACTAAAACAAGGTTGCGTTATGTTTTTATTTAACGGTGCATTCTCCCGAGACCGAGGTGGAAATGCAATGTGTGTAATAAAGAGTAACGCCCAAAATAGACTTTTTTCCTATGAGTCCAAAAATCTTATCACACATTTAAAAAAAAATTGTTTCTTATTTTATGTTAATATTTCAGTGGGGTCTCCTCCTACTGATCCACTCAGCGCAATTGAATACATTGTCTTGTGTGATTGTTTGTTATAATACCAGTAGCGGATATCGGCCCTAACAGTCAACATGCAGTGATACGAGGTAATCCAGCATCATTTCCCGGTGGGATGCAGCCAGGAATCACTGACTTGTCGCCAATCGGACCAGTGTTTCCATGGTCTACGAGCCCTCGAGGAAGGCCTCGAAAGGGGATGATGAGAAGGGCGGTTTTCTCAGACACACAGCGAAAAGGCCTCGAGAAACGATTTCAACAACAAAAATACATCAGCAAACCAGATCGCAAGAAGCTGGCGGAAAAGCTTGGCCTCAAAGATTCACAGGTGAGAAGAAGACAATTTTTAATAAACTCCCGCAAAAAAAGGTAATATATATCTATATATATACGTAATACATGGCTCGTAACGAGTACGTATAAGCTTGAAACACGTAAAAAGCTTAAAATTAATTTTATGAACAGATACAGTGAACGATAACGATTTTCCTTTAGCTACACTGTAAAGCAAATTGTGACGGTATTAGAGACAAGTGACGCTATTAGAGCATTCACGGGAGAGGCAACGTTATTTCGTGGGTAACCGTAGTGTGCACAGGTGCATGTACACATACAATAGACGCCGGTACATACAGTAGGCACATAATACCTTCGAGTTAATCGGGCAATGCCAGTTCATTAGTTGCTCCACGCATATAGACCCCGAGTGAGTGCACCGGGGAGAGTGCGTCGACGAGCGAGCTTCGTTGGCTCGGTACTATCGTCGACTGATGGTATTACTGGTGCAACTGCACCTCAACGAGTAGAGCGAATCTGTTGCCAAACTAAATGGACCAGAAAATTTTACCGATTTAGTTTCATTTGATTTCATGAATGCACGCGTCCACTTAACTCGATCTGATTTTTCAGATATACAATTAAGTAGCTCTTCGGGGGAAAAAAAGTATGTGATGTCAATAAGCATCTCGTTGATTTATAATTGTAAGTTCGTATTATTATATGCTGCAATTAGATTATAGAAATATTTATATTTAGAATTTGCAAAGTTGAAATTTCAACACAGCTTTGCCATTTGCTTTTGCCTTCCTCATAGAGCAATCGTTGATTTCGTGAAATTTTTTTTTGTCGAGATTTAACATGTTAGGACACTCCAAGTGGTTTAAATTTGGTACACACGCGGGGCAGAGAAACACCTTTATTTATGATAATTTTTGAATAACGTTCAGACATCTATTCAAATTTGATTTAACTTTGAATTCTTCAAAAAACGTCGAGCTTAATAATTTTTTTACAAGTAAAGCAATATTACAGGACGATCCGAAATTACTTTGAGCTAAATCTATAGACAGGTTTGATTTTTATGGAATATTGAATTTTTCGAAAAAATTACGTTTTACTCTAATTCACGTCAACTCTCACCAAAACAACTCAGATTTTTAGCTGATAAAAAAGAATATTCAGTGGTGATACGTACAAAATTTTTGTTTTTTTACCAAATACGTACAAAAAGATTTACTTTATCTCGTGTCAGTTCCCACCAAATCAACTGAAATTTTACCAAATTTGTTGAAGATCGATAAAGGGGTTCATAGCAATTTCAATTTTTTATGTTTCAACCGCTTCTACTTTCGATACATCTGACAAAACGAACTAAAACTTCTGACACGTGTGAAATAACATACAAAGATATTTTGTACCAGATTTGGTGAAAATCGATAACGTAATCGAAATTTTATAAAACACAACATATTTGTATTCACTATTTTATTTTTATTTTAAAGATATAAGAAATGGTGAAGTTTTTTTTGTTAAAAGATTATGGAAAGAGAGGAAGAAATGATATACAAATATATAACATATTTAATTTTTTTCTAAAACTAGATTGTAAAGAAGAACTTTGCATATTGCTTCCTCGTTGTTTTTGAAGGTTTATAAAACTTGTCCTACGAGGAAGCCAAGATCAGTAAAAATACTTCATAGAGGTAGCTTTATAAAAATTCAAAAATAATGAGCAATCAATGTGCAAAGTTCTTTCTTGCATACTTTTTTTTTAAATCCATCACTATTAATGTTTTTTTGGATTAACTCTGTAACAGAAATAATCCGCCACTGATGTTATTTAATGCATGCAATATTATAAACACGATTATGCGAATTTAACACTGATTTGATTCGCATAAAATACATTGCAACCCTCTTAAGAATCTCAGTGACGTCTCGGAGTAAAGCATAAAAAATGTAAATGACAATACGTACCCTACATTTCTAACGTCCCCTCCCACCATTCGCAAAAATTAATGAGATGAAATTAAGTGGACAGAGACGATGTCTATTATTGTTGAGCTTATTATACATAAGCTGCATATATATATATATATTTCAATTTCTTTTCACTACATATGTACCCCTGTGACGTATTTTTCCGTAACGTAGAATAATTAATTATTCTACCAACTCGGCAACACTCAAACCACGAAAGAGAACACAAAAAGTAATTACTAAACGAGTACATATCGGGATGACGTCACCTTCGGCCGTCCACCCTCGCTAATGCACTCGCAAAACCCGGTGAGCGCCAGCTAATTTTTGTTTCACCGGTATTAACGAACCGGTATGTCCTGGAAGTTAGAGTGGAACTACTCTCGAACTCCGCAACACAAAAAAAAAGAAACTTACCAATTTTTGTTTCACCGGAATTAGTAAACCGGTATATCCTGAGTGCATCAACGAGAGTGACGGTGGCGGAAATGCACGGCCGCTCAGGCTGTAGCTTGTGGTAGAGGGGTCAGGATCGGTTGTCAATAAAAGACACTGCTCTTAACGATAGCACGAGATTAGAGTCTCAAGAATTCTAATCTCCACGAGAGATAAAAGATCGCGAAAGCAAAATTAATTTCTTGGCTAAAAAGCCGCGAGATGATGAGAAAACGCATCGACAGAGGAATCAATTGAGATTACCGATATCATGGGCATGGCTGAAGCACCAGCGCTGCAACAGCAGCGGTAGCAGTGACAGAGCATTGCTGACCTAGCGAGAGCAATACTATTTCGAAATAAACTTATCTGTAATTTATTAAACGAAACATTTGCGGAAAACTCACCAAATTGATGTACAATCCATGGGAGAGGCGAGAACTATACACTTGGGAAAGCAGTGCACTAAACAGCACTTAATCACTGCACGAGAACACGCGGATTTTATTTCAATAAAATCGCAAGAATATCGGTAACGCGAAACTCACTCGCAGTACACGCAACGCGCGTGAACCGAACTGTCGAGCGTGATCGGACAGAAAAACTGTCAATACGGGAGCGCACAATTGACTCGAGAGGTCTCGTCGACGTCTCGAGGCAGACTGATTATTACACGTAATTCTTGATAGCGAAACATTACGATTATTTCCGAAATCCGAAATTACTCGTTCCGATATCTACTGCCCTCTGACTCGAGCCAACTCCGAACTTTAACGGCAACGAATACACGTAAATCGGTAGCATCTAACTGTGAGATCCTCCACGATCGTTTCCCTAGTGCATCGGGCGAGAACAGAGCATACACAACACAAAAACATGTCGAAGGGGAAGCCTCCTTTGACTGCAACGCAAACTCTACTTTTGCTCGTTCTCCAGCCCTCTACACCTCCTCTGAGGGCGCCGGTATTTCAGCCCTACTGTTGCCGATTTCGTGGAGGAGTCTCGTCGGGTGCTCTCCTCTGTCGGGCAACTCGTTTCGTCGAGACTTTCTCCTCTCGACAGATGTGAGCACTCCGACCTTAACTTAATCTCAAGAACTAAAACGATACAAATTTTTCTTCAGCTATACGGCAACGTAACGGAAGGGTGACTCGGGCGAGTCATTTAACGGGAACTACAACAAATGCACGACGATATATTTTGTGACCGTGGATTTGAAAAAAAAATCACGTCACACCCCTTAAGTAGTACGAGGCAAACAAATAGCCTCGTCCTCCTTCGCAATTCAATACCCTATGGTCTATATCTTGGCGTACCCTATACCTAAATCGTTTACGCGTTAAAGCTTAACCAGAAGGCTGTCTTTGAAGCAGAGAGTATATATAACGTGATCATTTGGTTAACGTCCGGACGGGTTCCTCTATAGGGGATGGTCGTCGAGTAGGTCTGGGTGGTGGTTACGGTTGTCTTCGGGCACAAGGGTATAAGATCGAGTGAATATAAGGGATGGCCGTCACTATATATATATATATATATATATATATATATTGCTATAGTATATAGGATCGCAGCTATATGGATAGTGTGGTAAGCCGGTAACGGGGTTGGCAAGAGCGCGCGCGCGCTCGACGTGGAGAGTTCTCGGTCGGATAGCCGAGAGGGGCGGAGGAAGGATGAAGCAGAAACCTCTAGCAGAGTACGCGGGGTACCGAGGTATCCTCATGTATAATTCACACCTCGAGCGCCATGCCTTAGCTGCCATTGGCCGAAGGCCTCTCCTCTATATATATATATAGCTACGAAAGCTTTGCCGGATCGCAAGCTCTCGGCATGTCCCTTTCACAACCGAGTCCTCAGGGTTTTACGAGCCGGTGTAAGGACCCGCGTCTATGGCGTCGTCGCCCTCTTTCTCTTCCTCTTACTCTTCTTCTGGTTCTCCTCTCTGGTTGGCTTTCTTGCGTCGCTGCGCGTCCCTTGATCTTCAGATTTCCTCGCATAGACGACTACCGGAGTTTATGTTCCATAGGGTAACTCGGGTGAGATGGCCGAAGGCTTATTCACCACCTGCTTTCGTCCATAAATTTATGATTTCAGAGTAAAGTCGATTTCACTGGGTTTAAATGAGTTTAAATAATTTCAAATGATTATTTCATTTAGATTTCGGAAATCAGTCGAGTCATAAAGAGAACGCATAAGAAATGTGTGAAATATAGTTGTTATGCGTTTCATGATATTTTTTAATCAGTTCATAGAGAAAAACAGAAAGTAATCAATCGATATCTTATAATTGTTTGAAGTGGCTTTGATTTCCTTTTGATTTCTAGTGACATCAAGTGATTTCACTTTGATTTAGTGCTTTAATTATTTCAATACTAGTAAAAGAGATAGGTTGGATCGATGGAATCAAACGGTCACAGGCTGTCAAACAAATTTTTAGAAAAAGAATGTTGTTGAGCTGTCTATACATTTATTTGACAGTCTGACGACTGCTGAATTTGATTCATCCAACCAATCTGTTTTCCGAGTGAACAGTGAGTAACCCTTCTGAGATGGCCACCACTTCTTTTTAGTTTTAGATTATTGCTTCCGCCGCCAAAAATGGGTTCCATTGAGATTAGCACCTAATTTAGTAACTTTACATATTTCAGCATTTTTTAGAGAAGAAAAGAATAAGTCAATGTTAGAATTCGTTTTTAGATGAAAAAATGGAATGGATTTTGATACGTCGTGGACTATTTAATAACAAATGTACATTTTTTAAATAAGTAATTAATCCGTTCATTTCTATAAGAAAAGGCATTTTGTTAATTACGATTTTTTTTGTTAATCTATTAAAGTGGCAAGAAAAATTACTCCTTTGTCAAATTTACAATTGTTTTTATCTAATTTACAATTTTTCAAAAATTTTTCACGCTCTGTCAAAATCAAATATTTGCCATTTCGATAATCAAAAATTATCATGGTAATAAAAAAATGTGTATTCAGAAGAGAATCCTGGGTTGATAAGAATTTTCTTCATAGACAATAATTAACAAATGAAAATTGTGGACAAAATGTTTTTGTTAAATGTACGAAAATGTTATTTTTTTTTTGTGTTGTAAATGTCATTTAAAAGCTAAACATTTTTTTGTCGTCAACTAAATCTAAATTCCGTCCGTCAAGTTGATGGTTCTTCTCTTCCTTTATTATTCCTATGATAAATAAATCGAGAACATAAAGCATATATAAAATATACCGGACATCTCTCTCCGATTTACCTCAGAACAGAACGCGAATCTTAGATCAGAAAATCGTCGGCCAACCTTCCCGATTCAGCATAAGAAAAATACATATTTTTCCTTCCGTTCTGATCGAATAAAATCAGAGCTATACATCGAAGCCTGGGCGTTCCGTACATACGACTTCCCTCTTACTTCCTCAGCGTGAAATTCCGGAAGTACCGTTTTGACGTTTCACGATTCGCACCCGCCATAATCATAAGTTTTTTTTTTTTATATGCCAAATATAAAGCGTCTGGTTTTATAGAACGTAGTTTCAACGTGCTATACGTTCGTATTTGACGATCCTACGTGACGGGTATTTTTTTCCGAATGAAGGAGAGTTTATTATTCGTGGGAGCTTTCATTGACTTTGAATGAGATATAAAAAGAGGACGAGGTTGGGATCGAAGCGCCAAGGGGAAAAGGATGTTTTTAACGAAGTTTATAAGAAGAAAGAGGGATAGGGGCCGGGGGGGGGGGGGGGATAGCGGATTGGAGGAAAGTCGATGTGGCAGACGGAAACTTTTTCTATAACGTTATTACTCGACGCAGACGAATTTTCTCGAGCGCTGGATGAAGAGGAAACGCTGCTGAGGAAAAAGGACGAAGTTTGGCGGCCGTATATAGGCGCCAGGAGGGAAAGGCTACCTTGACGCTGGGTTTTGCTACTGCCCCGGTAGCTAATATCACACGGTTCGCCACACGAACACCCATAAAAGCGATTATTGTCCGATGATGGCTCTCTCGATAGCGCACCACCCAGCACCCGGTACACCGGATGTCAAATCTCCAACGCTTTCTCCCTCCGGCTCTTCACTTTACTCCAATTTGTGGGTCAGCACCGTTGGAGAAAAATATTTAGTCGGAAAAATTCTCGCAACGTAATTGGCTGCAGAGGCACATTGACATCTAATTAGATTAAGGGTGGCAAGTCAGTTAAGAAAAAATGATTTTCAGAGAATTGTATTTTTTATTTCAGCCAACCGACGAATATGTAATTTATATATCACTTGAGGACTCGAACGAAGAATTTTTCTCTCAGTGTTAAGACAAATTTGGTTAACCAGGTCCATTGTACACCAGATTTGTGTTTTTTTAATACTGCTAATATTTTGCTCATTGATGATGTCTCATTTTGTTTGTAACAACATTCTACACCGGCTAAGCGGAGGGATTTTTTTTTAATGGTCCCCACGCCAAAGATATACACTAATTTAGTGATTTAGAAATGTATAAATTTGTAAATTAGTGGATATTGGATATATAGTGAATATTAAGTATTAAGTGATATATAAATTTCATCGGTTGGCTGGAATAAAAAATACAACTCTCTGAAAATCATTTTTTCTTTGCTGGCACACCCCCCTTAAGCCAAGGATGAGCTCGCCGAATTTCCTGCTTTAAAACTTTTGGGGGGGGGGGGGGGGGGGGGAGCTATTCGAAATAATGATTTTTTAAATTAAAAAAAATACACCTACAATCGACTCAAAATAGGAATACGAAAAACTCGAACCGATTCGAAAAATTGTATCTCCTCCTACAATTTTTAATGTTCTGACCTGTGAATTTTTTTCGTGCTTTGTGTACTATCTTCAGCAATCAATCGTAGTAGATTTTTTATATATTTTTATTTACCTATTCTAAAAAAATGACAATGCTCAAAAATCATTATTCTTCTTTCGGTCCAAAATATATGTTGTTAACAGTAACAAAAGGTATGTAGGTGAATTTTTCCAGATTTTTTAATTCATTATTTCCAATAACTCTCCCGGGAGTCCGGCCTTCCTTAAGGGCGGCGAGTCAGTAAAGCAAATAATTTTCAGAGATTTCTATTTTTTATTCTAGTCATCCAATAAATATGAAATAAATATATTATTTCTGGATTAAAATAAACTATTTTTCTGTCAGTATTAAAATCAGTTATGTCGACTGATACTATTTGTGAATCATTTTGTAAAAAATAACTTTGATAATCAACTAATCCGTTTGCTGCATCAATAAACAATGGTTTCTATTTTTATGTTACATTAGTAATATGAAAAAAATGTGAGCATTTGTCATTTTTTTAAGGACAAAAATATGTTGTAAAATGAAACTCCAATTTTTTTACAATTGTTTTGCAAATCGAAACTTTTTTTTTGTACAACTTTGTGGACTGAAAATTTTTGTTAAAATCATAACAAGTTTCGTTTCGTTTTATTTTGCGTAGCGTAAAGACTAAATAAATATAAATTGTATATTGTAAAATAATAATAATTCTACATTATCCGAGATATTGCCGAAACGTGACTTTCATTAATTCTGCATGATAATTTTTTTTTATGTTAAAAAAAATTAATTATTACTTTATCATTCCGATGCTGTACCACAGTTGATTCTGTATATTTTTTTTAATACTAATGTAGATATTAACAAGTACTGTATGCAAGAAGAGTCGATTTAAAAAAGCGTTATGATTGCAAAATCGATCGCAGGTATGCCACACGGACGGTCTGTGGAAAGCTAGAGGTCGACCGGAAGCTAGGTGTCCTCGTATCATCGAGCAACACCATCTGTGTGTACTCTGCTGCTATCGACACATCGATCAGCCACAAAATGTGCACGAACGCGCGGAACGATTTCGAGATTTCATCGCGCTCTACATATCCTATAACGCACAAGCTGCCGCGTTATACCTTTTGCTCTTCGGGCCCACAGTCAGCCTGTGTACAATGCAATTCGAAGCGTGCCCGCAACGTCAAAATAGATAATATCGTTGATTTCAATTATTATGCAATTCTCAGTTTTCGTATTTCAGTAAATCTATTTATTTATTTCATTAAAATTCTTTTTGCAAATGTTTGCGTTGACGAAAACTTTGGAAAAAAAGAATTAAATTTATTATAAGCACTGTAGCATATTATATTACTAAAAAATTATGTCCACAGATAGCCAAAAAACGAAACTAAAATGTTTGTACTTTTAACCAATAGATTTGATCCATAAGAGTACACAATTATATTTGTATTGTTACAAAAAAAAAATGTTATTTTCTTTTACAATATTTTTTTTTCTTTCAAGAAAATAAAATCAACAAATTAACAGATCTTTTACGAGAAGAAGTCATCGGATTTTAAATAATTTCGGAAAATTCAGAAGATTTAAATCGTATCAGAGTTTTTTCTTCGTTAAAGAAATTAATATTATTTGTATGAGGCATTTCACACCAATCTAGTCACCCAAATTTTTGAACCTCGGCATAACTTTGAGAATAATCAACGTTGAAGTACGACTTAAAAATGACGACTTAAACAAATTTCTTAGTTTTATGTCCCTCCGACGTCCCGGTTAAAAAAAAAAAGGAAATTGTTTTTCCATACACAAAAACAATTGAATTAAACCCAAAATATTAGTGAAAAAATTAGTCTAAAGTAATTAATTTAATATTGATCAAATAATATCATTAATATAACCATCTTAAATCAATAATTAATTTATATATTTCTTGTATTGAATATTATGGCCATTATTTAATGGAGTTAGCTCAAGAATGTAAGTTAAATCAAAGTATCGTTTTGTCGAATGAAATACTTAATGATATACCGATATGCTTGAAAACATAAGGACGCCGATGAATTCAAGTATATTAATTTCTCCATACAAACAAATATTCGTTGACAATAATCTTTCATCGATTGAAGCCAATCAATATCATATATTACACGTACGGTTCGTCTTTATGCTACAAATAATTTTTTTCACATTACATACAAGTTTATTTGAACTTATTGACCCGAACGATTCAATTTAAATGAAACAATATTTATTTGTCTCAATTAAACTTTCGTTTTTTCCAGTGCAATAAAAATATTTTGAGCTTGAAAAAATACTCAATAATAATTAATTTTGATATTACAAAGTTGCTAAAACTGACCCTATAGAAGTTGTACGCGATAATTTCTTTTTTTTTTTTTTTCGTCATACTTTTAATTTACGTGATGAGCGAAAACAGAGAGGACGACAGCGCTTATGAGATGCCGTTTATTCATCCACGAGGTTCGCGAGTTCCTGTATACGCGGAGTTTACGAGAGGGTAGAGGAGAGTTGAGTCGCTCTCGAGGAGGGATATAACTAAAGTAATTAGTGAAGGTGGGTGGACGAGACTGCTCTCCCGTCTATCCCGCAACATCGGTCGGCACCAGCCAGCCAGCCAGCCAGCGCAAGGAGCACCCTTTTCCACGAGAAAGCTCCAACGGCTCTTGCTCTCTGATGCTTGGCTTTGGCGTGGCCGGGCGTGCTCGCTCTTTGCCGTCGTAAACCAACGATGCGAATTTATTATTATTAAGGTCCTGCCCCTTACCGCTCATCTGGTACCCACGAAAGCTTATAGTTAGCCCCTCGTTCCTCCTCGGCTATGTGGCAGCCGTTTTTCTCAAGTCTGAAGCGATAAAAAACTTTTTAATAACCGCTATCGCTCCACCGTATCAACGTTTTAGTGCAGTATACCAATAATAACAAGAAATTGTTTACGACACAGCACGACCATGAACCGTCAATCATACATATATTTTTATATTAGATCAAATAAGCGTTCAATTTTAATTTATAACTTAAAAAAAAATAAAAATCGTATAATAAATCCAATGCTGTTGATTCTTTGGAACAATTTTTTCTTCGTGTCTTCGGGTTCTAATATGAACAATTTTTGGAATTATTCTTCGATATAGTTTTTATTATATAGTTTCTATTTTTTTTAATAATGGAACTGTATTAGTTTTTATATTTAGAGCTGCGGTCTACAATACCGTTATGAAAAATTTTCGCTTGAGTTTCGTATACAACTTTATCGCACTAGTGCGAGAAGGGCCCACTTCTCGAGAAACTTTTTCTGATCTCGTACGAAACGAGTGCGATCAAACTTTTTCTTGACGAGTGTGAGTTTCAATCACACGAGATCAGAAAAAGTTTTTCGAGAAGTGGGCCCTTCTCGCACTAGTGCGATAAAGTTGTACACGAAACTCGTGCGAGAAACTTTTTCTGATCTCGTGTGATTGAAACTCACACTCGTCAAGAAAAAGTTTGATCGCACTCGTTTCGGTGATCAGTATTTATCTATTTGCTAGATAATTTTGATCAATTTTATGCCACGCGGTGCGAGAAGTCGCACTTCTTGCACTAGTGAGTACATTACGAAACGAGTGCGATCAAAATTTTTCTTGACGAGTGTGAGTTTCAATCACACGAGATCAGAAAAAGTTTCTCGAGAAGTGGGCCCTTCTCGCACTAGTGCGATAAAGTTGTACACGAAACTCGTGCGAGAAACTTTTTCTGATCTCGTGTGATTGAAACTCACACTCGTCAAGAAAAATTTTGATCGCACTCGTTTCGTAATGTACTGACTAGTGCGAGAAGTGTGACTTCTCGCACCGCGTGGCATAAAATTAATAAAAATTATCTAGCAAATAGATAAATACTGATATGATAAAAATGAAAAAATTACATTTACGTCTTTCTTCCCCTTAGATTCCATCAACCATTGAAATTGGGTTATTAATTAGCTTATTTTGTGCTATAACATGACATTTTATTTTCCACCCTCACGCCTCCCTAACATTAATCGTCATGATCTTGAGAGCACAAAAGTCGGATGCTTTTCAATTATGTGATCGGTAAAGCGGAGAACCGAGAGAGCACTGAGAGGTCCGGTGAAATTGAATAGCACAGGGAAATAAAGAGATTCTTTGCCAGCCGGCCCCCGAGGGCTCTTCTTATCTCTTTAATAATCCAAGTCGACGCCGCACGCCAGATTTCCTTCCTGCAGCATGGCAGGTTGTCAGGATCACGCCGTGCCGTCTTAATCGTCCTCTCCTCTCTACTTTATGAAAAGAAAAAAAAAAAGAAAAAAGTATGAGCTCCTGTGTTGTTGCTTCGCCCAAGATGCAAACATTTCAAATGACTTTTTCCGCATCCGTAGCTCGAGGGGGTTTTATTCTTTATCCTCTCCACTCCTTTCCTCGCTCGTTGGTTTATGGAAACTCGTTATATTTCCGGTCTCGTGACAATGCGCCAATTAAAATGAACGATATCGCATTCATGAAGCGTAGTCGCTCGTTTGGAACGCTGCCAAATTTCTGATATCCACTACTCTCCGCGGTAACTACCGTTTACCAGATTATTAGACCATTTCCGTCAATCCAATTTAGACACATTATTACAACATCATTAATTGCGCCGATCATACTGTTTTAGCAGGATTAATTAAACCGTCATTGACGATAGATACCGTTACAAATTGCTCCATTCTGAAACGATAATACGCTCGAAATTTACACTGAGACTAAATTTAGTTAAAGTAGCTTTGGATTACACGGGTTTTACACATTTTTTTACTTTCAAAACTACAGCTGCTTTTCATGAAGGATTTATTTCGCAGCGTAAACAGTATAAGCTGTCATTTTTAACGATCAGCATTACGAAAAATAACGAAAAAAATGTGATTATATTCAATGGAAACGTAAAACATCATAATGACGAAACCGATGACTGAACATTTTTGTGGTTGATCATTTTGAAAATTCATAGCTGTTAATATTTCATTACATTAAAAACACATTTAGACCGATCTCCAGAGCTGTCAATTAATGGTGTCAAGAATGCATAAAAACCATTTTTTAAATATAGCACTCATTTTACGAGTTTGAAACGCTTTTGCAATTAATTAATATTCAGTTTAAATAATGTTAAGTCTATTTGATCGACGAATTATTGGTTTCAATCAAAGAAATATTCCGTTCGCCATCCACAACCGTAAATTAAGTTGATTCAATAAAGATTAGAGTTGGAAAATGGATTTTATTTTTACACACTTGGAAGAATTTTTGTAAAATATAATTATATTTTGAAAACATCATAATTATGTATTAAAAACTCCATAAAAATCTTTAATCAGTAATAAAATTCGTACAACATTGAGAGTTTGAGCCTCAAATTAATACGAGAAGCTTTTGCCATTACTTTTGTCACGTTTTCCTCTCTTTATCCCATAGATCGCCGGGAAATATGAACGACATCCACTTCGTGTCTTTTAGAGAACGTGCAGTTTTCACGAATTAAGGAGTTCTTTCTCTCGCATAACGGATTCCACACGTTGGCACTGACAGCCCATTTAAAATTAACTGGAGAACAAAGTTCGACCAATATTTTACATTCAGAAATTTCACTCGGGTTCTTTATAACATTTAAATTTAAACAAATAAATCCTAGGAACCCGAAATTGTAAAAAATATTTTAATTCATAACGGTCTAGTAAATTTTGTGCAGATTTTTAGTTAAATATTTGAATAAAAAAATATACTTAAATTAAATAGAAAAAATCCTACGGACCCAACATTTCTGTAAATATTCGTTCCATAAGAATAAATATTGTCGTACAGGCGTCTGATTTCTTGCGGACTCTTAATATGTCAAAACCTACCAGAAAACTGAAAAGCAATTAAATATTTGAGTATAAAAATAAATCGCATTTTATAACATTGCAACTTCGATGAGGCAACGTTAAATATCATCTCAACGTTTACGAATATCATTAATTCCTATTAAGGAACAAATAACAAATAACTGTTGCCAAAAATAAAAACTTAAAAAAAAGCTTTTAAAAGAATATAACATAATTTTGCTTCCTCATAGAGGAAGCATTATTTCGTGAAAAAAAAATTTCGGAGATTTTCGTGTCCGGACATTCAAAATGGTCCAAAGCATCGGGAAAAGTGGGTTACAAAAAATATCCAGATGGATGTGTCTTTGTTTTCGAAAAGTTTCAAAAAAATTCAAACATCTGTTTAGTTTTTATTCAATATTGCATTTCTCAAAAAAATGTCTGTTCGTGTTCCAGTTGCCGCAAATTTTTAGCTATCGAGATAAATAATTTTGTTATGAGATAAAGCTATGTCAAACGACGACTGGTATTTTATTTCGGATAAATCATCAAATAGGTTCAGTTTTTATGGTATTTTTATTATTTTTCGAAAAAATCTCATTTCGCTCTAACTCACGGCAATAACCTCACCAAATGAACTGAATTTTTCTACAGACGAAAAATAGTTCTCTGCACTGCTATGTAACAAATTTTTATGGTATATCGAATTTTTTTAAAAAACTAACGTTTTCCTTAAACTCAGGTCTGCAAGACACTAAATCAATTGAAATTTGAGAAGAGAGCAAGAAATGATATACATTTATTTATTTATTTATTTATTTAAAACAAGGATACAAAGTAGAGCTTTTGCACATTGCTTCGTCATGATTTTTGTATGTTTACAAAGCTTTCTCTATGAGGAAGCCACAATAGATAAAATTACTTCCTCATTGAAGTAGCTTTGTAAACATTCAAAGATTGTAAGGAAGCCATGTGCAAAGCTCTACCTTGCAACCCTTTTTAGGTAATATTAAATGTCATTCCACAACTCGCCACCTTTGTGAAAATGATTTGCGTCCCTTTACGCTTTTAAATATGTATGAACTCGTCACGACTATAATTTACATACAGACAGAAATGGCTCAAAACGTTTATATTAGATTTTATAACGAATCACACAGTAAACGGATAAACGTGATGCTTATTTAGGGTCCGTTATCGCAACGTATATAGAGAAGCCGAAATGTTAGGTGCGCTATATATCCTCCGTATACATATGTGAGGGAGACGTTGGTCGGCCGATTGGTCAATCTCGAGGGGTCTAAACGAGCAGACCCCGTATTTCCCACGAACCTGAAGCTGACACACGTTAGACAGATCGCCCATTATATAGCTTTCTGTTTCGCTACATTTGGGCATGTCTGTATATGTTGGAAGGATAGAATTTCACGGATTCCATCAGTCAAATCAATTTGTAGCCATTAGCCGACGATATTCCTCAGTTTGCCTTCGTATTGTCTTTCAAGGTTCACTTCACGCTGCAATGATACTACAGCTTTCAACATGCCACTATCGAATAGATTCTGCAATACACAGCCTCTCATTTTCTCTATTCCTTTATTGTCAACCAAACATACAGTTTGCCAATTGCATCAAGATTTTTCGGCCAGTCTTTCATAATTGACATGATTTTGAAATGAAGTCAAAGTGAATTAACGTTTAATGTGTAGACTGTGAGCTTCTGGTAGAAATTAACGACATCTTCATTTTTTTTTTTGAGTTATTTAAACACTGTTTTTACTAAATAATTTACAATTATTATAGAGTCTAAACCGATAGTTGGGATTGTAATGTCATTTTTTTTTTTTTTAATTTCACAATAAAGCTTTCCTCTGCGAAGAAGAAAAAAATTATTTAAACGCTTCTCCATATAGTAAAAACTATAATAAATACAGTAAAAGCTGACGAGCTGCGAAAGTTTTTAGATGGATCATAGCATTTTTTATCAGATCAATATGCTAATTTTTATTTTATTTGTTCCAAGACACAGATTAATTGAATTAAAAAAAAAAAAAATTTCTTCTTTCTGGAACACTACCTGTTGAATAAATTACACTAATGTAATAAATTAGATTATTCGGGCTGACTGTAAAGGTAATAATAATTAAACAATCACCGTTTAATTGACTTTTTAAAAACTTTATGAACTATTTTCTTAAAATCATCGAATAATTTACGGACGACTTTATTGTTTTCCCGGCTCGTATCGTAAGTGGTTCAGAGGTTTTGAGATCAGAATTTAGAAATTCGAAAAATCTCTAATATAATTCATTATCTATAGCTACATTTTGATGGTGAATCATATTACAATGCTATTGTTAGTACTTACTTTTACGATGGTTTTTCTATTCTCAAGACCGCATCAACCGAAAAAAGGACTGTAAAAGAAACTCGTTCGCATAACGACGCTACCGATTACTATATTTTGTAGTAAAAATTCGTCGAAAATATGCTAAAAATTGGGATCGAAAAAAAATATCATATCATCCCATAAAATTTCTTCGACTTTATTAGAAGAGTCGTAATGATGTTGCTATACAAGATCCCACATACCAGAAATTTTCGATATATTTTTACCAGATATCTAAGTAGGCAATTTTATTAGATCCTTCCCTCTGTGTTCCAATGTTGACCATCTTTTGATTCGTTTGGTCTCAAGTTCGGTAATGAATCATTATTTTTACGAGGTATTACCATTATTTTATTTTTACAATAAATTTTTTTTTTAAATAGAAAAATAAAATTTCAGATGTATGATAAAAATGACAGATTCCGCAATCTTTTATTTACTGTATATATTGTATGGAGAGTATGTGTAGCATGGAAACTTCGCGACATTATAATCCGCAAGCCCTGTAGATATTAAAAACAAAGGCTGCCTCTTGCAGGGCATAACATGAATATAACGCCGTGGCAATATCTTGCAGCTTCGGGCAACGTACTATACTTGAATCTGGAGCCATAGCCCACCACCGGCACTTCTTCTTCTACTCTCTCTCTCTCTCTCTCTCTGTCTCTCCTTGATACGGACCTTCATGCATTATGGATTTTACTTTGAGAGACGTAAGCCTCGTGGTATTCGCTCCAAAGGCGGTAGCTAAGAAACCATGAATATACAATACCTCGCTCTAACGCGAAAGCTCAAGCTATACTAGTATATGTATGCATACTACGGATTTCTCCTTTGTGGATAAACTTTAATCACTGGTGCTGTTACGGTGAGGGTGAGAGAATGCTTTCGCATCACCAACAGAATTCCTCTTCTCGCTCTCTTCTTTTAAATCTTAAGCAGTGTTAGTGATATAGTCACGAGTTCCAAGCTTCAGAGATGAGCAATATTCGAATGAAAAATGTATTCAAAAGACTGATTGATTCGAGCAGCAGTGAGCAATTTTCGAAAGCGATAGAAATACTAATTTTTGCTTCCTCGTAGAGGAGCCTTTTTTTCATGACATTTTTTGTTTCTTCGAAGGTTTTCATGTCTGTAAATTTAAAATGATTTAAAACGTTGAGAAAAAATGGTTTAGAAAAATGTACGAATGGCGTAATAGCGACATGTGACTTTCTCATTAGATTGTAACTGGTGTGATCGTGAAATTAATAGGGCAAAGTTAAGAACGATATGGACAGGAATCCTCGAATTTCGTAGAATAATTATAATCAGCATTGTCCGCTCTAGTGGGAAATCTAGATTACGTTAAGGATAACAAGTTCTAACTTTTTCTCAAGATTCTAATATGCTTCTTCTTTTTATGAAGAACATGAGATAATTGAGGAAGAGTTCATCCGATTACAGACAAAAAATAATGGTTTTATTTTTGCCATCAGAAATGATACCACCGTGATTAATTGTTTGTAATTATATTCTGTTAATGTAAGAAAATCTCCGGATACGAATATAATAAATTGTAAAAGAAGTTTCACCTTTTTTCAATACAGTTATTTAAGTACATTTCGATACTAGAAAACGTTTTTCACACGAGTATCGAACAACATTTTATTTCACAAGGTGTGTAAAAGTTGTTTGAAATATAAATATTTTCATATCAAAGATTCTAAATTATCACTGCAATAGTTTTAAAATCAGCTTGAACCTAATGCTTCATAAATTGAAAACTTACAGGACCTAAAACTGGCAATCGCTGTACAGTTTATATTCCCGAAAGATCAAAAAGAAAAATGTCTTTTCGTAACTTCGAAAGCTCTCGATTTGAATACCGCTCTTAACATGGATTGTCGAAGGCGAGACTCATTCTCGAGAGCCTGTGAGCCTCTCGGGCTCTTTCCATCTTTATATACGCAGATATCAATAACCCACTGGTGCTTCGGTCGGATCTTTTCTATGGTTATAGCCGATAAATATATGAGAATATGTCTCCCAGCCCTTTTTTGCCAGTTGGTGCCATTAACATGAGAATTTCAGCGAGACTTCGCCCCTCTCGAATCGTTCTACGTGCGCCCACACGGTGTATACGGTAGAGATCCGGGAAATAGCTGCGAGAAGTTTTATATTTTTTCACGTTTGATCCAGCCAACTCCGCTTGAAGCTCTTTGGAGCTTTTGGCTCAATGGTGAATGTATGTTCGTAGCTTTAGTATATACGTTGAACCCTCCAACTCCATTTCACTCGCAGCCTCCGCCTCTTCTCCTTCTCTGCCTCTCGCACCGAACTCCAGTGTACCAAACGCGCCAAGGGGTAGCTTCTGAGCTTGACGTCATAATCGATCGTCTTTTATTAAACCAGCGGGGATGGATGATGATAACAAGCCCGAGTCCTACAGCACATGCTTGCTCATGCTGCTACACACTCGTGGTTCAGACGAGAGTGGAAACATTGCGTCTTTCTTGCATCTTTGTTGACTTATGTGAAAACTCAGTTATCTTTATCATGGACTCCTAACTCAGAGAAGAGTTTATTAGTTCTTTTAGATTTTCCATTTCTTCTCGATGGTGCCATTCACTTCAATCTTCGTTTTCATCGCTTGTAATGCTTGATGTGCGAACAACTTTGCCGCGACATTTCCCTTGAAAAGTGTATTTAAAAAGCATAACTGATTTTTTGGAAATTAAGTAAAATGGCAAAATGTGTCTACAAAAAGCGTAACGTTACTCATTACTCGTCTCACTCGCGTAACGTTACTCAGTTTACTCATTACTTTTAATCTTTACTTGTGTACTTGCTGAGTTTTAAAATCACTGCGAGAATAATACTCAAAAGACAATGAAACTAGAGCAAACTTATGACACATTGAAACCCTCGCAGACTCACTCAAGACTGGTCTTTCAATAAATGTATAGTTGCATCTTAATTCCCATTTGGGATCACAGCAGATGTAAGTTGTTTTATGGAATTACGGCTGAAAGCCCATTTGGCTAATTGGTGCAAAATGATAACGTTCAACAAAGACTTTCTGTCGATTTACAGTTGCATTTTTTAAAACCAACCATATTTTCATTACTCGAACGATATGATTGATACTGCCAATCAGTTGAATCTCGAAAAACCAACTATAATTCAATCTTTAGAGGTTCAGATAATTGAAGTTGGAATACGGATGGAATCCATCCAACCGTAAATCAACATCTTTACCCTCGGTTTAACATTAATTTTTCCCACTACCCGATGATTCATTTTCAATCAATCTTTCATAGGTCAAATCTTCCAACAGCACAACAGCAACAACAAAAAACCCGACATTTTATATGTTCGCAAAACCGAAAAGAAAAAAAGAACGATTACTGATAGATCCAAGAAAACTCAAGCAAACCCGCTGACCAAAAGCTCATAACTTTTAACTTGAATAGTAGAGCCATAAACTTGTCGCAACGATATCCACAGCATCCCCGAGAATCGGCCCATTCAGCTTGGTCACCCATCTATGTAACGTATGAGAAGGAATCCTCTTCATATTATCATCCCCTAAATCATAGTACACGAGAGTGTGAACTCTTGTACGTGTTAATACATTGCCGCGTATCTATACATGAGCAAAAGAAGGGGAAAGGGCAGAACGCCTTGGCGGCTCCGGCTGGTGACTGTCCTCGATCTCCGGTTTTCATCCAGCACTCACCAATCCTCTTCCTCCTCTTCGGAGAGGTAGTTCTGAGGCCGACGTCATAATCGATCGTCTTTTATTAAACGGCGCCAGATGGCGGCACTACGAAGGACGGTTGTGCGATGGAGAAAGCACACGGAACACGCGGCTCTTCTCTCGTCGTGACTCCACAGCAGAGCTTCCTCCGCACGCGCGATAAAAGGGGGTTGTTTGGTATATATAGTTACAGAACTCAGAGGGGTGTGAGTTAAATGGCGAACGACGCTCGAAGGTGGCTGTGGAGCCGCGTCGGCGTCGGCGTCGTCGTCGACGTCGTTGATGGTGCCGGGCCAAGGTACGACGAGGGTGGTGGGAGGGTGGGGAGAGGGGGGGGGGGGGGGGGGTCGCCTGGATAGTACGGGGATGCCAAGGCTGCAGCCAATCGTTTAACGATTACCCACTCACGGTTACTCTATAACGCGTTTCAGATGTCATTATGCCTAATCCACTCGATCCATGTGGTTGGATTCCTGCATCCACTTCGAACTGCACATTATACACTCTGCGTCCCATTCATCGGTGATAATGAAACTTTGGGGCTTTGCAATTTGTTTTACGTGATTCACGTATGGGTTTGGAAGGGGTAAGAGGAATTAACGAAATTTGGAGGTTCTCCGGAGTGACAAGAACCGAATGATGCGATAGATTATTTTGTGTAGCGTTACTTTGATTCGAAATTTAATTAGTGAGATTATTGAATAATTGATCGATTTAAATATTATTCAATCATTAGGTTTGATTTCCACTAATCGGTAAAAGAATGTATTTTTTATATAATTTTTCATCATTTTTTCACTGATTTCATGAGTAATTTGATATTCATTTTCTTTAAATATTGAAGCATATTAGTAAGAAAATGAATGCAATATTTATTATATTACAATTTTTTGAATCCATTGGACCATGAATATAAGTAATACACATTATTTTTGGTTTTATACTTTTTGATTTTCATAACCTTTTAATGCATTTTTACGGAAACACGTTTTTTTTAATTGTAATTAATGCTGCATTCATTTTCTTCCCAATAACGTGGGATACTCTAAAGCCATATCTGAGAGAACTAAAAAAATTAGGAAGTTCTTTAAAAAACGTGGGATCAGACGATGTGGGGTTTCATTTTCTAATATTTTGTTGCTTTGTTTAGGAATTACATAGCATTGCTGATATAAAATGAAATTACCATCAAAGAATAAAATACTTTTCTTTTAATTTCAATACTCGATAATATTAGCATTTTTTGCGCTAAAGACTTCTGTAAATTTCTGATAGTATAGCGAAAAAATAAGGAAAAACCACATGTCAATATTTTTCAATGCAACCCGTGTTACAAACTACACGTGAATGTTGAATCGTGACTGTATTGTTGAAAGTATCGCAGTGCGAAAACGCCGAATAGCGGAGGCGTATAACCAATGAGTGTCCTTACAGAGTCCGAGTATACCGCAATGCTTTGTTACTTCTATTTGTATGGTTCTCGCAGACGCTTTTTCTGCGCCTGCCACTGACGGGATAATCAATCACCCTGTGCGAGAAACCCTTGTTACACGCTCAGACTGTAAGAGAGGAAAGAAAGGAAGCGACGTAAGGATTTAAGTCGAAAGTATTAAAACCAATACATTCGCACGACGACGATTCAACGTAAACGTAAAATTTATTGGTCCCAATTTTTTTTTTCATTATATACAATATTTTCATTAGCGTATGAAAATATTTGTCATTGATCATATAATTTTTTTAAAACGTAAAAAAAATCAAGCTTACAACAAAAAAAAACAACACATTCAACCCTGTAAATCTGTAATTTTGCACAGTTATCTAGCGCACCAGAATGCTGTGATAAAATTGTTCACCTCTAAAGCTAAAATCCATACGTTTCATCAGAAACTTGCGACAAGAGAATAATTTTATATATAATTTTCTCCCCAGAATTCTGGTGTACTATATGCCTATAAAAATGTCAAATATAGTGTTTATAATGTACATTTTATGCGGTTCAAATGCAAGCTTTTTTAAAGACAGTCGTATTATCAATATCGAAAAAAAGCTCGTCCTACTTTTTAGATGATTCCACATTCATAGAATAACTATAAAATAAAACTTTTGATTACCATTAATAAATGAGTATCACAACGATTAACGAAATATTAATATACGTGCAAAGAGCAAAAACGTCGTTGCTCGATACTGAAATGTCTTCTTTCCCTGTCGCACTTGGTTCTTTTTCGCTCTTGAAAAATCGCGGCAGTCCCTCGACGGGCTGTCGGTTAAAATTTGACACGTTCACGTTGCCAGAGCGAAAGGGCGAGGGAGGTGTACATATATATATATATATATATATATATACATACACCTCTATACTGTAATATACAAACGAGTGGGCGAGAGAAAGCGGAAGAGAGAAACGAAAGCCCTGTGGTGGTGAGTCGAGGTGTCAACTGCACACGCCCCCGGTATCCAAATGAAAATTCGGAAAGCAGCAGCTCCGGCATAGGGATATATAAAATCAATCCGCGACGGGGGTGCTGCTGGGGTCAACGTTTCACCGACGCGCACCGCCGTCCCCGACGAAATGCCTGAGGCGGCCTTGAGGGAGTGCAAAATTTACTCCGGGCTGTTGTTGTACTTGAAATCCCGCAATATGTGTCTATATACACAAACATATAACACTTGAAGTTCTGCCGGTAAACTATACGTAAACATATGTAAGCAGGCAATGAGGCCAAATACACAAATAGTTTCTGCTACGAAAACCACAACCCCTCTTCGCAATAATTTATATGTTTAAACACGATAATTCGAATGAAAATACTGCGTAACGTTATTCGTGACATATTCAGACACACTGACAACATTTTTACTGGAGTCAAAAATTTTGATTTATACTTTTTAATCGGCAACAGTAATTTATTATCGAATTTATATATTAAGTGAATTTAATGATAAATCTTGTTTAGGTGTTTAATATTAGGCGCACGGAATTTGATGTGGTTTGAGGAAAAAGTGGTTTGAGCAAACGAACTATCTTTTTCAAAACGTTATGCCTGAGATTTTTGTGTAAAAGAATTTATGTACATATTGATTGTGAGAAAATTTAAGTATTTACAAAGCCTCAATATGCTGTCCTTTTTATTTCTCTTAATTGAGACAAAAATATTGACAAGTTTTATGACAAGACATAAATCCCTGTGAGGCAATAAAGATCTAACAATAAATCATTTCTCAAAAATCACGATGGACCTGTTTTTTTATAACAAAAAATATATTGCAAAATTGTATTAAAAAGTTTGTTTTACTGACAAAAAAACGAACAGTAAATATATTGCAGTAATAATTTTTTGTTTTCGCTAGAACTCACAATTTTTTTTGTAAGTTTTCCAAAAATAAAAACATAGAAATATTATTTGTTATTGCTGATTGCTACCACTGTTGAACAATATATGATTGGAGGTAGCGGCAACGAGAGGTCAATGGAAACTACTTTCGTTTCGACGTTTCGACTCGTGTCGGAGTCC
The DNA here is from genome assembly GCA_964016905.1 of Perithous albicinctus. NCBI lineage: Eukaryota > Metazoa > Arthropoda > Insecta > Hymenoptera > Ichneumonidae > Perithous > Perithous albicinctus. Next base: position 14,327,124 of record OZ024693.1, on the reverse strand, counting down.
TCTTCAGGAAACTTTATTACGAATAACTGAATTGACATTGGTGCATGACCAACCCCCGAGCCCATTCTTTTATTGTCGTTGTAAAGATGATCTCAAGAATGTCTATGTCACATTTTTGGAGTATTCACAAGCTATCTTTCCGTTAATTATGTGAGAAACGTGATGCTCTTAGGATGAAAATTATTGAAACACTAAAATAGGCTTCTCCGGTTGACATCTCTTGCGATGCTTTCCACTTCAGTCATTATAAATGATACTTATTTATCACATTTTACGTGATATTTCAACCCGAGAAGTCAGTTGTGAAAATTATTGGACACACGTTGTTGGTCAGCAACGTGTCTAATAATTTCGGTTGAAACCTATCGTCACGCTTTTTGATGTGTTACCGTTGTTGTTCAACACGTTACATCCACCCAAATCGCTACATAGACGAGCAGGGAAATATGCAAATGTTAAATATGGGCAAATTCGTGAGCATTCACATGCCGTTGATGCACACACGTGAGTTACGTACATACATGCAGCGGTTACCAGAGCATGGGTGGATGCGTATTAAGCCCCGTCTCAGTTTAGGGGTTGTGAGGTTTGTGGGGTGAGCGTAGAAATCGGGAGAAACCTGTGCGTTTGACGTTCGCCCGTTGAACGGCACGAGCGTATGTGCACCAGAGTAGGTAATGCATATGCTCTTTAACGTTGGGAATAGAGTGGAGTGCTGTCTTTGGACTATAAACGCGCTCCCTGGCAGATCGTGGGGCTGAAGAGTGGAAACGCTCGGCGTCGAATCGCGATAAACGAGGGAGCAAGACACAGACTATATGAAGAAAACGATCGAGCGAGAGAGTAAGGGATGACGGTGCTGGCGGCTTCGGCAGCAACGATTGGCAATAGGGCGGGACCAGGGACGATCCGATTGGTTCGAGGGTGCAAGAGAGGAGACGATATGATAAGGCAAACGTGCGCCTTCAACGACCCCCCTGAAGATTGAAATAAATCCCCGTTGCGAGTATAGCCATCGGAGCGTTTAGCGAACTGTAATCTCCGTTTAACGCCCCGTCATGCCTATCGATATCGTTGCCCCAACGGAACTTGAATCAACCACTATATAGCTGAATTTCATTGTGAATACTCTATATCGGTTTTCTTTTGCTCTATTGGCTTGCGACAAAAAAAAGATTTTACAAAGATGCAGAGTTGAAGTTTGGGCATTGCATTGCTGATTAAATTTCGTTTTTCACAAAGCCTCCTCCTTGAGGAAGTTTATTTATCAATTTGGGCATCCTCGTAGAGGAAGCTTTGTGGAAAATTGAATTTAATTAGGAAGCAATGTGCAAAGATTTCATTTTAATTAGCATTTTTTTTTTTTTTTTGTAAAGTTTGGTTCCTCAATATTTTTGACAGTCACTTGTGCAACAACACAAAAACGTAATTGTGCTCACGCGCTTTTTTTGAAACTCAAAAATTCTATGAAATCTGTGGGTGTGTGTGTGTTTTTTTTTTGCACGAAATCGCAGGGACTGAGGAGCTAACACTCTACTCGTGTGCCAAATTTCAGCTGGAAAAATCATGCCGTCCGAGAATTATGCGCAATTGAATTTATGGGCATTAGAAGTGAAAAATGTATGATAAAAAAATATATATATATTTGTACAGCTACAAATTTTTGATTTGCTTGCTCAAGTTTTGCGAAGACGTTGATTTAAAAACAAAATTCAGAATCATGAAAAATTCGAATCGCTTTACCGATCATCACCAAATTTGATGTTATTTTTCGCCTCTAGATAGTTTCAGATGATTTTTTGAGATTTGACATGAGTTAGAGCAAAACGTAAGCTTCTTGAAAAATTCAAAAACCCATCGAAACCGAAACGCTTCACCGATTTCGCCCAAACATAATACCAAAGTTCACATGACTTTGTTTTATTTTAATACGAAGTTTCAGCTCGCCAGCTAAACGTTTGTTCGAGCTAGAGCGTTTACGGACGTTTTTCAAAGTCTCAAAAAAATGAAATGCGTGAAGTGATTTGTAGAAAATTCATAACCAAATGGAGATTGTCAAGTACTGTACATGGCATTAAAATTTGAGCAGATTCTGTCGAATAGTTCACGAGTTATGGTAATATGAATTTTAGGACTTTCATCACACACACACACACACAATAAGAAAAGAGTTTGTTAACAGTTAACAAATCAAATGTTAAATATGGCGAAATGAACCATTTAGTCGTTCTTATTGAATCTCAGTTGCACTAAATAACATTGGATTGTCCTAAATGAAGCTCGCTGACATTCGTCAATAATTAAAAAATCTTTTTTGGCTCAACATATATTTAGTACCAATAACTAAATGGTTCGTTTCGCCATATTTAACACTTGATTCGTTAATTGTTAACAAACTCTTTTCTCACTGCACATACATAGATCCGGACAATTTTTCTGAACCACTTTTCTCGACGTTGCAGACCATTTTTAATATTCTAACATGAAAATCTAAAAAAAAAAATTTCATGAAAACAAAGCTTCCTCTATGAGGAAGCCAAAATGATAAATAGTACCAGATAGTATAAAATAGTATAATAGTTGAAAGTCCAGCATCCTAATGACGATTGATGTGAACTTTAGGCTAGTGTTGACCGTAGATATGTTTTTTTTTTATACATTTTCCTTATAAATGTTATTTTCTTTTTTTATTGGTTGAACAATTATGAATTTTAGATAATATGTTTCGTGAAAACGTGCAAAATTACACAAGAACTTTCAAGATTATTAAACGAAGAATAAAAAAAACAGCCTTAAAAAAGTGTCATTTCACATGTGCAAGAAAATACGAAAAGAAACATATTGACTCGAAAAAAAATCGTAGCATTCATTTCATATAAAAAAAATGTTTTCTATGAATTTTTTTAAACAAGTTTTTTCAAAAATAATTTATTAATAACTCTTTGGTATTATTGTTGTTTAAATATTATTATTGTCTTGATATCTTGAATGACCTTGTTTTTTTCGCAGGTTCTTCTTTCCTCTCAAATTTTAATTGAATGTAATGTTTGGTCGGGAATACAAGAGGTTCTGAATAAACAAATCATGTTAGGTTGACATGATCGTTTATCATTAACAGCCGCCTGCACAACAAATTATTGTTGACAATTACTAACTTATGACTTATATCATGAAGAGTAACAATATTATACAATTTTACCGCTGAATAAAACAAATTAATTGGATTATTACAAATATATTAAAAAATGTATGTTACTGATAAACTTTATTTATCAAATTTTTGCCACTTCGATAATGTCATGCACTACTTTTATCGAGGCTAAATAAATTAACAAAGTTTTGATCGTTTATACCGACTTCTATATTTAAAAGTTGAACATTAGAAGAGTAACAAAAAACAGGTTGACTGTAATGTGTTCATTTTCTTTTTTATTTCTGCTATTTTTAATAGCACTTAAATATCTATAATTTACGATCATTAATATAAAAAATGGAGTTTAATTGTCAGTGAATTAAAAATATATTGATGGTAAAAATATTTTTTCGTGGCTCGTTATTAATTTTTTTTTTTTTAATATTATTTGTTACAGGTGAAAATTTGGTTTCAAAATCGTCGTATGAAGTGGCGAAACAATAAGGAACGACAGTTACTAGCGAACGGTGGTTCCCGAGAGCAGACTCTACCGAACAAGAACAATCCCAATCCAGATCTGAGCGACGTTGATGGTGAACGACCGAGAATAGACCTGGAGGACTCGAGTCCTCTCACGAGTCCCAAACGATCGCCGGATAATTCGGACAACGAAGATGATGAAGAAATAAACGTCACGTGATAAGATCGACAAAGTTCGACCAGAACGAGAGTCCAAAAAAAACAAAAAAAAAAAAAAACTTTAAATAAAGAAAAGGACGTTTGCAGATTTCAGCGAATATTGAAAAACCGAGATCTGCCATCGTAAAATTACAACTTATACAATTTTTTTGAAAGAGGACGAGGCGAAAATTTATTGTTTTGGGATTATAAATATGACTGTCAGAAAGAAAGAAAAATCAATCGAAATCCCAAACTATGTATTATATTGTAATTAGGACTGTGGGTGTATCTGTATCTTCGCAGCGTGTCTCCCAAAGTTATCGTAAAAATGCAGGTTGTACTAGTACGTAAATCTCTAAGATTCCGTGAGCGTAAGGTAACCGATCGTTATGTTTAACGCAAATAACGATCGTTATGATCGTGATTTGCGAGCGAAGAGATACCAAATGTAATTAATCATCGTGATATATTATATATAAATTATATATAATTAATTCATGTAATATAACGCAATAAAAGTGTCTAAGAAATCATTTCATTGTTATTTCAATTGTATTCCGTGGCTGCATCCTAATAAACCATTAGCATCGATCAAGGTTTCGAAAGGTGAATTATTGAAAAATTGTATTGGGCTTTGTAAATATTTAGTGGAGAGTTCAGCTTATAGCGATTTCCACTACATTCCCATTACCTTCACTATGTTCCTAAAATATCCCTGATTAAAATATTTAATTGACATTTTCTCTTAAGGAGGCTTCGACGATTTTCAATTTGGAAGATTAAAATCTGAAATTAATATATATTAGAAAATGAGACATTCCGAAGCCGCTCAAAAAATTAGAATGAGCTTGACCGTCTAGAAACAAAAATATTCAAAGATGAGAATTATGCCTTCTTTACATGGTTCCTTATGACAATCGGGGGTATAATAAATTCATTGTAACTTAATTTCATATATTAATATGGAAGATGAATAAGAAAAAAATCTTGCAAACCACAGATTGAATGCTACTGAGTACATTTTACGAAGGCATACATTACCGCAGAAAATACGACATAAAGTTGTGTTGAAATAAATAGATATGTGCGATCTTCAGCCATCCTTACGAGAGACCAAAGGACAGTAACGCGATTCTATACATTGGCCAGCTCTACACAGGCTCATCTGTACACGATCACTCGTATACCGAATTTTACTGCACGTAAAAACTTTGCACGACAAAAATTGTACACGCCACGAGCTCTACACGTTCGACACGTAAAAGTTTGACACACAAAAGTTCTGCACACAAAAGTCCTACACGCAAAAGTTCGACACCGCAGAAGTTCGACACGGCAAAGTTCCACACAGTGCAGATCTACACCGTCGAAGTTCGACACAGACTCACCTCTACACTATGGCGTCTATACATAATAACTCATAATACGGTGTGTGGTGTAGAGATGAGCCTGTGTCGAACTTCGACGGTGTAGATCTGCACTCTATTGAACTTTAACGTGTCGAACTTCTGCGGTGTCGAAATATTACATGTAGGACTTTTACGTGTAGAACTTTTGTGTGCAGAACATGCTTCGTTTTTAGGATGTGTTTCTCTGATGTACGATGTACATGGCCATTTTTATTTTTAAATGCCTTCAGAACACAACATCAGTTTTACAATTTGGCAAAAAATATTCTGCCAAGTTGTGAAATATCATTTTTTTTTCATATACATCATCAGTATATTTTTGTTAACGTCCAACGTGTAAACTTTTCCAGTGGAATACCATTTGTTTCTTTAATACTTCGATTTTCTCAAATAGTACATGCTTAGGATATTTTAGAGGATATTGAAAATCTTCGCTAAAATCTATTAGGGTGTTTCATACATTTTTGAAGATGCAACAAAAAATTTCGTTAAAAACTAATAACAAAATAAAATTCCGTCTCCTACTCTCAAGTATAATTATAAGTAACTAACCGTTACTTTTCACAAATAGAGATCTCTGACGACCAAGTTTAAGGAGTGCCTCATTCGAATATAAAAAAATGTATGTTTATTTAATTGAGGCAACCCTCAAAATTGGTCGCCAAAGTCCTCTTTTTGTAGAAAGTGGTGGTTATAATAGTTACTTATGATTATAATAGGGGGTGGAAGACGAAATATTATTTTTTATTCGTTCTCAACGACATTTTTTGTTGGATTTACAAAAGTTTCTGAAAAACCCTACAACATCTATATATTGAACGAAGCACCCAAAGGATTTCAGAGAAGACTCTGACTTTCCTCGTAAGTATGCAAAAACTCAGTTGAGAAAAGCAGAATCAATTTAAGTTCTTTATCAAAACTTTTCAAGCTATAATATGAAATATCTAGAGAAAATCGGAGATTTTCATACATTTTAAAAGTAAATAAAATAAAATATTTTGAAAATAATTAGGAATCTTCAGAGCAAACTTTTAAATAGAATATCTCCGAGATTTCAAGATCCCTCGTAGCTAAAAAAATTGGCATTGCTCCATTGAATTTGTGCTAGAAAATTTTTGAATATAAAAAATCCCATTTCTGCAAACTGTTAGTTGTCAAATACGTAAATTCAACGTAAAAATAAACTTTTCTCTACAATTTTCTGAAAAATCACAAAATCTCGAAAACATACATTTTGTGTAAAAGTGCTCCGAAAAATCGTTTAAAAACTGAGGTTTGTCTCCGGGCACATGCAAAAATTTGAAAAAAATTCAATTAACCAAAAAATGTTAAGGACAAATGATCTAAAAAAACGAGATTAACGAGAAAAAGAATAGTCTATTATTTTCTTTATCATTTCGATGTTCGTGACACTTTCAAATAAGTTATTATGGACAAACCTTTTTTTTAAATAAAAAGTGTATATATTTTCTTACTAATGCGGTAGGATATTCCAGAAAAATAATCAACATCAAATTATTTATGGAATAAGTTAAAAAATAGTGCAAATTCGAAAGAAACATATTGGTTACAACTGCGATTAGAACAATGTAAAAAATTACTCTGTTTTAACAGCGGCCAATGGTTTTTATTTTTGGTTTAGAATAAATTGTAATAACGACTTACAAGTTATTCATGCATATCTACAAGTATTTGTAATATCTGTACAGCTGTACATGGTCAACAAATATACAGAAATCTACAGAATTCAACAGGTCTATAATAATTTCTTAAGCTACGGTTGTATGGGCAGTACATTGAGCATATCGACGGTTGGAAATTTTACCGACCGTCGGTTCTTCACCTCTCCCTCTCTCTCTTTGAAACATTGTCTACCTCTACCTTTGACGATGCACCCTTACCCTTCAGTATAAGGCGCTTCAACCCCTAGTGTCGTTTCGTGGAAACTTTCAAATTACTCGAAAATTTTTATACCACTGATCGTCGAACGATAAGGCTCTTCGCAAGAGTTCTATCTTGTTGGCTGCGGTTTGAACAGTTTTTGTAGATTGGATGTTTTGTCCTCATAAGGATTAACATGCTGCACGACACGTCTATCGTTCTTGACGTTTAACGTTAGTGTCTCTACGGGCATCAATTTGGTTGATGATACTGTTGCGTCTGATGAGTCTTCACCTTTGCTCCACTTTGTTAACCAATCTTCACTGGCCACCTGTAGAAATAGAAGTCATTTTATTTCGTGAACCTTTTTCAGAAACGACCATTTTAATTGGGCATTGTAAAAAAAGAATATAACGAAAAATATATATCGGATATATAAGACATATAGATATTTTAGTCGCAATGTATATTTCATTATATATATCTTCAAATATTTATATACACGTAGCGATATTTCAATTCAGTCACTTTTTTTCTGACCTTCCCAGATACTTTTTGTAATTTGTCACATTTCAGTAGTGCTCGAGAGTATACGCTTAAGGCATATCCCGCGACGCTAGCGCTCCAGCGGCCACTCAGTGCGTAGGAAGGGCATCAGCTGTTCTTAGTGAGTGAGCTCGGCGCACACTACAATCGTATCGCTCAAACGAAAATAGGTAGGACAAAGCAGCAATGAAGAAAATAATTATTTCTTGTGGCTTTCAGAGTGTCGTTATTGACAATTTTCGTCCCAAATCAATATCGAAAGGCATTTTTTTTTTAACCAAACTAAAGTGCAATGGTAATCAGTAAGAAACATTTAATCACGAAAACTACGCATGCTTTATTAGTTTGTTAATTAATGTAAAAGGGACAAAGCTGTTTAAATCTGCGCATGTTAACGATGTCGTCGAGACAATCGAAGACTGAAGGAGGATGATCACGTGTAAAGCTTTGCCTGAGACTAAAGTTACAAGTTCGTCGTACGAAATAACTATTCATGTAACTGGGTTATTGCTTGTTGTAATTTTGTTTTCAAAATTGTCAATAAGCCTTTGTTAATTATTTCACATGAACAATTGCTAATACCTCAAAAAGGTTAGTATATTGATATATTGAGCAAGTCACAATGATAAGCTACTCGCTACGTACTGTCCGCTATATTTCCTTGGAGCGATCAGCTGATCACCTTCCTACGCACTCAGTGGCCGCTCGAGCGCTAGCGTCGCGGAATATGCCTGAGGCGTATTGTCTGTATTTTGTTTCCTCATAGAGAAAGCATTGTTTTCATGAACATTTTTTTTTCGAGATATTTATGTTAGAGGTCGCATGCCTGCAACTTCGAATCTTCAATCACCTATAAGGCAAGAACCATTCAACCGAATGAGTTTAAATTTGGCACACAAATGAAATATTGTATTGTAGTTGCCGCTTTTTGATTGTTGTGATTTTTGACAAAAACATGCAGGCATTTGGATTTTATATGTTGTTGAATTTTAAAAAAAGAGCGAGGTCGCTTCAACTGTCAAATATTCGCTATTCTATCAAATAGATATACGTTTGAGGCTATTTGCTATTAAATTTCACCAAAATCGATAAAGGGGTGTAAACTTTATGAGCTTTTGAACTTTTCGTATAATTGACGTTATTACATTAATGTTCTCAAAGCTTGAGCTGGTGAGCCCAAATTTTCTACGTAAACGAATACTATTCGGAAACGATTGCTACACAGTTTCGTCATTTTCAATTTGTTAATTTTCTCCAGTTGTAATTTTTGAAAATACTGAAACAAGGGGCTGAAAATGGTTGTACATATCTAGTAGCATTAAGGAATGTTTGGCATAAAATATGCTCAACATTGGTAAAATGGTTTAAATGCTATATTAGATTAGAGTTGAAAAGTATAATATTGCTATTCTTTTAAAAAATGAAAGTTGTTTGCATTAAGTATCGCCTGAGCGTGAAATACAGCCACAATTTGGTACACAAATAAAAAATTGAAAACTTCTTATCTGTTTCAATTTCCTTTAAAATATATGTGAAGCAGTTAGATTCCTATGAAAAGTTTGTAATGCTTGTCAAAAATACAGAGGACGTGTCCCCTCAAAAGTAAAAAAAAGAGTGCAAATGAATTTGTATTTTGCTTCCTCATTGTTCAAGATTGCCCATAGAGCATTGCTCGACGAAGTACATTGGTTTGTGTTTGGCTTCCTCATAGAGGAAGCTTTGTAAATTATAAATATCAACAAAATTACTCCTTTTGCTTTATGAAAAAGCAAAAGGAGTAATTTTTTTTTGTAAAAGCATTCCAAAGACTAATCCGTTCATAGTCCGTTCACACAGAAACCTTTACTGATCATTGAATAACTTCTTCACTCCTCGAAATAATAAGCCAGCTGTGTAACGCAAATACACTTTTTTTTGAAGATTTCAAAATGTCGTATAGACTGGATTTTTCAACCAATCCTCACCAAATTCTAAATAATACATTTTTTTTGTTAGTCTACCACTGGAGAACATTTTAGCCCGAGAACTCAAAATTTGCGAAAGCTAGAGAGCAAACACACGTTTTTTCGATAAATAAAAAAAAATCCTTGCCAAATCTTCATCTGTTGACTGATTCTCACCAAATTTCGTACCGAAAGTTGTTCGATGTTAGTCCACTTGTATGAGAAATTTCAACCCGACACCTTGAAATTTGCGGCAGCTATAACGCAAATACACTTTTTTTGAAAAATTCATAATGTCATAAAAATCGTATTTTTCAACCGATCCTCACCATATTCGAACTCATCCATCGTTTGATGTTTGTCTACGATTGGAAATTTTTTTAGCCCCATAACTCAATATTTACGGCAGCTAGAGCGCGAACAAACTTTTTTCGAAAAATTCAAAGTCTCGTAAAATTTGAACGGGGGTCCCAATTATTTTGTAAATTGTCCTAAATATAGAGGCCCAATCACTCTACTTGTATACCAAATTACAGCCCGATCGGTCTAATCATCCTCGAGTTATAGGGGTTTGAATTTTGGAGGCCTGACAAACATACATCCGGATATCTTTTCCGAATATGTTTACTAGACGTTTTGGGACATTCTGAACACGTTTTCATGAAAATCTCGAAAAAAATGTTCACCATAACAAAGCTTCCTCTATGAGGAAGCAAAAATATTTAAAAAATTTTGTTATAATTGTATCTCGATCAATTTAGAAAAAGTTTTTTCGAAACAATAAAAATTCGACCATGACTAATAACATTAATCTCATACATAACTACTGAACGAACTGACCGGTCTGACTGAAATTTAGTATGTAAGACCCTAAGCAGCTTTTCATAGTGTTAAATTTATAAAATATTGCTATTATCCTTAAAATCTTGTAAGAGATAATATTTTAAATTCAAAACGACATAGATACGCTATCCATGCAAATGTTAAGCTATCGAAGTGTACTTTCTCCATCAGTATAGTTATGACCCCAGGTTGATTGATATTGCAATAAGCTAGAATCGACAGAGCGGTTAAAAGCTTATGAATTTTTTTTTAATAAATTCCGCACTTGATTTAACTTTTATGACAGGAGAAGGCCAGTGAAGTATTGAGCTGAAATTAAGCATACCTGTGGAGCTATAATAACCTAGTTATCGTGGTGAAATTAATTGAAATCGACAAGATCGTTAAAATTTTATGAGTGTTACCACTTTTTTCCGCATATATATCTCCGGTATACATTATGTTCATTGAGTCGTATTTTTTTTTCCCTTTACAAACCTTCTTACGATCAACCTTCTCGATATTTTGGAGTTTCGTTTTCGCGAGTTTATCCTCCAGCTGTTTAATTCTCTCTAGTTCCTTCTGTAGCTTAAGTTCCAATTGGTATTTCGCAACAGATTGGGCCCAAGGTCCCATCTCTCCTCTCATAGCAGCTTGAAAAGTCGCCTGTAATAAAAAGACACAGAGTCATTTACATAAACGTTATTATCTTAATGCCTTTAACGACTTTTTTTGTTTCTTTATTTGTCACGAAATAATATAAAAATGCAAAACAAATGTTGTCTCACCATGCGACGTCTTTTCGAGTCGGCATTACCAATAGGCTCCGTTTCTTTCTGCGGTCCCAATTCCACGAGAATCTGGAAATCGGCGTGTTCACCAAGCCTGAAACCGACCCCGAGTCTCGAGTCAGTTCCTATGTGCAGACATAAACGTAAAAGTAAAAGTTATATTTTCATATACAGCCTCTACGCGTGAGACTTTGCACTCTTATCCGAGGGTGCGGAATAATTCTGCTATGTTAATGACTAGTTGACACTCGGGCATCACGCAAACCTCATATTTTCAGTGTAAAACATTTAGCACTAGACAATTAGAAAAGCCAAGCGGTGAAAGTGAGAGTTTCTTTCTCTCTCTTTTTCTCTGACGTTAAGCGTTTGCTCTGATGTAAATACGTGATGTGAAAATGGTGACACGCGTCACATATCTTAATGTTCATAGGTGGAATCTCAGAAATTTCTTCAAATTTTATATTTCCGACTTGCCTTTCTTTATTGGTGGTATGTTCGAGTAGATCAAGGACAGGATAGTCGGAAGTTCCTCTGGAATAATTAATCCCGTAATACCTAGTAAATAAAATATACAGTTAAACATTAAAATACTTATTGATTAAGATTGATTAAGTCAGCAAGAAAATTAAGATCTTGTATCTGTTATTTCTTTTTTTTTTAGTCTACTTATGAATAAAATGAAAAATCTATAATCTCAGGACTGAAATGAAGAATTTAGCTGATGGCACCTGTCGTGACTCAACTCTGCTCGTGATTCAGAACAAACCGCTCCATGGATTTCACTCTATGACGTATCATTTACTTTGTAAAAATATACATCATTTTGCAAATTTTTTTTAGAATTTCCCAGGTTAAACCTATCGACTGATTTGGTTCTGAACCCATCAAAAAAATTCTTCATTCCAGGATTCAAGATATATATTTTTTATTATATTTATCAGTACAATGGAAAAATATAACACACCGAAAATCTTAGTTTTCTTGCTTTTTGCTTCCTCGTAGAGGAAGCTTTGTTTTAGTGAAAATTTTTTTTTCGAAATTTTCATGTCATTACACTCTAAATGGTCTGAAACGTCGAGAAAAGTGGTTTAGAAAAAAATGTCTGGATGGATTGTGTATGTGTGTTGGTCGGCATGCAAAATTCAAACCACCACATCAATCGAGCTGAAATTTAGCACACATGGGAGCAGGTAGACACTATTGTTTGTGATAAATAAAAAAAAATTCAAACATCTGTTCAAATTTCATTCAACTTTTCAATTTTTCGAAAAATGTCTGTACGCGCTCTAGATGCCGCAAATTTTTAGCTATAGAGCTAATTAATTTTTTTATTAATTAGCCAACTCTGTAGATTTGCCTTAAATGACTCTATCCACAGAAAAGAAGAAAATAAGCAAAAAAAAAAGGAAGGGATGTCGTACCGAAGAAAGCCGAACCAAAAAAAAAGAAGAAAATACGACTGAAGAATGACATTAAGAAAGAAAAAAGAAATCAGAAATGAAAACATAGATCTAAGAAAAATTTAATATCAATGGAATGTGATAAACCTAGACATATCTGTGATATGATCGAAATAATATAATTTAGTAAAGTTATTTAATAGTAAAAATGTTATGCACTGTTGACAGTTTTATAACTGTAGCTTTTTTATAATTTAGCTTATTGCTTAATCGGCAATAATTGAATAAAAGAAAAGTAAAATAAAAAATTGAGCATCTTCCCTGTTGGATCGATCTGCCCCATATTTTTCAGATCGATTTTCAAACTAAGTTTTCATGCATCCTTAATAGTTTTAAACTTATTATTGCAAGCTCAGTTTGTGGCCAAAGGTTGAATAAAAACGATGGAACGTTTTTCCTGCCATGTTGTGCTTTTAGTAAACGTACAAACGATTCTAAATAAAAAATGTGTCTACGTACCAAATTTAGTGACGACCGATAAAGGGGTTCGGATTTGATACTAACTTTAATCGGTTATATTTTAACCGTTTTTTCTTTGGAAACAACTGACAAAACTCACTAAGCCTTCACACACGTGTGTAATAACGTACAGAGATATTTTGTACCACATTTGGTGAAAATCGACTACGTGGTTTGAATTTCATAAAACATTACGTTTTTGTATTCACAATTGTACTTTAATCTTAATGATATAAAATAGTGAACGTTTTATTTTTAAGAGATTGTGGAAAGTAAACAAGAAATTATATATAAATATAACATACTTTTAAATTTCCGTAGAACTTTGCACATTGTTTTCTCATTATTTTTGTTTGCTGTATTTTTAAAAAGCTTTCTCTATGAGGAAGCCAAAATAGATAAACATAATACCTCGTATTAAAGATAGTTTTGTCAAAATTAAAAAAATATATAATGGGGAATGAATATGCAAAATTTTACTATCCAGTCTTTTGTGGAAAAGTCTGTAGAATTTAAAAAAAAATCGATTCTGTTAATCGATTTAACGTGAAATGGCTCAGATAACGCGGACTAGTAAGTAACAGAAATGAGTTCATCTAAAGATTATCCGCCACTGAAACTTTGATCACATTTACATTGAAACAGTATTTTTAAACCTGGCTAACAGTTTAACTCACAAAATTTTGATCCAACCGAGATCGGGATGATGCGAAATATTTGTAGATTAAACGTCTACATGTTGGAAGAACGATTTAAAAAAAAATGGAACATTAGATTTTTATGTAGTGACTAATAGAGTGAAAAAAATAAATAAAAATAGGTTTTTGTTTTTAAGTTGTATAATTTTTGTATTTTTTCGAAATTCGATGTTCTGGGTCGTATCCTGGATAAAAATACTGCAATAATATTTTACGTTTTGCGACCTTTTTTGTGTCTCAATGTGAATGTGTTTAAAATGTGCAAACACTCTGAGAACGAAACGTATTACCACAAACATGTTATTCCGTACCCTTCGTATTCTAAGTAAAACAACACGCTTGCAAGTGCATTCAAAGTGACTACATTGGAAAGAATAGGAAACAAGACATTTGATGAAAATATCCAGAAGTCACATGGAGAAAAATATACATATATATACTGTTAAAAATTAATGACCGGGTGTTCAATTTGCATTGCAACATGAAATCTTGTAACACATCTTACTTGAAAATAAGTAAATAAAATGCAATTACATATTTTGGATTTTATTCGTGCCATAAGTCTGCATTGATTACTAACAATTTATTCATTTTCATCGATTTATCCGGTATATAAACGGGTATAAAATTTTGAGGCTAGATTTAAGATCGATTAATTCACTCCCTTGAGTCAAATTAACGCTGTGAAAAGTGTTACTATTAACACGAAATCAGTAAAAACTGGTCAAAACTCCATCATAAAATAAAGTTGCCACTTTTTTCTCCTCCGAAACGGCATTTCCGATTTAGTTGAAATTTTTACGTTTTGTTCGTTGAAATGCCCAGAATCTTAGAAAAAATTGGCGAGATGGGCGGAAATTTCGCTCCAGAGTTACAGCTCTTCGAACGATCAAACATCGCGGTAATCTTCAGACTTCACGTATTTTGCCTCATATATTAACAATAATTTAATTTCTCGAGAATAAATAAAAGAACCTAAAGTACCGAAAGAACCTAAAGAACCTAAAGAACTTAAAAATCCTAAACAGCTCGATCGCCTCCAACGATAATCTTCGCATTTCCCAGGGGTTTTATTTCCAGGGATTTTCTTTAAATTTCGTTCGTTTTTTTTTCTGCCTCTCGATTTCTGCAGGTGTACAGAACAAGTTAAATTAGTCATTTTCTTGAAATTTCAAAACACTGTGGCTCTTTACAATTGACAACCTTGAAGGTGTGAATTAGTTTCAGTGAGTTTGTAGAAAGTCAGTTTGTCCATGATCGCGCTTTTAATAAATGCTCATCAAAGTGTTCGATACTAGCATTGGTATACGCCGCACTTTTTCCTAGATTCGACTATATCTGAAGCTGGCTCTTCAAGGATATATTCACGATCGTTTGCGAGAAACGCTTGAAGCGTCAACGAGGTGAAGGCCTAAAAATGTGAATCTATTATAGTGGTTAATATTTGCGTCTATAATAATATACATAAACATGGATATACTCACAGTCGTAGAGAAGCAATAGAATGCTGAGCCTCAGGAAGGTAGCCTTCATGATCGTTTCGGTGATTTTATAAAATATAATCCTAAGTCTCTCGATCACGCATTTTCAGTAGCTCTGCAATCGCACTATATTAACGGAGATGCAAGAAAAGAAATCAGGCACGAGTAACGGTATATAAAAGTCGAAGTGAATCGAGTGAAAAAAAAAATGTCATCACTGACCAAATATTTGCGAGTTGCGAGCAATGAAATATTTCATCGATTCCTATTTCAAATAATGTTTAATAAAAATTATTGTATATAAATATTATTCAAGTAATATTTCATTTTGATAAAAAAAAAAATTGCTTATATTTCCATCAAATTGATATTTAACGTCAATAAAAAAATGACCTGTTTCATCTTCATGGAAAAAGGTGAAATTTGCTGTATTTCTTTGTAAAAATTAATGATTAAAATCAAATACAAATTTATAATGTTAGTTAAGATAGAAAAACAGGTTATAAAATAGGTTGCAAATTCGTATTTACGTTACATCTGGATTTTATAATAACTTTCAATTACAGTTTAATGATGCCAGTAAAAATATTTACGTTATGTTTAATTTATATTTACAAAATGTCTATTTACGTATCAATAAAAAATGTTCAACTATGTGAAAAAGTTGAAATCACTAAATTCCTTTAAAAGCACGTCCATTCATTGTGTTACGATTGTTTAATCGAGTCTTGTTAAAAAAATTAATAATAACATTCAAACAAAATTTGTAACAATAGTAAAAACCAAAAGTTGCAGTTGTTACAAAAATTGTATTCACATTATATTTCATTGTAATACAACCTTTTATTTGCATTTCAATACAATTGATGAATAAAGTCAGCTTTTTTAAATGTCCAATGTATGTCTGCGTCAAGAAGCTAAGATCACTGCATTTACTTATTTTATCTTAACTATCAAATCGATTTCTATCACAAAAATGTACAACTAAAATTGAACAAAAATGTATAAAAATAAATAAAAATAATATTTGCATTGTATTTTATTCTTATAAACACTTCCTTCTATTCTTACTTACTATTAAATTGATAACTAAAAATCAATTTCTTATCACAAAGTAATCTGTGTGGAAAATCAATATAGTACTCACAGGACTGACAGCACTTGATCGATTTACAATCTAACTGGTATCGTTTGGCATGCACACAGATCCTCGAGGGATCGTCACATTTAGCCACGAGTAGCGTCGATGAACTGAACACGAAATGCCGAACGTTTCGTTCGGTGTACACGCGACAACTAGCAGTTTCGACGGTGCGTAAAGAAGTCCGGGAAGATAGTTTTGAAGTGAAAGGAGAGTCGAGCGGCGCCGAGTGAGGCTAATGCGGATCGAGGATCGAGGATCGAGGTCAGCAGCCCGGGCAAGCAAAGCCCGCTCCGTTCGTCAACCGCGACTCTCTCCATCGCGTTCAGTCGCCCCACCTGAATTTTATAGCTTATTCGCTTCTCAACACGCCTCGACGCCTCGTTTCTTCACTATTTCACTACTAAATACACAACAAGTAGCTTGAATGGCATTCAATTGTGGCGTGTATGCAGAGAAGAGCTCTAGATATCAGAGGTATAGCATCACTGGCGAATGAAAATAAAAGTGGTTTTCCTCTCCACGGGGTCGACGACGCCGCTATTGCTGCACGACCTTGCGCTACTAATCTTTGAACGAGGAGGATAATCCAAGAATGAACGTGGTCATATTACTTGTGGTGAACGAATTTGTCAATGTAACGCGTTATGGAGTCAGCTTGAGTTATTACTATTACGACGGTGGTTACACGTTTCTTTTTTTTTTCACTTTTTTTTTATCATTGGCCTAGTATACAGGGTGTCCTACTTTAATCTTCCAGTTGATTTATCTCGAAAAATTCTGCGCAGATGAAGTATTGAGTATATAATGAAGCTTTTAGGGTACGAAGGGGGACGTTAAAAAAAAAAAATTCAAAATTGGTCCAACATTCAAAATGGCGAAGTTACGACCGTCGACATGTTTTTTTAAAATGGAACCATGACTTTTTTTTCTGTCTAAAAATTTGTCATATCAAATCTAACAACTTTTGCTGGGAACTTTTTTTGATAAAGTCCATATTTGTTAGGTTTGAAGACCATTTTCGACTATTTTAGCCAGTTGATTTATTTCAAAAAATACTGTCCAGATCAAGTATTGAGTGTAATAAAACTTTTAGGGTTCGAAGGGGGACGTTCAGAAAAAGAAAGAAAGAATTGAACGAGGAGGATAATCCAAGAATGAACGTGGTCATATTACTTGTGGTGAACGAATTTGTCAATGTAACGCGTTATGGAGTCAGCTTGAGTTATTACTATTACGACGGTGGTTACACGTTTCTTTTTTTTTTCACTTTTTTTTTTATCATTGGCCCAGTATACAGGGTGTCCTATTTTAATCTTCCAGTTGATTTATCTCGAAAAATTCTGCGCAGATGTAGTATTGAGTATATAATGAAGCTTTTAGGGTACGAAGGGGGACGTTAAAAAAAAAAAATTCAAAGTTGGTCCATCATTCAAAGTGGCGGAGTTACGACCGTCGTCATGTTTTTTTTAAATGGAACCATGACTTTTTTTTCTGTCTAAAAATTTGTCATATCAAATGTAACAACTTTTGCAGGGAACTTTTTTGATAAAGTCCATATTTGTTAGGTTTGAAGACCTTTTTCGACTATTTTAGCCAGTTGATTTATTTTTTAAAATACTGTCCAGATCAAGTATTGAGTGTAATAAAACTTTTAGGGTTCGAAGGGGGACGTTCAGAAAATGAAAGAATTGGTCCAACATTCAAAATGGCGGAGTTACGACCGCCGATATGTTTTTCTTTTAAATGGAACCATGACTTTTTTTCTAGCGAAAAATTCGACATGTCAAAGATAACAACTTTTGTAGGAAAGTTTTTTTGATAAAGTCCATATTTGTTAGATCAGAAGACCATTTTTAACTATTTTAGCGTTAGCACAGTGGCGAGGGCGCGCGCGTGATGTGGCGAATTTTTTGGTAGAAAAAAAAGTGATGATTCCATTAAAAAAAAACATGTCAGCGGTTGTAACTCCGCTATTTTGAATGGTGGGCCAATTTTTAATTTTTTTTTAACGTTCCCCTTCGAACCCTGAAGGTATCATTACATTCAATACTTGATCTGGACAGTATTTTTAGAGATTAATCAACTGGTCAAAATAGTCGAAAATGGTCTTCAAATCTAACAAATATGGACTTTATAAAACAAAGTTCCCTGCAAAAGTTTTTAGTTTTGATATGACAAATTTTTTGATAGAAAAAGAAAGTCATGGTTCCATTTAAAAAAAACATGTCGGCGGTCGTAACTCCGCCATTTTGAATGGTGGACCAATTTTTAATTTTTTTTTAACGTCCCCCTTCGAACCCTAAAAGCTTCACTATACTCAATACTTGATCTGGGCAGAATTTTTCCAGATAAATCAACTGGAAGATTAAAATTGAACACCCTGTATATGCTGGATATAACGTGGCACTAAAAAATCTTATAATTTTATTATTCGCTTTTCCTAAAAAAAAGTATAATAATTTTGAAAAAAAAAGTAAAAACACAATCGTTTATCCACCATCGTAATAGTAGTATGTAACTAAAAATGACTCGTAACTCAAGTAGAGTCTAATCCGCAATTTTAACAAAAGTCTAAGTTCATTAAAATTAAAGTCTACATTTTAAACCAAGATATTTTATTTTCAGTGTCCGATAAGTGAAAACAGCCTCCCAAAATAGGAATAGAAAGTAGCGATTTGTCTGTTTCATACATAAAAACGAGATTATTTTAGACGAATCTCATTGGATAACATTTGCCATAACAACACATGAATATGCGTAATTTTCACGGTTCGATTGGACAAAATGTGATTAAAAAAGGCTGCAAAGTAGAACCTTGCAAGTTGCTTCCTCATTATTTTGTAACTTTGACAAAGCCATCTCTATGAGGAAGCTTTGTCAAAGATACAAAGTAATGATAAAGCAATTTGCAAGGTTCTACTTTGCAGCTCTGTTTATATACTGTCTACATCAGCTGCATTTAAAACGTCAAAAAAATTAACAAATGTATTTAATTATTATTTTCGAACATTTCGAATTAAATACTAAATATGAACACTTTGTTAGATTCTCACAAAATTCAGTATAAAACAACGTCACATCTATTCAAGTTGTATGCAAATTGTTGGATTAGTTGTTTCAACCATTCTCGAGTTATAGCGATTTCAAAAAATTACGAAAATGCAAATTTCCATAAAATCTTAACTACTTTATCAATTTTGCTAAAATTCAGTACCAGACATTAACATACTCTATTTAAGTTTGGTGCAAAAATTTAGATCATTTGCCTAAACCATTCTCGAGTTATACCAATTAAAAAAAAAATTACGAAAAATCAAATTTCTATAAAATCTTTACTACTTCATCGATTTCGCCTAAATTTGGTATTAAACATTGATACACTCTACTTAATTTGTATGCAAATTTTTAGATCAGTTACTTGAACTGCCCTCGAGTTATGGCATTTAAAAAAAAATCGAAAATTTACAAACTCCATAAAATCTGAACCGTTTTACCGATCTTGTCGAAATTCAATACCAAATAACATTGAACGTATCTCTTGTTATGAACAACTATTTAGCTAAATCGACAAACTTTTACGAAAGTTAGAGCGATCACGCCTTTTTTCAATAAAGTAAAAATTTCATAAAATCTGAATGGCTATATATATATATATATATATTTTTTTTTAATCGCTCAAACGGTTACTGAGTAATAGACGATTGAATTTTCCAACTCCTGCACACACACATACACACAGACATTTTTTTCTAAACCACTTTTTTCGACGTTTCGAGCAATTCTGAGTATATTGACATGAAAGTCTAATAAAGTATATTAAAAAATCTGAAAAAAAAAAAAAAATATATGTTACACATTAGTACAAAAGTAAGTTGACGTATTATACATGGCTCGCAAAAATGTTTTAACAGTGGGTAACTACCCTTAAACGCATTTTATCAAGTACGTATGAAAATATGTAATTTCCGCATACGTATAACTCATTAAAAATGACATCTTACAAATAAAATACAATATTTGCGTCGCATTAGTCATGGTAACAGCAAGCCATCCACCAAACACGAATGGAATTATATAAGAATCAAGAATTGAATTAGTCAAAATCCTCACTCGAGTGTACAGAATCGTACAGCTCATATCCCTGCACATATGTAATTAAAGTAATCATAAACAATGCTTTCTTTAAAGACCTACATAATGCAAATAAACCCGAGCATATTAACATGTAGCTGTAGCTGAGGAGAAAATCTCTTATAGTTTAAGATTAGATTTTACAGCTTAGACCTTCATTTTCGTGGACTCGGAACTGCGTTAGAATTTAATTATTCATTTTCTATTTAAGTGTAAATAATTATCATGTAAACGGGCGTTTTCATTCAAACTAATTATATTTTTATACTTGGCGTCGAGTCGCCACTGCGACTCTTGATGAATAACTCTCTGAATATTTTACATTAAACTGGGCAAAAACAATTGATTTTCTACAAAATCCTACGTGATGCAAACAATCCAGAGAATATATTATTCTAAAAGAGAATGTGAAAAGAAAAAGTCTTGATAATGATACAAATTTTATAATTCCACTCTGTGAATTGGACGTCAAGTTCATTTACACCAATTCAGGAAGTGAATGATCTCATCAGATTGTCGAATCTTATGACGTCTACTATAAAGTTGTACCTTTGTATCCGCTGTTATATTAGTAACCACTTTCGTAAAAATTGTGCGTGTCGGATTAGAACAAGGCGCTCGTTATCATGCATATGAACACGACAATAGTACGTATACAATGCTGTGGATGTATAGGTACAAATAGTAAAAGGGAAATCAGCGAGGAAGACAGCATGGCCGAGCGGTTACCTGCACGCGCTTCTCGTGGCACCGAGAAACGCCTCGAGTTTCGCAATGATAATAGCAATATAATGCGGCTTCGAGTCAATTTGTTTCCTCGCAATCGTAACTGGTGAACAGAGACAGACGCACGTCAACACTCATCCTACTTTTTCCCTTGTTTTCTAACGAATAATTTATCGCCACTATATACGTCGCAATATATATGCAGTAGCAACGTGTGTCATATAGATATTATTATTATAAGCATATCCATGTTCATGACAATGTATTTTAATTGTTCCCGATATCATTAATTGTTCCCGGAAGAATTTGATTTCCTCGTAAGAATTTCTTTAGTCAAAAGGTCCATTGAAGATTCTTTTCGAGCGATTCTATTGGCGCTTAAAAATTAATTTGTAAACCTTTCCCTGGCAAGATCTGTTTCCAAAATTTATATTTAACCGATGCTTTAATTGAGTTTGGATTAGCATCTGTCTTTACTGAGTTTCTTTTCTTCAGGTTTAGTTTAGGTTCAAATGATGTGCAAAACGTTTTTTTTTTTTCTTTTGTATTAAGTATAATTTTAATGTTGTTGGAGTTGATTTTACCCTCCACTACTTTTCACAGTGAAAAGTAAATTGAAAATCTTGTGGTTTTAATAAACAAAAATTTGTCCACAAACGTTTGAAATTTTTTTGTTGGTAATTCCATAACAAATATTTGATATTATTTCCTTTCAATTTGATTTTTCTTTCAAATAATCTCTGGAATTAGTTAATAAATGTTTCATAAATTTCTACCCCTACAGAAGTCGTATAAAAAAGATGTGTGAAAAAGAAATTGCTAGGTTCAAAAATATATAATTCGAGGAGAATTCTATTTTTTTTTAAATGAATTTTCTTCCATAAGAAGATTCATTTTTTATTAATTTTGGGCCACATCATTTTTATTCGATTTCTTGAAACTTTAAAAAATGACAAAATATTTATAGCTTAAAAATTAGGGCGAAACTCCGAAAACGTAGTGCTTCGAGAAAATAAAATTCTGCATTACATGTTTCAAAAAATGTGTTTAAAATATCATAACCATTTAATTTTGATTACTTTTGTTGTTAAGAAGTCAAGGTAAAACTCTGAGAATGTTCTAGTTACAGAAAAAAAATGTCCTCTCGAGTGCGTTTAAAAAAGTTATTAAAAAAATCATAATCAAATCAAAATCAATTTCATTTTTAAAAATTTTTTTAGCTAAAATGTTTTTTATTCAATTTTTTTTAAATGATAAAATCATTTTCTTAGCTTTGTTGTTAAAAAAAATGACGATGAAACTCTGAAAATGTACTACTTTGAGAAAAGAAAATCCTGCAGTGCGATTTTCAAAAAAAGTATACATATAAAATACCATAGCTGTTTAATTTAATTTTTTCTTTTTCGATTAAAAAGTCAAGGTAAACCTCTGAAAAGGTGCTACTTGCAGAAAAAAATGTCATTCCAAACGCCTGTTAAAAGGGTTATAAAAAATATCATAACTTTTCTTCTTTTAAAACTCTTTTAGCTAAAACGTCGGGGTTCGACGAAAAAAGTGATATTATGGGTAAAAAAAAAGTTCTCCAGTGCGCGATTCAACAACAAATCAACAAATGAAGATGTTGATGCTTCGAGGCGTAAAATAGTTTCACTACTGCGCATTTCAAAAGGAGAACATTTTATGCAACGCGAATATGTTCGCGTATACGAGCATATCGTTGCAACGTGGCAGTGCGACACAATGCTAAAAAAACAGTTGAAGAAAAGTGCAGTAGTTTTTACAATGGTTCGACTGCACGTTATAGGCGATGGTTTAAGAAATGCGACGAACATAACAGAGTGCCAACAGAGAGTGAGAAAAAGAAGGGGACCGGATAAAAGTCTACTAAAAGGTGGTCCCAGTGTTGGTGTATTATCAATGATAAGCGGTGTGTTGTTATACAGTAGAAGAGTCATAACCGTATGTGTGTTCAGCCCGCATTTGAGCTCGTGTATGCAATCGTCGCGGCAATTCTTCTACATACCACATTCGACAAACGTAACTAATACCTACATATTCGTATGTACATACCAGTTTAGACGGTATAAATGTGTTCAACGGAAGAACCGCTGGTTCCCGGGCAGGCGTTACGGATAGTGGAAGCAGAAGGTGCTGGCACGCTCGCGTAAGTCGTCGCGCTCTTTCTGTGCTCGTCTACTCGCCGTTTTTCATGCACATGACAATTTATTAATTAGCAACAAACCGTGCATGACGTGTAATATTTTAAGAAAAATTGCATTCTGACGCTAATACAGCGGTATAAACGAATTACATAATATTGGTTGAGATTAAAATTTAATAATTCTAAGGTTTTGTGCCGCTGCTCAGGAACAGAGGCGGGATCGGAGCCGATTTTACTATGATGGGATATTATCGAAGCCAAGTGAGTATTACGTACATTATTGAAACTTCCAAAATTCGCCCTTGTGGCATGATGGAAATACCAAGCCGTCATATTTGAAATGTCTTTTTTTTATAACGTATATTTTTTTTTATTTGTTAATATTTGCAACATTCATTATATAGAATTGCTTAAAAAAACAATATTTCAAGCTAGAACATTTTCGTATGCAACCCATGATTTTTACCATTTTCTTTTATTTTTCCAATCTATATATGTGGCAAAATGTTTTGCCTCATACATAGGTTGAAGAAAAAACGTAGGAATTTTTTCAGATTTTTTATTGCATATTCCAGCTATTAAAAATTTCTGAAAGTAATCATTGTTGATTTTTTAACGCCAATACTACGACTCACACAAAAAAAATCATAAGAACATCAAATTTTGGATTTTCAGCGTACTTTCCAACAACATTTTTTGTAAAATTCTGCGATTTTATTTTATGCTATTTTTCAATTAAATAAAATTGCCTCTTTTTTTCCTCCGAAATGGCATTTCCGATTTAGCTGAAATTTTCACATTTTGGTCTTTGAAATATCTAGAATCTTAGAAAAAATTAGCGAGATGGGCGACAATTTCGTCCCAGAGTTACAGCTCTTCGGACGATGGAACATCGTGGTAATCCAATGTGTAATTGCTCTCTGCGTTCAGGAGAGCTGAAAATGTCTTTGGAAAATATTCTAAAGCCCGCATTACATTTTTTTACTATGTAATTCTTGTTTTTTGAATTAGATTACCGCGATGTTTAATCGTTCGAAGAGCTGTAAACTGTGGAACGAAATTGACGCCCATCGAAATTGAAATGCCGTTTCAGAGGGAAAAAAGTGGCAATTTTATTTAATTGAAAAATAGCATAAAATGAAATCGGAGAATTTTGCAAAAAATGTTGTTGGAAAGTATGCTGAAAATTCAAAATTTGATGTTCTTATGTTTTTTTTGCGAGCCGTAGTATTGGCGTTACAAAATAAACAATGATTATTTTCAGCGATTTTCAATGGCTGGAATATGCAATAAAAAAATCTGAAAAAATTCATACGTTTTTTCTTCAACTAGAACAACATCCTGAAGAAATGTGAGTATGTTTTGTTGACATGAAAAATTGTGGTGACCGACTTGACGTGTTTTGCCCCATATATTTTATTTCTTAATGAACGTTAAATAATTATTACTAAAAAGGTCTAATTTGAGATCATTTAAGCAACATCTTAACATTTATTTTGAAAAATCTGAAGAAATCTGAAAAATTATGTTGCATACAAAAATTTTCTAGCTGCTGCACATCGTAAAGTTGCTATTTTTTTCTGATTTTTTCCATTTTATGTTGTTGTTATTGTTGAGAAGAGGCCGAAAAAAATTGATGGAATCGCTAGCCCACTTCGGCTCGGTTATCAAATTATTATCTTCCAAAAAAGGTGTTTCAGAATTTTTTTAGATTTTTAAACTGTGTCGTTCGATAATTTGTTTTAAAACATCTTAGATAATTAAAAATGTAAATTTTTTTTTTAATTTGTGAATTTTAGAGTGATGTCAATCATATAAAAAATTGCGGATGCAGTTGGAAGGGTCTAGGGTCAGAACCCAGGTCGAAAAACGGTGGAATGCCCCATATATACGTCAAGAACGACTGAAAATAAAAATCTAATAGGAAGCACAGGTGTTCTTTTTCAGTGATAACAACAATATAAAAAAAAATCGAAGAGCTTCGGGTTACATGTTGTGTAATTTACTATGCAACGCACCATTGACATTTTTCTATACATTATTCTGTGTATTAAATTTGAGATGTACTCGAAGCCAAGTGAATAGAATTGTTACGTACATTACAAAGATTTCTGATAAATAAACATTTTTGCGATTTAATGAAAAGGTTTTAGAGCCTCGATATTCTAAAAGCAGATGAAAATTAAATCTTTTTAAAAAATAAAGATGTTTCAAAAATATTATTAGTAAAATATTATTGCATTAAAAATGTTCTATTAATTATTTGGTCCATAATAAATTTGTTACCTCAATTGAGATTCTACTATAAAATATTGTCGAAGTATCGTTACATTCATAATATTTGTACAATTGAAAAAAAAAAAAAACTAAAAAAAATCTCTAATATTTAAAAAGTAGGTGAAACTAAAATCTCCTTCGAAAATTGCGGACTATACATTTTTTTAAATTATTTTAATAAAAAAGTATTTTTCTGTAAATTATTATTTGGTCTATTATAAATGTATCGTCGATGTCAACTGACTTTTGTGTTTACGAAAATTATTCGTCGCTACCACAAAACTCGGCTGTACACATTGTACTTGACGAACTTCTCGCGTACGCCTACTCTGCAACAGGTCGTAAATATTACGATGGCTGAGACATATTATCAATAGGCAGCAATCTACGTGCATTCGTCACAACATCGAATCACCTTGAAAATGTCAAGAGTGCTTAAAGGGAGTTTCGCAATAACAATTAATAATTACAATTCATATAAAATGTTAGACGTCGAATTTTATTAGATCGATTAGCGTTATCAAACTCAAACAGATCCTGTCGTCAATGATCCAGCAGCTGATCTGGAACGCACGGCCTTGAGTATATTCCGCTTCGCCAGCTGATACGGAAATCATTATGTGTGTATACAGTCTCTCGTAATCAGGGATATCACGCGTTTCGCTACAAATATAGAAACATTGCTGTGGTTTTTCGACCTCGAATCTCGAACGCTTTAATAGACAAATATAAATTCACGACATCCACTTTTTTTCTTTCTATGAACGTGAATTTTAATTTTTTCATCATTACTATAGCTTCATGAATCACTATCTTAATTCAAACTGTACGACAATAAAATCGTGTAATTATAAAAATTAAATTGTCGTGCAATCAACTGAAATGTTTTTGTCCACGAACGCTCATAAATATTTTATTCATTAATTTTATAATAATAAGTTTCAGGCTTTATAAAAAAAAGTAAAAAAAGTGAATTTTTAAAAATTTGAATTTGAATTTTGCAGAACGTTTTTTGTAACACTTTACAAAATAAAAAAAATCCTGCAAAGTAGAACCTTACAAATTGCTCCCTCATACAGGAAGCTTTGTTATGGTGAAAAAATTGTTTTTCGAGGTTTTCATGAAAACGTCTTCAGAATGTCCCAAAACGTCTATTCAGAAAAAATGTACGGACGTATGTATGTATGTATGTGTGTGTGTGTGTGTGTGTGTGTCAGGCCTCCAAAATTCAAACCCCTATAACTCGAGGATGATTAGACCGATCGGGCTGAAATTTGGCATACAAGTAGAGTGGTTGGGCCTCTATATTTAGGACAATTTACAAAATAATTGGGACTCCCGTTCAAATTTTATGAGACTTTGAATTTTTCGAAAAAAGTTTGTTCGCGCTGTAGCTGCCGCAAATATTGTGTTATAGGGCTAAAAAAATTTCCAATAGTAGACAAACATCAAACGATGGACGAGTTCGAATATTGCGAGGATCGGTTCAAAAATACGATTTTTATAACATTTTGAATTTTTCAAATAAAGTGTATTTGCGTTATAGCTACCGCAAATTTCAAGGTGTCGGGTTGAAATTTCTCATACAAGTGGTCCAACATCGAACAACTTTCGGTACGAAATTTGATGAGAATCGGTCAACAGATGAAGATTTGGCAAGGATTTTTTGTTATTTACCGAAAAAACGTGCGTTGCTCTCTAGCTTTCGCAAATTTTGAGTTCTGGGGTTAAAATGTTCTTCAGTGATAGACTAACATAAAGAAATGTATGATTTAGAATTTGGTGAGGATTGGTTGAGAAATCCAGTTTATACGACATTTTGAAATCTTAAAAAAAAAGTGTGTTTGCGTTGCACAGCTGGTTTATTATTTCAAGGAGTGAAAAAGCTATTCAATGATCAGTAGACGTTTCTATGTGAACGGACTATGAACGGATTAGTATTTGGAACGCTTTTACAAAAAAATACTCGTTTTGCTTTCTCATCAAGGAAATTTTGTTGATATTTGTAATGTACAAACACAAACCAATGTACTTCATCGAGTATGGGCAATCTTGAACAATGAGGAAGCAAAATGCAAATTCATTTGCATCCTTTTTGTATCTTTGACAAAGCTTTTTTTTACAAAGCCGCCTTAACGAGGAAGTACACACTCTAAAAACCAAGTGTGTTACAAGTGTGTTGTAACACTCCCTCTATGAGGAAGCAGCATGAACGTTCTTTTAGAAAATATTTTTTGGGGTTATTACAAAAAGAAAAGGCATCATTTTCATTTACTATGTGAGGCATTCCGTGACATCTTGATCAAGGCCTGGTGGCGATGTCTGTAATTCTCAAAATATACTTATTTCAGTTCATATTATATCACACACTTTTTACGTATTCTTGTGTTAAAAATAAAATATATAAGTGGCATTACAGCTGAACTTGACCGAGGTCCAACATTACCCCTCCGGATTTAGTACTGCATTTTTTCTAGCATTCTATCAGATCATGAGTACACTTGCAAATTTTTCAGATTTTTTCGAATGGACCCTTTCAAAGGTATAATTTTTTTCTTAAATCGATTTTTTGAAAGTTACGTTTACTCGAGGAAGCGTACCACAAATTTTGTCCATTCAATAAAAAAATGTCATTGAACAAAAATATTCGTATTGAATAGAAGTCTCAGGAAAACAATGATTTTACAAATTTATACCAACTCAACAATATTAATTTTTCGTTATTCGACTTAAAAAATCGATTTTTTGTAAAGTATGTCTAAATCTTCTTCGTTCTCAACTTTTCTATAAAAAAGAGCATCCGTTACATACCTTTTGAGACCCGGGACATGATGCCCGGAACTTACGATTACGAATTATGATTTTTATTGTCTGAATGTAAAATCGCGTTTTTTCGTTTTTCAACTAAAAAAATCGATTTTTCGTCAGATGTCTTATAATTGTTTTGGCTCTGAATTTTTTAAGAAAAAGGAGCATTTTTATGAACGTTTTGAGACTCGAAACATGATGCCCGGACATTACGAACAGGAAATACAATTTTTTTTAATCTGGATAATTACATACTTCGACAATCGCTTGTTCTAAGGACTCGAAAGTGATTCAGTAGCCATGCATCCGACTGCAGCACCGCTGTGGTGAGCCAATCCCTGCTACGGATGGGAAGGTACGAGTAAAATTATACTTCGCTTCCGTAGAAGAAGAAATATATTGTATTCTAAAAAAGAATAAACAAAATATAATCTTTTCTACGAAAAGATTACTTTTCGCAGACAATTGAGAGCCAAAACAATTATGACATCCGACGAAAAATCGATTTTTTAGTTGAAAAACGAAAAAACGGGATTATACATTCTGACAAAAAAAGAATTATAATTCGTAATCGTAAGTTCCGTACATCTTGTTCCGGGTTTCAAAACGTCCATAACGGATGCTCTTTTTTATACAAAAATTGAGGGCAAAAAAATCAAGATACACTTTAGAAAAGACTGATTTTTTAGTCGAATAACGAAAAAATTAATATCGTTGAGTTGGTAAATTTGTGAAATAATTTCTTCCTGAAACTTCGATTCAACATGAATATTTTTGTTCAATGACATTTTTTTATTAGATGAACAACATTTGCGTTACGCCTCCTCGAAAAAATGTAACTTTCAAAAAATCGAATTAAAAAAATGATAACTCCAAAAGATTCCAACGAAAAAATTTGAAAAAAATTGAAAGTGTACTTATGATCTGATAGAATCTTAGAAAAAATTGAGCACTAAATTCTCACCGTTCGGACCTGGGTCGAGTTCAATTGGAATGTCCCATAATTAAAAAAAAAAAAAAAACCTTTTTCGAACTTTCCTCTCGCTGTTTTGAAATCTCCACTTTTCGGAATGGTGGCAAGGTTTACTATATTTTATAAAATTTCTCAAATTCTTTTCAGATTTCAGAAAATGCTCTTTCAATTTTTTACAGAAAAATGATATCTCAAAAACAAACTACTTAAGAAATCTAAAAAAAATTACGGAGCAAATCTAACACACGATCGCCAGATCTGGATCTAGATGTCACGGAATGCCCCATATGTATTTTGTCACCTGCAATTAAAAAGAAAACAAAAAAAGCAACTATATATATATTGTCAAAGTAACGAGTGGGTTGCACGGGTTGCTTACAAAAACTCTCGCTCGTAATTTACAAAATTACCTTTTTACTGTGCAACGATAACGATCCAAGTTGCAACGACGAACTTCTTCCCTATAATTACAATTAACGCTTCTCGCTGATTTCTTCCGTGTACTACAAAACGACTCGGCTACTGCGGTTCAAATTCAGTCAGAGTCTATTCTATTAACGACAACAATAATATTTATTTACGAGATCCTATAGCATTTTCGTCATTTGTATAAAATATCACTGACAAATAATGCATCTGAGTCGTTTTCCTTACTATTACCAAATTCTCATTTGCCACTTATTGCCATAAATTATCCCTCATTTGCCGTTTATTTCTATACTGTCGATAGCAACTGTTTTGGCGTTTCGCTCTTTCTTCGAATTCATAACGGAACCGGCATGTCGCGTCTGCCGATTGCACTATGATAATAGTTGTAATTTGCATAACATCGCGAGCGCGGGTGCAATTAGCGTTTGGCCGTGACGATCTAACAGTACAGTACGGTCGCTGCATGGGTCTGCCTAACTCTGTCTCGTGACAGTATTGGCTGTAGTCCTGCTAACCTGGTCTCGATAACTTTTTTTAAATACGTAGTTGAAGATATAATGGTTGCATTTACCAATTCTTCTCTGAAAAAAAAAAAAATTAAGTTAAATGTATCATCTTTAAGCAAATTTACGAATCAAATTGTAATTTTTTGACGACCAAATTACGTTTAAAAATATATGGGGCAATCCACCCCGTTTCGATCTGGATTTGACCTCGACCTCTCCGATTTGGCTCATAATTTTTTGTAGGCTTAGTTGGACCCTCAACTGCACAAATTTTTTTTTTATTGCTACTTTTTTTTATATATTTTTAAAGCTACATATCGAATGCCATGATTTTAAAATCTGAAAAATTTCTGGAAAACACTTTGTTCGATAATAAAATTATCTGGCTTATAGCCAAAGTGAGGAAGATTTTTCTTCTTACAGTTTTTAAGTTTTTTTTTGTTAAGAAAAGTGATTAAAAAATAGAAAAAATAATTAATTTACTACAGGCGATTGGTCAAATGTTTATTTATATAAAACCGGATTTATCAGTTTTTTAGTAATTTTTTTTAGATTTTTCCGAAGTATGCTAATTTTTTTTTAATATTTTTTTAAAGTTGAAAATCTGCAAAAATTCGGAAAAATACTCTAATGAATATCAAAATTTTCTAGCTTATTCCCAAAGTACGCAAGATTTTTCTTCTTATCGTTTTTAAGCTCTTTTATTTTAAAAATTATAAAAAATGGAATGCTCTAAGTAGAAGACTATTCACAGTACAATTAAACACAGCTTTTATCACAGATTTTTTCGCCGAATTTAATAGGTCGCATACAATTTCTTCGTCCGTTATCGCATAGACATCATAAAATTTGCATAAATATTCCTAATATTCTCAAAAATTGGACATCTTAGTAGAAAGTGCGACAAAATTTCGTCCTCGTTCAAATTACAGATTTTATGTTTCTGTCTAGTATCCAACTTGTGAGTCTCGGTATTTCAACTTGACCCGATGTCGAATCCAAGAAGTCCGCCTTTAGGTATTGTAGGTATCTTTCAAAAACGTCGATTTCTTTCGCCAACCAGGAATCTGCCGTCATATCCTCCCATATTGCTGTTAGGTCAATTTGTGCTTTTCTTTGTGCTGTCCAGTTGTATTTAATGTTCATCGGATTAAAGTTCTCGTTCCAAAAAGTTGAAGTTGACGGTTGAAGTCGATTTTTGGTAGGCGGCTGTTTTTGATTTTGATTAGCCAACCCCATAAGCTCTTCATCGCTTTGTACTCTACTTTAACGATATTCCCAGCTCCAGTCGGAGTATAAAATTTGTCAGATTTCTTGGGAGCCTTAACACTCTTTTTGAAAAATCCATTTAGGTCCTTTCTGTCGCATCTAAATATCGTAAGCCCCAGACTGGAACTGATATGCGTAAAGTAGGCTTGTAGTTACAATGCGGTGAAATAATTTCGTTATACGATCCCACCAATCGGCTTGTGATTTCCCGAGCATTGTAAGAACCGTGTCCGGCGCTATTTTGCACTTTTTGCTTCCTCATAGAGGAAGTTTTGTTTTCGTGAAACCTCATTTTTTCGGAGATTTTCATGTGTGAACACTCAGAATGGTCCAAATCTCAAGAACCGCTTTAGCAATCGAACTGAAATTTGACAAATATAAGGAGCAGGTTGACAACTATGTTTGTGAAAAATTAAAAAAAAAATTCAAACATCTGTTCAAATTTTATTCAAATATGCATTTTTCAAAAAAAGTCTGTTCGCGCTGAGGTTTGCCACAAATTTCTAACTGTCGAGTTAACTAATTTTTTTACAAACAAAGCTACGTTAAAGGAAGATCGGTGTTGAATTTGGAATGAATCGACAAATAGGATCGGTTTTTATGGGATGTGAATTTAAAAAAAAAATAATAATTTTTCTCTAACTCACGTAAAATCTCACCAAATGAACGAAAATTTGCTACATACGAAAAATAACATTACGCACCGCTACCAAGCTTGGTGATGATCGGTAAAACAATTCGAATTTTACGTGAGTTTGAATTATTCAAAAAAACTTACGTTTTGCCATAACTCATATCAACTGAAAATACATGAATTGAAACTTGTTATGAATGAAAAATACAGATGAAAAATATTCGCTGTTGCTATATACCAAACCTGGTGAAAATCGGTAAGAATGCGTTCGGATTTTCGAGCAACTTGAATTTTTTATTTCAACATATTACAATGTAGAAAGATATCGTAAAGCGGATCTAGAGCTGTAAACACGTGTACAGATCTTTTATTGCATTGGTTCATTAATTAATTATTCCATAGTTAATCATTAATTTCGATATTTCCCAAAGCTTCCTCTATGAGGAAGCCAAAATTGATAAATGAGTTTTCACATAGAGGTGGCTTTGTGAAAAATCGGAATTAATGAGGAAGCAATGTGCGAATTCTCTTACTTTGCAACTTCAAAAAAAAAAAAATTTAATTACTCGAATAGACATTTTGTACAAAAAGCGAATACCTTGGATCCACGCTCTCGTCAAGTGTTTCAAGGCCGCAATAATGACTCGGACGGTGCTGCCTTTCGCGTTTTTTCTCGTATTGTCAGCTATGAGTTAATGAAAAAGTGTGTCGAAGCGCACAGCCTGTTATACCTGGTGTGCAACAGTCGTATAAGCCGTAGATTCTTCTCATTCGATCAAAGAGATGCGGAGCATTAAGCGTTGCTCCGGTACCGCGCGGGATGTCCACGGATGATACGAGCGCGTCTCATCTCTGTAGCCGTGTGCAAAACACGTGACGAATCCAGCGTGGCCGGACGGGAGAGGAATACGCGGTAGTTCGCGATGGTCTCTGAAGAAGGCTGCACAGAGTTTCAACGCACCGAGACAATTGCTAGTCGGAAATAAACACGCTATATAATAATAATAATAATAATAATAATAATAATAATAATAATAATAATACTTATATTGTGAGTGCGCAATAAACATGCAAAACGTGCGGGAAGGTGTGACTCAAGTCTTGCTGCTACGAGGAACATCCTCTAATAAGTTTCGTTAGTGTTTTTTTTTTTTTTACTTTAATATATTATTAGAAATGATCGTTCCAGTTATAATAAAAATTGCAGAAAGTCCCAAATACCAGTTTGTATTGTCGAAAAATTATATTACATATCTCGTTTTGCCAAATTGCAAGGATGTAATTGTTACTGTATTAGTGTACAGAGGATACGCCCTTGTAGCATTAGTCACGAGGTGAGAAGTAGATATTGCATCTGTGACAGAGTGATCATTTGACAGAAACAGTGCACACGTGAAGATTATATTGATAACTTGAATATAATGTTCTGAGGTTTTCCTAAGTCTTCTAAAATTCATTTTTTAATGAATTTTTAACATATAATTTTAAAGTAGGAAGTTCATAAAATCGTAATTTTTGTTCGTCAAAAATGTTTGGTATCAATTGAAAAGTCGCCGTGAAAACACCGCTGTCGGGAAAAGTAAGAGTAGCCGAGGCGGTCCGTTAAAAAAATGATTTGCATCCAGTTTGATACAGAGATTCTGTAAGTTGTATCAAATGTAGAATGTCTTGAGAATCTATTTGTTTATTTCATAATAGCGAGGCATGACACATGTAACGATTTGAAAAATAGAAAATGCTTCCAAAGGCTTCTTTTTTTAACGAGAAGGTATAAGACGAAACTTAAAGCAAATTGTAAAGTAAGAAACGGTTAGTTTATAGGATATTCATTTTTTTTATTCATTAATTTTTTTCCCTCAAGAGGAATCCTTAAGGACGTTGGAGTATTTATCTCCAGTGAAATCAGTGTTAACATCTTTTTTTTTTGTTTCGTCTTATAAAGATTTATGGAGCAATTGGTTGCTGTGAAAAGTGTATGAAGTGTCCGTGATCCGGATTCATACAGCGATGAATTTACAAAAACGAGAACTAATTAATGGCATTTTCTAAATTGGTACATTTGTGATTCTTTTTTTTCCGCAAATGTTTCGTTCGGTAATCAGCAAGATATTTTTTTTATACTAAGAAAATACTTAATGCTATCAAAAATCTAGACGCTTAATACGTAAAGTGTTTTTCTAAAAATAGAATTAAGACATCCCATCATAATTGACATCGGTAACGAATTATGAGTTGTCTTTGGGAAAATTTCAATAAAAATGTAACCTCTCGGGAATTAACATTAATTATTAATCATTCATTTTGCAAACAATTGATTAACGACCAATTATGTATAAAATCAATTAATAACAACAACCGCTATGAAATATCGACATCTGAGACGGTCATCACCAGCACCTATCCAGGTGGAGATTAGAGCTTTGTTTTAGAGTTCTTTTTTACCTCTTTAAAGTAGAAGATAATATAAGAAATTATTGTTTAGTAAGAACTTGTTGGGCTTTGGTCGTTTATTAATAACATTATTTTTCACGACTAATTTTAATTGTAAAAAATGGGTCGCTCTGGTTGCTCCATCAATTCTTAATGAACTGGTGGAGCAATTAGTGTGAACTAAATTAAAAAATCAGGGATTCGAAATATGTTTGAAACTTTCCTGTATAGGAATGTCGATAACATCAGAATCTTCGACGCCGATGTCTCAGACCCCGAGTACGACGTGTCAAAAATTCCATCTATAAAAATTAGGTCGATACGACGAAGCTTAACAAAAATAATATTATTATTTAGTATTTCTGAGACTTTCGCAACTCAAACATCTTAAAATGGATCGTGTAAACGGGCGTTTTCATTCAAACTAATTTTCTTTTTATACTTAGCGTCGAGTCGCTACCACGACTCTTGATCTAATGCCCCGAAGTCTCTCGTTCCATATAGGCTCCAGATTTTTTTGTACACTTATTCTACCCCAGGGAAAGAAATCAAGCATTTTCTGCTACACTCTGTATGTCAATTTTTTTTAAATTTAGTCCTTTATTTATCAAATTTGTAACAGTAAAAAACTTCGTTGACCCAGTAACGATTATGTGTAAAATGAACTCTACAATGTTAAAAATATTATAAATGTTAGCATTAAGTTTGATTAAAAAATTATAACATTTATTTATATTTTATTTAAAAAATGAATATATTGCAGACCCGCTCCGTAATTCGTTTTCTGTAGATAGTATAATACAAATATGTTTGAAAAATTTCAGTTCTTTTATACGAAATTTCCAAAACTTCTTATAACACTAGAGTAGTGCAATATAAAATTCTCAATTTTTCCATAATTTACGTATGTTATAATATCATTTTACATTGTGCATTTACATTAGATTGAATATACCAGTTTATGAATAAAAATGTCCAGTACATTTTTTTAACTCTGCGGATAACGAGAACTATATAATTATTATATTATATTATTTTCTACTTTTATGAGATATAAGAAAACCTACAAACATGAGTGTAGTTGTGATAAACATCTGTAATAAAATTCCCTTCTTAAGGGGGAAACAGTCTCCAAAGGTCTAACAGTTGTTGGACCTTGTTTGCTTCCCCGTAAAGGAAGCTTTGTTTTCGTGAAAAAAAAATGTCGAGATTTTTATCTCGGGCTACTCAAGATGCTCTAAAACGTCAAGAAAAGTGATTTGTACGAAATATCTGTATGCGTGCGTACGTACGTGCGCGCGCGAGCATAGCGATCGCAATTTTTAAGATATTTTCTTCAAATTTGGTACACAAGTGGACTATCATATAACAACGTTTGGGATTGTATCGGTTGAGAGGCTCAAATTTTACAGCATTTTGAAAATTTTGAAGAAAATCTTTTTATAAAAAAGTCTTTTTACGCTATAATATTTGTAAATTACAAAATATCAGGTCGAGATTTTGTTGAAAAATGAACTAACATTAAATAATAATCAGTGCAAAGCTTGGCGAAAATCGATAGAGTAGTTCCAATTTTATTGCAATTTCAATTTTTTTTTCAATATGTCAGTAAATAGTCTAATTCTTCCACTTTTTTATCGAAGGTAATAAAGTGGTTTTTACGAGATTATAGATTTTTAATTGGAATATGAACTTAAATTCCAATTGTCGCCTTTTTTTAGGCAAATATGATGATTTTTTGCAGCTAAATAAATTGCTTTATTGAAAATCTGTTTTCAGGGCTTTATTATAAAAAGAAAAAATGTCTCGTACTGTAAATGAAAAAAAGCAGTGTACAGGCTCTTGTGTGAAACGACATTTCTTTCCATTAAAAACGGTGTACAAGATTGCAAAAAAGAAAGGTTGCATCTAGAGTTAAAAATGAAGTGTCATATTAAACTATAGAGTGCAAAAGCAATCGTAGTACATAGGAGTTTCGCGAACCGCTATGTTTAAAAAAACAAAAATCCTTTCTAGGGAACAAATTTTGCATTAAATTGTTAATAACTAAAAAACATTGTCGAATTTTGCAAAATCGCTATCTACCTCGAAGAAAAATATATGTGAGAAGATCTTCACCAAATCTCAAGTCAAAAATTGACGGAGAAATGTTGAAGAACATTTTTTGACAACGTAGTTTCGAGAAAAACGCGTCTAAAGGTTTGTTAAGCACGAACTCAATACTGTTACGCAGGAACTCAATACTGTTACGCAGGAACTCAATACACTTATTTACAGGGGCATCTGTAAAACTACGTTTTATTTCTACGATGACAAACTGATGATTAAGCAAAAAAAACCCCAATTTTCTAAAACCCAACAACTGTCCTTAAATAACACATTCCAGTTTTGTTTTAATTCCGGCCAATATGATAACAGAGCATATCAACCTTCCATTATCTAATCAAACCCATTTAGTCATCGAAATACCTATTTAAACATGTGTCAAAAAATGTAGTTATAATTTTTTTTGTCAACACTCGTTCAAGTGTTCTTTTTCTTTTTATTATTTACAGTGAATGTTGTACGACGACCTATTTGGCCCATTGGGCCGGATTCTTCTCATCGGAATTGGAGCCGGAGCTCTGCTCCTCGCCGTCTTGGTGATCGTCTGTTTCTTCACGCCTGGCTGCCTCGCCTACGAATGCTCGAAACGACGAAGTAAGTTTCTATCCACACTACAGTAATTGCACTCTCGATGCTTGTATAGTTGGGCAATTCATCATGCGAGTATATACGTTGCTACTTTTATTGATCGATGTTAATGAAGAACGAGGTGTTTGGTATTGTCCGTGTCCTGGTTGCACCTGGCACCTGACCGCGCATATAATGCGACTATACATATATATATTGCTTAGGATAAACAAGCCAATACAATTATTGGGCCATCAACATTTATTGGCAGTCTATGTAGTAAAATTGATTGGAAAGAAAGAAACAGCAGTATGCCAATAACTGTACATTATTCTCTGCCTAAATGACCAACAACTGCGCAGCTTATTTTAACGTCGTACCCGCTGAATTGGACTTTTAATCTTCAACTCACGTTCTCGCCAGCATTTCCAATCGCCACTCTGCTTCCTTTAGTCCCACACACGTGATAGACACCATCCACGCCGACGTATTTTACGCTAAGTACGTGGGTCTGCTTAATGTGGGGTTTTAGCGTCTAGATAAATGCCGCACGACATTTTTTTGTTCACTCTCTAGACACTTTATGGCACGCCTCGTTTATTTTTCTAACACTGAAAATAAAAGTCATTGGTTTAGTAATAATTCTGTCACGGGCTGTCACAGACATGTGCTGCAATTGCAGCTGTACTTTGAGTTCGGTACAATTTTACTTACAATTCTATATGGGATTGAAATAATAACTAAAAAAAATTTAACGAGAATACGTAATTTTTTCAATATCACGTGGGATTGCAAAAATTAGATGCAGGGGTTTAAAAAAATCTGTATTTTTGTGACAACATGAATTTATTTCTTACTCTACATCGCTTGTCGAAAAATTCCACAGCAATTACTTTGGATGCATGTCGATGATATTCTAGCCTTACTTCTCTCTTAAGAGGGTTGAGCTATCGAAGAATGCTCTACTGTTAAGTAAAGTCTACTGTAGAAGCCAGCATCTTTTTTTTTTTAATTTCCGGTTCTTAAATATGAAACTATAATAAATATCGAGATTTTTTTTTCTTTCGTTTATTTAGCCATTCTGGTAGCACAAAAAAATATTTTTGTAAATGATTTATTATTGTTATTATGGCAAAGGTAATTTTGAATTTAAGCTATCATTAACAAGAGGCGCTTAAAAAACAACAACAAAAATTGCACTCTGAAGATGCTTGTTACGAATAAAATCTCTGTTTCTTCACGCCTGGCTGCCTCGCTTACCGATTTTATAAAACTATTTTTACTGCATAGGATATTCTGAAACAAAAACGCTAAAAAAATTGTTAATCAATATAGGCGTCATTTCGTATTTAAAAAATTAACAAATGTCACAAAACCCCGCAAGTATTACCGTTGAATTTTCAACTTTGAAGCCATCTTTCCTATAATAATAACGATAATAATAAAAATATGCCAAATATCGCTTTCGTAGGTAACGAGCTTTTATTACTTAAGACAAAAATTGCATAAACAATTTATTTTTTAGACGAAACAAAAAATAGTCTAATTTACAAAAAAAAAAGGTTAATGTTGACGCTGCAAATGGAAGTTCAGAAAAGCTGTAAAAGTAAAGTACTAATTTTTGACATATTATACTTGTACTTTTTATTGCAAAAATAGGATCCTACAAACTTTTATGACAAGAAATGAACAAAAGAATTTGTGTAAAAAGACAATTCAATTGGAATAGTAGCCCACACTTAATAGTAGTCAATAATTATAAATATCTTGCTCCATTTTTCAGAAGGAATCCAATTTTTCTTCATTAGAGGAGAATAAAAATAGGCTGCAAATTAGAAATTTGCACATTGCTTCCTCATTATTTTCGAATTTTTACGAAGTTACCTCTAGTAGGAAGTATGATGATCAATTTTGACTTCCTCATAGAGAAACCTTTGTGGAAGATTAAAAATTATGAAGAAGCTAATTTGCAACTATTTTTTTTTTTTTTTACATTTCAAGGGCCAATTCTTCTGTTATTTTTGACAAGCTTTTTTCCAAAGTTTTAATTAAATTATTTTAAAGTTTTAAAGTGATTCTTAATGTATGGAAGGCTTTTCTTAAAAAAATAGCGAAATCAAGATTCTTAACATGAATCAAATATAACATTTAAACGCTTTCATCGATTTTGATGAAATATCATGCTGAATATTTCTTAATGTTATTAGGCGTGTGCAAAAAATCTCAGCTCATTGTTTCAATAGTTTCGCAAATTGCAACTATAGAAAATTGAAAAATTCAACATTCTGTAAAATCTGAACCACGTTACAGATTGTGACAAAGCTATGTACAAATCGTCGTCAAACACTACTTCGTTTATTTAGAAAATTTGGGCGCGCCAGCTCAAGTCTTGCAAAAATTAGTGCAATAACGTTGATTTTTCGAAAAACTCTAAAGTACATAAAATCCGAACTGCTGCATTTTTTTTTTGCCAAAAATTAGAGTCCGATGGTATTAACGAAGCGTTGCACACACACACACACACACACCTACACCCACATATATTTTTCCCAAACCTTTTTTTCTCGACGTTTTGGTCCATTCTGAGTGTCCTAACTTGAAAATCTCGAAAAAAAAGTTTGCATATAAACAAAGCCTCCTCCTGTGAGAAAGAAAAAATTCTAATGTCAATAATTTGTTAGTTTTTTTTCTGTGTCAACGACTAATTCCCACGGAAAATTATGAGCATTGCAGCTTGCAGCACTTACGTAGACGAGTCTACAGTATCGGTATATACATGGAAGCATATATAATACAGCATATATGTCCGCTGTTCACTCGAGACGATCCGCCTCCTATCCTTTTACCTATCGCCGGCACGCATGCCGTTTTCTTCGCGTTACATCGCTCAGCCTCACGCTGTATATATCGGTTATGAAATTATATACAAAGCTGTAATATAAATATTAGTCGTGAAATTGCGTGCCGGAACACGTACAATAATTATCGACTGTGAACTCTCGATTTCACAAAGTCTAACATCCAATCGATAGATCCACACATGGATTGGATCAGCCATTTGCCAACGATTGACCCCGGTCAGCACAGCAAAAAAAAAGAAAAAAAAAAAATTTAACGCCTAATAAATATTCAACGACACTCGAGGTGAAGATTCCTATGAGCCAATCCTCGTGCCATTTATCAGGCTATTAAATCATCTTAATAAGATTTCAACAGCGACAAATTACTGAGGCAAAAAAAAAAAAAGTAATTACCATAGTCGTATTTAATTCTACTGAACACTTATTTTCTGTATTTTTAATTCTTACTTTTGTGTCCATTGCATCACGAGTTCAATATTTTGGCAGATAGAGTTTAGTAGTTGGAGCTTTAATGGAACTGAGATAATTAAAAATTATCTCTTCTGTTTCTTTGTTTTTTTTTCCCTTCGACGAAGCAAAGACGGATGTAAAGCCAACGCCACTCCAATACAATGGTCAACAGAACGATAATATTAAATTGGGCGATGTGAGTTATCGCTCATGGCGACTGGGAAGTCTCTACGAAAATGGTAATATACTCCATTTATTATCAGAAAAAGTATACAGAAAAAATGCAAAGTAGAATTTTTTCATCAATGCACTTTGCTTCCACACTGTTTTCTCTTTTTCACAGAGCCATCTCCGTAAGAAAGTATTTTTAATAATTCTGCCTTCCTCATAGAGGAATTTCTAAAACATAATGAGGATGTGATGTGCGAGCTTCTACTTTGCAGCCTTGTTTTTTAAACAATAGTTAAAATTTCGGTTTAGAGAAATTTGAATAGTGAAGTTATTGAAAAATTCAATGTACTGTAGAGTGACTTAACATATATTTTATAACAAAATATTGTAGACAAATTTTAGATCGATAGCTCAAGTCATTTTCAGCAATTTTCGATTGACTAATTTAATGTTGTATAAAATTTGCAATCTTCCATCGATTTTGCAAAAATTTTATACCAAACATCCCACAACTTTCTTGTATCTATAGCGTACACATTTTTACCACGCTTTCTTAAACTTTTTTAATAGTTTTAAAAAGAGATATTTTTCAAAATACAACATTCTACAACATCCAAACTTGGACCACCAATGTGGTCCAAGTTTAACGTCGAGTACTGCTGAAGGTTACTTCGCTTTTGAAGAAAATTCTCGTTAATTATATCAAATATGACAAAAATTAGAGGGTTCAAATCTAATTTTTTGAAAATTCAAAGCCCCATAAAATTCCGTAAGATTAGAATTGCTTAAAACTTGAGGAAGATAGAGCGAACTTTTTTTGAAAAATTAAAAGCGACGTAAAGGCTGAATGCCTGCATATATTATGACGAAAATCACAACGATTAAAAAGGGCTTACTGCTTTACATGTGTACAAAATTTTGGCTTGAATGCTCCAGACATAAACGTTAACAT
Organism: Perithous albicinctus; assembly: GCA_964016905.1. Classification (NCBI taxonomy): domain Eukaryota; kingdom Metazoa; phylum Arthropoda; class Insecta; order Hymenoptera; family Ichneumonidae; genus Perithous; species Perithous albicinctus. The sequence goes on along the minus strand of OZ024693.1, from coordinate 14,285,225 downwards.
TGTCAAGGTGTAAACTTTTTTTCTCAAAAGCAATTGTGTAAACTTTTCAGATAATATCGTTTCAGCATTATGACACTGAAATCTTCAATTTTTATTTTCATGTATATAAAGTTTCTTCTCTAAGGAAACAAAGTTAGAAAGAATATTGTCACGTCCGAAACCCAAAGCCTTTTTCTCATATTGAGTGAAATTTTAAACCGCGTAAATTATTATTTTGAAAATAATTTTTGTTTAAATTTCATCGTTTACAGGGAGCGCTTGTGAGGTTGGAGAATCGCAGAGGAATTCGATGAACTCGAACAATGTACCGTTCGAATGTATGGAAACAGCGTCCACCGTGGTAAGTACTGATATTCATTGTGGCGCATCGGATATTTGTTAAAAAATAATTTAGACAATAGTCTAAATTATTGTTAAATTTCTCTTTTCGCTCTTCCTCAGAAATTGCGCGCATATAGGCCTAAAATAATGATCCTGAAATAGAAAATTTAAAAAACGTTCAGAGATCATTTAAAGCGATTGAAATTTTCGATTTTGGTGAATATCGGAATTTAAAAAATCGATAGACAGTTATTCTGTTACCTTCATTTGAAAATTTCATCGAAACGAAGATCAGGTTTCAAAAATCAGATTTTTATATTAATATTTAAAGGTCTCTCAAGAACTCTCTGGAGTTCGCTCATGAGCAGTAGTATGTAAAAAATAGAAATTTTTAAATCTGGGATTCTACATTAATGTGTGTAGGATCCAACTCAAAACATCAGCGATTTTTATTTAAAAGGGGGGGAAGGGGCAGCGAGCAGGAGGGCGTAATCCTCCTATTAAATTATAAAACTTCCGTTTTTTTACCGAATTCGAAAATTTCAAACACTTTGATGGATCTCGAAAAGTTTTTAAAAATTCATTTCCGAATTGCTAATTTAGTCCCATATCGACTCGATTGCTGAAGAAGAGCGAAAAGAAAATTCATATTGTTATTTTGGGCCTCCTTAATCAATAAACAAATTTGATGTCATAGAATCTTATACAAGCGGAGAAGCAGCGAAGCGAAAACAGACTCAAAGACTTTCCCACTGAACTGACGATGAGTCTTCAGTATCTGCCGCCTATAGACGATAACATCACTGGAAAACTCGTAATTGGCATTGAGGTAAACCCCTTGCCTTTTAAATTATTATCTTAATGTTCATAATACATTTTTTCAATTGCGATAGATTTTTTTTAATCTAAAATTTGTTAAATTGCACTAAAAATTGTCATCGAGATTGAACGTAAGTAAAAATTAAATGGCATTTAAAAAAAGTAATATTCGTAGGAATATTATATTTGGAGATTTATGAAACAAAGCTGAACATACAAAACCTCATCATTATAAACGTAGCTCAAATTGTCTTATTAACTGAGTAATCATTTTTCGTGTCACACAGGCAGTGTCGAGCCTTCCTCCGAAGCAGTACAATTGCACCCTGGAGCCTTACGTCGCACTCAACATCGTGAAGCAATCATGGACGAATAGAAAGAAACAAAAGCTCCATAGTTTCAGAACAAGAGGCATAAGGCACACAGCTAGCCCCATTTATCGAGAAACGTTCGTTGTCTCTGACGTTAAATCTCTCGAAGTCAAGGTATACTTCAATGATAACTCATTTTATTTTGCTTCCTCATAGAGGAAGCTTTGTTTTTGTGGAAATTTATTTTTCATACTCAGAATGGTCCAAAACGTCGAGAAAAGTGATTTGTACGAAATGTCTGTATGTGTATGTGCAAATTGCCTTGTTAGCACGATAACTGTCGTAATTTTCTATGTATCTGCATCAAATTTGGCACGCAAGTGGGCTATCGTACAAAAACGTTTGGGATTGCAGTTGACGCGAATCGTTTGAAAAATTCAAATTTGAGAACATTTTGGAAATTTTGAAAAAATCGTTTTCAGGCTATAAGTTCCGCAAATTTAGAGATATCCGGCTGAAATTTTGAACACAAACGAACCTACAGTGAACCATGATTGGTTCACTGTAAGTTTGACGAGAATCGATAGAGTGGTTTAAATTTTATTGCAATTTTAATTTTTTTTAAAATGATTTCACAATTATTGAGTATCGAAGATGAATTTATTTTAAGGAACGGCTGCTATGTCGATAAATTTCGATTGTATTCCAACAAAAGCAAAACATTGCTGCCTCGAAAAAAAAAAATTTCGATTTTTTAAGCAGATTTCAATCAAATTTGGCACACATGTGGATTGTCCTAGAACTAGGTCTGGGTATAAATTTTACGCAAATTGGTCGAGCGGTTTAAATTTTATAATGTTTTTTAACTTTTGGAAAATGTCGTTCGGTCATTCACTCGCGCGAATTGCGAGATATGGGGCTTAAAATCGTTTTACTTCTAGACTATGATAAAATAAGGTTTTAATTCAAATTTGGCACAAATGGGTCGAGTAGTTGGAATTTTATAATATTTTTTATTTTTCTGACAAATTTCGTTTGCACACTAGCAGAATAATATATTGAATATTTTTATATTTTATAACGAATATATTTGACTAAAAAACCATGATATAAAATATTTTCAATTTTTGTGATAAAAAATTCGTGAATCGGTAAAAATGCCGATAAAAATGCCTTTCATGCACAAAGAATCCTGCAAAGTAGAACCTTGTAAATTGCTTCCTCATTATTTTACATTTTTAAAAAATGTTTACATGTATGCAAAGTAGAACTTTAAAAATTGTTTTCTCTACAAAGCTTCCTGTATGAGGAAGCCAAAGTAGATAAAAGTACTTCCTGATAGTGGAAGCTTTGTAGAGAAAACAATTTGCTAAATTCTACTTTTATTCTACATTTTAAAAAAATGTAAAACAATGAGGAAACAATTTGCAAAGTTCTACGTTGCAGGCTTTTTTTACATTGTATGCCAGAAGACATTATTGTGAATATATTTAAGATATGTCCAGTCTCCATGCTAAGACATGAAGAAAAGCATGTGTGAAATGCTGTTAAAAAAACTGCAGCTTCTTACCTATTTAACAAAATAAATCGTCATAAACAAATGGTTATAATTGCTGAACAGTTAAGAGGGACGAGTCAGTAAAAGAAAAAAAAAATGATTTTTACAGATTAGAATTTTTTATTCTGCACATCCAATAAATATGAAATAAGTAAGCTATTTCAAAATTCGAATAAACTATTTTTCTGTCAGTATTTAAATCAGTTGTATTGACTCGTACTATATTGTAAATCAGTTATAGGCTTTCTAAGCACGTGATCCAGAACTAAGTACTCATAGGATTCAAGTCTATAGCGTCCACAGCCGGTAACAAAATCTACTCCAGCATCCCCTCACCATTTCAAAGATTTTTTGCATATTTCCACGTGAAGATACCATAAACTACCTCTGATACCGTAAAAAAATTCATATATCCCACCAATTTAGAACCGGATTGACAGCAGCGCCGTTTCAATAGAAGCCTCAGATTTGACTGCTTTACCATACTTTCCATAAACATCCGCAAAAAAGTTATATTCGCTAAACGTGATTCGAGATTTTTATCTTACCGGCAACTCGGTTGGTATTTGACACGCGAATACCAACCGAAAATGTATGAAACCATCGAGTGCTTTAGCATCTACCAAAATATTTAAAAATGCCACTTTTTATTTTTAACAGGAATGGGTCCTCGATATCGCTGTATACGATCACGATCGATATGCCAATCACACGGAGCTTTCCAATCTGAGAGTGGCGATAAAAGACGTTAAGAAAATATTGTATAGCCCGGAAATACATTTGTTTAATTACAAGATGAAACCGTCCAATAGGGTAAGTTTTCAGTTAACAATTAAAAAATTGTTATTATATTCATGAACAGGGATTCGAATGGAAAAAGTTATTTAAAATACTTTTTTTTTAAAGAAAAATATTATGAATTATTACGTCTAAGAATGATAACATAAATTATTTAAAAATAGTCATTACTTTATGCAATTCAAAATTATTGCAAGAGCGCGATATTTATTGTCTTCGAACGATAATTTGCTGTCCATAAATTTCCAAAATATTTACAACAATGGCTTTCTTTTCAAATTGCGCCTATTATTCTTGTTATTAAACTAATCTTAAAATCGTTGTCAAACAAAGAATCGAAATTTTTACAATTTTTTTTGTATTACAGGAATTTGGAAATATTTTATTAGGTATAAGTTACTTACCGACGGCCCAGAGACTGACGATCAATGTTATGAAGCTGCGTGAATTGAAGTTCATACCGACTGTAACGACAGTAGAAGAGTTTAGTAAGTACAAAACTGTATTGCCGTCAGAGGAGATTTCAAAAACATTTTATTCCATTCGAATTGAAAATTAAATGTTTTTGCAGATCCGTACGTAAGAATACTTATGTTGAATGGAAAAACCGGAAGGAAGATAAAGAAGAAGAAGACGAAATTTTTGCGCTCCGTCGCGCAACCGGAATTCAACGAAACTCTAACTTTCGAACTGTCTTACAATCAATTGGACACTGTGCAATTTCTCATTGTACTGTGCAGCAAGGTAAACTATAAATTAAACGCTATTAAAACAAATCCACTTTTAGTAATATAATTTAGTTATTTTTTTATTTATTTTTTTCAGGCAGTAATCGAAGAGGTGACAAACGGTGATCATCACAGCGACAGCGAGGATTCCGTTCATTCCTACAAAAAATCCAAAGACGTCTTTATAGGCAAAGTAGCCCTGGGAAAAGGCGTAAGGGGCTCGCAAGAAAGACTACACTGGTTCTCCGTCCTCCAAAATCCTCGAAAACTCGTTACAGTGTGGCATACACTTAAATAACGAAATTGTTGTATTTTCTTATTAATAATGTAAATTTAGAAAAAAAAATAACCTGTGACTTACATCTCGCGTGATAAAAACTATATGCTAGACTGTTGACTTAAAAATAAAAATCTGTGCCAGTAAAACACTTGTGCAATAATTAATCTCGCTAATTCTAAACATATAACTGTTATCGAGGACCGAGCATCTGCGATGTCGTCATACGTGGTATTAATTTTGGCATACAGTTGTTTGGTCCAGAGATGGTTAATTTATCATCCTGCGTTGAATGAAAGGCGAAACATAATACACAAATCGTTGTTTCAATTGATAGAATAATTAATTACAATGTTAACGTTTTTTGATTTATTAAAATTAATATGCCAATAAAAAGAATATTTATTGGCATATTATTTGTAATACATGCACAAGTAAGAAGTAAAATTAATTAATGGTATTCCAAACATTTTAAAAGAAATAATATTTTTAATTTAACAACTCGAGCTCAATATTATATGTTGAATAACCATTTTGTTTATTCTACATATTATTGTTAAATTATGCGGCGCCTAATTTTTAATTTAACTGGAAGCTTTACAGAATTTTCAATATGATGAAATTGAGAATTTGGAGAAATATTAGGAACATGAATATTTTTTTCATTAATATACATGAAATGTTTTTTCAATACATCATTAATGTTTTATTTTATTTTTCACAAATACAGATTAGCGCATAAAAGTAAAAAAAAGATCGTAACTTAAGAGACTAAACTAATGTTAATGTTTTTGCTTTATTAAAATTAATATACTTATATAAAAACAATATTTATTGGCATATTATTTGTAATACATGCACAAGTAAGAAGTAAAATTAATTAATGGTATTTCAAACATTTTAAAAGAAATAATATTTTTAATTTAACAACTCGAGCTCATTATGTTGAATAACCATTTTGTTTATTCTACTTATTATTGTTGAATTATGCGGCGCTTAATTTTTAATTTAACTGGAAGCTTTACAGAATTTTCAATATGATAACATTGAAAATTCGAGAAATATTAGAAACATGAATATTTTTTTCATTAATATACATGAAATGTTTTTTCAATACATCATTAATGTTTTATTTTATTTTTCACAAATACAGATTAGCGTATAAAAGTAAAAAAAAGATCGTAACTTAAGAGTCTAAACTTTAAAAATGTATATATTTATTTATCGCGTAATACAGTTTTTTGCCTCTGAAAAACACGTTGAATTTTTTTTGCCCCCCCCCCCCCCCTTCCCCATGCATTTAAACGGTGCTTTATATATCGCTTGAAAAAATAATGTCTAATGACTTGATCTAAATATGATCTTTATATGATCCCAGAGCGGGATCATACAAAAATTAAAAAATAATTAATCACGACTGAATTCTTCTATTAAATTTAATAGTTCTATTTAAAAAATGCAAATAATATAGAATGTAGTTGAAATTCGGTTTGCAGCTATAGATAGATATATAGAAATGTAAAAAAGAACTGTAATCAACATTTTTATAATTAATTAATAATTTGGTGATGCGATCTTAATAGAAATGTCATTTTTTTCTATATCTATTAATCCTATTTTAATTTAAGTATTAATAATTTTGTTTTGATAATTCAATTTTAATATATTTCCAGATCCATCTCACTCTGTACATTTTAAATCAAATCAGTAAAGACACTACATTTTTTTATTGTAATAATCATATTTTGTCTATACTCGTGAAAGATCAAAAAGATTAAACTATTTTATTTCACTCGATATTATAATTATCAATAAAAAAGTATTTTTGATGATTTTTTTTTTTTAATACTTGGGACCAAGATGCGAATACAAACAATTACTCTTGTTGGTAATTGTTTAAATAACGAATATAAGCGAATCAATCATTATTAAATTTTTTATTCGATTTACTTCTTACGATGGGTAATACATTTTAAAGTCATACAGATCAAATAAACTGCATCAAAAGGTTAGCTATACTTTGGGGGGATTTCTATTATCCTACTCAAGCAACAATTACAAAAGAAATTATGTAAAAGCCATACTAAGTACACAGCCCTGATATAATAATAATAATAATAATAATAATAATAATATGAAGAAGATAAATCAAAGCCGTTAAGAGGGGAGGGGTTATTTAGACCCCCCCTGTTATTAATAATAGTAGGGGATAAATTATTATGATTATTATTGATGTCGTTTTGCATTGTTTATATTGCATTTTTTGCGGTTTTTTAGTTGTTATTATTATTTTTTTTATAATAGTTGCGTGAAGATGAGAAATGAAATCGCGATAAAACATATAAAAATATATAGCGGGCCGAAAGTGACTCACTTCAAGCCAGTATAGAAAAGATGAGTCGCGCATGCGCAGTTCGTGATTTCATCACTTTCGCCCCTAGGGATTTCACTTTAGTCCCTAGAGATGAAAAGTTATAACCTCAGATTTCACTGTTCGTCCCGCAAAACTACCATTCAAAGCACCACTATTCAAGCACTCGTTACAGAACATATGATGTACAACAAGGGTGGAAATGCCGTTTGCAACCCTTGTTGCACACTGTTTCGATTTTTTACTGACGGCTTATAGTTGCTGATTTGATGCATACGTTTTCTAATAAGAATTTATGAAAACGAAAAAGTAACAATTTCGGAATAAAAATAAAAGTATTTAAAACGATTATTTTATTGTATCAAATATATAAAATATTAAGAATTATTGAAAACGTAAATTATCAATATTGATGGATTTCCAAATAGCTCGAGCTATTAGGAAAAAGTTACACGTGTAGCCTGACAATAATATATAAATGTTAGTAGTAGCGCGCTCAACATTTACTCAGGTATGCCTATGTATATCTATATATATGGTTTTCAATAAAACTTTAATTCGTAATGTTTTCTAAAATATGTTTCTAAAATATATTGTACTACTTTGGAAAGAAGATTTTCTGCTGAAAGTTCGCCAGAAACATACTTTTAGACGTCATGAATCATAGTTTTCACTTGTATCAACTTTAGGCTCATATATATATATCTCAGAATTCACGTGGATGAAAATCAATTAAAAACTCTTTAAAAGATCTTCATTCACTTTTTTTTCTAACACCTGCGATTTTCCGTTGCATCAGTTAAAAATGACTTACTCATCGAGATCCTTAAACACAATTAGATTCGTGTTACAGGTGGATATGAAAATTTGAAAAAAGCGCGGGAAACCCGCCATATTGGCGGGTTCGCCGGGCGTACACAGAGTGGCGCTAGCTCATCTAAAACGAAGTGTGACATGCAGGCAGTGGGCTCGGGAAAGGTGGCAACTGGCAAGGAGGCTTCAGTCTGTTTTGTGACTTGTGCGGGCGCGTTACTCGGGTAGCTGTTGTGTTTCGTTTCGTCATCCAACGCGAGTTTTATTATTTATATTATTTAAGAGAAAACAAAAACATTAACACGGTTCCTGTCCACCAGTGGGGAATTCGAGTTGCAGGGAACGAGGCGATAAAACAACGTGTCAGACGTGAGTAACTTAATACAAGTTCACGAGTACCGTAAGCGAAACTTTCAAAAAACGTTTACTTGATAAAGGGTAACCTGCAACGTGCGTGTGTATCATATATATATATATATATATATGTTTATATATAAGTGGCCTGTGTGTGAGTGTGTGCTTTACAATTCGTCGACGATATACTACGAAAAAATGTTCATTGAGCATCACGTTGCCAACAACAAAAATGCTTATCGATCAAACAATTTCGCGTCCTGCAGCTATGCTAGACTGCACAAACTCCTCGAGCTTCACACCGAGCATCCACGAAGGACTCTTCGCCGTTCAACGGTCGATTCCACTATCTCGCTATCTACCTCCGACAATTTTCCATCTTATTACTTTTTTTCCTCCTTGTAAATGTCCAGCAATTCGTGACTGTCTGTCCACCTGGTCTTCTCCCCGCGACAGCTCGACACCGGGTCGACTACTTTGATGTATACAGGACATTCCACGCGAAATTAACATGGCCTCGTGTTTTTTTACATTTTCTTTTTTTAACTTAAGCTAGAGTCACCAGTGAATGAATTATTAACCAAAAGAGATTTGTTAATCATGGGTTTTCATGAAATGTAACCTTTTCAGACAGTCTGTTAGAATTTTAACAGATAACCAGAAAGTCGAATTGGGAGATGCGACTAAAAGAATATCGTATTTTCATCGCAAAGTGATGTGAAAATAAGTACTAAAAGCGAAAATTTCAAAAACACCAGTAAATGAACGGGCTAATCTAACCTACATTTTTTGTCGAAAATAGGTTTTACCGACGAAAAAATTGCTGTAAATAACTAAAGAATATACAAATTAAAAATCTAATGCTGAGGTACATCGTCAGAATTTCTTATGCACTCTCAAAAAGGTGTTGTTCATTCACTGGTGACTGTTGAATTACTCGTGCATTCACCTCGTAGCGTATTGTTGGGCGATATAAGAAGAGACAGCACAACAATTAAAAATTTTTTTTTTTTTTTTTTTTCAGATATTTGACTGGTCATAATTATCAAACATATAAAGTACTAAAGAAAAAAGCTACATTGCTTTCTTTCAAATGTTACAACAAATGTCTAGTTGAATTTTTTTTTTTAATACGATTTTTTTTTTTAAATAATATTTAGAATTGGGTTTTCTCACAACTTTCAAACTTTTGGCACTGTTTTCATTGCTAAAATATAAAGTTAATCGGTAATATATGAATAAACAGAAGAGGCAGATGAAAAAATGTCGCCGGGAAATTGATTTCTAAAGTTTATGTTACAATTTATTTTATTAACTTAAATCAACGATGTACGTTATACAAAAGAAGGTATAAATACAGCTTTTAATAAGATAGCTCTGGCGGTACAGCCAAAATATAATCAAGTAACAAGATTAAAACATTGTTTGTACAAGTTTTCAAGGAAAAACTAGCGTGAACTCAGATAGATATGATTTCATGAGGTTCCACTTGATGTATAAAAAATGTATTATAAAAATTTACAATATAATAACTTGGTTTTCGCTAATAAATCCACGGACATATTTACATGCAGTTTTTCTGAAGTTAAATTAGTCATTTTCGTTCGCATTTTTATGAGAGAAAGCTCATTTCTTTTTTTTTTCTAACATGTATCTGGAAATCACCGAGTAATTTGCTTCGTTTCACTTCTCGACGAGAATAAAAATTTAGTGTCGTTGTTTTGTTTTCTTTTTCATAAAAAAAAAAGTGACTGTAATTTGTAAACGATGAGTATCGTAAATATTTCCTGTAAATTTATAGAGTATCTATCGTGAAATAAAAAGAAATCTTACTCGTTAAGTTCGAGTTAAAATTACAATTTTGACTTGATAAAAACTGCCAAAAAATATGCCTGTGGTTTTATTAGCGTAAATTCAGTGTATTTCTGTAAATTTATTATTTTATTAATTTCATTTTTTCCTACATTAAATATGAGCTCTTTAATCCAAATTCATCTCAGTTCACACTAGTTTCTTTTTTAAGAGTTTGTAAAGAATTTTTTCAATTACTACCTTAATAAAGAAAAGAAAGGTTAAGATATTTAATGTTAGAATTATGAAGAATTGAAAAATATAGGAATATGTAGCTCAAAAACGCATCTCCGAACAATATTTTTTTAGCCTGTTCCAAATGCTTATACATATTGATGACCGAATACAGGTTTTGACGAAAAAATAAAGTACTGAATCTTCAAAATTATTAGAAGCCTCCAGAACATCTTTAAAAAATTCTTACCTGTCATCCTAATTTCACGTCCATCTTCGAAGTAGTCACGAATCTTTCCTTTTCGTCAAAAAATTTAATATTCAATTTTTAAATATATGGATGACATATTTTTTTTTTTAGAAATTAACATTTAAAAAAATTAGTTACCAAACAAATTATTTCCACTTTATAAAATGCCCCGTACATATCGCGTTTCATTTGATGTACAATCCGCTTGTCTGCTTCGTAAATACGATTTGATAATCGCTATTGGTTTTTTTTTCTCCTTTTTTTTCAATCTTCCCTGGTCGATAGAGGTCCCTATTTTATCAGTTTTCCGTCTATTGTGTTTGGCTCCGGAGATGCCTGTAGGTCTTGAGTGGAATCCTTAGATCTTTATGGCAACCGCAGTAGCAGGTTCGGACGAGCTCGAATTTGTTGGCCCTGGACTACCTGCTAGCCGGTTTAGGCTTTGGCCATGCCTGAAAATTGAGACTTCCCCTCTTCAGGCAACGTTTTATGAGACCCCTTCACGCTGCCAAAGAGCACCCAAGCTCTCGTAAATCTATACAATAATCGTATGGCACACTGGAGAAAAAACTCGATCAATGTATCCGACCGAGATTCTCCGACTTGAGATATTTCTTTCTTACTTGTGAACTATTAAAGGTTTAAATTTTCTTACACTATATTGAACGCTTATTGCGTTTACAAAGTTTAAAAATTTGTTACCGAGTAAATAGCCGAGAAAAATAATATTAAAAAATAGATAAAACCCCTTTTTTTATGAGCTGAAGTTTTATAACTGAATTTATAAACTGAACTTTCGCACGGTTATAAAATGTAGATTCGGTCGCACAGAAAAACTTCATTCTTATATTTTATTTTTTATTTCATAATAATAAGTGTTTTATTACCTACAAGCCTATGATAAGAATTTCATCGACATACCATCAACTGTTGGATAGATACTTTAATGCGACAGATATGCTTCAAGGAAAAGTATTGCTTGAGTGAACCTTTTTTGAGATACTATATGAGATGCAATATGCGTATGAGATATTTTTTTTCATTCGGAAATAGAAAAAAGAATGTGGCTTTACAGAGACTACTTTATATGTTGTAAGAAGTTGCAGGTTTAATTTAGAATAGTATAAGTTATTAGAAATTGTATGTTACCTTATAAGATAGTATTATGTGAACAATTCGATTTTATTTATTAATATGGGGCATTTCATCGGAGTTCAGCCAAGCTAAAAATGAATCAACCACTTTTTTTTCTACGTTTCAGTATATTCGAATGCATACATCTTTTACGAACTTAAGGTAGTAGTAAAGTTAATCGATTTTCTTACGATTTTTCTCTACTTGTGACTTTCTTTCATAATAGGAATTGTGGATGTACGAATGAGCGCTCGCGTAGTACAAACTTTGAATAGGAACGTAGCTTTACTATGCTAATTTAGAGATCTCCCAATTAATGATTTACATCTAAAAATACAATTTTTTGTCACTGTTATTAATTGTATATATGGGGTATTCCATGCCGATTCGATCTGGATCTGACCCTCGACATTTCGGATATGATCCACAATTTTTTATGTTGCTGTTCCAACTCAACGAGACATATATGTCGTTTCTAAATAATAATAATTATATGAGATACTTAAAAAAAAATCTGATAAAAATTATGATTGCCTCTTAGAGTTGTAACAATAACATAAAAAATTGTGGATCAAATCGAAGAGGTCGAAGGTCAAACCCAGATCGAAAGGGGTATGGAATGTCCCACGTAAAATATTTATTTTTAATTGTTTTGTTGAATCAACTTGTCAGCCTGCCGCACCACATTTCCCCACATTTCGTGTTAATACCAAATGAGTTACATGAATCTGTTTTCTTAAGTGCGCGGCCAAAATATATTAGTTTACGATTTTTCTCGTGACGTGTTTACAGAAGTATTCTTTGTCTGAAATACGTGCACATTGTATCGTGTAAATATTATGATGTTGCTACTAAATATTGCTGTGTCTCATCTCGATGATACGATTATAGAACAGCGTAACCAGCGCGGAGGTTTATCACCACTATAATCAGATAATAATCCGTGCGGTAGCTGCGCGGTATATGTATCGTTGTCAATGTTGATGATTCGTTGCGGAGGGGAAGCACACCGCGTGTCGATAATCGAGAGTGCGTGGAGTGGATTGGTGAGTGTGCGACATACGTGTTATTCAGTCGCTGATAGAACTTTCTGTATCGTGTGGCGTATTTGTCCCAGGGATATAAGCGGTTATATGTATGTAACCTGCGCGTACCCTGTACGTAGTACAACTATCGTATCGTCTCGTGTGTGCACTATCGGTCAACGGAAACGAGTGTCGGAGGTTTACATGCTATATAATATAACAGCCGAGTGAAAGCCTCGGGATTAGTGACTGTATTATGTATTACTCAGTCATTTTTTGTCACACACGGAAAATGTAAATAAGACATGCGATACAGTTAATTATTTTTTCTTAATTGTCTAAAAACCAGTTTCGAATTTCCGACGAGAAATCGATTTTGCTTCCTCATAGAGGAAGCTTTGTTTTCGTGAAAAAAATATTTTTTCGATATTTTCATGTTAGGGCACTTAGAATGGTGCGAAACATCGAGAAAAATGATTTAGAAAAAATGTGTGTGTGTGTGTGTGTGTGTTGCAGGGCTTCGAAATTTTAATCACCTATAACTCAAAAACAGTTTAACCGATTGAGCTGAAATTTGGCACACAAGTGAAGCGGCCGCCCGTCTTTGATATTTGCTATTTTTGACAAAATATATGGAGAAATTTTGATTTTATAGCCTTTTTAATTTTTCAAAAAAAAATGCTAAATAGTGATAGTATTTTGTTAAATAGTATTTGCATAAGTATAGGTACATTTAATGTTGTATGCAATATATGCAGACATTTAGATTATTAATGTAATTTTTAATTTTTGTTAAAACGAACGTGGTTGCTCTAACTTTCTTAACATTTCGATTATTTAGCTAAATTAGATCTTCATAAGTGCGGGTACGTTCGATGCTGTTTGGTATTGAATTTCGATAAGATCGGTAAAGCGGTATGTATTTTATGTAACTTCGAATTTTTTAAAAAAATTAACGTTTTGCTCCAGCTTTCGCAAAATTTTGTATGTAATGAAAATATGATGCACGGTATTTGTTACGGCGTTTCTTAGCCATGTGTGACGTCGTTTGTTTTTTTCTTTAAATTCTACATTTTTTTAATTTACAATGCCTGTAAGTACCAAAATACAATTGCCCACAGTTCTTAAAAAAAAAATAACTTATTGAAAAAACTGCTAATACAAATTAAACAAGTTGCAAAGTAGAACCTTTGTGCATCGCTTCCTCATTATTTTCTGTTTTTGTACCAAAATACAATTGCCCACAGTTCATAAAAAAAAAATAACTAATTGAAAAAACTGCTAATTCAAATTAAAAAAGTTGCAAAGTAGAATCTTTGTGCATCGCTTCCTCATTATTTTCTGTATTTGTACCAAAATACAATTGCCCAAAGTTCATAAAAAAAAAAAAATAACTAATTGAAAAAACTGCTAATTCAAATTAAACAAGTTGCAAAGTAGAACCTTTGCGCATTGCTTCCTCATTATTTTCTGTTTCTCACAAAGCATCCTCTATGAAGAAGTCAGAATTAACAATGAAGCTTCCTCATAGAGGTGGTTTTGTGTCATTAAATTAATTTGAACTGCCATCTTCTAAAAATATTCTTCAAAGTAAATTAATTCGTGTCACTGTCTTCTGAAAATGTTGTAAAGAAAATAATTACGTCCATTATCTTTTCAAAATATTCTGCAAAGAAAATTAACATCAAAACATAAATGGCAATCGAAAAAATTCGAGTTCACCAGTAATCGACTCATTGTAAAATAATACTCGATGCTACTAATATAAACTAGCAGTAGACTAGAAATGTCTGTTCGCCACATTATAAACGTCTTCAAACCACAATTAACAATTAGAAAAGCCATTATTATTGATTCGCGGTCAATTGCTGATATATGGCCTGTGCGGGATGTTGCGTCCAGCGTAAATTTCAATGTATATAACGGCCTGGCTTATTTTGCGCAGTCACCGCATCGTCAATACGATCAAAGGGACCGGAGACTCGATATTTAATTAAAACGAGAGTGGTGTGTTTCAGCTTCGAACCAGCTGATACGACATTTTTATTCGTATATATAAAGCGTTGCGAACATTAACCATACGAATCGAACAATTTCGACAGCTGATTAATATTATCCTTGCATGTATGCGCTCAAGCACGTTTGTACAGTGATCCGTTAGCTTACACGACGAATTACGCAGCACGCGAAGAGAGAGCGAGAGCAATTCAATTGAATCCATTTGTTTGAATGACTTCTTTAGTCACTCATCGAACCACACACGGAAACGCAATGCACAATGCAATCAGCATCAGATAGTATACAAAAAAGCAGCTTCTCAAATATTGTCATGTTTCTTTTTTTTTTTTTTTTTTTTTTTTTTTAAGTAAATGCTTATAATTTATCCTTTGTAAAAACCATAACAATACCTTGGATATAAGTTTCTCGTCTCTTCTCACGTACAGGTTATCGCTAGGCAGCGTTGTATGGGTTTCATAGCGAAGGTAATTTGAAATTCAGATTTTTATCGTATGGCTTTAGTGTTATTTCGAATTCCCTAAGGAACTCGCAAGTCGATTGTCGATTCAATGAGAGGCAACAGTCCGTCTTCTCTGACTATCCTTTGCGGCTGTTCTACGCTGCGCTGTGTTGTTATGTAAATGGTCTTAGCACGTAACGTACACACCTCGAACGGACTGACAATCAGTTTGGCTAGCAGCGGGCTTGCACAGATGTATATGGGGCATTCCATGGTATTTCACACAATTTATTATTTTTTTTATATTGTTTTTCAGTGAATAACACACTTGTGATTTTTGTTAGATTTTTTATTTTGACCCGTTGACGATTTAGAAAAAAATAATAATTTACAATTTAAAAAATTGTAACTTCAATTAAAAGCATGATTTCGATATAAATAATACGGCGAATCAAAATACGAATACGAACACTAAATTTGATAAACATCATTTTGAGTATGTTTCTCTAGATCAAAGTAGAAAAGAAAATTTACAAAGTAGAACTTTGCGCATTGCTTCCTCATATAGAATATGTTAAAATGATAAAAGTTGAAATATTAGTTTCCACTCTGCTTCGCAAATTTCATATACATCCATCGTGCCATTCCGAAATTATGGGCAATTGAATGTTGATACTTATGGTCATTAAATATTAAAAATGTGGAATCTACCAAAAAGAAACGAGTTTACACACAGCTCCGAAACGCCGTAATAAATATCGTTTTATCACATTTTCATTACTTACAAAGTTTTGGCTCACCTGATGCTTAACTTTTGCGGGAGTTCGAGCGAAAATCTAAATTTTTCGAAAAATTCTAAATGGCGTAAAATTCGAACGACCATTTCAATTCATTTGTTGAGATTCGACGTGATTTAGAGTAAATATATTGTTATTTTTTTTTTTTTTTCGAAAAATTCGAAATTCAATATCAAACCATATTGAACGTGTCTTCAGTTAAGGAATAACCATTTAACTAAATCGTCGAACTTTTATGAAAGTTAGAGCGACCACGCAATTTTTTCAAAAAAATAAAAAATCTATAAAATCTGTATACATACATTTTGTTAAAAATCGTACCAATTAAAGAGAATTTATTATTCTACTTGAATATTTATTCGATTGAATTTCCTGTGCTTGGAACACATACATAGAAACATTTTTTCTAGGCCATTTTTCTCGATGTTTTAGATAATTGTGAGTACGCTGACATAAAAATCTAAAAAAAAATTTAAAAATTCATGAAAATTAAGTTTCTTCTATGAGAAAGCAAAATTGGCCATATTATTTATGTCGAAATTATGTTTTTAATTGAAGATGGCAATTCTTAAACCGATTTTTTTTTTAAATCAAGAACGGCGCAAAATAAAAATCATGGACGTTACTTTTAGTAATAACAACAATATAAAAATATATTAGGAAAATTGAAGAGGGTTGGGTCTCATCCAGTGTGAATTATCATAGAATGCCCCGTATACAGACGCGCTATATACACTACAGTGCTATATAACTGCAGCAGATCGGACGGCCACATCGCTCCCGTGACGCTGATCTGCACACTGGTAAGCAGTTCTCGTATCTATATACGTTGGCTTTCATGGGAAATTTTCCGGCATGTCTAGACGCCGACCTCTAAGACGCGTTTCGCCGTAGATCGCTGTAATTTCTTAGGTTATTTAGCATGAAACCAGAACCGTGAAGGATCAACTCTCTTCCTCGATCTGCTCATTAATATGACCGCGATACTAGAGCACCGACTAAGATGCAATAATCTTAATGACTTGGACTCCCACTTGATGCATTAATCGGGATTGAAAATTATATGTTTGGCTTTGGAGATATTGAAAAGTGGAATATATTCTATTTTCTATATCTGTTATTGCTGTAATTATGCAGATTAGGGACTTTTCTCAATTTTCCAGTCTTTGTTTTTTTTTTTCTAGTTGCAATTCTATGTTTCTTCATAAAATACAATTTAATTTTACGATCTATTATGTTACTGTTTAAAATGTTGAATTAAGAATTAATTGAAAATATAATTTTTTAAATTTTGTTTATTGTTTCTAGATATTTTTATCATGAAAAGTAACTGAAACGAAAATATTATCGTGCTAACGCACGTAAATTAGTTTCGAACGGAGAGATCTGAACATAAACAAATACAAATGTAATGATAAGTGCTAAGGAAAGATTAAATGTGCTTAAATTAACTGGTAAGTGGTATGAAAATAGCGTACTTATTTACAATCGCGGAGCAGGACGTTTCGGCTCGAGATTCTCCTTTTCTTTGCGAGAAAGTGTATTTTGACTTAAATTTAAAGAATATATGAAACCATTCAGTAAATTCGAAAAAAAAACTCGACATCGCTGAAAATACAAAACAAAAATTTTAAGTTATAACCCCAATAAGTTATATAATTTTTTTTTAAACAAAACCCAGTTAAACAGATTCATGAAATAAATTTACAGATTTTTACGAATACATATGACTTTTTAAATATAAATTTGTTACAATCAGAAGAATTTTCATATCAGAAAAAACTACTACTACTTAATGAATAAATTGTTGGAATTATTATTATTACTAAAAATCCATGTTCTTGGTATCTTTAATGACGTTAATTTCTCAATATTTTCTCATATCGCAAGCATTAAAATTTTAATTAAATAGAACTCCTGATTGGATGAACATTTTTTTATCCATTCTTTCTTTAACTGGTGTAAACTTAATTTTTTATGAATCCTACATTATTACATTCAGGCGAGATCTGGATCACGTACTGAACACTTGCCTTGTCGAGAAGCTAAAGTATCGGAACGCAATAGAACCGATGCAATTTCGCGAAAAGTGAAACGACCCTCTCAGGGGGACCATTTCACCCTTTCTTCTCGTTTCTTCTCTCGACGTACGGATATATCGCGGACCGAGATGGTGCAGCAGCTACACCACCCTAAGCGAAAAGTATATCGCTTTTCCCAGGCTGAAGTGGGTGCCGACGCTTGTTGACATCGTACATCGTATCGGCGAACGTTCGAATAAGGCTCTCGCGTATGGATCGACGATCATGAAGGAAACTCTTCTAGCAGACGACAACAACGAAGACGACGTGAACGTGACGAACTGAGAGTCGAAGCTGCGGACGAGAGAAACGAGCAAAGTGTGTGCGCCACGGGAATACCGAGGCAGGTATTTAAATGGAAATAGATCCTACGAGAATAGGCCTCTCAGTACGTATAGTAGAAATACGTCTGTACGAGTTCGAACACCAACGAGATAGAACGGATGTGCACCGACGATCGGCACGTTCGAAACGTGCCTACGACGGCACTTCCACTCTGTCGTCAGAGGCTTCGAACAAATGAATGAAAATTGTGAAAAAAATAAAAGTAAACGAATCACAGAAAGCTAGAGTTTTCACCAAAAGATCCTTATCGGTTACTGTGAGAACACAGAAGAAAAGCTAAATTTCCAATGCGTAAAAAAAAATCATTCAATTAAAATGTACGATGCTTTTTCACAATCATTAAAGAAATATGCAATTTCGTTTTATCTTTGTCGAGATGAGAAAGTGTTTTCATTAGAATTTCCTTTCGCTTGGATTAAGCTCTGTGCACAGCAAATTCCATAGTACACTCAAATGGTAAATCTGTACTGCTAAACAAATAAAGAAATTTACAATATATACTAAGAGATTCATTTTAATATGTGGATGTATGTCGTATTTACGTGGTCAGTGGAAGTAAATGTGAATTGATATACGTTTTGTTGTAAAATTCAAAATCAATTATTCTATTTATACATAATGTATTTGATATGATAGATTTCATAACGAAAAATAATTCGTTTATGAAGATAGATTTTTTGTGGTAATTGTATTGTTGGATGACTTCACGTTAAATAAGCCAATTGATAGACAACTTGAAAATGATAAAACGCAGTTTTGAGGTAAAATCAGTCACATCTATGCGGTAAATTCTCGTAATTGATTACAAGATATATTGAAACAATACGATTTTGAAGCATATGACATTTTTCTATTTCTTGGCCATTCGACAATTCTTCAAATGCATCCATGGAAATTGTGAATCCTTGCACATTGGGGCTTCATAATTTTTCATGGTGGCCGCAACTTCTATGAAAAATCCAAAGTTGATCAACATAGTTCCTCACAGACGTGCCTTTCTAAAAAATGGAAAATAATGAGGAAGCCATGTGCAATGTTCCTCGTAGCGGTGCATTATTTTCATGAAATTTATTTTTCGAGATTTTCATATCACGATACTAATCAGAATAGTCCGAATTATTGGATTGTCCTGAATATAATATTGGATAGTACGTTATTGCACAAATTTTCTTAGAACTTGAGCTGGTGAGCTCAAATTTTCTACATAAACGAATTGCTATTCGGTGATGATTGGTACATAGTTTCCTCACAATCTGTAATATAGTTTTATAGTTGTAGCTTCCGAAAATATTCAAACAATGAGTTACATTTATTGGTCCGTACCTAATAGCATTAAAGAATGTTTGGCATATAACTTGATTAAAATTGATAAACGTTAAAATCTTAATATTGCTATTGTTTCCAATCATAAAACACTTCCACATTAAGAATTATCTATTGCAATTTCCATTAAAATATATGTGAATCAATCAGATTCCTATCAAAACTTTATAATGAAGCTTGCCAAAAATGCAGAAGAATTGTTCCTTCCAATGTAAAAAAAAAATGCAAAGTAGAACCTTGCACATAGATCCTTCATAATTTGTAATCCTTCATAAAGGTTCCTCTATGAGGAAGCGAAAATTGACAAAAAAGATTTTAAAAATTGTTAGGAAGCTATGTACAAGGTTCTATCTTGAAACAGTGTTTGAATCACAATCACTTTAGAACAATTCGGCTTTGATATCTACAAAAATCAAGAACACTGGATTTCTCGATCCAGAGCCAATAATAAATGTAAAAAAAAAACAATGGTGATGAGATTGAAGCCGGTAGTCGTACGGATATAAATTAATGCAATCACTTCTGAGTCTCCATCAAAACCGTATAGATTTCGATTGATTTATCGTGTCACGACTTCTTATCGGTCCGGGAAGCAGGAATTACTACCGCGAACAGTTGATGACTAAATGACGCGTGTCGCTCGAATCGAGTCATCGATCGGAGAGTGTCTTTGAGCTGGAGTGCATTAGTTCTCTTATCGAATCGACGAGCACGATCGGATATTGGCGAAGAGCGGGACAAAATGTCTATTGTACGCGAGGAAACACACATGTGGCGTTCATTGTGTGCACCTTGAAAATTCGCGAGAAATTAATTTTATGCCGATGTATATGTAAGACACTACCACTATTTAAAACCCTTATCTTATCTCGGGGTGAGGTTGCGTGCGGCGCTGCAAGGTACCACAAAACACGTTTGACATGGTGCTTATTTCGCATTTGATTATATCTATAAAACTTGAAACCATTTACCGATTCGCCTCCCTCTTAATTGCTCAAAGATCGTTAAGCTCGACCTCGCTATTGTTATGCTATTTATTGAGCAAAGTTTGTGAGAAAAAATAAAACGCCAAAGGAAGTCGCAATCTTTCAGTAACATGCGTGGAAAGTTGGAATCTACGCTCAAGGCCGAAGACTAGAGAGAAATGCTCGGCAACAGCAGCAGCAGCAGCAGCAGCAGTGGCAACAGAAACGTACAGGTAGCAAAAGAGTGTGGTGTATAGTCGGAGAGACATTGCCACGAAACAGGACGGAATACTAATCAGGCAATTCGAATTCTTGCCTTCTCCCACGAAAATGGTGATGAGAACGGGAATAGCGAGTATATCTATCGTTGGCTATAAAGGCGAACAATTCCTTAAGGAACTTTTTGTTTCGTTAGTAAATTCCCTTCTTTCAATGTCGGATTAACGATTAGTAACAGGCTGTTACTATAAAACCCTTGCGTCTGAACAATTCTGCAATAGTGACTGAACATTAGGGAGATTCTAAAAAAAGTTTTGAAGCTAATTAGTTACTCGTTTGTACTTAAGAAATTCACACGGAAAGATAACAATTATTGCAAAGATTGTTGGAGTTACATACATGATTATTAGGTACGTTGCAACATTTTTTAAAATTCGGGTATGAAGTTTCAAATTAGTATATCACTTAACAAAATTCAAAATTGGATACTCGAATAAACGACGCTGTAAGCAAACAAGAAGTAGAAGAAAAAAAGTCGGCTCTTCAATTTTTAATGACTCTACCAATTTTAATCTGTCAAGGAGGCTTAGTAAGGTATTGAAGATCAGATTAAATTTTTCTTCTCCTTTTTACCCATACATCATTTATTCGAAAATTCTATTTTGTATCATCCCCGAAAGAGTTTTTGATACCACGTTATTTTCTATTTAACGTTATTATAAAGACAAAATAAAACGAAAATAATACAGGCGGCTGTGAAAAATGTTTCGACACTGTTTGTTTAACGTTAATTTATATTTTCTCTTAGCGCACGCAGGGAATGCGATTTACCTACCATAGTGGAACAGCATGAGCGTATATAGACTCTAAGGAACATTCTAAGTGTATACTTGGCCTGTAGATTGAGTTACGACTGAAACTCGGTTACGGTGATATTCTTTCACGTCCTCTTGCGTCAACGTCTCACGCCTCTCTCGAATAATCCGTAGAAATGCTGTACCACAACTGTTACCGAGTAGACTTTCGCGATCTCCTGGCGAGATTCACTGTTGCGAATAATCACGAAAGAGGCGATTCGATCCAATGACTAATTCTTCGGCGATGGGATTTTCCGGTCGATCTTGGTCTTGTTCATCGCAGCTTGAGGCCCCTTAAATGACTTGGTCAGAGCTTCCGGGAAGGCTTGCACGGCGAGTCTTTGTACCTGCTCTCTGTATAATGGCACTATTGCTATGAGCACCTGCAACTTATAACTGCACTTATCTTTACCTAATTCAAATACATTGCTTGGATTTCTACTTTCAATACCTGGGCTTTTGCCCTTCAAATAAAATTTCTACCTTTTCCAAACTTTATTTTATAAAAATCGAAAATAAATGTGAAATTTAATCATCTTCTCGGATGGACCCATCGCCTAGCGTTATGGAATATTCATGGAATACCTTCCTATATAACCTGTAAGAGCCTTCTAATGATTTTATAGTAGATTCTTATAAATTTATACTAAACAATAGAAAAATGAATGTCCCAGGCATCGGCCATGTACCAATCAACATTAGTGTGTAGTTTGTAGAAAAATCTAGAGTGAAATAACCCTATAAATGACCGATGACTGGGGCATACACCTTACTGACAATTCTTTGTATAGTTAATTTGATGGTGTCCAGTGTTTCTGGAGATCGTGGAAGTACTGTAAAACCCCTGCAATTTTAAATATCCTTAAATGTTCCATCAGTCCTGGAAGATGTTTGTAAATGTGCTATCAATTTCGTATTTCATTTTTTTTTTAGAAAAAAATCCATCTGAATGTTTCCATAAACTTACAGCTTCTGCGCTCAAGATTGTTGACATTCATATAGGCGCTGAAATTGTTAACTTCGTAATTATTCCCTTTTATTCTAATTTCTCAGAAAATCTTTAGTAATTTAGTTGTGAGAGTGTTAAATTATATTCTTTTAACAATAATTGACAAGCCCACCGTATTTATTTGACCAAAAAAAAAATGTAAACAAGCATTTTTCATTTGCGCTTTAGCAGGTCTTTTTAATCGCTCGTAGTTCAATTCCTAAATTGGGCCATAAGCATATAGGGACATCAACATCAGAGGTGACAAATCGGCCTTCGATTCGAATTTATTTATGTTTTTTTATCCAGCCCAGTTTTTCTTGACTTAATTCGGTAATGTCACGGTCATCAAGGACCCCAGAGGTTTTGTCATCGAGGTTCCTTACAAATCGGGACACTCGAGTTAGCTTTTTGAAGCAAGTTGCATATTTGTTCGATCAATCGCATAGTCTTTGGTAATTACACGACAAGAGACCTCCAGTCGTGACGATGTGTAGAGACTCTCAAGACTATATACACTCATTGTCAGTGTAACTCTCAAACAACGCCGATCGACAAAACGTTTGTTACAGAGCCTCTAATAGTACGGTCTCGCAGAGCCGACTGACCGTCTTTTCTAGCAATTAGAAATCCGCACCTCCTGACCATGTATAGCGCGAGAATGTCCATTTAACGTGTGCGCGTGCTCGACACACGGGTCTAACCACCGACACTGTAATCTCTCCGGTGCAGCTCACAGCGTTAAACATAGATGCATGGTCTCTAAAGCCCAGCTCTTACCTTCGCTTGTGAATCCTTCGGTGTACACCTGCGCGTATCCGCTTGCTGTATTGACGACAAGGAAAGCGAGGCTGTGTTACAAAAGCAACATAATGAAATTTATGCGTTTTTCATATTAAATATTACAATGAGACGTGTAGTATTAATTATTGATCCCACGTGAGACGTAGCATTCCTAAAATGACGATAAAACGCAGTTTGCGGGAACTTGACTGAGTTTTATGTTGACTAGTTATGGGAGGTGCCATTTCACTACCCTACATGGATCTTGAGTATTCCATTTGTAGCAGTGTGACGCGTTTCATGATTCCTCTAACTGTTTGCGCGAATCCTGTTGAAACGACAGTTCTCCTAGGATCACTTTAGAGCAGATTACGACTTGGATGAAAATGCCCATCGTTTTCTCTGGGTAAGAAATATATTGAAAAATGTATTATACATTTAAAAATTTTCGACAGTTTATACATCAGAATCTTTTTGCATAAGGCACATATGAAATATGACAGGCACAATAAATAAAAAATATTTAAAAAATTGAAGTATCTTTTTTTGCACTCGAGTTCATTGATGAATATAATTTTCCATTTCAAAATTGTCGCAGTATATACAGGTTGAACTGATGGACGAAATTGGTCGTGCAAAGTCTCATTCTCTCTCTACGAAAACTCTGTTTGGATTGAGTATAGAAATTTCTATTTGAAGCTCTTTCGCAGAAGACATACTCGTTTTTGTAGTATATTTGTCTTTATGCAGCAACTTTGTGACTGTATTTGATTGTAACTTCTCCGTAAACACTTCTAATAAGAAAGTTCATCGGAGCAACTTTTTTTCGTCTGACCATAGGACGTTCTTCAGGGCTTTACTTAAAGTCCGAACTGTTTCAAGACATCATTTTCCGGACAAGAAGCACCATTTCACAGTTAATCTGACCTTCATATTCTTCATTTTATTGCTTTATCTCTCCATCAAAACACCTCTTCTCGATCCAATCGACGAGAGCGAGGAATTTTTTTAAGCTTTCCCTCGTTGCGCAGCTTCGTGTGTAATGTTTGCGTGTACGGCTCGCGCGATTCGTCGAGAGTAACATCGGTGCATCCGTTTCCGCACCTCCGCTCGCACATTGCATATATCCCACTGTATACATAGCCGCGATAGGTGCGTTCATACTCACATATCCATAGACATGCAGCAGTGCATACACAAGGTGCGTTCCCTGAACAGCTCGCATGCTATACCTGCTTCTGAGTCCAAAGTAGCCATACGCCCGCGCGTGAATTGGACTGTGAACCGAACTGGTCGCGCGTCCGCCACATCTACGTAAGAAAAGTTGCATGATGTCCTGTTCATCCATGTGTATGGCATACACACACACACACACATGGGTGTTAAAATACACGTCAATATGTTACGACTTTCGTACCTGGTGAACGCATTCGCCCGTCACTGTGGGTTCTACACTTCTTACATGCGATTCTAAACTAACCGGCACCTTTCCAACACTGGTCAAACATTCCATATTTAGTGAAAACACTGAATCTCGATGCTATCGCAGTCTAATGTGGACTGTGGAAGGGCATGTTCATTTTAACTGGCAGTTAGGTGCTTGGGAATGCCCTTTTACTATTCTGTAGCGCTGTGTAATTGCTCCTGAGGGTAATTTACGTTTTTTTTTATCCCCTCAAATTAAGCCTGGAGTTGAACCCGGAGTGGTTTCCTGCCTCTGACTCTAAACGGCTCGAGTCACGTACTATAGCTAACATAGTATAAACGAAAGTTACGTTCTGGTAGATTTTGCTAAAAATAGTAATTTTGTAAATTTCATACATTTACAAAATTAAAACAAACACAAATATTATTACGCTATTAGCCTAACAAAAACATCATAATTGACAAAAAGAATTTTTGTTAAAGTAAAAAATGAATTTGATGTTTATTTTAAAAGATTCTAAACGTGGCACTTGATTTTTTATCCCCGCAAATTACGCCTGGAGTTGATCCTTGTGCGGCTTTTTTGGCTCTGATTCTAAACGGTTCAAATCACGTACTGTCGCTAACATAGTAAAAACGAAAGTTACATTCTGGTACATTTTATTGAAACTTTATGTGTATGAAGGGCCACGATTTTTTTTTTCTTTACAAAAAAAATATCTGTATGTTTTTCAATTTGCAAGAAAAGTATTAATAAAACATTGTGTTCTAACATTTCTCATTTCATTAAACTTTGCACTTAAATTCATTAAAAGTTTGCAATTATGTATAATATTTTTTTCTTTCTCTTTACTAGTTTAAAAAAAAGATCGTAAATGACAAAATCACTTTTCTAAAAATAACAAACTTAGTAGTAGTTCAAGATATTTATTAACAATAAGTTTGCAGACGATTCAACGTTTAGAGGCATAACAAATATTTCGTCGGGTTTTTATCTTAACATAACATAAATTGCCAGAGAGCCATTGACCGGGGTCCTTCAGCTTTTTGTTTACGGCAAATTTAACAAACTTATTTGACATACTTATTTCTTAATTTAGCAAAAAGAAAAAAATGGTTATAAATTCTAAGTTGAACGAAAGGACAAAAAAAGGTTAATGATACGACAAACAGAATAACAAATTTATAGTAATTATTGTAAATTACATTTATGGGTTTTTTTAAATGGTATTAATCCTGGCTCTTTGTCATTATTTATTTATCACAATATTTTTTTTTGTACCATGACGACTTTCTTTTATCAAAGTGACAAATATTCAGTGTTAATAGTCATTCAAATATATTACTTTATTAGTCTAACAAAAACATAGTTGACAAAATGAATTTCTGTTAAAGTAACAAACGCGGATTTGCCTTTTTAACGTTTTTTAACCGTGTTAATATTAACTTTGATGTTAATAGTAACACTTTTCGCAGTATTAAATTAACACGAACAAGAGTGTTCAAATTATTGGGCTCCAACATCAAAACTTTACATCCATTTATCATCGGAATAAATCGATGAAAATCAATAAATCATTCGTAATCAATGCAGAATTATGTCACGCATAAGATCCAAAAAATATCTGTTTTACCGATTTTCAATTAAAGTGTGTTAAAAAAAATTGAGATTACAATCCAAATTCACACCTACTATTGAACACCGTTTATTGATACGGACTGGACTTTATGGACACCATATAGACTTGATTTTTACAACCGGATTTTTAACACTACTGTAGCAATCCGATTTTACGAATATATTTCTTTACAGTGTACTATTTATTACTCTCTGATGCGTCGATGTCTCATTGCCGTTTCTTCATTGCTTGGTTTGCGCAGAGATGTAGACAGAATCACATTCAGTCGTATGTCCGTCCGTACATTTGGCTCGTAAAGGCTTTTTGATACAGAGTAAACGTGATGGGGTAAAATGGGGGATTGGTGTGCGGATGATGGTGGTGCGGTTGCCATGCCTACGTCGCTCCCTCGCCCCTAGGTCCTTCACCGTTCGTCGTTCGTTCGATACCTGCAGCTCGTCACAGACTGACTGCCACTGCTGCTGTTGCTGCAGCATGTTATATCAACCTAGCGCAGCAGCAGCAGCACTCTTGTATGCCAAATGCCGTTTCAGGCTGTTTATTATTGCGATGATTTCAGCCTCTCCAGATCCTCTTCATTTCAGCTTATGTGGTTAACGCTTCTTCGTTACTGAAATACGGAATGATGGCGAACGGAGAAACGCTTCCCAAATCACTGTTAATTTTTCCATAGTATTACTACAATCTTTGGTGATTTGATTGCTTGTTTAGAGGATAAATTGCATACAACATACAACCGTAATATAGAGAAACGATCAATTCAGCCGCACAAAAAAAAAGTATTCCCCAAAAAAATGTATTAAAAATGTTAGACTTTAAAAAAAAAAGTCTATTGGAATTATGTCTTCTGATTTTTAGACCTTTTTTGGGGATTTTTTTTATTGGCTAAATTGATATGCAATGCTTGAGTAACAACTATTTTATTGTCCAACGTCGGCTAAACAAACACTTATAACTTCCAAACGCTTAATGCTACAAAAAAAATTCGTCTATCAATTGTTAGAGTATCTTTCAATAAACAAAATGAGCAATCGGCCATCATAATCAGACTAATATTATCACTCATTGAGCATTATGCTAATCGGTTTTTATTCAAAACATGGATATTACTTTTTTTTGTATCCGTAAAAAGAAATGTTCATCACAGTGTTCTGATCACATGGAAAAATATCCTCCCCTAAATAGATTTAGTACGAGGCGGGTATAAATATATTTCTGACGTCTGAGAGAAAGCTATTAGATTTTACGGTTCGGAAAACAGCGAAAACGCTTTTAAAATCGCAAATTAAGTTCGATAGATGATAATTGAGTGCTGCAATCAGTCAAGTGTGAGTGAGCACCCTCATTTTTCACGTCGAGAAATCGAAAGTATCGACGGTGGGGCAATTTAGTAAACCGCATGAACCTCTTGAAACAAAGTAACAAGAATATATAGAAACGACGAATTGGTGTGTATCGGGCTTGTTATACGACGAGTAAAATCGCGGAAGTACGTAGACATTTAGCGGGCCGTAGCTATTTCCAGGTGCGTATGTATAACGGCAGAGTCGAGCTGCCACTTGGCACGAAACGTGCCGCCAACTGTGGCACTCAAAAAAAGATAAAACGAAAAGTCTCTCGCCTCGTTTAACCCCGTCTCACCTGCATTCGTCGTCTTCGAACGAGATCTTTCGGTCACTCTACTTGTTATATTACATTGCTTCTAAGTTAAATTGTATACGTACTAAATGTATGAATTAAAAATCACATGCTACAATTTTCTAGCGGATAATTCATGCCGCCAATCACAATTACTATAATACATTATATGTTATTAAGGTAGCTCAACGAGGGCAAATTCGAGATAGAAATTCCAACTTTTTACTTCTTCGTGGCAGATAATTAATCTGTAATTGCACTTCAAGTATACTGTTCAGGCATGCAAACAAAAATATTTACACATTTTGCAATAATTTGTTGTCCACGGCGTTCATAATGTTTTATTTATTTTACTATCGAGTTAATAGATTATAGTGTGAAAAACAACTGTACATTGTCATTTTTAATGACACGTAAAACAGACGAACTAAATGACGAACAAATTTGAAATTCATAAAAGACTATTGATTTTTTGTTAGAGTAACAAACATCTTATTTAAATAAATTATTTTTACATAGCTTTCTGATCTTACGAATTTTGTTTTTACTGTAGTGAATTAAATTTTTACGGTATCCTATTGTATGGAAAGTTAATATTCTACCGTAATTCGGAAAAAGTTGTTTATAATCACTCGGGGTCAATCCCGAGCAGAAATAAATAAAATCCGGTAGACTGATGTTTCACCGGAGCCAGATCAGGTATTAATAAGAGGTATACCAGATCAGGCCTGTCTGATGTCAACCTGATCCGGACCGGATCTGATATAAGTATGATATGCCGGTTCCGGCTCGCCCGATATCCTCAAAAAGTTGACCGGATTTGGTTTTAATCCGTCTTGCCGGATCAGGCACGACTAATATGTCTTGCCGGATTCAGCTAGCTGCGGTTCAGCCAGTTCAGGGCCGCACCAGATCGGGCCCAGATCTAATTTTAATACGTCTTGCCGGACTCGGCTAGCTCATACCAGCCAGACCAGGGCCCGATTAGATGTCGTAGGGTTGTATCAAATCAGGCCTGGCTAATATTAGCAAGATCTAAATTCATTACTAATTATTATTAACCGAGTATCGTTAATTAACCTCTTAATTTCAATTTAAAAATTATGCATGCAGAAAAAGTACACTATACAATATACATGAACTTAATACATATATAAATATGACTGAGTATGCGTCGAATTGGTCGAAGGGTTGATACAGTCAACTCAATTTAATTTCCATAAAATAATAACTGTACATTTTGCATTAAGCAACGTAAATCATAATCATGTAAACCAATACAATAATAGCATTAAAATCACTCCATTTGGCCATTCCACACTGTAAGTACGAATTGGAAACTATTTTCATCAAGATTATTACCTCAAGATATTACCGAGTCGGCTAAGGCGCAGCATTCATAATCACAAGTTTCCAGGATCGAATTCCGACATCGCTAGAAAGTTTGACAATATTTTTTCAGAGATGAATTTGTAACTTGCATCTAGTAGCGTTTATAATAGTTTTGTATTATCCAATTTAAAATGAAAATGAAGTCCTATAACATTAAAAAACATTATTTAAAAATTATTTTAGTGGCTTTTGTAACTAATCGCCCGTTTCCAGCCCTGAATCGGGCCTCATCAGAGCCTGATCAGGTTGTGATCTGGCTTCGCATCAGGCCATATATGTGCAATAGCGTTACACCTCGAATCCAGGATAGATGTGTAAGTTGGATCAGGCCCGGATATCATTTCAGGTAAATACTGATTTAGGCCGGATTACAGTCTGATTAAATTTCTACTCGTCTATGTACTGCGTGCGAGAAACGCTACATAGCGCTTTCGCCATCTGGCGGTACAGCGGAACATACAGTCGGTACAGCAAGTTTAGACGACCAGAAACCCAATAGAGCATCCATAGCACGTGGGTTTATCGAAATTTTCGGTATCCTCGAAATCCCGACTGGTCTGTGACCCGATACAGAATAATTGGTGAGGGAAAACGAGTACCTTGTATCGATGCAAGTCAGCTAACGTGCTACGCCAGCCTAATGAGCCGCTTGGGAATCGTTGCATTTATAATTAGAGAAGCTGAAGCTCCACGCTCCATACTACTATGTGTGTGTGTATATATATATTTATATATTGCTGCTATCACCTAGTTACTTATTCGTTATAATTAGTTTTCGCTTTGGAAAATTACTTTATCGATCAGCTATTTCGAGTTTATACCGCTAATTCAGTTTTCATGTTGCTAAGGTAATTTAATTGATAATTCATCGAACGATTTATCTCGGCCCTAAAGTGCATTACATAATTTGCTAGAGCAAACACAACGAGTGAATGAATTTTTCGGTCAGCCTGTACACTTGGCACGATTCTAAAATGCCTCTGATACGTTCTCAGCCGAGATCTGCATTTAGGCTAAATGCCGGGGGCACCGAACGTAGAGCCTATAACAGAATCGTCTCTGAGACAGAGTTGCGCGTGATCCGATCATTGTTATACTCACTCTACCTTTCATATTCTCACTGTCTGTAGATTTACTCTTTTTTCCCCTCTGTATTACAAGGCGGCGAGGTTCAAAGAAGTTACGTGTGAGCAGGAAAGCTTGCGAGACCGGGTACCCATAACTTTGATGCAGCTATGCTGCTGAAATTGAAGTGCTGTGTACATCTTGATGATACTCCAAGGATCGTGGCATTCAAGTTCGCTCAACTATACACGTGATACCGTCACTAAATTCTACTTCGGAGTAACTCGCGCACCACGATATCACTATTTGTCACACTGTTTAGATCCATAACAAAAATAAAAGAAAATTTAAACTGTCAAAATGGTCTAGAAATATCCAGTTAGGACCAATTTATTATTAAAAAAAAAAAGTTATATCTAAAAAAAGATCTATTATAGATACAGCCAATTATATCAACTATGTCTACAGAGTTCAAAATCAATGTACATTTCGTGCGAATTGGACGTGTAAAAAATTAAAATAAAGATCGAAGTTTTTCAATTTGTTTTAAATTCAATTAATTTTCATTTACAAAGAATTGATAATGCTAATTTAGAACAAAATAATCCATTTGTCCAGAAATATCCGCTTTGGACTAATTTATTATTCAAGAAAAAGAGTTATGTCTCAATTGTATTCATTTTTTTAGTTTTTAATTATTCCACATTTTTTATAATAAGAAAGTTATATCAAAGAATTGTTAAAGCTTTTTTGCTCGCCAAGGTTTCACAATGAGTTGCCGATTGGACTTGTACAAAAATTATGTTTAAAAAAACCTTAGGTGGACAAAATTGGAAACTCGATAGATTGAAGTAATCCATTTCTTCAGATATAACTGCTTCGGAACAGTTTATTATTTTTAAAAAGTTATATCTAAGAAGGGTCAAAGTTTAGTTAACTGAGAGAAATAAATTTGCTGCGTAGAATAAATTTCATGCATTTTTTACAAGAATAAAGTTTTAAAAAAAATGTTGAGAGAGACCATCATGATTTCAAATATGATTAAAATGTTGTTATTATGTATACAAACTACAAAGAAAACTGCAGTATGGAAAATTCATATCATCGACAGTATCACTCGTGTTAATCGATAAAAAAAATTAAATCCATGTAATAATAATGGTTATAGAAGTAGCTCTCTGCATTTCGCATGGTTGAGACTGTCAGAATATCTTATCTAAAGCCTTTCTTCTTTTTTTTTAAAGCCCCATCGCATTTACTTAATTTTTTTTAATTCTTATTTTTGCATCCTAAATATTTTTTAGATTTTCTTTTTCAATTTTCTTCTCATTTTAATTTACATTAATTAAATTTAAAAAAAATATGTTTATTAGATTTTGTTAAGATGTTGAACTTTTTAGGTGCTTTTTAATATCATTTTTCTCATACCCGTTCAGAATCCATTGCATGTACGATATGAAACAAATATTATTAAAAAGCACATAATAAACCCAACATCTTAACAAAATCTAATATGCTTATTCAAAACAGTTAATTAATCTATATGAATACGGAAAAGAAATTAATGAGCATAAATAAAATTAAATTAAGAAATTAAATAAAGGTAATGGGACTTTAGAAAAATTAAAAAAGCCTTTAGATAAGATGTTCTAACGGGCTCAAACACTTGAAATGCACAGAGTTCTTTTTATTATAATAATAATTATTAGGTCGATTTAATTTGTTTACTAACCCGACTAAACATCTCTAAGATATCAATTTGCCATAATGTCAATTTTTTTGTAATTTGTATACATAATAAAAAAAAATGTTGTCAAATTCGGAGCAAAATCAAGGTCGTCTGAACAACAACAAAATGTTTATCATATTTCTCTAAAAATATAACATATTTATTCTACGCAGTTACAGAAAATTTTCAGTGGAATCTACCCTCAAAGACCTTCATCATATGTTAAAACATTTTATTTGTACAATCGATAGTTTTTTATATACACAGCGAATCGAAAAAACACAGAAACATAAAATTGGCATTTAATTCTGGGTGAAATATACGATTTAAAAATCTGAAATAATTTGTACATATTCTAGAGTGCTCTCAAAAAAATGTTAACTTTTTTTGATGACCTTTTTCTCTCTAAGGAGAAGTTGATATTTCTGGATAAATAGATGATTTTTCAAAAATAGAAGCGTCCTCCGCTGTTCGGATCGCTCCATTCGCGAGGTCAATTGATCGGTCTGATGAACGATCGATACATACGACAATGCGCGAGATTTCGTACGTGAGATTAAATTGAAAAATCTTGCCTCGGAAAACTCGTCCTTCGAGTAGTTTGCCCACGAGGATTCGATCTTTCAAGGATTTGTTTTTTAGCTACGTGATGCACGTTTACCTCGATCGATCGATAAGTGTCGTGATTCTTTGCTTTGTTTATAGTTCGAACCTGGATTTGGATCGACACAGGTGCGAAATAAGGCTTCTTCTACCTTAACACCTCGGGTGGATATCAATGACGGCGCTCCTAATAATTATTTAAAAAGGTCGCACTCGCATCGCGCATGGTCTGACACTTGGACGATGGATCTTGTGCTTTTTTTAAAAATTATTTATGGAGCAGCATCGTATGTACACGCACGAGACTTCAGTACCGCTACCGTTTTCGGAAACGCGTGCCCGAGATCGTGTCGACAGCACCACTTGTGAAATGATCGCAAGGTTAACAGGAAGCTTTAGTCGTCGTAGGATGTTAGGTCGCGGCTGATATAGGCATTCGAATCTATAGATATATGAAAAAAAAAAAAAAAACAGCTCGATATCGACACTATTTAATATGATTACAAAGTGTCTTTGAAACTTTACATGTTGGAGTACAGAAAATGCGTTCGATCGTTTTTAAGAAGACAACAAATGAATATAAATTTTATGCTTTTTTAGAGGTATTTTTTTATAACATTGTAAAATGATAAAATCCATTGATAGTACAGCCGTATCAACTCAATGAGATAAATGATGTTAAATCTGTTGCCACAATGTTAGTGGAAGTAATAAATATTTTAAGGATTTCCAGGAGAGTTTTTTCTTCTCCTTGGGCCTTCTATCGATTTTATTTTTAAACATCGAATCAAGATCAACGAAACAATGTACAAAAAATATTTTTTTCTTCATGAATACGAGTTATTTGTTAGTGTAAAATTGGTAGAACATTTTTTTTTTTCGATTATCTGATGTAAGATATTATTAAAATTCATCGTAGCGTTTTACGACTCCTGTTAAAACTTTCCGTTGATATCTTCAATGATTCTCGAGATATTCTGGCAAAATTATGAAACAATGTTTAGCCGATAGTAGTGATGACACTTTATAATTTTCTTCGCTCACCTGACCTCAATTTTGTGAATTTCTAAAAAAAAAAAAAGCTGACGGGAAATATTCTCAGTTTCGGTGGTTTTATTTTCGTTTCTTAGATTCATTTTTCATAAATGAAATATTCTTTGTAAACTGTGCCACTTTTCTCCCTAATTATATATTTTCTTTTTAATCATTCTAAAACTTTATTTTGCTCTTAATTTTACATAACCTACAGTTATGTGCTAGTATCTGCTGAAACCATGAAAAAATGACAGAGTGGGCAAAACAGATTTATGACAGTAAAAAAAAGTTGCAATTTTTTTAAGATGCGTTTTTTAAACCTGCCTATAGTCATCTTAAATGAATATCTCTCAGATTTACCACGAGGGGAGGGGGTCCTGTACGGTGAAGTTGACCCTTTTCCCCTTATGGAGAAGGGAAAAGGGGTTCAGCTTCACTGTACGGTTATTCACCCCTATAGGGTGAAGCTGAAACCTCTGATTTTTCTATCTCCCTATGAAGTCCCCTCCAGGCCAGGATTTTTCTAAGTCCCTCAATATTCCCCTCCTCAAAGACAGGATTTTTCTAAGTCCCCTTCAAGAGTCCCCTTATAGGGCTGGTTCAGAAAAATCGTGGCCTGGAGCCTCATAGAGCGGACTTCAAATTAGAACCCAGAATTCGGAAAAAATGTATGTCAAGGTGGCCAGGCGTGAGAACGCCTAGCGCCCAAGCCATGCGAAATCCTAGTTTATATATACAATAGTATATATACAGGGTGTCCCATTTTAATCTTACACCTGATTTATCTTGGAAAATGGGACTCCGATCGAAAAATGAGTCTTATGAAAGTTGTAGGGTTCAAAGGGGGACGTTTTTCTAGAAAAATAAATATGGTCCAAAATTCAAAATGGCGGAGATACGACGGCCGACATGTTTTTCTTAAATGGAACCATGACTTTTTTTTTCGACCAAAATGTTCGGCATATTAAACCTAACAACTTTTGTAGGAAACTTTTTTCGATAAAGTCCATAATTCATTTTTTTTAAGACCGTTTTAGCGTTATCCATGTACCACGAGGAGGTAAGGTCTTCAACATCCCATTTGTGTGTGCGTGTGCGTGGTCGTGTGCGTGGTCGTGTGCGTGCGCATGTGCGGACGTGTTGGTCGTTACAACAATCACAAGGATTAGGTTTCTGCGGCTCGTCACTTCCGCAGTATTTTTTGACTCCAAACCCTCCTGGTAAGTGTACTTTGAACTCTTCTCAAAGATGTTCAAAGATCCCACCATTCATGTTGAGACATGCCTGAACTCTCCTCTCAAAACTACCGACTGTTTGTAAGAGGACATCTCTTGGAATTGCGCGGCAGGCGACTGCTATCCTCTCTCTCATATCCTCTCTTGTGGTTGGACGTTGGCGGTAGACAACGTCTTTAAGGTAACCCCACAAGAAGAAATCGGGAGAGGTGAGATCAGGTGACCTTGGCGGCCAGTGGACAGGTCCATCTCGACCGATCCACCTTCCCCCGAAAGTTCTGTCCAGATGGTTCCTTACAATACGAGCCCAGTGAGCGGGTGCACCGTCTTGCTGGAACCACATCTGTTGACGTGTACCCAAATCAAGATTTTCTAGCAGAATATGCAATTCATTTTGCAGAAAATCAAGATAACGGGCTCCCGTCACATTTCCCTCAAAAAAGTGGGGTCCTATTATTTGGCCGTTAACAATGCCACACCAAACATTTAAACTCCACCGATGTTGGTGATCGAGCTGTCTCACCCAGTGTGGATTATGGTCAGACCAATATCGGAAGTTCCACCGATTCACCTGACCCCGGTTGTTGAATGTGGATTCATCACTGAACATGACGAACCTGAAGAAGTCTGGGGATCTCTCGATTTGCCTCAACGCCCACCTACAAAACTCGACCCTTCGCAACGGATCGGGATTCGGAGTGTCTTGGTGGAATTGTAGTCGGTACGGGTGGTGCCTTGTACTCCTCAACACTCGGTGGACTGTAGACCTGGGAATTCCTAGTTGCGCGGAGATCGCTCGAACGCTCAAGTGGGGATCGTTTGCTACCATGGCTAAAATAGCCATATTTCGAGCCGCATACGGGCCATCAAAATCATTATTGACGTCTTGGCGACGTCTACGATGGCGAGTTATGTGACCTGCCCTCGCTCTCTGTTCCAGCGTCCGAATTGTCTGTCGCGATGGGTGCCGACGATGCGGATATTCGCGACGATACAAATTTGCAGCGCGGAAATAATTGCCACGACATCTCCCCAAAATGAGGAGCATGTCGACAATCTCGTTCGGACTGAAATCTGACATCGTTAGATGTTTGTCGGTAAACTTTTACAGATGTACCGTCCAAAACGCGCGATCCACAAAAATCATTTCGAAGTGTCCGTGTGATGAATTTGTTATTTTTCATCAGTGACGAAGAAGACTTGTAATTCCAAAAATACTTTGCCTTCGACGAATTTTTTAGACATTGGATGTTAAAGTTTTTAACATGATGAATGGTGGAATCTTTGAACATGTTTGAGAAGAATTCAAAGTACACTTACAAGGAGGGTTTGGAGTACAAAAATTTTGCCGAAGTGACGAGCCGCAGAGACCTAATTCTTGTAAGTGTTGTATGCACGCACACGCGCACGCGCGCACACGCACACACAAATGGGATGTTGAAGACTTTACCTCCTCGTGGTACATGGATAACGCTAAAACGGTCTTAAAAAAAATGAATTATGGACTTTATCGAAAAAAGTTTCCTACAAAAGTTATTAGGTTTAATATGCCGAACATTTTGGTCGAAAAAAAAGTCATGGTTCCATTTAAGAAAAACATGTCGGCCGTCGTACCTCCGCCATTTTGAATTTTGGACCATATTTCTTTTTCTAGAAAAACGTCCCCCTTTGAACCCTACAACTTTCATAAGACTCATTTTTCGATCGGAGTCCTATTTTGCAAGATAAATCAGGTGTAAGATTAAAATGGGACACCCTGTATATATATATATATATATATATTCCCGATATCTCCGCCAATTTTGATTTGTCGCATTTACGCCCAAATTCTTGTTTACTCGCAATCAGCATGACGTAACCTATCTATTTTCCACGAATCAACCAATAGTTAAGATACACCCTGTATATAAGAAAAAGCAAACTAAAAAAAATGATCAAGATTTACTTGGTGATCATTTTTTTGTAATTTTAAGTTCTTTTTTTGTCGATATCACAAAAAATGTTCAACTTGTTAGTTACATTGTTTCCTTTTGCGTTACCTTATTTTGGTAACGATCTGATATTAATCCATTATTCATATTTGTATTATGCAAATTGATTCAAAAGACAAAGTAAACATTTTCGCAACAAAATGCCTTTTTTACACAATTGTCTAAAAAAACTGTGCAATTTATCGAATATTTTTTGTTTTTTATTTCAGAATAATGTTAATTACGTCGACTATTATTAAAACTAGAACGATTGAAATAAATGGGTCAAGTTGTAGTGAATGCAAGCGACTTTTCATTTATGAAAAGAGATACAAGGAGCAGAATTCTATTATTTTCCTGAAATCAAAGAAGTAGGAGGATAGGTATATAAAGACACAAATGAAAGGACGCGCAGCTTCTTTAATCTAGCTTGACAATTCCGCGTGCAATTCGTAGCTATGGCGAGAAACTTTGAGCGAGTACACTGCAGGGCTGAGTAGAGAGGTTTCGCAGGTTTATCCCGGTGTATACCCGAGAAACGAAAACTCCGAAACGAGCCAAAGAAGGTGGAAAGAAGCTGGTCGATAAACGTCAGGTTTATATTCCATCCGACTTCTCCACTTCTTGGTGTTGCACGTACCGGGCGAAACTCCCCTGAGTACATTGAAAATTTATTTGTCTAGACCCTGCCTCCTGTCCAGTGATAACTGGATCCCCTAAGAATTTCCAAGTATTCCACTGCAATTGGGTAAGTGCAAGGCTGTGCATTTTTTATATCTCGTTTTCTCGTATCGCAGCACCTATTTCTCGTTATCTCCCCATAAAAAGTGTTTCGCATTCTCAATATTATTTTCTAAGCAGACGCAGTAGCGCTGTAGCTTTCAATATTTTTAATAATACGCCAGTAAGACAAAGTTTAATTAAAGTGATATAATAAATATTTCTTAAGAATTCTTTTAAAAAATACATTAATTAATAACCCCATCATTGTCAACCGAAAATAAAACATTTTGTTCCAAAAATATGTTTGAGAAAAGAGTTTTAAAAATTGCATTGAAAGTACAAGGGTTTTTGTGATCGCTGAATCCGATCTGATGTCACATTTTGGAAATTAAAAATGATGGATCCACTATAGCAGAAAATGTGTAAAGTTTTATTCGATGCGGATGATAGTCGGTATTCGGGAATTTTTTAGGTCGCTCAGTATGAATCTGTACGTAAAATTCGATTTTTCAAGACGATGAACCGAAATGCAAACCATTATTTATTTGGTCGATTTTAACATTTTTATCAGCCATATTGGTTTGAGTCTGGGAATATTAGCCCCCGGAAAATTGGCCACCATAAAGTGCAAACAGAAAAAAGTGCTTCCCAAAATATAAAATATATCTTTCAAGAATCTTCGGTATTCAAAAAGCTTCGCTTACGTGAAAGCCAAAAAATTAGACAATAAATGCAAGAAAACCGACCTTTATAGTGAAGCAATGTCACAATTTCTATTGCTGCAATTTTTTAAGTAAAGGTAATTAGCAAGTTTTTATTTTCCAAATTTCAGGTGAAATATTATTTTCTTGGAATTCAAGGTGATTCACCAGTTTTTTTTAAAATCAAAATGATTTGCAAAATGTTTTCAAATAAAAATAAAATCCAATGAATACAATGAAAAAGGTTGTGTTGTAAATGGGGCCCCTTCGCCCGCCGTCTTCATCACTACTTTACGTTCTTTTACATCCAAATTATTTAGACATGATATCAGAAAGTTACGGTACATTTATATGGCATTTTCGTGATATTGGGGACCAATTTCCCGGGGGCTAATTTTCCTGCTACCATTGGTTTATAACCCGACCTTTCGTTTTTAGAAAATATAATTTGAGATACAGATTCAGCGATTTAAAAAATCCTAAGGTTCCCAAGCGGAATAAAACCGGAGTATTGTAATCTTTGACTTAATATAAAATATTACAATGCCAGCGATGAGTTGAAAAAAAAACCAGTAGGAATTTTACTATTGCTGAGGAATGTCGAATTAATCGAAAAATTGACTTGGAATTGAGTAAAATAACATTAAAAAGAAAATCTGGTATAAAAAATATACAGACTTTCTAAAGAGTCATTATTTTAAACAACATTCACATAGCCTTAATGTGATGAACTCATGAAGCACATTTTTGAACAGCAGCCTTGTTTTTACTTTCCTTTCCTCAATATTCTGGAACAACCGGTGGTTACGTTGTTGTTAATCCCGAAGGAGATATCTTCATTATTTTTCGTTTATGGCAGTGAAATATTCTCTGTTAATCTCAAGGGAGTTTTTCCTTTCTGGTGGGGTCGAGATTGTGCTGCAAAGAGTTGAGCCCTGAGCCTCTCGTCTCAACGGGTTATCTGGAATGGTAAACCCAAGTTACTAAGCTGGCATACAGTGACTCGTCCGTAACGGCCGCGTCAACCGTTTCCCCGGCTCATCTCGAGGCTTCGTACACTCTCGGATTTCCTCTCGCCTTCGCTCCCCAGAGTTTTGCTAGCCTCTTTCTCTCTCATTCTCTGTCTTTACACAGCAAACAGTTTCCAACGAGATATTCCAACGAGTCCACAGCTCTGCGCTCCGCTGGCTGCCGTATGCCTGCGCGACTAGGCTTCGGCTTGAGTGGCTTCGTTATCCGGTGTGCCGGGGTGTTAGCTCGCCTCCGAAATTGGGTACGTGCAAGCAACGCCGCGAGTACTCGGATTAATTTTCTCAGCCTCACTCGGGTCCCCTCTTTCCTATTTCTATTTTTCTCCGTTTCTCTTCGTAATCGCTGCGTTTAACACAATTTTTATTTTCTTGTTTTTCACGCTGCTAATATTCACATACCTGCGCATACTTATAGTGCTCCCTATTTGACAATATATTTTTATTAAGAAATATAGCTTCTCACTTGTTACTTGTCACGTATATTAAAACGAACATAAAAATTAATTTGTTTTAATTATTAATGAATTAGTTAAAAAGATAAAAAACTTTATTAT
Source organism: Perithous albicinctus (assembly GCA_964016905.1). Lineage (NCBI taxonomy): Eukaryota > Metazoa > Arthropoda > Insecta > Hymenoptera > Ichneumonidae > Perithous > Perithous albicinctus. Next base: position 14,244,884 of record OZ024693.1, on the reverse strand, counting down.
TTTATTGGATAAATTGTATTATTTAGAACGAGATTTAGAATACATTTTTTTTTGCAATTAAGAATGTCGGGTTTCAAGATATTTTTATGCAACTGATCTTAAAATTTTGTTTAGATTAAATTACACTAATTAGACTAAAAGGATGCAAAGTATGCGTTCACGTTGCTTCCTCATTAATTTTTATCTTTTACAAAGCCGCCTCAATGACGAAGTTTATTTATTCATTTTGGTTTCCTTGCTTATAACTACTTCACTTGCGGGCCAAATTTAAACCCAATTATGAAAACAAAGCTTCCTCTGCGAGGAAGTAAAATTGAAAATTATAAGGAATTTCTGCAACAAAATCATATGATTTCGCAACAATCGGATTGTCCATTTTGCATAACAAAAATTAAGTTTTCTATTGACCTTTTTAATAATTATATATTTACTAAATTATTAATAACTTTCCGGCATTATTGTATTGTATTTTTATTAATAGCCATTCTTGCTCTATATTTCGACTCTTTACTTACATGTCTACCTTAAGTATCTATCGATTAAGATTCTTTGGTTTCCATACCAAATGGTTTGTTGGAATGGATGGTTTGCTCTCCATCGTTACTTAACCCTTGCACAATCGATCACTCGGAACACTCTCATTCCTAGTCCACTTCATTTTTTTTTTTTGCATTATTACTATATATCCAAAATCAATTTTCTAGATATTCTTAATAAAGTGGATTTATTTTAGATTTTACTCTCGCCACAAAGTACTTAATTTTTAATCAATACGAACTATTGGTTTTGAATTAATCTGTAAGGCATCCTTTATAAAATATTTTGCTATTCTGTAGTTCAGATATATATTTGGTTTCTTCAACTCATTCAAGTTATCTATCATAGAAAAACCATCAAATGCTTGATGTGAGCAAAAATGTTATGACAACAAAATATTGTTTGACGAAAGAAGAAAAAATAAGTTGGTACAACAAAAACTCTGTTCCTAAACATTTTTTAAAAAGATTTATCAGCAAAACACTTTGGCTAAGAGTAACAAAACTATTTTTCTCCATGTAAGAAAATTCGGTAACTGGATTGCATCGAAACTGAAAGTCATTTTATACTTTTCCTGGTTAACTGTCGATAAGAATGAAACTGACATTTTTTGTTAAGCAACTGTAAATTTTAACAATGTACGAACGTTTCGAGATTGAATGATTCAAGAAAAAAAGAGTTATGAAGGCCTCGGATGGCAACCTTTCAGTAAAACAGGTGCGTCCATCTCTGGTCGTAATATAAGGATATACATGAAGCGGACGATGAAATATGAGATGATCGTGCTGAAGGGTGTAAAAAAAAAATTCGCGAGGCAGCAGGCGAATTTTCAATTGGTCGCAAAGTGAAAGTAGACGTTGAGAACAACGTAAATAATAAATAAATGACGGCGGTAACTTTGTGAGTAGTTTAAAGAAAAAATTGATCTTGACCTACTCGACCCACGCGGCTCCTTCGTTTCCATTATACGCACGGACGCACGCATGAAAAGTGCTGCTCCGTGTAATCTGGATTTCGAAAAGTTTATTACTTCCCTTCTACCCCAATTACTCGTCATTGCTCGTGCTCGTTCTCCATAAAGAGAATTTGTCCGTAACGAATCGTCGAGGTTTCTGCGCAATATTCACCAGCGCTACTCGCTGACCAGCAGCAGGTTGAATTACACACTCGGTTACCGTTAAAATTGCGTGTGCGCGATGTAATGCAGGTACATATTGGTGCGTGGGCCGACGGAGACCAATCTGCATCGCGCCCACGTCATTATACTCGTAGCTACCACACTTTCACAAGAATCGTGGTGTTTTCTTTAAATTTCATACGTTGAATTGTTTGAACGATTCTGAAACAGTGGCAATACTTCGGTGCTGCAGATTTACCCCACTGTGTAGGTATAAATGGGCAACATCGAAATAACGAAGATCTACACTTATCAATGTTAATTTCAACACCACTGTGTAGTCTCAATGTAGATCCATTGCTTTGATGTAAAATGTAACACCGCATTTCTTACAGGGCAAGAAATATATGATTTTTTTTAAGGCAAATAATCTTTCTTCTATAGAGTGCAGTGAACGGTAACATTTTCTGATGTACATTTAAATGAAAACATTTAATCTGATGTACATTGCCCGATGATTCGAGTAACAGTGGTCACCGGTAATACCGGTCACCCTATTATGAAACCAACTATTGTCGAGTAAGCATTCGATTTGCAGCTAAAATGACTTTCCTTGGGTCCGCTATCGACTTTACATACTCGAGAACATGTTTTTGAATCTTGGAGATGTGAATGTAAACCGAACAAAAAAAAATATCAATATTCCAACCTACAATAGCTGTTTTAATTAAGGAACTAAGCTTTTTTTTAAATACAAATGTCTTCCAATGTATATTCTTTCAGCTCTTAAATTCTATATCGGTACAGAATTTATTTTTCATTCACTATGCTCAGTTGTCAGTGTTTCCGAGTTGCATTTATTAACTAATTTTATCACCAAATCCACTTTAGGCTTTAAACGGATGTCAAATGAAAGCCAATGAAATAATGAAGACCGTGAATAATAGTTGGACATAGTTGTGAACTGTGATGAGTAACTAATCCTCTCCTAAAAAGTTGCTGTGTCACGATGTATCGCTGGTTTGATATTAGTCTTGTCGGTTTATTTGTCCTGTGATTGGTTGCCGGTTTCGTCAGACACGTTGAAACCGGTACCAAGTTCAAGAATTGAAACGTTTTGTTTATGTCAAATGTCAAAACTGACAGAAGAAGAACCTCTGTCCGCCTAACCCTAGTCCTCTTCTTCTAAAAAGTTGGCGGGCAATCAGCTATGTTCATGTGTTCCTATTCTATTCGTGCTGTGATTGGTCGTCGGTGTCGTTAGGAACACCAAGTTCATGTTTTGAAAGTTTTTATTTATATCAAATGTCACAATCGATATAAGAGAACCCGGGCGCTATCTCGTTATTTGTTAAAGAGTTGGCATTTTGTATAAGCAACAAAGTAATAATCTAAGATAAAATTTGTGTTTTTCAATAAAAATTTCTCTAAACCGATTCCAAATATTTCATGTTACTTTTAGATACTTTTTCGCATGCCTATTTCGAAAATTATAGATTTTTTAACTTGGGAATACGTTTTTATTGAAAGTAATGTTTCGAAACTTTTTATATCAATATAATTATAAAATATACATTTTTTTAATTCTATAATTTCACAGACGCGTAAAAAATAGAACTGAAACTAAACGAAAAAATTAGAATATTAATGTGGTTTCTGTATAAGAGGGATCAACAACGCATAAAATTACAACAAAATTAGAGACATAGAGGCAATGATTAATATTTAGTGAAATAATCATTTTTTTGAAATTCTGCTATGCATTAAAAATTCAGCGAAAATCATACATTTGGAACACCCACAAATTTGCATGGCGTTAGAAAACATTTCTGACAATATTGGCCCTTTTGGGTGAACCCGTTTTTTGTTACAATGCCCAAAAGTATCGATGAACAGCTCAACCAAAAAATAAAGCATTTTTTTTATCTGCACTAACGTGTGATACACGTTGAATGCATATACCTACGTTAGTCGTTGGCGTGGAAAAGTGGACCCTCGGTCCATCCCGCATACACATTAAGACCCCATGTATAGTGTACAAACTACCGCTTACAATACTTAAGCAGGCAATATAGAGTTGTAAAATGATACGATGCTGCGGCTGCGCGGTTTCGCCGGCTTCTCACTCAGTGTCTCGCCCAGGGTCACGTACAACATGCATCAGCCTCCAAAACTACAATCTGAGGATATAGGAAAAAAGGACCAAGCGGTTGAAGGGCATTGAATAAGAACTGCTGTAGTACGAGTCGTTTAGCTTAAAAACGAATTGGCCCTATCATCAGCAAAAAAAAAAAAAAAACAAACCTACAGAGAGATAAAAAGACACAGAAGTGAAAAAGAGAAAGCTTGAAAAAAAAAGTCGATAATGCCTGTTTGCCATGTGCTATTGTCTGAGCTCGAATTTAAACGAGCGAGTTGCTATATTCGAAGGTATTGGTGATAGAAAATTGGCCATTTTGGCGCACTCAGCTCTTGTCGTAACCTCCTTTTTTCTTTCTCTCTCTTCGCTTTATTTTGTTCGGGGGGCATTTGAGTCGTGCTGTGCTTAAACTTCCCCTCCTCCAAGCGGATCAAGCTCTCGACGCACTGTTTAGCACTCGAATCACGTACGTTTGCTGTAGGGTATATCCCGACGGCTCGACAATGCAGTCGATCATGCGGTCATGCAGTCTGCATCGAGCAGACGGAATGCAACTCCAACCTAGTGAATAGCAGGATAAGCGATGAGACAGTAGGCCAATCTCCAATTATCGGCAGGCTAACAAGGTTAAAAAAATGATTATGAAAATAGGAAATAAAATAGGCTTATTTTCGTATGTAATCGCGTTTGTTACTTTAACCATTTTTTTTCTTCTGTTTTTCACGTACTTTGAATAATAATTTAGGAACTATAAAAAAATAGTGAGATTTTCGAATTTACTTGGTAAAATTATATAATTGTAATTAATGATTTAATTTGATTGACTTGTTGTTAAATTGGAGGTGAGAAAAACGCGATTTGTCAAATTTACAAACCTTTTTTTATTCGTATTTTATTAAACTATGATTAGGCGAATCTGTTTCGGTCAGATTTGAGATTTGACATAAACTAAACACTTAAATAGTTGAACTTGGTTCCGGTTTCAACGTGTCTGACGACAGCGACGGCCAATCACAGCACGAATAAAACGGTGACAATCCATGCGATATTTCGAGATTTTTGAGGCACCAACTTTTTAGAAGAAAATTCATAAATCCGACGGTATAAAATAACAAAAACAACGCTTAAAAGTGATGATTGCATTTCAAATTTGTATGTAAGAGAGTACCAAAGTTTTTGTTTACACAAAGTTATACTTTTTTATTACAAGTCGAAGGAAAAGTCGACAAATATACATTTTTTTTAATTACAAATTTGAAAAAGAAAAGCACCATTTTTTGTATTTCGTAAGTAACTGAAATTAATACACTGACATTTTTTTCTGTGAAACACAGAGAAAAATTCTATGTTTTAAATGAGTCAGAAAAAAAATGTCGATGTTGTTTTTTGTTGAATTAGTTAAGTTACGAAAACATTGTCAAATTTCTACAGCATTAAAATTAAAATCAAAAAAAGTATTTTGTAAAATAAAAATATAAATTATCGCAAATTATTCTTGCATTTGTAGCTACTCAAACTTATTTTTGTGAAATAAGCAAAAAATAGTGGACGTTCGTGGAAACAGTTTCTGTTTAAAATACAAGAAATTAAAATTTACGGTATGTATACAGAATCCTATTGAGATCAAAATAGTAACAACGATATAAATTATTTTCAATTAATGTTTCTTTTTTTTGTTAATTCTATTGTGCAACTAATTATTTTTCCAACTCTTTTATTTACGAATTTTATGCCACTTTCATACAATTTTTAACGTTAAATGAACTGTAGAGTCAGTGAATAAATATTTTTAAAAAGTATTTTAGAGCAGTAACAGGATTGGAGCATGTCAGGATTTGATTACGTTGCAGCATAAATGCATATTTTCGTATGAGAATTTATTGCTACTCGTATGAATTTATTTATGTATCTTCGCTCGGGTATCTTCCTGCCGTAAGTACTTGAGTCTCGAGTCACGTGTGGTCGAACGTCTCGACGTACAGAGAATGCGAGAGAGCTGCTGGCTGCCAGCGTAAGATCGAGACTCCGACTTCGGGGAGACAATCGTCCATCGTGTCCTGCAGCAGCCACTGCTATATCCACCGTGGAATACTCAACCACCCTGAATCTCCGCACTCATAAATCACTGATAAGAATCGACTATAAATAGTGTCGCCGTGGACATGGCGGTTGATCTATGTTATCTCAACAATTTTCACAAAACTTGGACGAAACAGCTGGTCCTAATTATCGATCTTCGATAACGACTTATTTATACGTTAATAGCCTTTGGCAGCAATAGTTACGAGCTTCCTGAAACATGAAACTTCAAACAAAAAGTCTTCACAACTTCAACATTTTTCACATTTATTACTAACCTGCTCATTTATGTAATACAAATAGATGCCTAATAACAGCCCTGAATGGGACATTGAAATGCAAGTAACCGTGTATGTCAATTTTTTTCCCTATTTAGTATGTTGAAGAGCATCACAAAAATGTAAACGCTTAAAAGTGAACCAGTTTTGGGCAAATAAGAGTGTTTTATTTTTATTTTCGGTAAAAAAAAGATCGTATGAAAGATCCCATGCAATCATGAAATTCCCAGATCCGAGTTTATTTTATTTATTGAAAATTGAAGGGGAAGTAAAATCCTTTTTACAAAACAAAATAATAATATTACTTACATTGATACGAGTTATAACAAAATATGGTTATTTTAAATGGCTAATTCACAAAAAATAACAGTAAATAATAATGCCACTCTAGAAATAACAAATATAAATTCTGCGATGGAAATATGACGTAAAGTGCACACTAATAACCGTGTATGGCCTGTGAGTTTGACGGTCTAAACATTTTAACGGATACGCCGAAGGGTTGAATTGCGTCGATTCGATTGGCAAGTGCAGACAGCCTATACATTGTCGAGCTGAAATAAACAGTGCTTCTTACACTGTTAATAAAGTGTAACAACGTTATATTTTATTAAACGCATCATTTTTGTATTTGTACGTGAGGAATGGATAACACAATCGAAGCATCGTTCCAAAAAATGTATCTCATAGTATTTCAACACGATCTTTTTGTTCTGTTCTTTTTTTTTTCAGAAAAAAATTAATAAGAGACGATTTTTGCCTGGAACAGGTGGAGCCCTCTTAAGTTTCATAAGATCTCTCAGCATGCTGTATAGTATTAATAAATTAGTAAAAAAAATGTTTAACAAGTGCGATTAAAAAACTATTTTTTATATGAAATAAATTCTTTGATTTGTCTAAATATGTAATTTTTAAACAAATGTCTTATAGTTGAGCTTTTTTTTTCTTTTTTTTTTTCTTGGAAACGTTTTAAAAGTCGGAAATGGTGAATACGTTTTCGTAAAAAGGCTGGACATAACATGTTTCAAGATGATTGAACTAGTTTCGTGAGAGCAGACTATAAAAAAATAATTAACAATAATATAACAAGCAACAATATTTTTCTAACGTTTTTATTAATAACTTTTTGGAATTATTATAATTCCAAAATCAATATTCTTCATAGCTTTAGAAAAAATTTTTTTTTTCCCTCTTTTCTCAAAATAAATGAAATCTTATACAATACAACTTTTGGTTGTACATTAATGTGTAACGCATATTCAATTAGCAGGTACTTTCTGATCGAATAGTAGCGTATAAAATATTTCAAATTTTCTGATTTCAGTTTCAACGTCGATTTGTTTTTTCGAATATTCCCTATTGAATTTCTTCACGGCCACGTAGAGATGGTTTGGACGTTCAATATATATATATATAAGCTTATCAGGCTTCATATTCAAGAAAAATCAAGCATGAATTTTCTCTGAAAGGGATATCGAGAGGATCTTTTCTCAGGAAAGTTATTCAACGTAGACTTAGCGAAGAGTGTGTCTGCATCTCGCTGTCGTTTCTACGATGAGACGAGTTTCCTGGAAGAATTCTACAAGAAATAAGAAGACGGCGCTACGAAGGTAGTGTGCCTGTCGATGTCTGTATATAGTGAGCGATCTGTCCGAGAGTCCGAGAGCTTGAGTTCCATCTCTCGGTGATATTCAACCAAAGTCGTTGCATGTGGCATTTTTTTTTTCGAGCTGCAACGTAGAGGCAAGCTTGAGACCTTGGCATTGACGACAATCGACGTCCACAAGCATCTCAACGCTCAAGCGTTTACCGGCAGCAGAGCAGGAATGAGAGGAGAGAGATTACTAAACGTGGCATCGAGTAACATAGCGGCAGGGAGCTCGCTTAGCCAGTAGGCAGCGCACGTACGCGTACGTGTCGTTTGTACGTGTACGTTACACGTAGAGCAGCTATCCCCCTGCACTTTGGTACTGTCTACGTATTACTCGTGTAACCGCACAAAGCATGCGGTATCCCGCGCTTATGGAAAAGGGCGCGTAAAAACCTGAAAAAAAATAAAAGAAAAATTATTTTATTTAAATGCTAATACAACATTTTTACGAGGTTCAAGACCTGAATCTTTGAAAGGAGCTCATAGTAAATTGGAGTAAGAAAAATTAGTTTGAAATGTAATGTTGTATGGTACACAGGAAAAACCGAAAGTAACATTTTTGTGCATTTAAAAAAGAAAAAAAGTAAAATATACATTTACAAAAAAAAAAAAAAGTGTAAGATATGATGCAAAGTAGAACTTTGTACATTGATTTTTAAATCGGATTTTTCACAAATTCACCTCTATGAGAAAATTTGTTTATTCATTTTGGCTTCTTCGTAGAAGAAGGTTTGTGGAAACTGATAGTTAATGAGGAAGCAATGTTCAAAGTTGTACTTTTTGCATCGTTTTTCATTTTAATTAGCATTTTTTTTCATGTCGATCCCTCTATATTTTTGGTAGTTGCTCGTGCAACACAAATTCCTATATTAAAAAGTTCATGAGTAACGGAAAGCGTTGTTAGTAAACTATTCGAGCTGTGATTGGTTGCCAGGGAAGTCCGTTGTAAACGAAATCAGTTTGATGTCAAATTTGATGTAAGACGACTGGCCCGGCAGCGCCAGCGCGTGTGATTAGCCTAGTTAAAAGTTAAAAATGTATTATCTATAAAGAACAAATGACGTTACACATGACAACGAAAATTCCGTAATTAATACCGTTGCATCATATTTCCATCAAGTACGAAGATAAGGTACTTAACTTTTGCGGAAGTTATAGAGAAAATCGAAACTTTTTGAGAAATTCAAAATTCTATAAAATCCGAAACGCTTTACCGATTTCGTCGAAATTCAATACCGAACAACATTGAATGTGTCTTTCAGTTGAGAAGAAATATTTAGCTAAATCGTCGAACTTTTACGAAAAGAGGGATCACGCCACTTTTTCAAATAATTAACAATTCTATAAAATCTGTATATATAGATACATTTTGTTAAAAATCACCCGAATTCAATAGGAGTTACTTGCGTTCCAAATTTGAGCTCGATCCGTCATGCCGTTCGTGAGTTATGGTCGATTGAATTTTCTGTGTACATTTTTTCTGGACCAATTTTCTCGACGTTTTAAATGATTCTGATTATGCTGGCATCAAAATCTCGAAAAAGAAATGTTTTCATGAAAACAAAGCTTCCTCTATGAAAGAAGCAATATTTCCGTTTTTTATTGTAAATAAAAATAAGAGAAGAGAAGAGAACCTAAAGGACCCATGGGTTTTTAAGATCCTATCAGTAATTGTAAAACTAATGATTGGACCTTAAAATCCCATCTTCAGGTTCCTGTGCATATTTTTGCGGGGATATCAAATGTCGAGCAGACATCTTACTTCTGCAAATGCTAATATTTCACGGCGGTCTTACGAGGTCAGAGACCTCAATCATTAAATAGAAACAGATGAAACAGATAAAAAGAAGTTGGGCAAAAAGAACGGCAGTGAAATTTAAATTTAATGTTGCACGGCACTAAAACGAAAGTATAGCGCACTAAAATACATCCCTCTTGGTTCTTCGCGGGTCAAGTGCAAAAGTCGAGACGTGTGCGAATAAATGTGATGATAAAAACCTGAGAGATGACGAGCAGAACGAGCGAGAAGTCTTTGCAAAAAAAAAAAAAAAAAGAAAAAAAAACGGAGTATGTACTCATAGGTACACGCAAAGAGCACATGTGCGTCAACTTGCTCGTGCGCTTTTCTCGAGAGTCTCGTTCCCTTGTAGGTAACGTTCACAGGCCGTTCTTCGTCATTGGATCCACAGCAGAGCGGCTGCGGCGTGGCTCCGCATCGTGAAAAAAACGTCTCTCGGTCTCATTGGGCAAGCGCGATATAGCTGGAACGCGGCTGTTGGCGCTCACACTGGCTTCGCTCTTTCGGTACAATAGCGCGAAATACTTTACGAGCGAGACGAGTATTCGCGTTCGAAGAGCACGCACCGTGCGTGCCGCGTTTGCCCGGGGTCGAGAAACCCCGTGCACCAAGAGACCTCGAGGAAGTTATTCCTCGGTTATACGAGACACGGGCGCTGACTGCTCGGCTATCCGCGCTACCCGCGTTACCGCTGACGTTGCGGGTCTCGTAAACGAAAATTCTTCAACGATAAAACACGCAAACCGCAATCAGCTGGATCTTCCGTTACATCGAAGATATAGAGATAGAGACAGTTGAAAACAATTTGGCAAAGTGAGAAAAAGTTTTTGTCTTCGCGAAAACATTTCTCTCAAAATGGCAACGAATTGATTTATTGACGTCGCGAATAAAGTCGTGCAATTCAGCGTCGATAAATCTTACGGATGTATTAAGCATATGTTAAGTACGAAAAACTTCATTTGATCAGAATTTCAATAATTTGGGGTGTGATAAAAATTTAGATTTGAACGTCCTCCTAAAGGGTTTGAAATTTAATGAAATTCTTTCCTATAAAAAAGAGATTGGATATCACATTGTGTGCATAGATTTTCTGCAAAATATTATAGTCCCAGTTCAGGTTATTACTATGATACATTTTTCTGAAGATGACGAAATTAAGTACTTTACTCCCTAGGGAGGAAAGCACTCACTTTCAACCCTCTCATTGCGGAATAAAGTACGAACTCCTCGTGCAGATGTCTGAAAAAAAACGTATGTGTACTAAGGGCGGAGTTGACATTCCACCTCGTGTGGTGGGTGCTGCCTTCGGAGGGCGAAAAGTCCCGAAGGGACTTTTGCCCACCTCAGGGATCACCCAACACACTCCCAAGGAATCTTCAACTTTCCGCCCTTGGTGCACAATATACTATTTGGTCTGTAGAAAGTTTCAGTTGATTTGGTGATACTTGACGTAAGTTAGAGCAATGCGTTAATTTTTCGTAATATTCAAAATCTATTTATAGATTCATCCGAAATTCAATACCAATCGCCCTTTAACATAGTTTTATTTGTAAAAAGTTATTCAGCTTGACAGATAAAAATTTGCAGCAACTGTAGAGCGCGTACAGACATTTTTCGAAAAATTCAAAAAGTTGAGCAAAATTTGAACGGACTTTTGACTTTTTATTTTCGAAGTTATCACAAACAAAGACGTTTAAATTCCTGCCTCACATGTTTCCCTTATTTTAACTCGATTGATAAAGCCGTTCTTGAGGCCACACACACATACACACGTAAATTTCACGAAAACAGAGCTTCCTCAATGAGGAACCAAAATGTAACACTTAGTTTCATACACAAGTTGCTAAAATCTGCTTTTGTTACTTTAAAGCATTACAATTCTATTATTTTGATAATGGATAGATAGCTGAAGAAAACTATATTAAGGAAATGTAACTCGGGTTAATCTTCATCTGTATAAGCTCATTCTACGTATGTGCCTACGTGCCGGACACGAAATATCCCTGCATTAATATCAAGGCTGCGATAGTAAGTACGCCTACGTGCCGGAGACTACTCTGCAGAATTCGCACGAACTTTTATGTACAAGTGAATCAATGCTCAGTGTATGCATTACGTAGTATGCATATGTGCATGGGTTCGCGCGTGACAAAGCGTGAGAGAAAGACGTAACGAGATGCACTGCGTCGTGTGTGCTCTGTGCACTAGTCCAGGGAATCGTGTATACGGGGTAGAAGTATAGAAGAGACAGAGGGAGAGAGAGAGAAACCGTGATGTTGACGCTGTTTGAGAAATTCCAGTGTACTCCAGAGTGAACCAGCGGTTGACGATTCCTCCTTTAGTTCCATCCAATTTTCTCCTTCCGCCTTTTTCTTTTCCTTCATTCGTCTTTGTCACGAAGTATCGCCAAGTTCAAAACGACCGTGACTCGCCTCAAGTATAAAAGCTATGCTTTATGCAGCCATTATATTCATACCGCGCTCTTATTGCCATCCACTTAACAGTGAGTTGAATTTTTAAATCATTATTTTAATGTAATAGACCTGTAAAAAATTATGAGCTATTTCATATATTTTCGTTTTAGTGCTAGAATAGTGATGACTACTTGATTTCAGGAATCATGATTGATATTTAGAGGCACTTCGATTTATTTCGATATATTTCGAGAAAGACTATGAAGTTTTGTGTATAGAAATTACATAACAGAGTTTTACATACAGAAATTTTAAATGACTTTTCATCTCCCAACTTCGAGTATAATAAACAATTATTGACCGCTGTTGCCTGCAAAAAAAAAAAAAGAATTCTGGCGATTAAATTTAAGGGTCTCAATGAACCAAACACAATATAGTCTTTATTTCCTTCAGTATCCTTTAAATTGTATCGACAGAGTTCTCTTTTTGTAAGTAGTAGCAGTCGATTATTTTTTATTACACTTGAGGTTGGGACACAAACGTTTAGTTTTTATTTTTCGTTCTTAACTTTCTTAATTGAATTTTCAAATACTATTGAAGCCCTCCAGTACACATGGTAAAAAATGTTTTTGTTAAACGAGCAAAAAAATCCGTTCATTACGTTAAACAAAAGTAGTTTATCGTTTACGAGTTTTTTTGTTAAACTAGTAAAGTGGCATAACGAATAGTAAATCTACACATGAAATCTACACGCATTTTCAACATAAAATATTGGTTAAAATTGATAGTCATTGAATTTATAATGATATATTGTACGTTGACAAATGACTAGAACAAGCTAACTTGTAAAATTATCAACCTACAGAATTGAAAGCAAAAATTATCTTTGCTAAATCAGTAATAAATACTTTAATTACTGTAACACATAAAGCCGTTTATCGTTTACAGATCTTTTGCTGAATTGGTAAGGAACAGAAAAAAATGAAGTTTGGAATTTACGTATTTTCCACCCTCTCCCCACATCTTAATCTCTTATCTCCACCTCTCGGGCCTTCTGTCCTCGGCCCTTTGACCCTTTTTTTCCCACCTCGGCCATCGCCCAACGGACTCGTCAGTATTGTCCAATTTCCCGTCCTTGTATCACAATACACTATTAACTTGTAAATAACCCAGCTTTAATATTTCCTTGTTTTTCTAAAAAATGACAATAAATGTATTGTAAAATGTAATATTTCTTTATTAAAAATGTTTGGAATTAAAAAAAAAAAAAAGCAGTCATCTGTGAACACGAAAATTTTACTAAGTGTACAAAAATGTTAGTTTTTTTAAACATAACCCAACGATCAGTTTCCATTCAAATTCACATATATTAATTTTCATTTAATTCCCTGATTTCGCGGTGACCGAGCGAAAAGTATTCGATCGGTATATTCTTGACTCTTTCCACTTGGCTGGTGAGCCATTGTCAGTAAGCGCGAAGAACGCCACGGAAGAGGAAAGGATCTCGGTGTAAGCTTTATGCAACTTGGATGAAATCCGGGGTACATACACAAACTCACTGAAGTGCACTATACAACGAAACGAGTGAGCGCATTGCAGCGAAGCGGTAGTGTTATAGTAGGTGTGTACAAGTAGGAGACTCAAAGCAGGGTTCGGGTTCGCGAGCAAACCCAGCACTCTACCTTCTAACTCTTTGCAAGCCAGAGACTACTATTGTGTGGCACAGCTCACGGGCGCCCGTTCCTTTTTACGCGTTCGCGCTCGCTCACCCGCTAGGTCATCGCAATTCTCACGCTCCCGATTCTCAACAGCGGGGAATACTCTATCTGCACCTAGAGTACGTGTCTCACCGGTCACCGGCGCCTGAATATACTCCTAGCTCAGCTCGGAGACTAACGAAAGTTCCTTAATCGAAGAATGATGGGTGAAAGAGTAGGTGAATGGTGACATGAGATCAGATATTTGGTATACAACTTGACTACAACCGCAAACTGTATGTCGAAGTACTATCTGCCGTGTTCATCCATGAAGCATCCAAGATTTTGCCATGAAATGCTTGACTGTTGTTATTGTAACGGTCTCCATACTCGACTAGGAGTCTAATTATACGACATTATCAACGTTACATGAGGAGGTTCAGGTTCAGCTTTATCGGAATGAAGCACGATCCACGAGTTTCTGTATACTTTCATTCGTCTCGTAGTCTTGATGACACGAAGTGCGATATCCTTTGAACTTACAAGTTTTATAATACTGCAGTATAGAGTGTCAATGCTTTGGCATGCCTCCTTTTTTATTTTTAGACAACTAAACTTTTTTTAAATGTTACCCTGCCCCTCTCCTCCACCAGGATTTAAGGATTAAGTCCAATTTACAGATATTCAGAAACTAGTCTAACTAACTTGGCCGCTAGTATTATATGATCTTTAAGATTTCTACATCTGCGCTTATGAATGTTCGGACAACGATAACAACCCAAATGATAACTCTGAGACGATAATTTCTAAGACACTTTTTTCCATTTTCGATTATCTAAATGTGGATTCGTTTAATTTTTCAATTTTAAGGCCGTTCTTAGATAATTAATATACTTTAACTCGCTATAGCTGTAGACTATTGCACCGAGAAATAATTTATAAGCAATTGTGTTTCTTTGTCGATCGTCTAAATGCGGATTTTAAAAAAATTGGATCGGATTTTGATACATTTATTGATTCATTGATACTTTGGTTCGACGTAACTTCTAGAATGTTGCTCCGAGAGAACTTTTGTAACAAGTATTTAGTTCCTTTTTCGATTACCTAAATACGGATTATTTAAAAAAACAATGTAATTAAATTTTAAGGCATTTGTTAAGAAGAGGGAGTCAGGTCAAATGTACGGATATTCAAAGACTATCTGACTTACGTTGCCGCTAGTATTATTGGAAAAAGCTACATATACTATTGACTTATCAAACAAAGATTTTACTGCCAATTAGCAATAGCATACGGGTTATTCGGGTCACCTACAATCACATTTTTTCGTATTTTCACTCTGCACACTTTTGAAAGAGAAACCAGTGGGCCAAACATTCTCAAATAATTCTCAGTTCTGCAGAATTTTTTTTTTCCGGAATGAGTGTAATCCTTTGAGATCAAAAGTGTGCAGATTGTAAAAACAGAAAAAAGCAGTTGTAGAAAAACCGCATTACCCTCATGCTTTTGCCATCTGGTAAAGCGTTCTTTGCCTGATAGGTTAATAGAATTTTTTTTCATTCAATATTAACTGCGAAGTGAGTGAGATATTAGTCTTCGAACCTGACATAAAATATTTAAACGTCATTCAGGGAATTACAAATTTGTATAATCAGCTTTTAAAAAAAGTTTTCACATCTCTCAACCTTGAATTTGTTTTCAACTTCTGTCAAGCAATTAAAAGTTTCTTTAACTACTTAAGCTACTATTTGAGGTAAATATTTTCACTAGAATTGTTGTGTGTTAACTAGGTATCGAGAAATAAGATTAAATAAAAGGCGAATTTCGGGACAAAAATCGATTTCACTGTTATCAAAAATATCTTTTAAGCGATTTCACTTTGACATTTTGAGTTAAAATATTTTCCACTGATTAGATATCGGACTGGAAGAAAATTGAGGGCCAGAGTTGCAAAAAATAAACCAAAGTAATAATTCGATTTTAAAACTTTTTTAATTTAGTGTGCAGTCTTTAAGTATTTCTTTCCAATCTAAATTCTTCGCAAGATTGAAGAACAACATTTTAAGAAAGATTAAAAACTAGCGGTTAAAATATTGTTACGCTACTGTAGATTAACATAAGTTTAAAGATGTTTTGGAAATTCGAGCAGCATATGAGAAAAGTGGATGTGACCAGGTATTTAATTAGAGTTCTAATTATAACTATAATTAGATTCCTGGTCGAGAAGAAGTTCAGGAGTACAGAAGTTCAGGTGCAGCTATGAGAATGAAGCACGATCCGCGAGTTTCTTCCCCTACGTGACTTCGTTTTCATATACTGTGACGCGAACTCCGACTTCTTCCAGTTTACTATAAAACGAAGTCCGACAACTTCGAGTTTTCTGTTTTTCCAAATTTATTCTGTAGAAATGTATACTGTGACGTAAATGAGAAGATGTTTCGGAGGTCGGTTCAGTATAAATGAGAAAAGTTTTTTTTTATTGTAGAAATAGAATTCAGAGCACTTCCGAAAAGTATCACCAACATTTTATATTAGAAAACTTAATATTAACGCAGCTGCATCACTCTGAGATCGATCGCAGTTATAGACAGTTTTAATGTATGTAAAATGCGTTTTTTATTAAACTTCATTTACGTAACTCGCCGCCCACGTATTTCGGTCAATTTTTATATTAGAATATGTTAAGATTTGAATACATATTTTATAATAAAAATATATTTCATCAAGTGTAAGATTTTAATTACTAGAAAATTAATTTTTGAAAAACAAAGATGCCCTTTTTTGCTTAACACTCAAATTTTCTTTAACTGTGCAATTTTTTCTTAAATTAATGTTTCAAAAAATCTCTACGTTTAATTGAAGCGTCACTCATATCATTACAAATTTGACTCGTTTTTTTTTAAATTACTGAAATTCTGTTTAGATGAAGCACAAGTGGCCATGCATCTCAAAATTTCTTTATTTTTTTATGACATGTTAAACGTGCTTTGAAGAAATGAAAAAAATGTATATATTAGGCAAAATACGTCAAATCGGCCACCCCAATTTTTAATGTCCACAAAACATCCTCAAATTTATTCAGGATGTTGGTCTAGTTGAAGAAAAAACGTAGGAATTTTTTCAGATTTTTTATTGCATATTCCAGCTATTAAAAATTTCTGAAAATAGTGATTGTTTATTTTTTAACGCCAATACTACGACTCACACAAAAAAATCATAGCAACATGATATTTTGGATTTTCAGCGTACTTTCCAACAACATTTTTTACAAAATTCATTTTTCAATTAAATAAAGTTGCCATTTTTTTCCCTCCGAAACGGCATTTCCGATTTAGCTGAAAATTTTCACGTTTTGTTCTCAAAATATCTAGTAAAAATTGGCGAGATGGGCGGCAATTTCGCCAGTGTTACAGTTGTCTGAACGATGGTAGATCGTGGTAATCTAATGTGTAATTGCTCTCTGCGTTCAGCAGGGAAGTTTCTAGGCATTTCAACGAACAAAATATGAAAATTTCAACTAAATAAAAAACGGCGTTTTTCGGAGGGGAAAAAAGTGGCAACATTATTTTATTGAAAATTAGCATAAAATGAAATCGGAGAATTTTACAAAAAATGTTGTTGGAAAGTACGCTGAAAATCCAAAATTTGATGTTCTTATCATTTCTGTTACGAGCCGTAGTATTGGCGTTAAAAAATAAACAATGATTAATTTCAGCGATTTTCAATGGCTGGAATGTACAATAAAAAATCGATCTGAATAAATTCCTGCGTTTTTTCTTCAACGAGACCAACATCCTGAAGAAATGCGAGGACGTTTTGTTGACATGAAAAATTGGGGTGGCCGACTTGACGTGTTTTACCCCACATACTTTCATTCAATTAATTTTTGTTAAAGAAAATCTACATTCAGAGATCTTCTCCGTCAACTTTATAACTAAATTTTATTTTCTTCCTTTTCTATCTGCTTAACGACTGCTGAACCAGCCAGTAACACCAAAAGTTATTATCTACTCCGCGACCTTCCGAATATGGTGCGACAATTTTCGATGCAATATACAAATTTTTCAGAATATTCACGAATCCGAGTTATACTGTCCCATTTATTTTCGCATCCAGCCCCCTGGGGTTTGAGGATATTTGATTTATAGCCGACTATGGACGAGTGTCCCGTTCGTTGGATAGCGCGTCTGTCGAATACCGTGTGCGATGTGTGGCGCCAAAATTCTCCGGGCGATTGGAGCGACGATTTGAGATTTATACGTGAGATATAAATTCGTTTTTCGGAGCTTGTGCTCCTCCCGCCAACTTTTCCCTGCCGTTGCGGATGCACGTCCGACGAAACCGCCGGCAACTTTGTTTTACGGTTTCACGTATACCACGAGCGGTCCGCTTCCTCGTGAGTCCGCGAGGTCAAGATTAAACGGGACTGGAAACTCTGGTCGAGCCCACACGTTACGCGTGCACATTTTCGCTCTCTTTTCTTTTTTTCTCTTTCTTTCTCTGTTTAAAACGCCGGACAAAATATCTTTTTATTTTTTTTCAATTTTTTTGTTATTCCAAGTTCATATATTTTTGTAATTTTTATTTATTATTGTGAAGATATTCTTACACTCATTTTTCTTACGTTTCGTAATTTTTATGTAATTTCAGATATTTTGAGTTAACACTGCCTTCGCATAGCGGCTAAAAAAAAGAATTGCGTTAGAATGTTGAACTTTTATATTTATGATTGTCGATGATTATAAAGAAAAACGCCTGTAACTTGCAATTGACTTCGGCAATGCATACAAAATTTAGTCGCCATTAGTTACGATTGTTAAAATAGTATATGAAAACGATAAAAAATATTTATTCAATTTTAGTTTCTCTATTTTTTTACACAGAAGCACCAGCAGAAACTTGCACATTGTTTCCTGATTATCGATTTTTCGCAGGCCTTCATCTATGAGGAAGTCAGAATTAATCGACGTACTTCCTCGTAGACGTGACTGTGGGAAACCTGAAAACTAACGAGAAAGCAATGTGCAAGTTTTATTATCAATTCTTGTTTTTATTTATATTATTGTGAAGAGATTTATTTATTTGTTTTTTTTTTCATTTATATACTCATTTTTGGTAGGTTTATTTATATTGTTTCGTGTCGTCGCAACAAAATACAACTCTAATATCGTATGTAACTTGAAACATATCGAGAGCACAAATGCTTTTAATGTAATCTCTACGAATTTGAGTAATATTTGTGTAATAAACAAATTTATATATCCATCTCTAGATTCATAAATTGCCATCGCGAGTAACACGAATATATACATCTCGTTTGTTCGCGCTCAGGCGAAGATGTTAATATTAACGATCATAGACAGGCGCAGAGTAGAGAATATTATAATACAGGAAAATACGAATAGTTCGCTAGACGGCGTACTACGTGCTCACTAGGATGCCCAGGACTTTCGTTGATGCGTGAGTTTCAAATTAATACGAGTTATTACATGGCCTGGTGGATTGAATAATTGGATCGTGAAAAAAAAAAAAAAAAAATCAACCGCGAACTATAGAGAGAAGGAGCGATAGAAACTATGTATGTACAATAATAACAATATTGCTCGTAGAAGCGCGCACACCCATTTTCGAATAGAATAGACACTTTGGTGATGCACCATTTGCCAAGAAGGACGTGCTCCACAGACGCAGTATAATGTATTATACTATGATACCCGAAGATCGGAATAGTCAAGAATGCTGTAAAGATATATCGACGAAACTTTAGGTGCGGAGCTTTCAAGGTTGAGGCTTACATATTGCTGCAAACGTCTCGTCTATTGCTACAGGATGTTTGATCGTCTGGAGAAGATAAATATTGTTTTCACCATCAATCATTGCTACTTCAATTCAATGTAAATCGTCTTCCACCATTTTTTGTCCTTAACCGCGTTCAAGTACATATGATGCATTCCAGACCAATCCAGCCACACATATTTTCAATATCTCGGGATAACTTCGAAAATAATCGAAGTTGAAATACTGACGACTTGAACAAATTTCTCAGAGTTTTATAACCCTACGACGTCCTGATTTCGAAAAAAGAATATACGAATTGTCTCATTTTTCAGTTGACGATATCTAGGCAACCATTAATCGCAAGATCATTTTTTAAAAACTCAAAATTCATCTTTTTTAAATCCTTTTTTTTTCGAAAAAAATATATAGTCATGTTTTGGTTAAACAGAAAATGTTGAATGATGTTTTTTTGCTTTTCATTACACTTCATATCAAAGGCCGTTTGATATTTGACACGTATTTTGATTTTACGTTTGTCAAGTATAGAACAAATTTCCAACAAAAGAGTCCAGTGATAGACGCAGACGTTCTTGAGATATACACACTTTTATCTTTTTATTTTTTAAAATAAATTGTAAATCAATGTAAAAAAAAACGTAAAAATCAGTATTATCTTCGAATCAATATTTTGAAAAACATGAATTTTAGTTGTAAAAAATGTACTTACAATTGACAGTTGCCTAGATATCATCGTTAGAAAAAATGAATTATATTGCAAGAATAACTGAATACCATGTATGCTGAATACCTGCAACGTAAACCCAAAATTCATGTTTTTTTAATCCTTTTTCGAGAAAAATATAAATTCAGAAAAACATCGTTTTTCTTTTTGTTTTTTACCTTGGGCTTTAATCTTCACATAATATTTTTTAAAAAAATTCGAACGACTGCGTTTGCCATCAAGGCCTTTTGCAGAAAATTTATTCCATACTTGACAAACGTAAAAATACGTGTGAAATATCGAACGGCTATTAATATGAAGTGTGATAAAAAACAAAAAAGTTTCATTAAAAAAATCTTATTTTAAAAACCAAAATAATTTAATATACTTTTTTTCAAAAGGAGAATAAAAAACATGAAGTTTAGGTTTAAAAAAAATTATTTTTTGCGATTTATGGTTACCTAGATATCGTCGATATAAAACTAAAAAAAAAAAGTGAGTTTTTTCTTGTGAATAGGAACATAAGACTGAGAAATTTGTGAATCTGTGAATTTGTGAAAGAAATTTGAGAAATTTGTCATCAGTACTTCAACCTCGGTCATTCTCAAAGTTATCCCGAGAGTTTAAAAATTTGGGTGCCTGAGTTGGTGTGGAATGCTTCGTGTAAAAAAAAAACAAGTGCAACCCGGATCCATGCGGAATCCGCGAGATGTACGTGAAAAAGTTCCACCAATGAAACAATCCTTGACTTTTCAAGCGTACTTCCACTTCCACGCGGAAAGTACGTAAAAAGTACGTGCAAAATTTAAGTCGGAAATTGAACAATTAAATACACAAGTACATGAAAAGTGCACATTTGAAATGGTTGCATTCAAGGTTCGCGACAGCTACAAAGTACAGGAAATCTACGTAAAAAGTCCACATTTGAAATTTTCGCTTATAAAGTTCGTGCTGAAAAGTACAGGAGATGTACGTGAAAAGTGCATATTTGACATATTTCCGTATTCGCAATTACATTATCAAAAAGTAGAAGTACAAAAAATGACATTGAATTAAATGAAGCTGCTTCTACAATTTGGCTTCTATGATATTTGTTTAACCGACAAAAAAATGCTGTTGTCCCTCAAATCGGAGGTATCATTACTTTTGATTGTAAAAAAAAAAAGAATATGAATTACCCCTATCTGCATTGTTATAACAAAGAAGAGTAATTGATTTTTTGATCATCAGACGATTTTTAAAGCGGATTTAATCATCCGGAATTTTTTTTTAATTACTCGTGAATGAAAAACAAAAATAATGAATATGCTATTATAGAAGGTGATGCAAAAGTAATAACATTATTTTCCGGCGGTGCGAATGCATCGCTCGGACAATAATCAAAGGATCATGTTATCTGCAGCGCGACATGATCTACACATATACAGTTGTTGATGACGAAGTCCAATGACGTGTAGAGAGAGCTCACGATGACTTCAAGGCCGAAGTTAATCGCGTCTCCGAGTCATATCGGACGCGAACGCGTCGTGGAAATATGGCTTTCGATGTATATGCATGCGGAGAAATAATTAGGTGCCCGTAATGACGACGAGTGCACGGATCCCTTGCGGCACGCGATCCACGACGTCGATCTTCCCAACAAGTCGGTACCAGAATCATATTTACCTTGGTCTAACCGTGCAGACTTCTTTATTCGCAATGAAAATTAAAGCATGGCGACATTGCAGGAACCCTCAAGCATTATTTGCGACAATTAACCTATTTATTATGTGCTTTAACAGTCAAACTGTAATGCATAAAAAATGATGAACAATCTTCGTCCACGATATTATGTGAAAACATCTCTTGGAATAGTTTAACGATGGGTGTGATTTAATAGATGGGATACAGTAGATTGACACACGTTCTGTTATTTGACTCTGTTTGACGTATGAAACGTGAAGCTTGTTAAGGACTTGCCTATTCATTCCAGTCTTCGATCGATGAAAGCTTTAAAATTCTAGAAAATGGCTAGGAATTAAAAAATGCCGATGGTAATACGAATTAAAACAAAAAAATTCAAAGGAAATCAGTGGCAATACGGAATAAGAAAAACTACCAAAGCTTCCTTCATAAA
The DNA here is from genome assembly GCA_964016905.1 of Perithous albicinctus. Lineage (NCBI taxonomy): Eukaryota > Metazoa > Arthropoda > Insecta > Hymenoptera > Ichneumonidae > Perithous > Perithous albicinctus. Next base: position 14,222,558 of record OZ024693.1, on the reverse strand, counting down.
GTGCTTCCTTATGGAAGGAGCCTCGTTTCCCGTGTTAGGAATTTTCAATCAAAGAGGAATTTTTTTTACTGTTTTTATTTACGATCATATGATTCAATTTGCAGGTGCAAAGTAACGCTCTATTCAAGCAATTTTTAGCGAACATTGTAAGTTTGGATTGACCTACATATAGAGGAGATTGAGCTACTTTATTGCAACACAGGATGCCTTGTTATATGGATAGCTTTATGACATATACACAAGACGGTATGTCATAAGATTTTACTTCCGACTTTCAGTTTGAGGTAGACGCTCGATAAAATAGGACAAGGTAGCTCAAACTCTCCTACAACAAGAAGCGTCCACTGGATAACTAATGGTTGAACGCTGGGCTGATTGTAAAGTCAGCAACGTGTCTCAGAGTTTCCTGCATTCAAAAGTTATTTGACACATTCAATCGTCGTTGCATGCACATTCCTTTTATGACATGATTGACGGTAGCTATAAACGCAGGTTTGCCGTAGGGCACGTAAATCATGCAGAAATGTTCGTGGCTTTGTTCCCTTTTCAACACATTCCGTTTATATTACGATTACCCTTGGCTGGGCCACACGAGAAGAAAAATTGCTAACAATTTAACGAAATTCCTTTGCATTATACTGGAATTCCCATTGATGGTAAGCCCCGTGAAGCGAAAACAGGGAATTTTCTATTTTCCAATAAGAATGACTGGAATGACATTGGAATTAAAGAGAAATGAAAATTAGGGATTCATATTATTATTACAGGATCATTCCAGAAATATTATTACATCCACGCCTTGCTAATCGAAGCTTTAAAAAAAGTATAATGGATTTTATTTGTGTACCAATGATTATTACTGTATGTGAAGGAAAATGTCGGAAGTTGGTAAGGTAAATGAGCTTATTGGGAACATAGAAGAGGTTCATCGGAATTAATTGGAAATAGGTACTATAAAATAAACTTGAGAGACTAAAAATAAGAACATAACTTCCTTTGTTAAACTACCTCATTTTTTACAAATTGAAAATAAATACTATGGCGATGATTGATATTCTATTTGTGACCCTTCATTGAATTTATGCCCATTCAAACTATTTATAATGCACTTAATTACTATGAACAATGTCTTGCATATATGGAAAGTAAATAAAAAGCTATTGTTATAAATATTTCTGTATTGCTACATATTCAGTGTTGGTTATAAGTATTCTGATTATGTGAAAAAATGTCCCCATCCGAATCCAAAAAATTGCAGAATTTTACGAGAAGATTTTCTTATATTTTTTATTCTAAAAAAATGGTTCTAGAATTTTTTCCTTAGGATTTGCGGATTCAAGCTTACGTTAGGAAGGTTATTGTCATTTAGGCAGCGCAGACAATTTCAGCAATCTGCAGATACTTTGTTGATATAATTTTTTTGAAATTTTTGATTAAACGAAAAGAAATCTATATGTCCAAACAGCTCGTAATTGATCTCGCTGCATCTTATCATATGTGGATAAAAAAATAACCTCCGGAAAACCTACTTTTATCTTCAGTTTTGTTAAACCCATCACACCGAATACTTACACCGGTCAGAAATACGCTCGGACATAGATCGGATTAGATCGACGGATGTCATTTGTGATCGGTGGGCCATTAAATAGGTTATATACCTATTTTCCGTGCCTAACTGTGACTAGCATAATTTTTACCGATTTCTTAAGCTGATCGTATTTCTCCTATTTATTATCGTACATTAGAATGTAAGTGAATCACAAGTCTGCGAAAGTTATAACCCAAGGAACTTTAAATACGATATATAATAGTTTCGGATAAACTCCGCGGTTAGAATCAGCGTTGATGTAACCAAAACGCTCTCAACTAAAAATTGATCAACATTTATCGTCATCGAAGTAAGAATAATTGTATTAAAATTACACATGCAACAATGGTGTTAATAACCAAGAACTACTTGCCGCGCAGAGTTCGGAACTTAGCAAAAATGCCACACGAAATTATTTACCTTAAATCGATGTTTTTTCGAAACAGTTTGCATTTATTCTTCAATAAAGTTTAAGTTACATTTAACCAATAGCGTCGGCAGTGTATTATAGATATAGCGGGCTTAGTTATTCGATAGGGCTTCCGCGTGTCACTCAAAAGAAAGGATAGGAGGAAGAGAGAGGAAGAGAAAATGTAAAGGGAAAGAGCGACAGTTTCAACGACGCGAAATCGATAGGGCGCAAACTCCCTAATAACCGATGAGTGACGTAATCGCAGTTTTTGCTTCTCTAGGCAGAGCGCGTTCGCTGGAGCGATATTAATTCCTAAATTGAGATTGCACGTGGAGTATATGGAAGCCCTGTCGTCAGACCCATTGCCAAATATCGAAGATCGATGAAATTTGCGGGACGGAATCGAATCAGTCGCGGCAGGATGAGCGGGTTACTGGGATATAGCCTCGAGCTATTTTCATATATATCCTGAGGATTGGGACGATTTCACCATACGATTTGACTACAGTCATGCCATTTTCCACAAGCAAAATTAAAGGAAAATCATCTTGAATTGACAATTGCGAATGGAACGTCAGTTTTGTAGTTATGAAACTAAAAATAAATTCAAAAAAGGTTCCAAAGTCGAAGCTTGCACATTGTTTCTTCTTTTTTTTTGCCTGTCACAAACTCTACTCTGTGATAAAGTACGTTGTTCAGTTTCGGATTCCTCATAGAGGAAGCTTTGTGGATGGCGGATCAAAAAATATTATGAAGCAAGTTTTGATGTTGCAGTTGTTCTGAAAAAAAATTCGGAATTGCAAATTTCTGTAAAATCTTAACTGTTTTATCGATTTTGCCCAAATTGAGTATCAAATATTGAATACTCTTTTTAAGAATTATGCAAAATTTTAGATCAGTTGCTCATTCTGATTTTTTATTTACTAAAATACCACATCTTAAAAATGTTCTACATTTTTTGCTAAAAAGGTTTAAGAATGAAAAAGTTCTCATGAAAAATCGATTAATGACATGCACGCTAGAAAACTTTTCTTTTCTTAAAGTAATACATCTCAAAAGTGTTGCTTTAAATTGTTGGCTGAAAAACAAATTAGGAATGAAAAAGATACCTTTTTTCAGTAATCAAGCCTTTTTATATTTTATTTTTTCAAATTCAATTTTTTAGATGATTTAATTTAGTATGTTACGTTCAGACTGACACGTTCTCCATTTATGAAACGCTCACTAGAGAACTATTCTTTTTTTTTAACTCGAAGTATCATTTCCTAAGTGGAAATTCTAAAATCGAAATAATTTTGTTAAATTAAAAAAGTTAAAAGCTGAATTTAAAAGAAGTTTGAAGGGTTATGATTTTCTATGATTTTCATGAATACATTTTCTAATTCAATTTTTTCGAACATGCAAATTGATTTGTTGCGATCACACTAACCCATTCTGTAATTGTGTAACGTGCTCTGGAGGTATATGGTTTTTTAAATCACAGTACAACATTTTAAAAGTACAATTCTCAATTTTTAACTACGTTTAAAGAATTAGAAAAGTGTTTTTTTTTAGCAGCAAACATTATCAGTTATTTTGTTGTCTTATAGAAATGTTATTAAATTTGTTGTGTTATTATTGAGAAAAAAATATTGTGCAATGTTGAAAGTACAATTTCAGGCAGTTGGGACAACAGAGAGATAAAAAAAAGAGGACCCGGGATCAATGTTAGCTGTAATCAAAATTAATAGAGCAGAAGAATACATTGAAACATATCCAGCAAGCATTTTATTCCTATTTTCGACTTATATGACACGACGATATGCATTGTACAAAGAAAGAAAGTTAATATTCCCAGCGAGTCAGCGTATCCGTGTTTCCTCGATTCCTTCGTTTAAATATCTCTCGTTGGAATGCGTCATTCCATGCTGTATGTACGACCGACTATTTTCGTTGCATCGCAGCACAAGCGCGGGGTGAAGCCCGAGAAGTTACTGACCCCCGAAGCGAATTTTCACAAATGTGAGCGTGTGAAAAAAGAAAAAAGAACAAAATCGACAAGAATCGCGCTCTATAGTCTATAGGTATATCGAGAATTACGTTCTCTCGGGTTGAATAGTGCGAAAGACGGACCAGGCGAATACGAACAATTTCGACGGTGCTTTAAGAGATTATTTGTGGCCAATTACCGATATAGTCAAAGTCCAAAGATATGAGGAATTTTCAAGGAGGTGAATTTAACGCACTATGTACATCGGGAAAATTCTGGTGTGACAGTCGTGAGGATTTGTAGAACGATGCCTCACGTTCGTTGCAGAAATCGAGTATGGGCTGATAGGCCGACGAGTATGTGCTGACCGGCCATTATTTATCAGCCGCAAAATTACATCGCGCCTCACTGAAACACCCCGTTCGCCGAAAGATGGAGAATCGTTAGATGTGCTCACACGCGTCCTTACGTGCATGTTGATGGCTTTTGCCCATTAATATACGTAATGGTGCGAGAGAACCTGGTTATAGGGTCGTGTGGTTAGTGCAGCCACCGGTCCAGCGCTCTCTCTGTGTCTGGAACGATGCCAAATTTCCTTTCCAAAACTGGAGCAAAACGAGAGGGTAATAGGCTTACTGTGCTATGTCGCGATGCATACACCACGCGGATATTTGTGCATGATCTATGTGACCCACCGAGCTATCCGAGTCCATAATTACCGTCAATCATAATACGGACACATCCATGCAAACACAACTTAATGAGCCAAATATTCGTTTCAATTCTATCATTATATGAACCACAGCCAACACGACTTACGACCTGACGAGTTACTATCGCAAATAATCGAATTAACTCTATTTTTGAGTTATTTATCTTATAAACTTTTGAATATTTTTGAATATTTTTGACCATTTTGCTTCCTCATACCGGAAGCTTTGTTTTCATAACTTTATTTTTCAAAATTTTCGTATCAGCATACTCAGAATCACCTAAAACGTCGAGAAAAATGGGCTAGAAAAAATGGTCCAGAAAAATCAATTTGGCATGCAAGTAGAGTAGTTCCTCCTCTTTAATGTTGGTGTGATTTTTAACAAAATGTATCCATATTTATAGATTTTATAGAGTTTTTAATTTTTCGAAAAAATGGCGTGTTCGCTCTAATTTTAGTAAAAGCTCGACGATTTAGCGAAATAGTTCTTCATAACTGAAGACAAGTTCAATGTTGTTTGGTATTGAATATCGACGAAATCGATAAAGCGGTTCGGATTTTATAGAAATTTGAATTTTTCGGGAACAAAAATATTTTTACTCTAAATCACGTCGAATCTCAACAAATGAACTGAAATGTTCTACAGACGAAAAATAACATACAGCCACATACCAAATTTGGTGATGGTCGGTAAAGTTGATCGGATTTTACGCCAATTTGAATCGTCGTGATAGTCGTCGTCACGATCGTAATAACAAATTAACTTAATCCGTTTGTGATTTTCCGAATAAACTACGCACTCCAACAAAAAAAAGTTGCAAAGTAGAGCTTTGCACATTGCTTCCACATATAAAATTTGTTAAAAGTATAAAATTTCTAAAGAAAAAATTTGAAAATCACAATTTTTCACAAAGCTTCCTTTGGTTTCCTATTAGGAAGCTAAAATAATAAATATCTTCCTCATAGAGGTAGCTTTGTGAAAAATGGAAATTTTCCAATTTCCTCTTTACAACTTTTATAATTTCAACAAATTTTATATGAGGAAGCAATATGCAAAGTTCTAGTTTGCAACTTTTTAAAAAATATTCTATCATGTTTCTTAAGAAATTGTGAACATTTTTATTTTCAATTAGAAAATGCATCTTTTCTCTCAGATATATTTAAAAGTAAAAAATAATGGATAATCATATTGGAAAATATAATGGTTCATTATTTTCTGCATTAATTATTAAGTAAATAAACACGAACGAATAGTAACGTTAAGTTCACTGTAAATATTTGGTTACTTTTTGATATTATATTTTTAACACAAAGAGATTTTAATTAATTGTTACAACCTATTTCGATGATAAATCGAAATGTCTGAATTTCATTTTTTAAATCTTATTCGTTAGTTCTAGAGTCTAAAATAATAAAAGGTAGTTTACTTCATAATAAACGAACTTTTATTATTTAATGTTCATCTTTAAAGTGGCGACTACATTACAAAGGAGGATATGTTTTGATTCCAGAGATATTGAAAATAGCAGCGCCGATCGATCCTGATCGAAGGATCTATCGATCACTGTCTCGACCAGTTTTCTCGTCGTCTTCGACCACTTCTTTCTTACTCGTTTCCTCCCCTGCTCTTCACTTATACAGAATAAAACCAGTCTCGAAACCAAACGACACATTCGTAACCAGGACTAGAATAGACACTCGAGCGTGTAGAATTTATTCGAGCGAACGAGAGATTTAAACCAGGAATCGTTGGACTGTCAGTAAAAATGTAATATTCAATGGAATTCGATAATTTTTTTTTTTTTTTTTTTCTTTTCAATCGAATTCGATAAACGTCGACGCACGTAGGATTAATGTGCCCTGTGGGCTTCGAGAATCAAAGTGGAAATTTATTCTCACGGTCTCGAACATAGAGGCATTCATGTAGATGCACATGCAGTATTGGTTCGTGTGAGGCGGCAGTGCAAGTTAAATCATTGCGAGGTCGAGTCCGCGAAGGCGACGACTCTATGGTTCTTTACAGTCACACAAACGCTTTATTTACCCGTGCGTTATTATAATCCGTTATATGTACCACCATAGCTTGTGCAAGGAACAGGGGGACCGTTAGCCTGACAAAAAAATGTCTACCTCGGTAAATACAGTGTATGAACGTGCCTTGTGGGTACCTCTTAGTACCTGAGCAGGCACTTTGATCTCCCACGATCGTGCCTCTTATATGTCATTGATATAATAAGTCTCCACGCCACTTTCTCTCTCGATACTCAGTTCCGTGGTGCCAGTGACACTACCTGCAAATACGATCTGCTTTATTCACACGTAATTAACATATTCTCGACTTATTATCTATATCAAGTTTGAAAATAAAATAACTCTCTACATTGTGGTTAGACGAGAGAAATGTTTTCCTGTAAAATTTGTCTCTTTTAGGCAAATATAGACGAGAGTGAAATTTACTAAACGAACATTTCATTTTTAGAGCAAATCGTGTTTTCAAATAGGTATAAAATGTTTCATTGGTTCTGTTAAATAAATAAAATAAATTAATCAAATAATTGTTAATCTGTTTTAATGTCAATCACACAATTTTCAATTTTTTTTCAATGAAATATTCATTAAATATATCCAGTTATTATTTGATTTATAATAATTACAAAATCAATTTTTAAATAATGTAGACGTTATATATCAACAAATGGATTTTCGATGCTTTTTGGTTGTTAGTTTATAAGTTCAAACTCTATTATTTTGGTTCAAAAGATATATCATTAAAACAATAACTCAGTTTCAGAATATAAAATACTTTTTTGCTTTGCATGGGCGAACGGAATTTAATAACTTTAAGCAAATATTTTATAAAAGTTCCAAAATCTGCTGATTATTTTATTCGTTTCTTTTTGAAGTAATACTCGCTAAATTGGCATATAATTTAAGTAAACAATGTAAGGACAATAGAAGTCAGAAAATCCAGTAGTTGAGAAGTCGAAAACTTCTTCCGACATAAATAATCTTATTGCTAAATAAAATTGAGCTGTTTCCGATAAATAAATGATCGAAACTACTTCGCGATTATAAATAAATATATTCTTCAAATTCCGCTATTTTTTTCTTAATGTATTTTATTTGTTTACTGGTGTAAAAATTCATATAAAAAATACTGTGCAATCGATTACTCGTAACGATGTTCTGACATTATACAAAAATCTACAGATCCGAAAGTAACAAAATGTAGGTGTTCAATCGTTTTAACATTCCGATAAAGAATAATAAAACAAGCTTTAAATCACTGCATGTTAAGGGATAAAATATATCAATTTTTGTTACAATTATTTATCGAGAAGAATTTAGTTATTACTTTAGTTATTATTTTTTATAAACTCCAGTTATAGTTTTCAATAAATATATTACATCAAGACACTTGTTTGTATCAACGATATTAAATGCCTGAATTTAATTTCATTGCAGAATAATGGATTGATCGACAAAGGCGACGCTGCACAAGGAGAAGGATGAAATCCTGACAACAGGCTGACACGCACACACCCACTGCGAGAAAGAGAGCGAAAGAGGCAGAAGATGGAGCCTCCACTAACGAGCAAAGTTCTGCGGGCCCCGAGTCTAAAGAGGGGCCAAGAGAACGTCAAGATACAAGACAGGGTAAGTCCTAGAATAAAAAGAATATATATTTTTCACATTTATTTCTTCTCTTTCATTCCACAATAAATCAAGTTAAAATAATAATTGAGTCGAGAGATAGTGAAACGTTTTTCGCGTTACTACGAGCTATTAATTTGTAGCTGCAATTATGGATAGCGTGTAATTTAAGTGCATGGCGATGATAATCACAGAAGGAATTCTAAGAATAAAAAATATATTTTTATACAATCATCGCACTCTGATATGCATTATAGTGAAGCATCTAAAACGTCCTTTTCATCGATAATATTTGCTTTATACATTGATAACAAAAAAAATATATAACGCTAATAATTTCGATACGTACAAATATCTTTTTATATTTTTCGCATGGAAAATATCACCGTGAGCATAAATCCACAAAATAGTCAGGTGAAATTGTCTGTAAATATTTCATTATTTTTTCATGTCATATTTTAAACACACAAGAAGAATCATTTAATTGATTCATAAACATAAATATAGGCGCACCAATATATCTATACCTTAAAAGTGAAACTCAATGGAAATAAAATCTATTTCGAGCTATTAATTTCTAGTTGCAATAGGAGTGCATGTAATTTTCGTACGTGACGATGTTAATTGTAGAAGAAATTCGAATAAGAAAAAAAAAACATTGTTATACATTGTAATGTTTAATATGCATTCTAGTGTAGTATTTGAAGCAAGTCCTTTCTCTGACATACCGCCGTATCTTACGGCACGCACGCACGTTACGTCTCTATATGTATACGAGTCTCTCATTACCGGTGCACCGCGTGTGCATTGCGAGCCGGCGGGTGGATGGAGCGATAAAATCTGCTCCACTTACTGTAGAGGATTTATGAGATAGCATTTGGAGAGCCGGACATATAACGCATAGATGGCAATATCTATGAATGAATAATTTATTCGTGCGACGAGGTCCTTGGATGAACGAATGCGAGAAATGCGAAAGGACCGAGAGGAAGTTAAATGTCGCGCCGAGGAGCTTCACTTACACTTACTTTAGCGAGTCCACTGACCGAGAGGTCTCATCGCCGCCTTCTCATGCACTCGAAAAAAAAGTGCGTCATACGAGTCCTCGTGACGTCGTTCACCGGAAATGCTTTGAGGAATAATCGTCAAGGACGTTTGGAATGCATGAAAGGACGTTACTGAGGAGAGAAAAAAACAAGCGCTTTGTGCACTCGTTTCTATAGTTCTATAGACAGTTTAATTTTAGAACATGCGGCAGAGAGACGAGAATTGCTATAGTACTGCGTCTTGGGGTCACTAAACCTTTTGCAATTGAGGAAAATCGATATTCAGGCAGAATTGGTTAATGTTAAAAATGCTAATAGAAATAGACAATGATGTTATTTGGAATGATGTTGAAGAACGATTGATTAAAAATGTGGGTTATTTGTGGAATAATGAAAAGTTTTTTATAGACAAAGCCGACTCATATAATGGAATTTTTATGGTGGTGATCTTTCTTTTTTTTTTTCTATGGCAAAGTATTTTTGCTTTTACTTTCATTGTGTGACTGGAGTGAATGTCTGGTCTTATCTGCATAAGAAAAGAGAATGCAAAACACTTTGTTTGGTCTAGAACAAAAGACCACTATCATAAAAAAAAAAAAAAACCGGTGACCTGGTTAACCGCTGGTTAATCAGGAAAAACGTGTTGCGGCGAGTGCTCATCCAGTATTTACTATTTTAGACTTTTTTTCAATCAGTATTTTACAACGTATTAAATAGAAACAGCTTTTAATCAAATAAATGTTAGGTTGCTGCAAATGTATATTTATTGATCAGACCTGGGCAAAGTACTGAGAAGTACTTCAAGTACAGAGTACCATAAGTACTCTAAGTACATGAGTATTTGTAGTCTCAAATACCTTTCGGTACTTCAAGTACTCGTACTTGTTGTCTCAAGTATTTTTTCAAGTACCCTTTTCATAAATCGTGTTGATGCATCGTAAAAAGTTTATGCGGATGAAAATGACATACGCAACATCCGCAGAGAACGATGAGTAATCATTATTAAGAATTATGTAGCTAAAAAATGGAAGAATAACATAGGAGTTTCTTATCAAAGTTTATTATTGTGTATAACAAATGTGACAAAGAAGATATAAGACAGGCTGCTCCTAGTCTCCGACTTAGAAAAGCTTTTCAAAAGAACAAGACATTCAAAGTTGCTGTCCGACAGAGCGTGTCGTCTCGGAGTATTTTTTAGCCAAAATGGATACATCAATACACCCGAAAAGGTATGAATTTTTTCAGATTTACATCTCATTCTCGATTTTCTCACTACCTTTAAGAAGTATCTGGATAATTAATTGAAAAGATTCACAAGTACAGCTAAAACGTTTTTTTTTATGAACGAGATTTTTGGAAGTAAGAAAAAAACAATTTTTCAAAACTGCAGCCCGATGATTTGAAAATGTTATGACCTAAAACGAATCGATTTAAAATTGTTGAACCAATCGTTAAAAATGTGCGATTGCTATCCTTTTAACGGACTTTTGGCTACCGCACACATGGAAACACGGAATAATTTTTTTTAATGTGTTTTTTCGACGTTTTGAACATGCTGAACATGTTTTCACTAAAATGTCGACTACATTTTTTTTCCCCACGAACACAAAACTTCTCCATGAAGAAGTTTAATTGTCAATGACTTCTGACATTATTATTATTCAAAGTCTGTCCTCAGCAACTCCAATATAGACGATATTTTTTCAGATTTTATTATTTTATAAAAGTACTTGGCACTTGATACGACAAAAAAAGTACTTGAAGTACAACAAAAGTACTTGAACAAATTAAGTACAAAAACTATAAGTACCTTTGCGGTATTTGGAAATTTAAGTAAAAATATTTAAAGTGCTTTTGTGGTACTGTGTACTTCAAGTACTGCCCACCTCTGTTATTGATAGCTTGTTATTTTTGGTGGGATTCACAATTACGAATGATCATATTTAAAACAGACGATCTTCGAAAACAGCGAATTTTTAAATGTAGAAAAACCAATGAAGAGATCCACTAAAATATAAAATAAAAATAGAGAACAGAAAAATGTTGAATTGAATTTATATCGAAAACAATAACGTGAATAGGTGAAATTGCGGGCGGTGAAATATGGAATCGTCGAAAATTCGAAACTCCAGGATTCGAGGTTTTGAACTCAAAAATTATTAATATTTAGAAAGCTTACAATTTTTTAAAGTGAGGAACCAAAAATTCGAGCTTTTTCGATTTTTTTTTCTTCGTGATCTACAGTATCCACTATTCAACCATTTTGTTTTTTAAAATCTAATCGCAATTTTAGGGTTTCCTATTTTACGTATACACGTTTCACTCACTTAAATTTACGTTCTTTACATATTTCGTTTCGATGGTTTGGTATCTTAGAAATATTAGGTGCTCCATATTTTTTCTAATATATATTTTCTTCATTCAAATTTCATACATCGTGAAAATATATTTTTACCGAATAACAAAAAAATACTCAACGAATGATAAAAATTACGGGTTTCGTGGTGTGTAAAACTTCTTGGCGTTCTGTTTACGTTTGGTTTGCGCGTTAGTGGCAGGTGGTTGTCGAGAAATCGGTGCGCTTCTTTATCGGCTCGTGAGTCGCGCCGCTCAGCAGAAAATGCTACAGCTCGTCGGCTTCGTGTAGTTGGTATACCGTTGCCAGGCGCCCTCCTCCGCAGCTTTGAGAAGCGCGCTGGTACGTTAGCGGCCTTATCTACTTGACAGAAATCGTAGCAACGCACCGAGCCGGTGGGCTTGCTGCACGCTAGTCAGTAGTAGCAGCCTATCCGCCTCATTATCAATGAATGATTGATCGATGGCATGAAAATCAATATTTTTTAGTGGATTAAAAAAAAAATTCTGTGTTATTAAAACAATGCGGTTGAACCGAAATATCCCCACTTAATCTCTTTGCCTTTCCATTTATCGCGCCGCTCCTCTCCCACGCGCTTCTCTCTCCCCGAAAATTCGATTGTGTGTAAATCACAACGTGGGTTGTTTTAGGCCTGTATTCGCGAATTAGCCTCGTGACGATCTCACGTCTGCACTTGTTATTCTTTCAAGAGGCATTAAAGACAAAGCCCCTCAGACAGGAGTAGAGACACTTGGTGCGAACGAGCCGAGACGCTCTGCTTGCGAGAGTCAACAATTTTTCATGATTAATTTCGAGCAATTGGATCGAGACCCGAATTTAAGTGACGTGACGAGACACGACCCTGAAGAATAATTCTTCGCGAATTAAGGGTACATCCTTGCTCTAAATAAAACTCTTACTCATTGATTATACACTCAGTGAAAATGCTGTAATACTGATTAAAAAAAATCTCCTGAATCATCAGTACATGAAAATAATATTTAGAGATCGCTACTGTAATCAAATAACAAAAAGGAATTATGCATTTATCTTTTTCAGTATGTTTTATATGAAAGCTGAATTTTTCTTTCGTTTCCCATCTTTCCCACCTCATTTACTGTTGAGACATACTAAAAATAAAATCCTGCTGAAACAGACGAGAACAAGCAACACATATTTGGAGGTTTTTGTATCGAATTACAAAGAAAGTGGGGATAAACAATTTTCATCGCTTAGGTGGTATCCAAAAAATAAATTCAAGATTCAATAGACCACTCGGAACAAGACAAATAAATTAAAAAAAAAACTTAACTTATTTTTACTGCCGACTGCCCGCCGGACAAAAGACGGGAGTTATGCGTGATTGGCTAATCGATGCGGTTTTCTATGTCGCGAAAATTCGCGAAATCTGCAAGAAATTGCTCAACCTAATTTTGTGCACAGATTTTGGGAATATGTGCGTAGGTTTTCATTGCGAGAAACTGTTAGTTTCGTGAGATATACGGTTTTTTCAATTAACCTGTTTGAAAATATTCGTTTAGACCGCCATTATAGCCATCTGCAAACCTATCATCTGCTCTGTATTAACGAGACAGCAAATATTTCCTTTCGCCTTAGTGCAAGGTTAATAGGTAACTAAATAAAAGTTTAATTAATAAACGAATGGGATAAACAAAAAAATTGTGCAATAATAAGTAACCCTTGGCATATTATTGTCGAGTGATTTGTTCTTTATTGGATATGTGGAAATCTCCCGATTCCTGTAATTGCACATGAAACTATAGACCGAAATTCGAAATAATAAAAAAAAAAGTTGCAAGCTTTTGAGCGGTATTATGAATGTAAAGTAGCATTTCTCGATGCTATAATGTCGACAGCATAGCACGTGTTGTAAATACTTGAAACATTTTTGGTTTGTACTTCTATTCTACATTTCGTGTACTACGTAGACACTCAATTATAGACATAAATTCTGAAAAATAAAAAAGTTACAAGCATTTGAATAGTTCAAAAAAATATAAAACAGCATAACGTACTTGTGTTATTTTTTCAGGCAGCTTATAAATGAGTAAACTAGAGGAAAACCCACTCTAGCCAATATCACTAAGGTAAACAGCCCAGTTTCGATTATCGAACGTAGATTTATGTTCATGATTAATGTAGTTTTCGTCAAACACAAAAAAAAAAATTGGCTGCACAGTGAAGAGGGTTTTTTTGCTCTTATTTAATGCTCAAATTCGAATATGTTCGTGAAAATTTGCCTCTCAAAATTGTTAAGTGAGTGGTGCAACGCACGTTTCAGTGCTTTCAGTCCTTCTCTGGATGCACTAGCGAAAGGCACGTATGGAATCCCGGATTTTATTAAGTTGTAAGTATTAATAGGTACAAAACTCACATGAATAACGTGAGTAGAAATTGTAGTACCAATTAAGTAAAAAATATTTTGTTCTTCAATCAGAAACTTGAACAAAATTGCGAAGGGCTTAACTGAGTTACGCAAATTAGGTTAACTTGTAGTTTCGGTTACCTGCCACACAAACTCCATGGACTATGTCAGAAATTTCATTAAAAGTCCAGCAAGAAGAAGCACGTGTTGCTAAGAGGCTAAAAAAGGGGAGCTACAAATTTTGGATGGCGAAAGTTATTAAAAGTACACGAGAGTATAAATACAAATTCCGCCTTATTCCATATTTTTCTGTATTAACGCGAAGGTTTTCTTTGACATTGCGAATTTTATATATACGTGACTGAAACTGGGTCTACGGAATGGCCGAAACTGCGACATGGGCGTTGAAAAGTGACCAAAGCCTCGGCAGTGAAATCGTATTATTAAAACGAAAATTTAAATACTTGATCGTTTTAATTTATCTTAAGTAATGAGTGAATCATATTCGGAATGATTCATAACACGTATTAAAACAGTCTGTTTCCGAAATTACAATAGAACCCGCTTATGAATAGTAGAAAACCAGGGATTCTGTTCTACAGATTGATCCGAAACTGCAGCGTTCTGGTGCACCAATTTTGTGCTTTTGTAATTGGTTTTGTATGTTTTCTACTGGTATATGGTGTAGCAGTAGAAAACTTCAAAAAAGGAAGTAATTATTGCCGATGATGCAGTTCCCTTAATGTCCTTACATTATTTTTAAAAAATCAGTTCATATTGAAATAGCACAGAAAATGTATAGAAAGAAAAATAGAGGAATACTCTTAATGCATTAAAAGATTGATGGGCAACCGAAATCCATCATTTTTACTTGCTTGTCTTGTGAAAATATATAAAACATCAATTATCTTTGTCATTATCAGATTTAAAATAGCTTTATAGACACTGCAAGGCTATTTTTATGAATTAATAATATTGAAATGCATTAGAATACCAATGTTTATTTTATGATTGTTCGAAAGCTTACAACTTTGATATTATAGCACACAAAATATGAGATCGTGACGTTGCCGATTTAACCTGAACAGTCTCCTTTTGTAAGAGGTTAAATATAGTTTGTTATTATATTTCATGTATTTATCGTAACTGTCAGTCGAACGCAATGTTTCGACGTGAACCGCCAGACTTCATTGCGGTCTTCATGTTCCACCACCTTCGGCCAGCGGCTCGCTGGAAGCGAATGCAACGGCCACGTGATTTCCTGTACCACACTGAGTAACGGTACGATGTATCGATTCTTCCTCACGGGGAAAGAACTACAGTCTTAACCCGTTTGCATCTAAACATTTTTCGTCTTTTTCTACTGGAATTTAATATCACGTGTGGAACCTGAAGATTCACCGTTTGGCTTGGCTGCCCGAATAGAAAAATAAATATTGAATTTTTAGATCGTAATTTTGATAATCGTAGGTCTTTTATTTAAATGAAATAAAAAATTGAACCCAGTAATTGTGCTCATTTATATTAGAAAAAAAAGACAATGTGGAAATTGTGCACATTTTATAAAAAAGAGAAAATGCAATTCACATGAACTTTGATATCTTCAACGGTTGAATGTATTCACACAAGGAAGGATAATTCGGAATAACTCTAACGCGGTTCGCCAAAGTCCATTCAATCTCTATTTGCTCGCTCGCTATTTTTTGCATAAAACTCTTCAGCGCAGTGCACGCAAAGCACTTTCTCCCCATGTCAGAATGACGCCTTCTATAAGGGTTGCTGAACCTTTTAGTCCTTATTACAGTGCAGAGGGGTCGCACACAGGTCGTCGTTACTCAGCCACGACGTGGCCGCACCTTCGATTATAATTACCCGTCCTTTCCACTTCGTCTAGATAGTGGCTTCCAGTGGCAGGCCACCGTTAGTTCCCCTCATCTCAACAACGGTGCAAAGCCTCTATCTCCTCTAATATGATCACCTGAATTCAAGTCTTATACGTAGTCCCCAAAAGGCACAAATATAATATTACCTGAATAAGTTTAGATGAATTACATCAAAATTTCGATTTACTCATTCAATAATTATTCAGTTTCCCATTTTAACACATTTCTTAAGGCACCACTAGACTAATTTTAGAGCAGATTTGTTTGTTATCGTCGTTAATTTTTAACTATTATAATAAGCAAATGATGTACTAAAATTGGTTTAAAAATTAAGAACAATAATTCTGTAGTTTTCAAAATAAATTCCCCGTTAGTTATTTTTTCACCTCAATTTAATATAATTTTTAAAATCCTACATAATTCAGAAAGTACAAATATGGACTCAAACGTTTCAACTAAGCAACTAAATTTTAACTTTTTATTGAATTTATTGATTTACTGAGTTTCAATAGACTCTTCTTCTACCTCAACTAATTTATTTAAAAGCACTACTAGACTATTTTGAAATAGTTTTCTATAAACCTCCTCGTACTTTATGTATTTTGTAAATTTAATTGCAGTCTTATACAATCCAGAAGTACAAATATGGACCTGTGTCATCAATCCAACTTAATTTCACCTAAATTCATTCAATTTTAATAGCCTTATTCGATTGTTATTTCATCATATAATTTTATTTTGTTCACTAATTTTTCAATGTGTTACTGGACCAACTTTGTGGCAGTAACTTTTTTATCGAAATTAACTTGTAACTACAAAAAGTGAGAGGTGCAGTAAAATTAATTAGAAAATAGAACAATCATTAATCTACATAATAATAAAGGACAATTTTTTTAGATCCATTGGACAATCATAGAGACACTTGCAGACACTCACAGACTTTCACAGACGTTCACACAGTCACTCACACAGGCACTGGATACAGACACTTCGTTATTTGAAGTTTGCATCACCATCGATGAGTTTGATTGAAACACAAACAATGTTCAAGTTTTAATTATGGTTTTATATTGGCGAAGATAAAATACTAACCGAATGTCTGAAGGCATTGTGCCACTGTAGGAAAAAGCTGCGAGGCAAAGAAATTTGCATTTTCTGAATTTATGTTGGCTACGCGAGGGCACAAAGCGCCCGAGCCGCAATAATCTACTCCTTAATAATATATTACAAATAACTTACAGTATTTTTTATAAATAATGAAAGTAAGTCTGCTATTTAAATATGAATGGAAAAAATTATCTAACCAAATTGTCAGTTTCGGTGGTTCATATATTCACCTCTACAGTATTTCGTAATTGAGGAACAGATAAATTAAGACATCTGAAATACTTGGCAATCGAATGTCCCATTAATATTGAATAAACATAGTGTGAAGAATAATAAAGAAAGTGATTGAGAGCTATAAATACGCCGGGGCTATCGTAATAATTGAATCCGGTGTTAAATATTATTTTCTGTATGAATCTCTCCATCTTTCGCTGTGTCCGAGAGCATTAAGGAATTTTCGAGGATTCGACACCCACGCTGCTCTCATATGCGCTCCTATGAAATACCATCCTGTCTGTATACCTACGCGGTTACTGGACCAGCGGAGACGTGTGGCTCCATCGAAATGGAAAAAGGACACGTGGGTGGATATTTCGTGGAGCCGTCCTCTCTCTCGTCTCTGCCACGAATCCACGACGCAATGACATCCCACTCGCTTACCTCCAGCATTGAGCTCCCAGCTGCGTATCAATCTTTCACTGCACTTAACACGTGGGAATTGGTGACACACACGTTCAATGATTTTTTCGTCTTTTTTTCTTCATTCATCAGTCACTTTTCTTTACTTTAGAGAAATCATTTAAGTATGCATAAAAGTAATCGTTTTGATATACTTGGAAATTGTATTTCATTACGATTACATTTTTTTTTATAGAATTATTTATTGATGCGTATCTTTTTTTTCCTCCAAAATGTAGCTGCCAGCTCCAAAAAAATTAGTCACTGCACTTAAATACGTGGGAGTTAGTGACACACGATGAACGACATTTTATTGTTTTTCATTCATAAATAACTTGTTCGCTTCGATTGCATTTTCTTGGAACTTCGATAATTTGGGTAAACGTGAAAGTAAATATACTTGAAAATGAAATATTTTTTCGTTTATTGGATTAGAAAAAATAAATTGGCGGTATTATGTTTTTCCGGGCGCCAGGATATAGATTTAGCATCTCTCGACCGGGATAAACAAACGTTAAGGAGTGATCGTTAATATTAGTTATATATCAAGACATGCACTGTTTTAAACCGACAATTGTCCACATAAACCAGGCGATCTAAGAAAGTCGTTCTTTTGAAAACCTAGACAATAATAAAAGCACTAAAATTGTTGTACTTTTATCAGAAAGTTCTTAACTTTCTTGATTTACAAAAAGAGTACAAAAATAATTCCATGAAAATTGTATTTCATCTTGCAAATTATTTTTTTGACATTTTATCAATAAAAACTATTAATTATATTGTATATATCTCATATTTACAAAAAAATAAATAAAAAATACTGATTCTGACACTTTTTTGTTGTCTTTTCTAATTTAATTAATTTTTTTGTGTTTTTTTGACAAATTAAAAATATTATTTTATCCATTCATTTATATAATAAAAATAAATTTGCAAAATACTTTTTCAAATTGTTGCAGGAACTGACATACTTGTTTTTTACGAAAACTGGATTGTGGAAACCGATTTTAGATTATAAGACGGATTACCGATTGTAGAAAATTATCTTTTACTGTGTGTAATTGTATATAAGATAAATACCGCGAACTAACTTAAGTAATCTAACCTGTAAGTTAACCTACAGAAAGAATTTTTAGTAACTTCTTATAAGTTTATCAGACTAGATCATATTCAGAAAAATAATTGCGACATTGTCTTTTACCAGTTTTAAACTTTTGTTTCTCTCGAATTTTATCGGATTTTTAAGATTTCGAAAAATCTGTGTTATGAGTTTAACTCGAACAATTTTCCAGCTGTCGGGGAAAAACTTGACATAAAACTTTATTGGAGCGATGCTATCGTTGCGGTTGAATTTGGGCGAAATCGATAAAGTAGAGTTTTTATAATTTTATAAAAATTCTCATTTTCGGTTTAAAAAAAAAAGTGTAATGCTACATCATTCGAAACTGTTCAAGCAACTGATTTAAAACTTGGAATAAAACTTGGTATTCAATTTGGGTGACATCGATACATTAATTCAGGTTTTATAGAAGCTTGAATTTTCGATTTAAAAAAAAAATGCTATAACTCGATTACGGTTCAAGAAACTGATCTGAAATATTGCATAAAACGTATTAAATAGAATGTATCGATTATTGATACTGAATTTATTGAAAATGCAACAAAAATTTATGTTCGAGTATTTTACACTTCAATTCTTTTTTTTTTTTAAATTCAACAATCTTCCACAAATTTAAATGACTGACCTGACATTTTGCACGTTGATCAAGCAGGATCATTCAGTCTTTAATACTACCTGAAAAGATTGCTTTTCATTAAAGTACATGACAAACAAATACATTTACATTTTTTTTCTTTAAATAAAAATATTATCGTTTATTTAACGAAAATACTGTTATCCGTAAATCTATTTGGCACGGAATCGAACCCAAAAGAGATCGTAACGACATAAGACCGGGGCGTTCCTCAGTTTTTACGCAGGTTCCCTCGTAGAGCTTGGAGGTAAGCGAGATAGAGTGGGAAAACGCGAGTGTACGTTGGACAACATCGTGAGCGCGCACCTCGACAATCAGTACGGAGCTGGCCGTCAGCCACGCTACTCTTGTCTCCATCGCTCGTGTCAAAAACTTGCTCCATTTCGAAAATTGAGCGTCGTCTCCAAAAGTTCAATTCCCCAGTGATTTTATTCAATTTTTTTTTTTTTTTCAATTCAAGTTATAAAGCAGTGAGCGTGGAGATTAGTATCGACAAAAATGAATAAAAATCGAAACGAAACTTAAACGAAAAGTTCTGTGATCTCCAGGAGAAAGTGCAAGAAGAAAAATCAATTGTTTCATAGTGGATTAAAATAAAGGTAACAAGAAAAGTCTACGAAGAAATTGAAAGTGAAGTGTGAAAAATGCAATTTATTCAACAATCTCTCGTCTAAGTCATCGTTTTTTACTCGTCGTCACTCTCCTTCTCTCTCTCTCTCTCTCTCTCTCTCTCTCTCTCGTTGGCAATATAATTCGCGGATGAAAGTGCAAGACAAGATTAATTGATTTACGAGGCTCGCGTGTGAGACCGGAAGTCTGCCGTGAAGCTGCCTCCGGAACTTGGGACCAGACAGTAGAGCGTTACAAGTACTGATACCGCGTACAGCAACGATCTCACCAGAGGTTCTCGCGTTTCGAGCCTATATGTAATGCGATATATTGTCCGGCTTCCGTACCAGTGTCTAATTTCATTGAGGGAAATTCATTGATTAACAAATCCAATTTATTTTCATTAGCTCAAAAACTTGACCGCCCACTATTTTCGCATTCAGAGAAATAAATCATTGATTCCGTATCTTGCACGGAGACAATTTAATAATACACTTGAATTAATGGTTGGGGTAGAAAATTTTCAGCGACTAAAATTTGGAATTATCAATATCCAGACATTCTAGAATTGTGAAAATTACAATAACGAAAGACAAGTTGTTTGAATTTTTTTATTTCGACAGACCACTAAGTCGAATAATTGTTTGTTTGATAGTTTTATTATTGAAACACTAAATTATTTGAATATATATTTTCATAGAGTGTATCATTTGAATAACCGAAATATTTGCATCATTGGGTTTAGAAACTGTTTGAACTCTCGTCAATTTGATATTTCTTCACTTGTAATTTCGTCCATTCCTAAATGTGTCCATTCCATATAAACTTCTTTCGACAACTCGGTATTCTTTATTTTTGTATAAGACTTTGTACACACTCTCATAAGATCGGCCTTTCTTCATTTGAACTTTCGTTAATTTTTAAATTCAAAACTTTGGCCATTGGAAATGTTTTTTTTTTTCGCTATTTTGACCCTCACACAAATTAATCGTGATAATCCTGGCGACTGAAAACAACAACTATTATTATTTATTTATTGTTTGTTGATACAATTATTGTTATCGTTACATTATCTTTTTTTTTTCAAGTATTATATTAATTATATAGATATAGTGTTTGAGTCTTTTCACAACTGAACATGCAATATCGAAAAATCGTATTTAAAAGCTAATTAAAATATCTACTATAATGTTCACGGACGATGAAAAAAAAATAATAATTTTGATTTTCTGGGAAATATATAAATTGATAGAGAAATTTCATTTTTCGATATTTCACTGTCGGTTTAATTGCTGATTTGATGCATACGTGTTCTGTCGAGAACTTATGAAAACGAAAAATAAAAATAAACGTGCTTGAAACGGTTATTTTATCATGTCAGTTGTCAATATTGATGGAACTTTTAGGAAAATGTCGTACGTAACCTCACAATATATAATTGTTGGTAGTACATAGTGCGCTCGGCATTTGCTCAGCTATCTATATCATATAGATGAGGCGTTCTCCACCGAAACGGCCACTTTTTTTTTTCACCCCTTCGGATCTGTTCCATAATTGGCCGTATAGTATACTTATAGGTACTCTCTGTGAATTTTCTTCAGATTTTTTAATTCACTCGTCTTGGAAACGGTTTTTTTTTTAAACCCGTGTATCATGGAAGATTGGGGTCGGGCAAAAGAAATGTAAAAACGTTGCAAAGTAAAACTTTGCACATTGCTCATATAGAATTTGTTAAAATATATAAAAGTTGTAAAGAAGAACTTTGGGCATTTCCTTTTTTCCCAAAATTACCTCTAGGAAGAAGATTAATTATCAATTTTGGCTTCCTCATAGAGGAAGCTTTGTGAAAAATGGAAATGCTCGAAGTTCATCTTTACGACTTTTATAATTTTAACAAATTCTATATAAGGAAGCAATGTGCAAAGTTCTACTTTGTAACTTTTTTCAATTTCATTTAGCAGTTTTTCCCATTTTTTACCTCCATATTTTTGGTAGTTAGAGGCGCTACGACACAAAATGAAATCACAATAATTAAATATTAGTTTCTACTCTACTTGCGTGCAAAATTTCATGTATCAATCAATTAATTCATGCATCAATTAATTATGGTACTTACGGTTATGAAATATAACAAAATTTAGAATCTACAAAAAAAAAAATAAATAAACGACGTTACATACGGCTTCAAAATATCGTAATAAATACCGTTGCGTAATAGTGTCATTACGTACAAAGTTTTGGCTCAGCTGTTTCATTTTTGCGGAAGAATGAAAATCTAAATTTTTCGAAAATTTAAAAATGGCGTAAAATCAGAACGACTTTACCGATCATCACCAAATTTGCTACGTAACAGCGCTATATGTTATTTTTCGTCTCTAGAATATTTCAGTTCATTTGTTGAGATTCGACGTGATTTAGAGAAAATTTTTTTTTTTTTTCAAAAAAATTCAAAATTCTATAAAATCTGAACCGCTTCACTAATTTCTTCGAAATTCAATACCAAACAACACTGAACATGTCTTCAGTTATGCAGAACTATTTAGCTAAATCGTGGAACTTTTACGAAAGTTAGAGCGATCACGCAATTTTTTCGAGAAACTAAAAATTCTATTAAATCTGTATATATGGATACATTTAGTTAAAAATCGCACCAATTAAAGAGGAGTTTCTTAAAAACAAAGCCTCCTCCATAAGGAAGCAAAAACAAAGAAGTTACATGTTTTTTCATGGACCATTTAATGCAATATATATGTTATATTTTTGATGGCATAAAAAAGGCTATTTTCAGCGAAAAAAAAGGAAAATATTTTTTCTTCCAATGCCACAACTTTCATTTCACTGTAAATTTTACAGGGTTGACAGTGTATTGATAACATAAAAATTTGCATCGTGGAACTCGACGTTCTCGTCGAGTAAAAAAAGAAAATGTTTTACAGAAAAAGGTGCATTAAGGTGTATCTGATTGTGAGTTCTTTCTTTTCCACGAAATATTTAACGCAATATAACACACGTTATATTTTATCCTCCAACACTTAATGACCGGTTTGAAATAAATTCGTCGAGTCAGTAATATTTTCATGATACATGATTGTTAAGCATAAAATTTGTAATTTAATTACCTGTATTCAAGGCTAAACTCCAAAAATCAGACATTGGACTTACAGAGTCAACATTAACCATGTATATTTCCTGGGTAATTAATTATTTTGAGCATACAAACAGAAAATCCGGTAACAGAAGTTTATTCTTCTCCAACACTTGATGATTGGTTTGAAATGAATTTATCGAGTCGGTAATATTTTCAGTACACGTGACTATAAACAGAAAATTGATGTTGAATTACCTGTACTTAACGTTAAACCTCGAAAACCAGACACTGGGCCCACAGAGTAAACACTGACCATGCGCTTTCTGGGTAATAATAGCTTTCTCGTAGATTGATGTCGATTCGAGTCACTAACGCACATATTATTCCTCAAGATGTTTATGTACATGATTTTCCTTTCTCTCGAAACTCGAAAAGCCTCATAACTCATCGAGTTTCACAACTGGATCAACGAGATGGTGATCCGGTTGCTGCTCCGGTCCATGATATATACCTCTTAAACTCGAGTCAATGTCAATGTCGATCGATCTCTGGTTCCGCGTGTCCATGTTCGTTTATATATATATATATATATATATATATATATAAATATATGTATGTTCTCTGCTACGGTCGGTGAACGTCCTTAACTTTGCCTGCACGGACTTTCTTCTCGTTTGCTCAAGCAACCCTGGGAACCAGCCTGCCGAGAATTCAGTCTGGAGTCCTTATTATCACAAAGACAACATTCTCGAACGTTAGTTGTTTATAATCAGCTACAATCTCTATAGGCTCTACGGTACCCTACTTATCTGCATTTCGAACAAACAGATTGTAAATTGCGACTCAATAATTGCGTTATTCAAATGTCATGTATGCGAATATAAAATCAAATATTGAAGCTCTGTCGTTATCTAGTACGTAACGTCTCGTGGAACACACGGCGATAGTATCTTTAAAAAATCAGAGTCTCGAATATCTCGTAATGCTACTTCGAAGATATCTCGTACTCAAAAGCATCAAGTGACAAATATTTATTTTTCGACAATGCGTCAATTTTAATTGTTACATCAAATATTCAAATTTTACTCTACTTTAATATATTTCATTAATGAGACTATAGAAATAATGCCACAAACTACTAACTAATAGTTGCCGCTTAAAGGTTGTCAGGACTATCGCTATTTCTCAGAGTGCACGTTAGTGAGTTTTTTTTTTTTAGTGAGGTTTTTGAATGTCTGCAAATTTTAGTTAAATCGCTTCGCTTATACGCTCATATTTTTGGACGTAAGTTCGTTCTTATGATCGAACGTGAGATTGAACTCAAGAACGAATTTACGTTCAAATTAAAAACGAACTTAAGATTGGAAAAATTGAGGAAAAATTGAGAAATTGATTCACAGAGGTTTTAAATAAATTAGTTCTTTGACACAATTTATATTATTTTATAATATATCTAAAAAAAATGTGACTGCCGCTCATAAAAAAAGTTCGATCTTAAGTTTAATCTTAAGAAGCAGCTTACGTCAAAAAATTGAACCCTTAAACGTAGAACCATATATCAACGCGTCCGAGAGAGAAACCGAGAGTATAAAATACAATATAATGGTTGTAGTTGATAAATTGTGAAATTTAATAATACGACAGTAGGACATCAATTTCTGGCACCAAAAAGATCCGTCTGACCCCGCACGAAACTGAACTACTGTCAGCTCGTAAGTCGACGAGAACAGGCTGAGGCGCATCGATTCATCGCTGCGCCAGCATTTCCTCAGACTCTCGCTATACTCTTTTGGCAAGTGGTACCGTTGTCTGGCGCGCCCTTCTGAGGGCATTAAATCGAATATCTCGGTGAAGCGAGTCCGAGTGGGGTGAGACTGCTGGAGAAAAGAGATGTCTACGACGAAAGATATTTCGTGAGAGCGGACAAGTGTCTGTGCTACGTATGTGAGTGTTGTAAACGGCCTACTAGGTCCAGCTTCGAGCCGAAAGCCGGCAGAAAATCCGAAGAAAAGATGGCTCTAATCGCACCGAGAAACAGTTCACCAGTCATACGCGACAAGGAGAATATTCCAGCTTACGATGTACGTAAAGAATACATTTCATTGCATTTTATTTAGGAGAGAGCTCTTCACACTATTCAAATTAATGCTGCATTTTTAAGAATAAATTACACATATACAACAATACTTACCAAAAATTTGGTTTCATAAAAATTTAACTAATTGGAGACGAGAGTCAATGTTATAAAATATACCAAGAACATTGAGTATGAATAATAATAATAATAATAATAATAATGCTTAAAAGTTATTAATAAATCAGTAAAAAAATGTCAACAAATTGAATAGAAGATTTTTCTTCCTCAGTGGAAGCCTTTTTTACATGAATTTTACAAATACTTTTTTTTAAATTTTGTTATAATTTTGATTTTCATTGTTTAATGGTTGAAAAGTCACGAATTCTGGATATGTTGTTGTAGATAGATTGCACATTATATATAAAAAGTTTGAAGATTATTGAATGAACAGTTTTTTTTTTAAAGTTGCTGAAAAAATTCGAAAACGAAAATTCTCAATTACAAGAAAATTCATTTAAAAAATTATAGATCCCATTTAGGTAAAAAAAATTGTATTGAATTCGTTAAACGAATTCTATTTTCGAATTTGTTAATAACTTTTTGGCATTATTATTAAAAATCACTGTTGTTGTCATCTTGAATTAATTTTTGCTAACTTTTTTCTCTTTTCGAAGTACCCAAATTCTAGCCCAGTTCAAAGGAGACTAGTTTGTCCGAATAATAACTCATTTAGAGCAAATATTCGGGTGATAGATCAATTTGTTTTTGGAAAGATGCTTCACGAATTCATCACCTAAAAATTTTCTTCGTTTTCTCAACGAGAAGAAACATTTGTTCAAAGCCATAGCTTTGTTTTTTCGTAAAATCAAGGCTGTATATAATTTGTGATCCGTGTACATCATGATAACCCTATTTTGTAAAATCAAAACACAAAATCGCAAATATTTTATTTTATTAATACCTTTGTACTTTTTTTTTATTGCGGAACCTATCAACTTCTTTTTGTAAAATGCACTAAAAAAATATACTGGACTTTAGTTGACAAAAATATTTTTAAAGCAAAAGAATTTAAGTCTCGTGTTTTGCTGTGTCTGAAATTCTTCACCCTCCTTAAAAACAATGTCTTAACAAAAAATGATTCAGGCGTATAACTTTGATTAATTCCTTTAAATCTAATTACTAATGAACTTAAGGATAAACTAATGAACCATTTACTTGCGTATGTCATGGATTTAGATTAAGAAAAATCCTTTTGTTTTATTTGTCAAAAATATTGAATGCCTTTGCACAGTTTACAGTTCGAAGCTGGTCACTCCCTAGTTGCATAGCAGCACAAATTCAGCTGCAGATTATCGGACAACGGTAGAGTGTCTTTGGCCGTTCGTTCCCGTTTTCCCGAACAAACGTGAAACAGTGACTGCAGCGAGTGCGGAGCGAGTATGCAAGCAACGCGAGCAACGCGATACCATTGCTAGGTGTAGCGAGATAGCGATAATCTCGTTTAACCCACTGTCGTGGCTACCACACGAAATATACGCCTATGCACTGTATATACACTTGTATATACACCTTTGCCTTGTTTGCTTATTCCCTGTGCATTTATAGCCGAGTGCACTTGGCGAGTGAACTGCCTAGAGTAAGCAAAGCTTGCATGTGGCAGTTACGATTTTATAGAGGCTAAATTAAATCGAGGGAAAGCGTTAGAATCCTTTGCCACAGAGGAGACTGTTGGTGACACGTGTTTATCGTGTCGATTTTTTTTCTCTCCGTGTTATATGCTGTGTGTTCAACATTAGCCGAATGTTAACTGGAAAGGAACAAACAAAAACGTGAATTTTTCGTCACATTTATAAAACTCTGCCATTGAAATCGGCAAAAAAAAAGCTTGTTTCATTTTTTTTAATCGATCCCTACATTGAAGTTAAAAAAAAATAGAAAAATATTCTATTTTTCAAACATTGGTAACATCAATAAATGTCAGTTAGCATTTGTTATATTCGGCTCCGGGTATTTTTTACACGTTCAGAATTCCGTTTACTGAAAAGGAACGAAAAATACGTGCATTTATTGACACGCTTATAAATCTACCATTGAATGCGCCAAAAAGAGTGATTCATTTTTTAAATCGGTCCCAAGGTTCAAGTTTTTTTTAAATTGTCGGAGTTATATTCTTGTTATATTCGGATTTGCGTATTTTTTTTACATATTCAGAATACTGTTACCGACGACATTTCACGAGAGATGTTTTTTACAATTTTTTTTATTACTCATAAAATAAAAAAGAGTTTTTTCTTTTTAATAGGAAAATTGATAGCAGGGATAGAAATTTGGCATTTTTTTTAAATCTCTAGAAAATAAATAAATATAGAATACTTAATTCGACCCGCGTTCATTGCACTCGTGTTCCGGGTGGTAACATCCAGCACACGTGTTGGCCACATATGCGACGACGGAATATAGTCCAAGACCGTTAGAAGACTGTATCAAACTATGCAAATATGTAGTGCAGCTAGAAATGGCGAATGCAGGGACAGTATATGCTCGTACATTCAATTCAACGTTGTGTGTGACACTCCGTTGAGCTTGAAGAATAAACGAGCGTGCATGTGTCGCACAGTGCGCGTATTTACAATTTGCACGTGCATCGATGCATTTTTTTGATTCTTTGACTTCTAAAGATAATTAATGGCACGATCGCTCGCAGCAATGCACGTGATCCTCATACCCACGTATACACATGTATAGATAACCTTTACGAAACATTAGCATTGCAATCTTACCATTTTTTATCGTGAAATATTAATAGCTCACAAAGAAATAACTAATAACTTAACCCTCTTCTTTTGTTTTTTTTTACCGAAATTTTACATTTTTCCGCCTCAACTGACACTAATAAAATTTGACCACATAGTTTAAATATATTCCTAATAGAAATCAACCATTTATCAAATTACTCCAGATAACAAAAAATTGAAAATAACACAAAAAAAAAATGCTGCAAATTATAGTTGCACATCGCTTCCTCATCAGCTCTGTTTGATGGAAAGTACGCACATGTCACTTTTCGTTTCCTCAAGAAACTTTGTTTTGCGATTACTTTTATCAGAACTATGCGGCTGGTGTTAGAAAACGTATTTGATAAATTTCAGTTTCATAATTCAACCTGTCTCTAAATTATGAAGGTTCGTAATTATTTTTTCGCAGACTTTTTAGCAGGGAATTTTAATTGTTAGGAAACTTAAGTCTAGTTGTGATGGAACATAGAATTCGTCCAATCTTCCCTCGTAGGATTCGGATGGTGGATTGCATTTAATTCGCGACAAAAGGCAAAGGTTTCTTCGTGAAAGTGAGAGTTCCATCGAGAATTGAACCCAAACCATTTTCATTCGATTACTGAATTTGAAACAATCCTGGCAGCTAGAGCGCGCACAGACATTTTTGAAAAAATTGAAAATCTTGTAGAAACAAGAGAACTGCATGGATTTTGGGAAGAATTTGATCGAGCGAGCATAATTGACCCTCCAGCATGTATGCTTAATTGCAGCTTAATATCTCAAGACGTTCTCAAATTATACATTTTTGCTAAATGTGATTTCTCGACGTTTTGGAACATTTTGAACACGTTTACACGAAAATCTCGAAAAAAAAAAAATTTCACGAAAACTCAGCTTCCTCTATGAGGAAGCAAAATGGAAATTCCTTCAATCTCACAAATATGCTACACGTTATCATTTGAAAGATTGGGAGATAATTTGAGTCACAATCGACGATTTTTAACATCATTAAATATATATAAAAAAAAAAAAAGTGTCAGCTTACAAATAAACGGATTTTACACAAACATAATTCTACTTTTTTTTTTAATATCAAAATGTGAACAATTTGTATAAATCCCTGAATTTTTGAACCTTTACCATATTCTGTAATATCCGAATATGTGTAAAGTTGAGTATATTAGTAATTATCTTTGTCGGATTGCAATTAACTCAGAAGCTATTAGTGCAATTCATATGACTTCAACCAATAACTAGTCAACTACCTTAAGCTCGGTACACGTTCTGCATAAAAATGATGATTTTATGGAGAAAAAAAAACGTAAAATATCTATACAATAATTGGATTACGAGTACTGTGTAAGGCTGCACTATGTTAGGATAAGGCGATTGCTAGCGTCTTGGCACGGGGCGCATGTTCTGCTGTCAGCAACTCTTCGCACGCTCGATATTCATCGAAAAAAAAATTTAACAAATCCAATAACCATTTCATTTAATCAATCTACCGTTGACTTTGGCCGGAACTAAGCTGCTCGCTTCAATAACTCACTGAATTTACAGCTTTCTCTATTAAGGTCACTTTGATAAGAATTCCGGTATTAAGCAAGCTCATATCTAGAAGATTTTTTTTTTATTTCATACAAATAAATTAAAACAAATATTTTTTTTTATTGTTTAACTCAATTTCTTTGCACTGATAAACATATTTGCTTGCTGCAAATAAGATGAAATAAATATTCATTTAATGCAATTAAATTTCATTGCATTCAAGATCAACGAAATAAAAGATAATATGAAAGTTGAATGTGTTATTTAACTGGCGATAAATACAAATTTTACTATACGAATATTCAATTTTTTTGCATTTACATCAAAATTTATAGAAACATACAATTGAAAAAGAAAATGTAGTCGAACGAATATTTTATTCCCATTAAAATTGAAAAAAAAACATTAATTTGACAAAAGAAAAATAAAATAATGTTTGCCTCAACGTTACTAAATTTTATTGCATTCCAGATCAATAAAATAAAATCAAGTTAGCATCTCAACAACATTAAGTTACTTTGATTGCCGAGAAATAAAAGTTTAATTAATAGACCGAGCCAATACAATTTATTCGATTACATTAAACTTGTTCTGTGCAGCAGCGTGTAATTACAAAGTGCTAAATCGTTTTCTTTTTATTTTCCCTAAAACATGCTCCTATTGAAATTGATGTAATTGAGGAATTCTCTTGTGAAAAGAATTTCGACTGCCGATGCACCTTAAGAGATAGTGGATAATTACGCTCGGGTTGTAACGTGGCTTCGACCTTCGTCGCATTGTTTTGTTAACGAAGCCTCTCTAACGATTGAGATAAACCTTAACGGTTCACCTTCCAACAATTCTTTTTATACCGCTACACCCGGTTGCACTGTTACTTCGCGATTAGAAGACGGTTATCTGCGAAGAAGCGGGCGAGCGTGTATAAATGCATTGCCTGTCTTTTAATAGCTCCAGTGTAAGTATTTAGTGCTACTTGCAGCTACTTACGAGCATCGCAGTCGAGTTCCATTTTCTTCTATTTTCTCTTTTTTCCATTATCTCTTACGTTCGAGTCTATCGCCTCGCGTGCGAATTCCGTCCACGTTCCCTGTGTATTACTGTATCTTTACCGATTGATATAATATACAACTCGAGCCACGCAGATAGCAAATGTGCTCTGCTGCAATAGCACATTGCTACTGGGCATTTATTACGCGAACGTAATTAGCAATCGCAATGGGGATCTTCCTCCGCTCTAATAATAACAGTATATACACCAGTTATGCACCGTGGTATTAATATATATGGTTTGCTGTATCGATAGTTTCACATTTCCAATCAAATTTCACTAACTCCTGCTATTCATGTTTTATTCACGAGGGGAAGTACGTGAAAGCGTGAAGAGAGACCCTTGATTTGTTTAACAGAATTGGATTAATGGAAAAATGGGTGAATTAAAGTAGAATAGTTAAATGTTTCAAAGTAATTAAGTTCATGTTTTTTTTTTTTGTTTTTTGGCAATTTAATTTTTCTTTTTTGCTTGCTCACAGAAAAAGCGTTGTTTTCATGGTTTTTTTTTCGAGATCTTCATGTCCGCATACTCACAGTCACCCAAAAAGTCGATAACAGTGGCTTTGAAAAAATGTCCGTATGAGTGTGTGTGTTCCCAGCTTTGAAAAGTCTGTGGTTTGAACTGTGGTTTTTTTATAAAATGCATCCATATATACAGATTCTATAGAATTTTTAATTTTACAAAAAAAAATGGCATAACCGATATAACTTTCATAAAAATTCGACGATTCAGCTAAATAATTCTTCGTAACTGAAGATACGTTCAATGTTTTTTGGTATTTAATTCCGACAAGATCGGTAGAGCTGTTTGGATCTTACGTGATTTTAAATTTTTCAAAAAATTGTGGTTTTTGGTGTAGCTTCCGCAAAAGTTTAAAAAGTAAGCAAAACTATGTATGGCGTTGTATATAACGTGGTTTATTTTTTTAGATTGTACATTTTAATTTTTTACAAAGCTTCCTTTGTGATGAAGCCAAAATAGATAAACATAATTCCTCATATTAGAGGTATCTTTGGAAAAATTAAAAATCAATGGGGAAGCAATGTTCAAAGTTCTATTTTGCATCCTTTTTGTTGTTGTAATTGATTACCAACTTTTTATCCGAACCTTGTTCCAGTGCCATCCAAAATGTGTTAACATTTTTTGTTTCACGGCAGCATTGTTTTCGTTTTTTCGGAATGAAATCAATTATTACCAACACAGCGGTCATTCCTTGTACCGAATTCATCTTTGATAATAAATTCTTGTGAATTTGTGTAGAAGATTGCAGCCAGATAAATCAGAATTTACAAAAGTTGGAGTGTTCACTAACATCTTCAAAACACAAATTGAAATTGTGATTAAACCCGATCAATCGATCCTCCCCAAATTTAGCACTAATCATGGTTCAATGTTACTCCATTTGTGTATAAAATTTTAACTCGATTATGTCATAATTTACTGAAATTATATTGTAAAAATACTTCATTACAAAATCGCAGAATAACCAAATTTGAATCCCTCGAATGATTCGCACCAAACTCAATCCCGAACATTATTCCAAATTTCACTCTGATATCTAAATAAATTCGTATGCTATCGTGTCAATAATAAAATTGGCACAGACCCATTTTCTTAAAACCACGTTTCGATCATTCTGAGTATTCTAGCATGACAACCTCGAAAATTGAATTTTTTCATGAAAACAAATCTTACTCTATGAAAATGATTTCAATTTTGAATATTTTTAGGAGGAATCAGCGGTTATCAATTTGCAATATTGAATCGCCAAATTCATGTATATTGGAGATTGAGATATTTATAAGAAGTTGGTAAAATCAGAATAACTTTGACTGTCCAGAAACAAAAATATTCCAAGTTTGAATATGCCTTTTGTAACAAGGTCTTGTGACAGACACGACTAGCAAGCTATATTGCTAATTGTATGCGTTAAGATAGAACAAAAATACATCCG
Organism: Perithous albicinctus; assembly: GCA_964016905.1. NCBI lineage: Eukaryota > Metazoa > Arthropoda > Insecta > Hymenoptera > Ichneumonidae > Perithous > Perithous albicinctus. The sequence goes on along the minus strand of OZ024693.1, from coordinate 14,189,912 downwards.
TTATCAAACAGACAAAACCGAGGAGGCGAAAGTACCAAAAATGATCAAAAGGATTGTTGTCGATCCATGCTGAGAGATAAAGTTGATTCTGGTGGTTTACGACTGCTCGGACGTTTCACAACCGCCGAAACGTTCTCCATCCATTCCGCTTTCATTTTTGTGACGAATTATAACGCGGCTGTAACACGATCTCTGATTCCGACGCCAACATTGTTCCACACTTGTTTGCGTTTGCTTGAATGAGTCCAAAAAATATGTGATATCAGTGATACCAACCTCTACAAGTGTGCAACGTTGCCACGCGTTCTGTTCGACAAATTTGTTTTGGCAAAAAGTTAATTGGCAAAAAGTATGATGTAGGGAAATATGCAATTGTTTAAATTTATTTCGAAGGCAGTTTATATTAGCGTGTTGCCAAGCATTACACCCGCCTATATGCTTCCTGTAAATTAGTCTGCGAATATAATTTTAATTGTCATCTCATTTGAGCACATAGAAATTGACGAATAATTAAATTCAGCGTCTCATTTGATGCCAAATTCTCCACACACATTTCCGCACATACTTTTCAGGTGACCTGATCTGATCATGGTCATAAATAATTAATAAACTGGCAGATTAGTGTTACTTAGGCGTTTTGCACCCTCGTCGTTTTTCGGAAACCATCCATAACCTCCACCAGGCCCTGATTTTTCTAAATTTTCCGATGAAATCCCGAGACCTTTATTACTTTTATAATTCCCTCTATAATAAGACCACACTCGGCCTTCATTTTTTATAAATCCTCTTCTGTAAAGCCCCTCCTTCTCCAAGCCCTGATTTTCTAAGTTTTCCTACGAGTCCACCCGGGCTCTAATTTTTGTAGGTTCCACTATTAGACCCTCCCACAGACTTACGAGTGAAGTGTCTATGAGTATCTCTGAGTTTCGGTGTGATTTTCCAATCTATTTTCAAAATATGTACTTTATTATTGTGTAAATATAGATTATTATGCAAATTTAACAATTATTTAAAATTGCGATTATTACCTGATTCTGTTACTTGATCATTACTTATCATGTGGAATTAAATTTGGGCACTTATGTAGAACTAGTAGTAATACCACTAGTATAATCGAGTATAATACTGTCCAATCTCAAAACGAATAAATTTTCACTGGCCGGCTATCTCGTTTCACTTTAATTGCAATGAAAGCAATTAATAATCGTTCCTTTCGGCACGGTTATTGCATTTCCGGTAGTGATCCTGATTTCGTTCTGTACAGTCCGTCTTTTTCTTGTCTCTGCATATTAAGAAAGTGTGCTACGACGACAACTCTTACAAAAGCCGCAATAATCGTCGCGATCGGTTCGAGGACCTTAAACCGTGCGCCGTATGACTCTCGGAGTGCGCGCGATAATTAGTATCTCCCGTTACGAGGGGAAGGCTGTATCACTGGGACGATTACACTGTATATATATATGGGACATTCCAGGCGAAATGAATAAAATCGACAATCTTGTATTTTTATCTTATTTTTTTTTCGTTTTATTATGTGATAATTTTCGCGAATTGGTATGGATCACAATCATAAAAAATGTTAAATTACTAAAAAAAAAAAAAACCTACATCCTTTTGAAAACTTGTGCTGTGGATTTTTGATTGGTAAACAAAAAAAAATGTAGTTTACCCCGAAGTTCGGTGTGAATGTAGAATAACAGCAAGACAATATAAAATATTTAAACATTTTTCCCAATTTTCTAAGTATTAAGAATTTTGGTCCCAGTTTTAATATGCACTAGAGAAATGATCTAAAAATATTCATTAGAAATTCATTTTTTTAGATATATGTGAACCTTTTAGGTTTATTATATTTCATCAATTCCCATCTTTCAATTTCCAATCAGTGAACAATAGAAACCTAAAGAAATAATGATATTTTCATTTATTTTGGTAATAATTCTGAAATAAACAGCTATATTTTATTCTCTGCTGGCAAGTTGAGTATCGCAACCACTTAATTTGGTACAATTTATTCCAAAGAAGATAACAACATAAGACATGTGCAATTATAAAGAATTAATCGATAGCTGATTACTTATACGAGAATTACATTTTAGATTGCACGACCGATAAAATAAGTACACACATTTAAAATTATCCAGATATTATTGCAAAAATTGCACCGTATAAAGTGGTTGCGATGCCCTACTTGTGTGCAGGAACAGAGCATTGTAGGTCGTGGTGTTCTCGATATGTTGCTATTTCAACTTTTAATGGCCAAGTTCTTAAGTTCCATGTTAAGTTCACTCTTAAGTTCTTAAGTTCAGCCTTAAGTTTAATCTGAAGCTTGATCTTCAGTTGAATCTTAAATTCAATCTCAAGTTCAATTTTAAGTTCGATCCCAAGATCAATCATAAATTCAATCTTATGACATAAGTTCGAACTTAAAATGATCTTGAGATCAAACTTCAAACTCATAATGATCCTGACATCAAACTTCAAAGTTAAGATGATCTTTAGATCAAACTTCAAACTTAAGATGATCTTTAGATCAAACTTCAAACTTAAGATGATCTTTAGATCAAACTTCAAACTTAAGATGATCTTTAGATCAAACTTCAAACTTAAGATGATCTTTAGATCAAACTTCAAATTCATAATGATCCTGACATCGAACTTCGACCTTAAGATGAACTTGAGATCAATCTTCGAGCTTAAGATGATCTCGAGATCACACTTCGAACTTAAAATGACCTTACGATTGAACTCAACTGCGAACCTATGTCGAAAATTTCGACGTTCAGTCACGATCCTGTTGATTTGACCTGAAATGGCCCATGCACATGCAGAACGATGTGTACAGCATTACAGAAGCGTGTAGCAACTAGAGAGCTCGCGTACGAGATAGTAGCTACAAAGTGCGAGAAAGAACGAACGAAGAGAGCACTCTCGAGACTACCGATCGCAATTACAACGCGCTCGCGCGCTAATTATTCCGTGCTTCGTTGGCTAGGCTCCTGGGGGCGACCTCTCGCCCGCCCGAACAGCTCGCTTATACATTTTCCACCCATACACTTTTACACCGACAACGGGTACGCACATATATATATATGTATAAAATACTCACGATATACGAACCAATAATTACGTACGACCCCGTGAAGACACATCGACCATTACTACCGTGAACATAAAATTATTAGCACCCTTTTTCCTGTCCATATTCGAATGGTGCCAACGAGCCTTTTCTGATGGAAGAAAAAAAGATCTGCAATAAATTTACAATCAGCAAGATCGCCTATAATGTAAGAGGTCTTCGTACTCTCTCACGTTCGCTCGGGAATTTTTATAAAAAATCACTGGGTCGAAGAGAAATGTGCGAAGGCTCGTGGGAAATGATGTTTCGATGCATTAAATTGTCTATAAAAGTACTATCGCATAGTGATGTTGTGACGTGGCATAAACGACCAGTGAGTAATCAGAATTAATTCTGCTTTATAATTATTAGATTCTAAAAGTCGTTGCTGAGCTTTCGTTATTTTAATGTAACGTCATTTTGAAAAGTAAACTTTCCCTCATTAAACTATTATTTACTGCTAATGAAATAGAATAAATTTCAACAATTTAATGTTTAATGAAAAGTGTATTAGCATGTTTGTAAATTTAGTGAATGATTTGATAAGATTGCTGAGCAGTAGTAATCTCATCAATCGAGACGTCGAAAACACGGTTTTCATTCAATTGCCATGGCTTTATATATCTATATTTGTGAAACGAGTTCAAGGTGTCGACGACGACGACGACAAAATACGATGAAAAACTTGGACGTGTAATTTCCGAGAGGATAAATACCATCCTGTGCGCAAAATAGGTTGAAAAAAAAAAATAGAAATTCTCGGTGCGACAGCGCAATTTACATTTATAACTGCGACAGGGATAATATAACATGTAGCTGAGAGTATACAAAGCTGGCGCGTGCGAACTGAAATGACAAATGTAGACAGGGTTTGTGCAATATTCGAGTAAAAAAATGTATTGAATTTTTATTTTTAGTTTGAAAAAATGTGAATAATTCTTAACAAAGAGCATGAATAATAACAATTGCTAAGATTAATTATCTCAAAATACTTCTCTTGATTCAATAGCGGAGCAAACTATTTTTTTTTTTTCATTCTGGAAACAAAGTTAATCACTGATTTAGAAAATAGCATTAAACTTATTTATTAATAATTATGTCACTTAAAAAATATTACCTTTTATTAACATTTACTCCGCTTAGCCGGTGTATCTTTTCATGGAGAAGAAAATGAGACCTCAACTATTACAATCTGCCTAGCAGTTTCGTCTGAATCACAAGCAGAATAGATTTAAAACCAAGTTTCGAAAAATAGCATCTTAAGATTATCACTTTAAAAAAAAAATTTCCGCCGCTTTCACCTTTCGGGTATCTTAGTACCTTCAATGAACAAAATAAAAATATTATTTGCAACTCTGATTACAGAATATTAGTCATTATTTTATCAATAAATATATTTTTTTTTTACAATTAAATAAGTAAAGGAATGCATAATTTTTTAAAACCTGGGAATAACTGTGGGATGATCACTTTTATGAAAAAAAAATACATTTTTTTACATTTTCGACCTGACCCCCCACCAATGTACCTAAAAACGCCAGCATAAACGATTAATTATATGCGTTGACTAATACGCTTATCATCGAAACATAGGCACACTAATTATACACAGTGCTATTCGTTCCATGTGTACAGTTAGTATGTGCACGAGGTATATTGTCTTTGGAAGGCATATACAACGCACCCGATATAACTGTACCAGGGTGTGGCCCCCTGACTGATTCTCTCTGGATCCTATATAACGGCGTTTAACTTGGGTCTAACTGAAGTTGTTGGATCGATTATCCATAGAAACGACCTCGTGGCTTCCGAGCCTTTCCAAGCCAACTTCGAAACTCGAATTCTTGTTACGATTGGCTTCAAATGTTTTTCTGCAATGCAGCCAATTCATTTTCAGACATACATTATTTTTATTGTTTTCTTGGATTCCAATGTTGTTTTTAATTGTTGATCCTTTTAGAAACACAGCGAGCCAAATAAAATCGAAATTGGAAATTTAAGATTTAGAATACATTTTGGGCGTGGGATTTGAGAATATTTGAAATTTAATTAAAGAGTTCATGAAAGTTTAAACCACTTGGCCGATTCACGTGACATTCAACACCAAACTTAGGGAGACACACTTCTCAAACTACTCGTATAATTTAAACGGTGGGCTCCAAGTTTTCCGAAAGTTAGAACACTTTCGTGAAACCAATTAAGTGTCAGAGAAAAAAAAAAAAAGCAGAGTCATTGTCTTAGCTGCGCATCAGGAGTTCAGCTCGTTCTCGTTAACTCAACGTATCACGACACGTTTACAGATTCATAGGTTTCCTTTATGTGCGGATAGTTTGGAGGGGGAGGGGTGGGTCTGTGAAAAAGACAAATGATTTTCAGAGATTTATATTTTTAATTCTAGTCATCTAATAAATATGAAATAAATATTCATATATTTATATTATTGGGAAAAAAGCCTAAAACTGATTCACAATAATATATCAGCCAACAAAACTGATTTTAATACTGATAAAAAGTTTATTCTCATCCTCAAATAATATGTTTCTTGTTACACTAGTGTAGTGACCAATTTTTTTGTGTTATGGTACCAATTTTATTCGGTAAATTCAAAGTAACAAAAAATATATTATGAAAGATAATAAAAATTTATTTTTTTAAAAGAATTACAATAAATATGTTACAAACTTAAAATCTCCATTTTTTTTTTTACAATTAACGAAAAGAATTTGCAGGCAACAATTTTTTCTTACAGCAGAATTTAAATTTCGTTTTCAACAGCCTTATCCATATTTAATTTCTCTACAATTTTGAACAATATGCTAAACATACACAAAGTAGTAAAAGATTGTTTTCACATATGCTGTTGAATTACTTTGAAAATATGGAAGGCAGTGTATAAATGTCCCTTCGGCGACAAAGGACATTACAAAAAATGTAACATTTTTTAAAATTTACTCCACTGTTGTTATTCAACGTTGAACATAAAATAATAATCATTCGTACTGATACCCGGAAGCTTGTGGTGAGGTATTTTTGTTGCTCGCAATTATATTTGAAGCGTATCGCGTCGGGAGGCTTGTAAATTCAAAGCGAAAGTTTCCGGTGGCGAGTCTAGGGAGTCCTGGCTAGTCTTGGTCTCGGATAGAAGCAGCAGCAGAGCAACAGCAGCAGCAGCAGCAGCTACAGAGCGAGTACTAAATAGTATACTGGCAAGGCATACTGGCACACATACACACATACATGTATAGATACATACAGACAGTGCTAAAGTAGTCTTGCCGATAGTATATGCGTCGTTCCAGCTCGCATTGTTATCCAGTACTCCATGGAATACATAACGTTTGACCCACATACTTTGCGTAGATACGTGTATAGCAAAGCCGCACGACACACACACGCACACACACACGCACACACACACACACACACACACAGCAGCAGCTCAAGAAGCAGCCTCTTTGCTAGCGATGGCGAAACGTAGAATACCTCTCGAAATATCCATTTTCGATATACACCGCAATGTACAAACACATACATGCATGTTTTAGCACTTATACATCGTATGCTGGAACAGAGGCGGCCGCGAGTAGATCCACGTGGGTGACAAAGATTTCGACCGAGTTGCCCAATTCCACCACCACGATCTTGGGCATCGTCATCAACCGCATGCAAATATCGAATGTTACTTTCGATTTTTCATACCTCCAAACAGATGCGAATGCCAATCACGCAACAGAGATAAATAGTTCGATATAGGGCCTTCCATATCAAGACCACATCTGTCTCTGATATATGCTTCAAATAAAAAATGATGTTTTGTTTAGAATGTTGTAGGGAAATACAAAAATGCTACGTTTTTTTTTTGGGTAGATTACAGTGATTTTTCGAACTTTAAAATATTGTACATTCTTCTTTGATTGTTTTCAGTTAAAATCGATGACAATTTGAATGCATTTTATGTAATGTTTTCTGAAATATCCAGGAATAAAGCCAAGGATTACATGAATTTTAGAAAATGACTTCAGCGAATTTTGTTGTATTGACTTGAGGCTCCTTGTTCATTATTCCATTTGTGAAGATGGATTTTAAATATTTGATCTTGAACTATATTATTTCAGAGTCGAATGGCGAAAGTTTTTTTTTTTTTTTCAATTTTCTTATTCAACGATATCTGAATGCCGTCTTAATTCCTTATTTAATATTTCAAAATCTCTCTCTACAGGTTGTAAAACGCATCTCTGTCAGGATCTGTGCCAAAAGTTAGATATCTCAATTCACCAAAATCTAAATGAACTAAGAATTTTTGTCTTCCTTATAGACGAAGCTTTGTTTTCGCAAAATTTTTTCTTTTTCGAGATTTTCATGTCAGGAGATCCGAAATGGAAAATTAATAAATAGATATACTTCCTATTTGGGCTAGTTTTGTAAAAATTCCAAAATGATGAGGAAGCAATGTACAAAGTTCTACTTTGCATTCTTTTTCGAGTAATGAAAATCAAAGTTAAAAAAAAAAACAATTTGTCGATCGGAAAAATTGTCACTGTTTACACTGTTTCCATTTAGCATTAATACCTATCTTTGTTATCATCTGTAAAAAATACAAATCACCATTTTTTTTTTCATAAAAGCTATTGAATCACAGTTTATCTTTGGTTATAATGTTATGACAACGAGCGACTACAACGTGCAGATGTTTACGTTATTACTAATCTCTCCCGTCTAGTAATTTACTTAAAAATTTCGTCTCTCACATCTCAAGTATAATTATGAGTAACTAACCACTACTTTCTAAGAAATTGAGGCGCTCCTTAAAATTGATCGCGTGAGCCCTCGATTTGTAGAAAGTAGTGGTTATCGCGTAAAAACGATGAGTCCAGAATGGAGTCTGGGTAGTCCAGGGTGGAGAATGGGATTTGGCCCAATCCCATTGTCCATCCTGGACTGCTCGAGCTTCATCCTGGATTGCCCAGACTTCATCCGGGACTACCCAGACTCAATAATGGATTCTGCCCTGAATTCAATCCTGGACAACTCATATTTTCTACGCGGGATAGTTACTTATAATTATATTTGGGGGTGAGAGACAAAATTGAATTTCCTATTCGTTTCTGACAACACTTTTTGTTGAATTTTCAAAAATTTGTGAAACTCTCTAATAAGTATTTGTTTCAAATATTTTTTTTAAATCAGAAGTTTTTGGCGCTTTACGAATAATTCGGACATATCATGATGAACATACAGCAAAAATGGATAAAATACATTTGTATCTTGAAAGCCACTGTAGCCTTCCCTCAAAAATATTCCAAGTGGCTTATCAATATTAACCTTCTCTTTTTCTCTCATTCTCAACGACAAGACAACACAAACTGCGATTTGATCTTGAATGCCACATATAAACGGTTCGGTAAAAAGTCATAAAGCTCATCATTTCGCTTTCGATAAAACGTTTCTCGGCAATAAATTTCGGTGAAATTTAGCCATTCTACTCCGGTAACGCGCCACTCGTAATAATACGTATATAGGCTTTCACGTTTAACGAGTACATTCGCGTATCTCGTGAATCTCCAGAATTCATTCTGCAGTTATGACTCTGATGTAACAAACGCCCACACGCAATTTGATATTAAGTTGGGTTCGCTCGTTCACATCTATATATATATATATATATATACATCTCTAGATATATTTTTCATGAGCTGAAAAAAAAAGCAGAAACGATTCCATCTAGTATCATATTATGGTCATTAAATCGGTAACTTTATAAGTATTATACGACTGTTACATATAGAATAGTTTGAGTTAAATCATCCACGCCTGTCTCGTAAAATAATTTCATCGCACTTGATGTACTTTAATAGCTACGAGTGCAAGGATTATCGAAGACACGTCTAGTATTATGTACTACTTAAATATTACCCTTGAGTGTTACTACGCGTCCCGAGTCCTCGCGAGAGTTCTGTTTAATGGAGAAGGATACTTATATACACATAGCTGTAGAATCGCACTGTCGTATTACTACAGACGTGTACTGCGCGACGTGCTAAGAATGCAGGAATTGTCCATGCATGTATTACCGCCACTGCATACTGCTCTTGCACTCACGAGACGTCGTTAAACTCGATGCGCCTCTTTCTTCTTCTGCCTCTCCCCATTCGGCTATAAATATTTATTGTCTTTTACGAGTCCTTTGCACACTTTGGCCTTCGAGCTTTTATCCTCGTATGGATTTTAAACGCGAAACGTTTGTTCAGAGATCTTGAAGAAGACAAAAAAATCAACTCTTCACTTATAACAGATAGTTAATGTTTTAATTGACATGACAAATTTTTCTTTGGCTATTCTGCCAATTGGTAGGTCAATATATCACTTTGATTGGTGTTTGTTCCTTTTTTTGATGGAATTTTTTTTAAATATATTAAGCGACGAGGTTGCATTTGATACTTAACAAAATGATAATGCAGATGAAATTATTATTTTTTTTTTTTAAGCATGTGCTTCCACCACTCTTGCTTTCGCGGACGACGCGATTACACGATTTGAAAAAATATAAAAATCGTTGTGAACAGTAAAAAGCGAAGGAACCTTTTTGTATATTTAACATAAATTGCTTATCCACGAACGTCCGCAATTTTGTTGGTTAATTAAAAAAGAAAAGGTTTGTGAAGTTTTTATTTGACAAAAACATCGGTACAAAAGTATTGTTGTTTTAATGAAGACAATAAATTGTTATTAAATTTTACAATATATTTATTGTCACTTTTACAACAATGTTTGTTATTAAACCTGACTCTTAGTGAATATTACAATATTTTTCTTGATTACATGACAATTTTCTTTTGTCAAAATGACTGGTTTCTTATATTAAAAGTGCGTTGAAGAATTCAGCTTGGCATTATGATTATTATTATACCGTGTCAATGTTCTTGATATTATTAATGTTGATTTTCTTGCCGCATGTTTTCTCGTCTCAAATTACTCAAATTCTACTAAATTCTAAGCCAAAATTTCAACTGCAGTTAAGATACTAGTTAATGCTATTTTTCTTGCATTGTTGTACCTTATTTTTAGAAAGATTTTTAAAAATGTTATAGTTTTTACAAAGCAATTACTGTGAAAGTTTAAAATATTTGAAGACTTATAAGTATTAACATATATTAAGCCTCTGCATTATTTGGAACGACAAGAATATATATGAGCTTTGACAGCATTTCGATTTTACAAAATTATCTTTTACTAATATGCGGAAATTTTAATAAATGGAAAGTTTATATATCGAAGTATTATTTAAAATACATATCCATTAAATTTTCAGTCTCCTTAATTATATATAAACCGGTAAAAGCCAACGAGAGATTGCAATATTTTAACAACAAGTATTTGTTCGTTGCTGATTGCATATTTGTTCGATGCTTAGCTCTTCTATGCAACTCACTATATTTTTTTTTTCTTAATTTTCTTTTGCATTTTTGCATGTTGGTGTACTTGTGCATATTTGTGATTAGAACGATTCTCGCTCACTGTGTTTAATGTTTGCTCTTGTTTAACGTGTCCTTATGAAATTCATGCGCATACGTCCCTCTTTCATTTTTTTATTTTTTTTATTTTTGTTACTAAACGAGATGAAACGATCCTCGCGCATACATACAATGATTCCGGTTATGCAAGAGGACGAGCAGCCGGCAAGCAACTCCGTTAAAGATAGATAGAGAGAACGAGTATATGCTGCGCATATTATGCGTCGAGCTAGCTAGACCTTGTCTCCTACCGTCGCGTTTCTCGTACCTTAATCTTACGTCATATACATATCTGTCGCTATTCTAGCATGTAGGTAAGCTCACCGGCGACCGACTAACATAGACTACGTGTTTTTCTCGTTTTTTTTATCTCATTTTTATCCACCTTTAATGCTCCAAAGTTTCTGAGAATTTTTTTTTACCTCGTTTTATGCATCCAAACCGCATATAAATTGTAGTAATAATAAGTCTGTAATTCCATTCTAATTATAATGCAGTAAAAAAATGTATAAAAACAATTACCCGTTCGTGTATAAAAATGTTTACAACTTGGAGTTTCACAATTTTTATTTGGAATTAGGCTAAACAAAAATATAGGAATTAGGCTAAACAAAAATATAGGACATCCTGCAGTACAAATAATGGATTACCGCGGAAGCTTCTGGGTCGCATAAATCAGACACAAATTTTTGTTGACAGATTCAATCTTTTAAATTGTATTTACTAATGGCTCTTGACATTTGTAGATTAATTTGTCTCTTCTTACTTCGTAACCTAATCGCTTTTTAATAGATTCCCACAAATGTTCTTAGTGGTGATGACTAGATTTTTTTTTTCTAATACTATTTTATTCACAAAAACAATATTTATATGTTTTTACACGGTGGCCAACGTTAGGCGGAAAAATTGATCAGGGAATTAGAGAATTGTCAGGAGATTTAAATGTTTGCCAGAGAAAAGAAAAACTCGACCCAAGATTTAATAAAAACATTTTTCTTCACTCGGTTTCAGGCAATATCTCATTGAATTATAATCATGCTAATTGTAAAAATGTATATCTTTGCATATCATTTAAAGATGTTACATTCGCTAGTACAAAAAGTGAACTTACTAATTCGATTCAATTACCAACTATAATGCTGACAACTGTTTTTAAATAAATTCTATTGCATTCTTTAAAAACAATCAATACAGCCTAATTAAAAAAAAACGTTGAGTCAATTAGATTGAAACCTTTTTTTTAAATTATCAAATAATAATAAACTGACTTTGATCTGACCTCTCGGCTGAAAAAAAAACCTAATAAAGGGGGACTTTAATTCCAAGAACATAAACATGTATAAAAACAAATCTAAAACGGATGAAATAATTCTCAATATTATTTTAGACAACTATTTCACTATAATCTTTTTTATTAGTCAGAAATGTTTAACAAAACGCAACATTTTTTTAAGTACATACATTGGACGAGTCACCACGTAATTATTTAAAAAAAAATGAATGACTGAAATAAAGAATTGAAGGGTATTATTAATGATTAGAAAAACTCAAGGTAAAGTCAGAGACTTGTTTTTACATGGCTAATGTATGTTTCGAGGATTAGTACAATCCTCGAACCATACATTTGTAAAGATTTTCCAGTAATTATGTGGATCATAATAAGTTCTACAGCTGCATTGGAGTGTAACAGCACCCATCAGCTGATTGAAATTCCTCAAGGAATACGCCCTCACAATAATATCACCATGAAATATATCACTGCAACATCTAATTAAATATTAGTCACATTTAATTATCATCACTTCAGTGGATCCTTAGTATTAACGTAAACGTATATTTGCTACATTTATTATTGTCATTTGTGAATTGTTTACGAGACACCTGGGTGGTTAGAAAATATACGTAAACGCAATTCTGGTGTATAAACTAAACCATATATTCATGCGGTGTGACTGTGAGGCTGCCGCTCGTGGATTATTATATCCATCTCCATGTTTGGCACGTGCCTACGCAACGAGCCGAGTGCGTACACATGTCTCTCGAGCACAGCGTACACATACGTGTATATATACACATAATAAAAGGCCCGCAGTGTACAAACGTTGGCCGTATATGCGTTCACCAGCAGCGGCAAGAATGCATTACTTACTTATTTTCATGATCCATTCGAGAGCCGAGAGCTCTTTCCGCTGGTGTACACGAGTCCTCGCTGCCTCGCTCATTATCTCTAGGTCCACCGTGTGAGCCAGCGAGGTCCGCACCAACGCGTGATAAATAGTCTTGGTGCATGGGTGCGAGCACTGCTCGCATAATCGTCACCACGTCTTATCTATCTGTTGTGTCTTCTACGCAAATCATTAGACTCACGTGTTATAATACGTCGTCAGAGTCGAAGGATTAAATATGTATGTAAAAGAAGTAGGGATCTTTTGCTTCCTCGTAGAGGAAGCTTTGTTTTCATGTTTTTTTTTTGTTTCTTTTTTTTTTTCTAATTATTTCTAAGACCTCGAGAAAAGTATGGAATTGGTAAACTCTTCTCGAGAGTCGATTTGTTGAGAATTGAATGCTCAACGAAAAAGAATGTTTTAAGAAATATTGCGGTAAAACTAATAGCTTTGCCATAATAGTTGAAAAACGGTAAAATTTTATATAAATATAACTTTCTGAAATGGTAAGGTTCCTCTATGAGAGAGGCAGAGAAGATGAACATATTGCCTCATAGAAGTACCTTTGCAAAAATTCAAAAATAATGAGTAAGCAATGTGCAAAGTTTTACTTTGCATCCTTTTTTTTTACTCTCGTTTCAATTTTCGTTTCCATAACAATGTTCGAGATATACGAAGTAACGTTGACTTCCTCCAGCTGGCGTAATTTTGGTGAATTGAAGAATGTGATAAGGAAGGGCAGAGTGCCCACTGAATGAATATAAAAAAAAATGTTGTCAATTATTTTGACGTTCCTGTGAATTTCACTGGCATTTTCTAGATAATCTCGAACATTTTACTACAGAATCTTCAAAAATATGAGAAGAAGGAAAGGAAACATTTTTGGACTACATATATGTTTACCTCTTTCATAAAGAAAAGCTTGGTTTTCATGAAAACCAAGCAACTTTTTGTTTATGATTATTAATAAAATTGAGCTTATGGCGTGAGTGTAGCCATTTATTTTTATTTTTTGGTATTTTTTTTAACATAATTTATTTAAGAAAATTATTTTTTACATAACCTATTAGCCCAATTCAAACCTATATGAATTTGTTTCGGTTTTACCTCCATCTTAAATCACTACATTCATTCCAGAAAAAATAATCTCAAGCTCAACTGAGAATTATTTGGGAATATTTCGTCTAAAGGTTCTGCATATTTTTCAATCGGAAAAAAATTGAGATTTTAATTTAAAAATCAGGAAATAAATAAAATATATGCTATATGAAGGGTGAGGTCGGTCGATTACAGTTTTAAAAAAGCGCCCAAGTTAAAATCTGAAATCTCCAAATACCCTAAATTGACTTAAAATTGATAAAATGTGCCACATTCAGATATTTACCGAAGGATCTGGAAACCTCGTCTCACTCCAAAAAGCTTATGACAGCTTAAAACATAAAAATCTCACTCTGCGATACTCTCCGTTTACTCCAATTGAGTGGTAAATGCTATTACCGGAGGTTCTACTGACACCCCATTCTGCCCTACATTTAGGGTAAATGAATGACCTAAATTTCAACTCGGACGTTCTTTATCGTTTAAAAACATCCTCCACGTATGATTGTTTTTAATGGTTTTCTGAACGTGTGAAATAATTACCAGATAAAAATATAAAAATATGTAGAATAAGTTTCACTTTCGGTAAAATAGAAAATAACATTGAAAAAAATATAACTCTTTCTACAATTTCTTATATTCAGATTTGGAGATTTTTTTGTACACAATCAGAACAGGCGTTTCGAACAATCATTCGTGGAGTGATTTTTTTTTTTATACGATTTTAACAATTTTCTACAAACGACTGCAATTTTCTGCAAATTTTCTTCACCTATTTTCAAGTAAAATATATTGTTCAAACTAGCTATTTTAAAACATGGTGTCAATTTGTATTATAACGCATATTAGTTTTCATTATAGCGTTAGCTTCCCTTCCATTATTCATTAATACATAATCTTCTCTCAAGGAAGATCGTCAAGTGCATCGGGATAAAAAAGAAAAATAAATAATACTAATCCTGTAGATATTTGCACCAAAATTGCATTTAAATTTTTGTTTACTTCAATTCGAAATATGTCGAAATTCGTCGGTATTTAATTAAGGAGTTCCCGTCGAAACTATATATCTGAATTTTAACGTATGGAAATTTTGTAGGTTTTAGTTTGAGTGATTCTGCATGTAATTTCAAAGTTTGAAGGTCGGTCGCCGACGAAATTGCTGAGAGATAAATCATTAGAAACTGTGCATTATACAAGGCCCCATTGGGGAAAGAAACCAAATTTTGAACTTAAGTGGAAAATTAACATATGTAAAGTGAACTTTCGACCAGTAACGAGTATGTCAAAGATTCATTAACTATTCCGCATTCAGTTCATACCATAAAAAAGTGATCTTAACGGGTACTTGAATAAGTAATTTAACTAACTTGAAATTTAATTTAATTTGAAAAAATACCTTAAACGAAACCAAATAGTGTGATCTAGAACGTGTTGTTAACTGCACCAATGAATATGCGCGTAAATAGAAGTCAAATGAACGTACTTGTTACAACAATTTCAAAAAATTAGCTACTTTGATAACATTGAGCATCTACTTACACATAATTATTCTTAATCTGATTAATTTTCTAAAAAATAACCTATTCGTTTTTGTCGATTAACATATAATTTTTATGAAACATAGTCAGTTGACTAGCATACATGGACAGGACCTCCTTAAATGTGTTCTGAGATTTAGGCGCAAAGAACAATCTCTCTAAATTCTTGACGCAATGACCGAACAAACATGATTCCAAAAATGATTTATTCGGCTTTAAAGAATTCAGATGTACCAGATGTTAATTGAATATGTGGACACACAGAGATTCACGTATGAAAAAGTGCGAGGGAGTCGACATACTTTCGTTTTCGCTAGCACGAAGAAAACGTTTTACGAGAGACGCCACACCTCTCCGCCTAGAGACGATATTATAATCTCTGCAGAAGAGAGAAAGAGGAAGAAAAAGAGTCCCGACAAAGTTACGCCAACGTGTCGGCGGACAAGGTCGTTCGATCCTGCTGTATGGTTTGCATGTATGTATATGTGTATGTTCTACCTCTGATGCCACTAGTATCATCGCTAAAAATGCTCTCGACCGGTTTCATGGCCACGAAGATGCCCCGCAACTACATACTGAGGAAAAATATTCGTCGAAGTGTTCGGCAATTATCTACGTGTGCGCCAGAGGTGAGCAGCTTCAGCCTATATACACACGACCTCGGATCATAAGTGATGCACCTGTCGCAGGAGACGTCATATAGCCTCGAAACTATAACAAAGAGATACTAAAACTTTTTCTCATACTAAAACTCAATTGTTAAATGAAAGTATCTCGAGGCATATATGTCCCATGTCTTATTGCTTTCTCGTAGATGAAGCTTTGTTTTCATGAACATTTTTTTATTTTTTTTTCGAGATTGTCATGTGAGCATACTCAGAATCATCTAAAACGTCGAGATAAATGATCTAGAAAAAATGCCCGTGTGTGTGTGTGTGTGTGTGTGTGTGTGTGTGTGTGTGTGTGTGTGTGTGTGTGTGTGTGTGTGTGTGTGTGTGTGTGTGTGTGTGTGTGTGTGTGTGTGTGTGTGTGTGTGTGTGTGTGTGTGTGTGTGTGTGTGTGTGTGTGTGTGTGTGTGTGTGTGTGTGTGTGTGTGTGTGTGTGTGTGTGTGTGTGTGTGTGTGTGTGTGTGTGTGTGTGTGTGTGTGTGTGTGTGTGTGTGTGTGTGTGTGTGTGTGTGTGTGTGTGTGTGTGTGTGTGTGTGTGTGTGTGTGTGTGTGTGTGTGTGTGTGTGTGTGTGTGTGTGTGTGTGTGTGTGTGTGTGTGTGTGTGTGTGTGTGTGTGTGTGTGTGTGTGTGTGTGTGTGTGTGTGTGTGTGTGTGTATTCCAAGCACAGGAATTTCAATCGTCCATAACTCGCGAACGACACGATGGATCGATTTTTGGCACTCAAGTATCTATACGGATTTTGTAGAATTTTTCGAAAAAAATTGCGTGATCGCTCTATCTTTCGTAAAAGTTCGACGATTTGGCTAAATGGTTCTTCATAACTAAAGACACGTTCGATGTTGTTTGGTATTGAATTTCGACGAAATCGGCAATGTGGTTCTGATTTTATAGAATTTTGAATTTTTCGAACAAAAATTAATTTTGCTCTAAATCACGTCGAATCTCGACAAATGAACTGATAATGAAATGTTCTACAAAAACGAAAAATAACATACAGCGCTGGTACCTACGAAACTTGGTGAAGATCGGTAAAGTTGTTCGGATTTATCAAAAAAATTTCATTTCAAAACATCTGAATTTTTTGAAAATTTCAGATGTACGCCATAACTTCCGCAAAAATTAAAAGTACAAAGGTTTTGGCTTATTATAGCCAAAACCTTTGTACTTGATGGAAATGTCATGTTTTGTTACGTTTTAAGTTTAATCGGTTCGTAATTTTCCGAATAAGCTACACCCTCCAATTTAAAAAGAAAGTTGCAAGGTAGAAGCTTGCACATTGCTTCCTCATATCAAATTTGTTAAAATAATAAAATTTATAAAGAGGAAATTTGAAAATTCCAATTTTTTACAAAGTTTCCTCTATGAGGAAGCCAAAATAATAACTACCTTCTGCATAGAGGTAGCGTTGTGAAAAATTGAAATTTTCAAATTTCCTCTTTATAAGTCTTATAATTTTAACAGATTTTATATGCGGAAGCAATGTGCAAAGTTCTACTTTACAACTTTTTGGTATTTTTTGTTATACAATATAAATACAACACATTTAAATGTGTGTTTATTTTTTTAAGTGCAAGTTAAGTTGCTCATTAGCTGCAACTTCAGTCGCACCAACAGTTAATAAGAGAACGAATAAAATGGCTTCCTATTTCCATACGATTCACTGATTTAAAGTGAGTCGAGTCACTTAAAAATCATGAATATAAAAATCTAGATGTGGACATTTTTGTGGATTGCTATACATCTCGTTTACGTACTCTATATGTAATATGAGAAACTAAATATGCGCTGAATTTACACGAATTTAATTTTGCAAGTTAGTAAAAAAATACTGGTTTATCAGCAAAACAGAGAAACTTCTTCATAAGTGAAATATTGCTTTGTAGCTAAAATCATCTGTATAATTTTTTGTTCATTTCCAACTTGTTCATTTTTCAAAAATTTCATTTTTCTTGCTCAGAGAGGAAGCTTTATTTTCGTGCAAACATTATTTAACGCCCCCTCCCCGGCAAAAAGGTGGGAGTTATGTGGTTCACGGCGATCAGCTGATTTGAGCGATTTCTTTGAAGCCAATGTTCTTGAAAACGGTAAAAAATTACTTAACCAAATTTTGAACGTGAAGATTTGAACGTCGATTCTGTGATTAGCGCCGAATGTCGTTTTTCATAAATTAAGGTGATAAATTGTTGATTCGCATAGATAAATGATTTTTTGTAATTGTTACAAATAGCCTATTTGAGTATATCGAAATATCATTTTCGTAGCCCACTTCAGGGCGCTCATCGTAGTTTGTAGCTCACTTCAGGGCGCTCATGGTAGTTTGTAGTTCACTTCAGGGTGTTCACGGTAGAGTGCTTGCAGAGATTCTCATCTCTGGTATTTTAATACCGCCCATAAGTCTCTGCTTGCATTTGTATGAGGCACAATTGTTTTTTTTTTTTATTTAACTTTAATCCTTAAAATATTTGTTGACTCTATTTTATTTATACATTATGTTATTACTTTGTAAGAATATTATAATAAATAAGAAAGAATAATGGTTAAAATATTATACCGATTGGATGTTTAAAAAAAACCTTGCTTCACGCCACTTCGCCGCTAAATATCACTCTTCATGATAATCGTTTTTTTAAATTTATCATACCATTGTGTTGATTATCGAAGCCTCCACAATACGTTTTCTGTTGCACTTCGAAAGATAGGTGAAGTGGAACATTGCATAGTGCTTCTTCCAGAAGGCAGGAAATGTCCATATTTGCTCAAAGAAGTAACTTTGTGAAAGGTGGTAATAATAAAGAAACAAGGTACACAGTTCTTAGTCAGGTTGGATTCTGCACCTGTATACCCTGCTTAGGAGTTCTATTTGAAACTGATGGAAAACGGTCAAATAGATAAATTTCCAGTTGAAACATAATAGGCTCCTATATGTTTCAATCGATTTTTTTTGTCTGTTTAATTATTCCCAATCGGATTCCTCCCAATAAGATATGCACCAAATAAAAAACTTTAAAAACCATGAAATAAAAAAATATTAATTAAAAAAACTCCTGACTGCAAGAATTGACTCTCATTAAAAAATATATATATTGGAACAAATGACTCTCATAAACAAGAATATTGAAAAAACAAGTAAATAATTCCTAATACACTTTAATCTCAAGATGAACTCCCTCGAATGCAGTTTTTAATATTATAAATATTATAAATATTATAAATATAGTCGGGAGGCGCATCATTTTAAACAAAGTCCAAAGGATTTTTATATTAATCACATACCTCCCTTGTGATACGCCTCTTGACTATATTTATAACATTTATAATATTAAAAACTGCATTCGAGGGAGTTCATCTTGAGATTAAAGTGTATTAGGAATTATTTCATTATTTTTTCAATATTTTTGTTTATATGACTGATTTTTTTCAATATATATATTTTCTTTTAATTTTAATACCCAATTGACTTGACTGCACCGCAAAGGACCTTAAGCGATGAAATTGATGAAATTGTAAAAAATCTTAGTAACATCGACGAAATTTACCTTAGTTTCTCTCAGCCTTGGCGACCGTGTCGCAATTTTTTTCATCTCATACTGCACCGCCGGTTTTTCAGTAGATATAGTTTTGTATAGCATGCTCGTGGACGTGGGCATGTCCCGGCACTACCGGACGTGTTATGTCGTTGGTTATACTGTAATAACGCACGTCCGCGTGCCGATGCGATACATGTTGCGAGTCGCAGCAGCAGCAGCAGCAAAACCAACAGCAGAAGCAGGGCACACCCACTCGCGTAATCGTCGCGCGGCTTCACCGGTTCATGCACAGACACAAGTACACTTTGTATCTAACATTATATGCCAAAGCGCAACCGTTCCCTTCGTACAACAATTTCCCGATCGCCAGGAAACACACGCGTATACGAGATCGACGTAGGTGGAGAATTCGCAGGTGCTGTTAGTGCATACCGTTGCTCTCCATTACTCTTTTAAGTACGCTACATACTTGATATATATATTCTCTCACAATTCTTGCCGAGCACTTCGCGATCATATCATTTATAATCTGTCTAACTGTTCACCGCTTTTATTCTAATTTAGTTTAGGCAGTAAAATTTTATTTTTCAAAATCGTGGTGCTTGCTTTCACGAATAACAAATCCGGTTCTTACTTTGTCAATTCACCTTTGTATTTTATGGATTGCTTGTTAATAAACGAGTAAAGTAAACAACATCTCTTTGCGAATGCTCGATTTTTTGTGTCAAATTAAAAGTGACAATTAAAAAGTTGACCGATTCACTTTTCTCTTTTTGTCTAATGAAAATACAAATTTTTCACAAATTATTTTTATACTTTTTGTCGATGTTGTATAATCAGAAACTTTCATTCTTTTTTTTGGAAACATAATTTAAACAATTGGTAGCCGTTTTTTGGGGGGAAAAAAATTCGTTAAAAGTGCAAAAATGTTGGTTTCATTTTTACTGTATATGCAAATGCTTTCGTAACTTTCTGCACGTTTGTTTAATGATGATTCATCGAAACATTACTTCCTTTTATACATTACTTTATTACCTTCATTTCAATCAAATGTTTCATTTGAACCGCAAAGAGAACGTTAAATTGATTCAAAAAAAGGGTTTCATTGTTTCGAAGAAACAGCGTCCTTGATTCAAAGGAACGATATGTCTATTTGACGGCGTCCTGTCCGCTGACGGTTGGTGCGATCGCGTTTGTGGCGTTGACTCGTATGTCACGAAACACAGTTTAAAATGGAGGGTATTCTAATATGCTAATGCAAAAAATCTGATAGATATTTGTCAGGTGAGAGCATGGATCTCAGTGTGGTGAACCTGCAGATTGAAACCCATATACAATTCAGCAAGAAATAAAATCAATGATGTCCATTGCCAGAAAAATGTCTCCGGTACTTAAGAGGTTGCGCAAGGTTTCGTTCAGAATTTTGTAAAAATCGATCGAGTGATTTCAATTTCATGATGATTTAAATTCAATACAAACTTATGTGCAGTGTCTTTGCTGCAGATAAACAGTAGTAGAGTAGTAGTAGTAGTAGTAATATGAATTTATTGACATTATACAGGGTGATTGGATTACATTACACGAGTTGCTGTCAAATGTACACTTATTACTTTATATACATAATGGCAACGGGCCATCGACTGGAGTTCTTCAGCCCATGAGTAGCTGTGTCAAATTGTGATATGCATTTACGATGGTGTATATATATTTTTTGTTTGCGGTTTACATAAGCGAGAGTAACGGAATGTAACTATTGTATGTGGTCGTTGTCTACAGCTAGACGTTCTAGAGTTTTCTGTAGAATTGTGTGTATACGATATTTCGGGACTGATACATATATTGTTGATGTCTTGGAATTGTTTGGAGGCAAATTAAGCGGAGAGATGCTGTGTCCTACTGACCATATTCGATGATCGGTCTGCATATCGTTTTGTAAATTTTTGTTAGGTGTTTAATGTGGATTTTTCGGGTTTTGAAGCTGATGCTTTTAAAGTGCTCTGCTCTCGTTAACACTTTGGATTTGCATAGTTGTAGATGGTATTTAAAATTTTGCGTGTTGAAGTGCTTCTATTTCGATGTTGGACACATGTAATTTTGGTGATCGAGGATCTTATTTATGATTGAAAATGAGAAGCTGGGATTTTCGTGGGTTGGATTGAAGACGCCATTTATTAAACCAGGTTATTATGTTGTCCACCGAGGACTGGAGAGTTTCAATACTGTATTTTAGCATGTTTTCTTGGGAGATAAGTAAAGTATCGTCAGCGAATTGCAGAATGTATCGGTTGGGATCGATCTGTCCTTTGTTAATTCGAGTACAGCTTGCAGATAAACATTTTCATTGAAATTAAAGAAAGAAGGTTGATTGACTTAAAGACGTTTTTTTATTAATTCAATGCCACGAAATTTCATTGAAGTACAGATAATTTAGAGAAAACGTAATATTAATTTAAATATATTATTTCATTGACGATTAAGAAATGGTTAAAAAATTGGTTAATTAAAGGTCGAGATTTGAAAGAGATTTCTTTGAATCAATGAAACCTTTTCTCTCGATGTGCACTTCACGCTCTGATTGCAATCAATTGGACATTTTGTTGTGTCAATGATAAGTACGTTTGAGAGAATAATCGTAGTACAACTCTTATGCCATTAAATATCCAAAATTATTAAGTAGTCGATAGCGTAATCTGTAGTTTGGTCGTATACATTCAAACCCCGGTAGGTAGGAAATTTTCATTGGTAGATAAATCAATACCCAACGATTTCTGATGACAAGATGTGTCTGAAAAAATAATGCCCGAGTAAAATTTATATTTTTAAATACATACGAATGTAGGATTGGACGTACTGGAAGTGCTCTTCATCAAACAGCCACAGCATTGATTGAACTGAATTGATTTCTAATGTGAATAAGAATTTACTTAAACCGTACAAATCTTCGATGCGTTCAAATTAATATTTAATTCACTGAATCCATTATTTCTACGTTCTGAAAATCTCGCCTATTACTTAAAGCAATCGAACTGTTTTTCGAATTATGCAAAACAAAATACAAACAAATTATACTTTCCACCCAAACAAAAATTGAATCTTAAATTTTTGTTGGATTGAAGAATTTGTTGGATAAGATTTTCGATTACAACTGAATATTCGTTTGTTGTACTATTATATTTATTTCGGCGCCCGCAAGCGCTGTATTCATTTGAATGGAACGATTTTCGTTTCACTCAACTGAATTTTTGTTCTCAGTGTAGTTTTAATAAATATGTTACTACATTATTATTATTGTATTATTTTTTTTTTTTATAAAATAACTCCAGGTTGCAGAATCATAATTAATTTAACTAATCCGATGTTTCCTGTAATTAAGAGAAGAAAAAAAAAAAAAAAAAAAAAAAAAACATGGGATATTGTCTAGTATCAATTTGCAATTTTCTCGCTTATTCTATGTTTCTCATTTACACGAGAATAGATATGAGAAAAGAAATAATGTATTTGCTTTGAGTGTGAGAGAAAAATGAAATAAACCGTCGAACAATGGGGAAATTATTGAATAATTCAATAGTAATACGTATTTTACTGTACATTCATGTACTAAAAAGCTACGGTTGAAGCTGAGATCCTGCAGGTGTGCCCCAGAGTACCGACATAGCGGCCTCTCGGACATTGCAATCCTCCGAACGCGGGTTAAGCTTCCGCACCTAGCAATGCGGGAATAATAAGGGATAGTCTCGCTGATATCCCGTGTATATATATGGGAGAAGATATTCTTGTTCCTCCATTCCGGTAGCTAGACGAAGCGTGTGGGACGTGAGTATGTGCAGCATCCACGTTGACCCTTGCCACCTTGCGGCCTCCTCGCAAATGCCTTGCATTGTTTTCACCGCCAAGTTTATTATTATCAGCGAAAGGGCGAAAGAACATTTTTCCTCTCTTTATCGGTGGTTATCGTACGGATCGCTGACGATCCTATATTTAATAATGAGATTGTATGTACTCCACTGCTACCTGCTTGTCGTATTCCTATCTTATCATCATTCTTATCGGTCATTTTCAAAACGCCTTCAATTATTTTCTGGAGGGCCATTGAGATCATTTCTTCTAATTCAATTTTGTTACACGTTGTTTATGAATGTATCAGGCAGAAATCAATCGGACATTTTTTTATTCTGTGCAAATTCAAGCTCTACGATTCTTTCTCAGATTTTTTCCACCAAAACATTTGGGAGTTTAGATTTTTTTTTGTAAAATTTTTTATGACTTGGAAGGAAAAATGGTGCAATTAAAACACAAGGTATAAGGTGAACTTACTTTTGAAAGAAGTTTAAAATTACATAGTTACAGTTACTTTTTATTTGAACTAAAAACTTGACTTTTTTTTAACAAGCTGACCAAATTTTCTTGATCAATGTGACATCTTCGATTTTACTTAAAATTTTACAACATTTACTGGAATATGTGTAGAATCTACGAAGAAATTGGACGGGAATCGAGTATTTCAGTCGTGAAAAAAATGGACAAAATTGCGGTGTCATGTGATTACGGATAAAAATGGGTATTTAGGATTTTGTGACTGCTCGAATATTCGATTTCTACACTGCTAATATTCTGCATTTTTTACGCCAGGCCCTTCATATTCGAAAGACAATCAACTAAATTATGTTGTGACAAAGAAAAGAAAAAGAAAATAGCCCAGAACAGAAGTTAAATATAACTGATATTACATTCAAAAGGTTCTTCCCCATAGAAGAAACTTTGTTTTCCATCTTTGTACTTTTGTTTATCATTTTTCCCTTCAAAGATATAAATAGTTGAAGAAAATTTTAACTCCTAAGCTCTCAAGAAAGTTTTTATTTATTTTTTTTTATTCATGGAAACAACTGTCAAGTAGTAGCAAAAATTTGTGTAATGAAGAGAAACAGAAAAAAATAATCGCAGCACTTGATCTGACAGAGAACACAGACATATCTTTTTTTTTTTGTATAACTTTATCTTTGTATGTAAATTTAGTACAAAATCTAATCTACCAATTCTCTCGATTAGATTGTAGAAAATCGACATGATAATCGGATCGATAATCGAACATTTCAGTCGATGCAACAGAAGCATTAAATTTCGAAACTCGTTACTGAAACGTTTAGGATAAAATCTATCTTCTGTCACGTATAGTGTTCCACTTTTCACAATAGGACATTAATTTATGTACCTGCTGTTATGCGTTGTTCGCGTTACGCCCGGATCAAATCACGTATGCGCTCCTTCGTACCTATATGCTGCTTATAAATGCACAGAGTCAACTACCTACGTGCCAAACTCCCGTTTGCGGTATAAACCTATTCACTGTAATAAAGGTATATCGAATCAGAGCGCTTTGAACTTCTGTGATCCAGAGTGACAAGCGTCAGGGAGAATACTTGGAAATTTGTCTTTCACATCGTTTTAGTTCTACCTGCAGGGTTTCTATACCGTTCGCGACGACGTCACAGCCATTGATAATGGTAATGCCGCAGTTAGAAAAACCGTGGTTGGGCTTAGCAACAATTAAGTATTCACTATTTTTTGTTAGTCTATGCAACTGTATCTACATTTGTGTCAACTTTTTCTATTGTCACCGTCGTAACTACTTTTAGTTGGTTGCCCTACTGAATTTGTAGTTAGTACAACGAAGAATGTTGTCTCAAATATATTTTGGTCAACCAACCCGTATAATTGTTTCACAAACTAATTTTTTAGTTGTAAATTAAAAATTAAAAAAATTCCTGACTGCGGAAATTGACTCTCATTTGAAAAAGTATATTGAAAAAAATGACTCACATAAACAGAGATATTGAAAAAATAATGAAATAATTTCTAATACACTTTAATCTCAAGATAAACTCCCTCAAATGCAGTTTTTAATATTGTAAATTTTATAAATATAGTCGAGAGGCGTATCACAAGGGAAGTATGTGGACTATACAAACCCTTTGGACTTTGTTTAAAATGATCCGCCTCCCAACTATATTTATAACATTTGTAATGTTAAAAACTGCATTCAAGGGAGTTCATCTTGAGATTAAAGTGTATTAGGAATTATTTCATTGCTTTATCAATATTTTTGTTTATTTGTCATTTTTTTCAATACATTTTTTTAATGGGAGTCAATTTTTGCAGTCGGGAGTTTTTTAAATTTACATTTTTTTTATTTCATGGTTTTTAAAGTTTTTTTTTTTTTATGCATATCTTATTGGGAGGAATCCGATTGGAAATAATTAAACAGACAAAAAAAATCAATTGAAACATATAGGAGCCTATTATGTTTCAACGGGATATTTATCCATTTGAAAGTTTTCTATCAGTTATTTTCACAACCTTTCACAAAGTTACTTCTTTGAGTAAGTATGGACAATTTCCTGCCTTCTGGAAGAAGCACTATGCAATGTTCAACTTCACCTATCTTTCGAAATGCAACAGAAAACGTATTGCGGAGGCTTCGATAATCAACACAATGGTATGATAAATTAAGAAAAAAAACGATTATCATGAAGGGTGATATTTAGCGGCGAAGTTTGCGCGAAGCAAAGTTTTTTTTTAAACATCCAATCGATATAATATTTTAACCATTATTCTTTCTTATTATTATAATATTCTTACAAAGTAATAACATAATGTATGAATAAAATAAAGCTAACAAATATTCAAAGGATTAAAGTTTAAAAAAAAAGCAATTGCGCCTCATACAAATGCAGGTTGAGACTCACGGGAGGTATTCAAACACCAGAGATGAGAATCTCTACAAGCACTCTACCATGAGCACCCTGAAGTGACCTACGAAAATGATATTTCGATACATTCAAATAGGCTATTTGTAACAATTTGAAAAAATCATTTATCTATGCGAATCAACAATTTATCACCTTAATTTATGAAGGAAAGACATTGGGCGCTAATCACAGAATCGACGTTCAAAATTTGGTTAAGTAATTTTTACCGTTTTCGAGAAGATTGGCTTCAAAGAAATCGCTCAAATCAGCTGATCGCAGTGAAATGTATAACTCCCCTCCTTTTTCCAGGCGGGGGGGGGGGGGGAGGTAAAAGCAACAATTTGGTCCAACGTCGGCAAGAGATTTAGTCAACATTATCTATCTCCTTTTTGCAGTACAACAATGAATATTTAAACCATGTGACATATAAAAAGATTAGGACACTGAAGTGGAATCAGCTTTTCGACATATAACTAATTTAATGCAGCATCAGCGCTGCTTCTACCTACGCGAGGCCTCGATTCGAGCTCTCGAGACTGCGACGTAGAAAGAGAGAGAAAATGAGAGAAGAAGGGAACACACACATACTTCCGTCACAAATGCCGCGGTAGATCTGCATAAAAACACTGGAGCGTTCTGGCTGTTGGTGGTGTCGCGCAGAAGACCGATATCGCGATTAATCGATCGTTATACGGGCTCGCGGTCCAACGCTTCACATCAGAGAATGAGCGAGACGAGAATAAATTATTATGAGAGAAAAAAAAATAAAAAAAATAAACGAGTCCTCTGGAAGAAAAACGGATGTTCCGATCGCGGTCTCGACGCAAACAAGCATTAAAAAAGACGATGGAATGGAAAAAATATCGGAGGATGGAGGATGATAGCAGAGAGAGAAATTGATCTTCGCCAGTTGTAATGCTGAAGACGTGATCAAAGAGACTCACACCGACGCATTCATTATCCTGGCGATGTTCGTCTCTATGAAATAGCTCTTTCAGAGGTCACAGATCAATTCT
The DNA here is from genome assembly GCA_964016905.1 of Perithous albicinctus. Taxonomy (NCBI): domain Eukaryota; kingdom Metazoa; phylum Arthropoda; class Insecta; order Hymenoptera; family Ichneumonidae; genus Perithous; species Perithous albicinctus. The sequence goes on along the minus strand of OZ024693.1, from coordinate 14,162,524 downwards.
TCTCTTCGATTCTCCCGCATCGTAGACATAATCGTCGAACGTGAATCGTGGGTACAAAGAAAAGTGGAAAATTTCCTTGGAAAATCTTTTGCCGCTGAATGCAAATAAATTACGAACTTTTATACATTTGCTATCGTGGAAAAAAATTGTTATCGATCTTTTGGAAAATTGTCAAATTTAATAAGAATGACTTGACATTTTTTCTGCCCTGGGCAATAGATTTTTGAATAAGAATGTTAAGACAGCCATTGGAAAAATAAGATAAGCTGAGTACTGTTTTTATGAAAAGCTAAAGAAACTTCATGAACATATTATAATGTTGAATTGATCCTCCTGCAGCTAATTTATAGCCTCATCGTTGCGTACATTATTTTTTTTTATAAAGAATTTTGATCTTCTCGTCTTGAATTTTAATCGATTATTGTTAGTGGAAAAAAATGAGGACCTGACGATGAAACTCTATTATTTAATATATTCGTTAGTTTGAAATACAAGAAATGTTATTCTTCAGTAGGCATATTAAATTGATTACAGAAATGAAATAAAATTTCAAATCTTTTATATTAAACATCTTCATTTTCGAAATATCAATATATCTCTATATTATAAAAATATCTCGCCGCTGCCGTACAGGATTACCCGACGTTTTATCTCGAAAGGCTTATGCCGTGACAATTGACACATTCATTCCACCGAAATCTTATCCCGCGACAACTGATCACGATAAATGATCCCAAGAAAAGAAATAAGGAATTGTGAAACTATCCCATCATACTCACCCCACTCATCCTTGAAATTTTTGGTAAATATTTTTTTTCGAAAATAAGTTAATTCAAAAATAAAATAGATATTTAAAAAAAAAATTTTTTCATGGGACGATTTGTCCGTTACGATTTGTAATTAATTTCGGGATGAGTTGTATGGGGATCAGTTTTTACCAACGCTCAGATGTTACTAACAATAAGTCAAAAGGAACCCTCAAGCCCGGATTTTTCTAAGTCTCCCAAGGGCCCCGGAAAAGTAAAGAAAAGGGCTGCAAAGTAGAACTTTGCACATTGCTTCCATCGTTAATTTCGATTTTTCACAAAGTCGCATCTATGAGGAAACTTATTTACCAATTTTGGCTTCCTCATAGAGGAAGCTTTGTGTCAAATTTGTATGTTATAACAAAACGTTAATTTAAAAAAAAAATCAAACTCACGTTAAATTCGAACTGCTTTACCGATCATCACCAAATTTGGCACGTATCAGCGTTTAATATTGTCTTTCGTCTGTGGAAAATTTCAGTTCATTTGGTGAGATTTTACGTGAGTTAGAGAGAATGAAATATTTTCGAAAAATTCAAAATCTCATAAAAACCGAACCTATTTGTCGATTCGTTCCAGATTCAATACCGATCCTGCTTTAACATAGCTTTATTTGTAAAAAATGATTTAGTTCGATAGCTACAAATTTACGAAAGGTAGAGAACATTCATTTTTCTAAAAATTCAAAATTGATTAAAAAATAATCTTATGTGTGAATTTTATTGAAAATGGTCACATATAAAGGTGTTTACCTGTTCCACATGTGTACCAAATTTCAGTTCGATTGATAAAGCCGTTCTTTAGGTTCAAGTTTGAATTTTGCATGCCGGCCACATAAATACATACATTTTTTCGAAATCACTTTTCTCGACGTTTTCGACCATTCTGTGTGTCGTGATATGGAAATCTCGAAAAAAAAATATTTCACGAAAACAAAGCTTCTTCTATGATGAAGCAAAAAGTAAAAAAGTCCGTTAAGACAGGACTTTTCTAAGTCTAATGCCTAATTTCTTCTAATACAGAAAAATATTCTGTTTTAAATTTATTGAAATTCGCAATAATTGTAAAGGAAAGGTTACTATTATTGTCACTAACTATACTGTTGGACACGTGTAGGTACGCGAAGGGCCGCAGCGACGATAGTTTCGTACAAACTACTTTCTATTTCCATCTCACTTGTATATTAAATTTAATATGCCAGTTTATGTATAAAAGCTTCTAGTGACTGTAATGGAAGTTTACAATTTTATATCATTTTGTAAAATTACTAACAAATCGGTGTGTTGCTTTATTTTTTATTCATTTTGTTCAATTCACAAAAAACCCTTTTTGAACCAACGAAAAATGTTGTATATGTTTATCAAAATTACAATTTTTGAAAACTATTTAAAAACCTAGAAACTTACAAGTTTTTTTGGTAAAATGAACGAACGAAAATCGTAGACGTTTGGGGAGACAATTTTTTTTGTTAAAATGACAAAAAACTTAGTTTCACGTGATTTTCACGAATCTTCTACTGTTTTGTAATTCCGAATTATCAATGATTTTATGCTACAAGTATAGATAAAATGTATGTAAATATCCAGTGTTTCAATGCAAATAAGAATATATTTTTGCGTGTGGACACCCGGAAAAAGGAAGAAATTAAAACAGTAACTGTTAAAAGTAAAAAGTCTTAAGTGGGATCTATTGGACTGAATAATACTAAAAAGACCGAAATACTATTAGACCGAATTATTATTTTTCAGGGTCCACGTCGATATGTCCATGACTGTCGGTGTCCAGGTCGATATCTCTATAAACTTTGGTTTCCAGGTCGATGTTTTCATAGATTTCGATGTCAGGATACCAATAATTCTTTAACATTATTCAATAGAATGGATCACACTTAAGACTTTTTACTTTTCGTACTGTTTATTAACGTTAAAAAATTAAAAATTCATATTTTTCTCTGTTCAAAGACTCTTCGCCTTACTATCTATCGTTTATAGAATCTCGTAGTAGGTACAAATAAATTGTGAATGAGCAGTAGCAACTGTTGAGGCGTTCGTTATTATTTTCTCGCGGTTGCTGTGGATGGTTTATTAGTGCCTCCAGGCGCGCTGTTCCATCTCGTACCGCTAAGACGCGTTCTAGAAAGCAGAGTTTTTCCCATCTCGCGCCTTCGGAAAGACGGGACTGCTCACCCGTTTGCAATATTCCCGATCATTGCACCTAGCGCGGAGTAAAGTTTCCAGCTATAACTTATCCAGGTGACTGAGCGATTGAGCGCTATTGGGACTTTCGTCGATGAGACACACTCGAGGTTTCAAAGTTGAAAGAAAAGCTGCGGGGCCTTCATTTTCCTTTTTTATATTCGATGGAGTCAGCAGTAACGGACTATATCTCTTTAACGGGGTCGCCCATCTCTCCTGTCGTAACGCCCACTGCCCTGAAAATGATGATGCTGCGCTCGCTGCAGGGCAAATTCTCCAATCTCTTCGTTATTGTTTCTCCAAGAATACTCTCTGATGTAGCCCCTTCGTTACAATCGTCACTTTAAAATCTGACGAAATACACTCAGAGAAAAAATTGATTTATAACAACAGAATCATTATTACCTTATTTTGTGGATTTTTAAAAAATATTCAAGACGAAAAATATCGTTGTCGTAAAAAGAGCCTCAGGTTTATTATGTTGAGAGGAGAGAATATTTTTGTTAGCATTATTTTGTTGAATAAATGCTGCGGCTGATTAGCAATCGCAAAATAATATTTTTATGGATTACCAAAACCGTTCAGTCCTTCGACCCAAATTGCTTAGAAAAATACTTCGCACCAAGTTATCTTGTTGAATTGACATGTGATAATATGTTTACGTCATAGTCTTGCGCATTTGTAGTGGTTACCAACGCATTTGGTATTTCGTAGCTTAGATATTGGGTACCTAATCACTTGCGACATTTAAGGGGAGCACTTAGAATATTTCGAGCCAAACGGGTCTTTCTCAATTCTACTACACGGCGATGGAAAAAGGAAAAAGAAAAAGAAATAAGAGGCTGGAAGGGAGAGGACAGACAAGCAAACATCATTGCAAAAAATATATATATAAGATATATCTTTTGTACGCGTAATTTGTCCTATGAACCAAATAATATGTTTTTATTTAATTTACACAACAAAATAATGTTTGGTGTAAGCTACATAACGTTGTTGTGTGACGGCAAAAAAACAAGTTTTTTTTGTAGCATTGGTTCACGCAACAAAACGTACTTTCCACATATAATCACATATTGTTATTGCAAGAAAATAATTTTGCGTCATCGGTTCCGTTGTCAGTACCCTACACATTCAGTGTCGTGCACAAAATTGTTTAATACTGTCTAAAAAATGATTCAATAGTTTTTTTTTTACGATACAACAAAACATTTTGTTGTTGAAATAGCAAGAAAAAAATCGGTTCTATCAACGATATTTTGGCTACGATAACAAACCTTTTTTCTAAGTCTATCTACTATAGTTATGTTTAAATATGATTAAAAATCAAATTTAAAAAAAGTTTCTATTAACTGGCAACATAGGGAAAATAATAAAATCCTTAATACTTAAAACATAAATTAGTAACTTGTTTGACTTGGCAGAAATTTGAGCTAAAATATTTGTAATAAAAATGTATGTTTTCTACAAAATATTTGTTTTTATTTGATCATTTTATCGGACAATTACTTTATAAATAAAATACGTTAGAATGGTATACCCTTAAGAATATTAAAAAAAAACAAATAGTAATTACTAATTATTATGTAAAAATAATATTTCTTATGCTTTCGCAATAATTATAAACGTTTTATGGAAATTATTCCATTAATAAAATACATGATATGATTATATTTTTCGGCATATTTAATATATAATAATTCAGTAGTAAACGTATTGAAATAATGCTTTTATTCCGATGGTGCCTCCTCCTGATGTCAGCAGTAATGCAAAACTTGAATAACCGTCAACACTATTGCGCAATGTTTTTACGTACAATGTAGTTGCAATAAAAAATAGAAAATATCTATAGAGTACCCTTGACCACTGAAGTGCCATAAACTAGATAATTCGCTCTCAAGCCGCATAGGAATGTTTAATAGAATTGCCTCGACTATGGCGGTGAAGTAGTCGTCGGAAATATAAAGAAAAGCAACGTTAACCGTCAGGTAATTTTGCTTGAAGGCTCCAAATCGTCCTTTGTACACGAGCACAGCTTTCCCTTGAATCTCTTAAATAAACGGAATCGTCGTTAAACGGCGAAACGAAAGAGACCGAGGGAAACTTCACCCTAATCGCTTTCTCGTGCCTATTTATGCAGATTCAAGCTACCGTGCGGAGAGCCATTACAGAAGCCATGCTACGGAGGGACCTCCTAATGTTGCGGCTTTTCGTATCTGAAATCAGTATCACTGTCACCGCATCTATAGAGACAGATTCCCGTCGTGTTAACGACACGAAATGTACTGTTCTGAGCCTTCCGTTAATTTTATGGTGCAACACAATATTATGAATGTGATGCAAAAACGTGACAGGTTATGAATCATAACTGGGAGTTAGATGATTCGAGGAATTTTGAATTCCTCTTTTACGTTTCGCCCAAATCTGGGCCTCTTCAGAATTTTTTATTTTTTCTTTTCATGTATAAACATTTCTACAAAATAATAAAAACAATATTTGTTTTTTGAAAAAAAACCCTAAAATCTCTACTTTCTTATGAGTAAATGTGATTTTCCAACAATTTCGCTTACCTATACTTAGTAGGATTGATTTCTTTTTGTTTTTGTATATACGGCCAATGCACCATTTCAACAAATATGAACCACAACATTGACGTTGAGGTAGTTATGTCGTTATGTCGAATCAAATTCAGTGGCCTAATCTTGCATGTACGTCATAGTTTAAATATTCACTAATCTACCATCCAAACGTATATTTTCACGATAAAAATTGAGATTTCAACAACTGTGACTTATGAAGAAAATATCAAATTTAAATTTTGAATGAGAGAATAAATGCACTTGGATCTAATATGAAGAGAATAGAAAAATTAAATAAATACGATTTTTAGTTTTTCAGTAAAAAAAAATTTAATTGGATTTTCTAAAATGTGCGATGCACCCTGATGTTTATGGCGAAGAAATCAAATTTATGAGGCATGTAGAAAAAAATGTTAGTTTAAATTAAAATTACAATCGCGGTTGATGTAAGCTTTTCTTTGACTAGCATAATTTTTTTTTGCATAATATTTTTAAGATCTTGTACCTGGAATTAAAATTGACACGTTCGATGGACTAGCAATAAAAAAAACTTGGTCAAAAAACATTACCTCCTATCAGAAAATGTAGGTTTCTCATTTTTTCCCCATCTCGACAAAATACTTTCAATGTCTGCAGTTCAATTGAACTTTTGTTAGAGTATCAACAATTTAAAAAGAACTTAAATACAAAATTTCGTGTCGTAAAAAACCCGTAAAAAAAAATTTAGCTCCCATCCTCGAATATAATTGAAACGTGATGACCACTGCTCATCACAAAAACTTGGCTCTGGCCATAAAATCTAAGTTTTTGTTTTTCCTTAAGGGCATTTTTTTTTAATTTTCCAAAGTTTGTAAATCGCCACAATATTTATGGTAAATAAATTAATGTTAATACAAACATTTTATACTGCTCGAAGGTAAATAAATCATAAATTAACTAAATATCAATGTGTCAATACATTCATATGTTAATTTGAATATCAACGAATACGAACAGACGACGATAGTGTCAACAATATGTTGTTAAATCGAGAGTGTAATGCATAGATGTTGCACTCGAATTGGATCACGTGGGCGTAGAAAGTCCCTTCAAATACACAAAGATGCACACATACATAAACATACACACGATAAAACAACTTCTAAGTGAACGCAGAATGTGCGTAGTATCCAGTACATATAGAGCAGTTATAAAATTCTAAGATAGACAATCCGCGTTCAAACTATTGATTAGCTATATATAGGACATTCCATGATAAATTCACACAAGGTGAAACGTACTATTTGTTGAATGGCATTACTAATATACCCTCATGAAATCATCAAATGAACAATAAAAATACTCTAGAGGGCTTTTCATGAGTCGAAACGTTGACATTAGATTTAAAAAAAAACAGTTCAACAACTTTATTAAAGTACCATCTATTGCCGAAGAACCTGTAAAGTATATCAAACGATCAACGAACTTCCAACTTTGTTAATATTTTATTATATTTTTAATTAGATAAACACGATTCAATATGATGTTTCTCAATTTTTCCACCATTTTTATATTAAACTGCGTTACATGATGAAAAAGTTGCCCATATTATTTATGTCGAAATCATGTTTATCATTGAAAATGGAATTTTTTAAATTGTAAATTTAACTTTGTGTTTTTTTTTTTAATCAAGAACGACGTGAAATAAAAATCGTAGGTGCTCATTGCAGTAATATCAAGAATATAAAAAATATATTAGGGAAATTGAAAAGGGTTGGGTTGCATCCTGTGTGAATTACCATGGAACGCCCCATATATATATATAGTTGCATTATGTCCTCTCGCCCCGAGTGCAGACAACGAAGGCTATTATCACGCTCCTTTAAGTACAGGACTCCTACAATAATCTACTGTCGAGTTTATGTTACTAATATATGTAGCACGTAGGCAAGAAACCACTTGAGCTCACATATCGGGGAAATTATTTGTTACAGATCAAGCTGGAACGCGTGCTGGGTGTAACTGTTTCAAGCAACGCAGCTCTCGACTGCGACGCTACGAGCGAGCTGGTCGCCTATCCCGCTGGGTGAGTCTATATAGTAATGTATACAATTTCCATGGTTTCACTTCGAACCGTCTTGTTACTTATTTTTTTGATTATACTAAGTAGTCGATAGCGCCCACTTTCGCGCTTAAACGAATATTAAGCGCAATCTAATCAAAACGATTTAAATAAACGATAAAAAAACAGTTTCAATACAAATTCATAAATGCTAATTGACCATCCAATTAATGGAGACTTTGAAGGACTTAATTGTGCTAATAACTTAATAGTCTTCCCTAATTAAAACACATTGAAATGAGTCAATATACATACATTATTTTTGCACTTTACTTGGTATTTCACAATTTGTATCTTCCTCATACAGGAAGCTTTGTTTTCGTGAACATTTTTCTTTTTCGAGATTTTCATGTCAGAATGGTCTAAAGCGTCGAGAAATGTGCGTTTTCAGCAGATTTAAATCAAATTTGGTACATATGTGGATTGTCCCAGAACAGGGCTTGGGTATAAATTTAACGCGAATCGGTCGAGTGGTTCAAAATTTATAACATTTTTTATTTTTTTAATAATGTCTTTCGCGCAAATTGCGAGGTATTGGGCTTAAATTTGTTTTACGTCTGGACTATGATACGACAAAGTTCTAGTTTAAATTTGGTGAGAATCGATCGAGCGGTTCGAATTTTATAACATTTTTTATTTTTTGAAAAATGTCTTTCACGCACTTATTTGTGTAAATTAACGAGATACCGGGTCCACACTTGGTTCACGTATGGATTACCGTAGAACAAGGTTTGAATCAAAATTTGATGCGAATCGATTGAACGGTTTTAATTTTACGACATTTTGCATTCTTTCTCAAAAATGTCTTTAGAGCTCAAACAAGCCTGAAAGTAGAACCTTACAAATTGCTTCCTCATTATTTAGTATCTTTGACAAAGCCTTTTTTTACAAAGCTTCCTTTATGAGGAAGCCAAAATTGATCAACATACTTCCTCATAGAGGTAGTTTTGTAAAAATAAAAAGGTTTTGTCAAAGATACTAAATAATGAGGAAGCAATTTGCAAGGTTCTATATCGCAGGCTTCTTACAAATTGTTTTTGTTCATGTTACTAACAAAAAATGTAATTTCCTAATAAAACAAAAACAGTAGCAAGATTGATTAAAAAGTTGCATGAAAGTTCATCTTAAAACTTATTATGTATTTAATGACATTTTTTATTTCTCACTTTTAAATTGACCATTTTTTGTTTTGTACACTCGACAAATCTTCAATTTGTATTTATCGCTTCCATCAGTTTAACATTAAAAAAATTCCCAACATAAAATAGCGGATTCCCAAAATTAACAAAGTTTTTTTTGGTCACTTTGCTAATTCAACATTGTATAATTTAATAATTAAAAAAAAACGATTTTGATATTTACAGAAACTAGCACGCCGAGTTAAGAATTTATTTTTACTCTGTACATTGAGTTTTAGCAGAAATCTGCGTAAATTTCAGAGCCTATCAAAGATAATCCCCAGGACTCCCAGAATTAAGAGACCTCCAATCACGAATCGTGAATTAAAATCGTGTTTTCTAGCTTTCCATGATCTCATTTTTTTAAATCTCGTTACAACGTTTGACGTTTGGAATACCCGAAGTGAAACCTGAAGCATTTAACGAGCGAAAGAGGCGAAGATTAATTTGAACGGGAAACGATTAATCGCAATGGACCGACGAGACTGCATTCGCCACAAAATTTCTTTCACAGTTGTTGCTGGATCCTCTCTGTAGGCAGTGCTATACATATGCATAGATCTATGTGTGCGTATGTGTGTGTGTAGCGAACGTAGGTTGAAAAGCAAAAATATAAAGGCTGTCGCGCTTGCATGGACATGAACCCGCGGCGCCTCTCGTCGTTTATTCCGGGCACCTCCACCACCTGCCTCGTCGTTTTTTTTATCTCTATATATCCTCCCTCACATTGAATACACCGACGAGAAGTCTCTGTACTCAATGTGTGTGTGTGTGTGTGTGTGTGTGTGTGTGTGTGTGTGTGTGTGTGTGTGTGTGTGTGTGTGTGTGTGTGTGTGTGTGTGTGCGTGTGTGTGTGTGTGTGCGTGTGTGCGTGCGTGTGTGTGCGTGTGTGTGTGTGTGTGTGTGTGTGTGTGTGTGTGTGTGTGTGTGTCTATGTACAGATTATACATGGCGTAGGTATAACCGCGTGAATGGAAGAATGGCGAAAGTGCGATGAAGAGATTACTTCCGCTTTATCGTTGCGGTGAAAGAGTCTTTGCACTATATACTATGCACCGAAGCAACCTGCTGCCGCAACTCAATCTCATGAGGCAATTCGGGAAGAGATGTTTACACTAAAAATACGAATATCCTATAAAATTATAGTTTTACTGGACGATATCCGTTTTAAGGCAATAAAAAATAACGTGTTTTTATTTAGCTTTATGCGTAGAGAAAATCGTACTAAAATTTGTGTACCCTTGATTATCATGAGAAAAAATCTGCAGGTCCAAGTATAAAAAATGGTAGGAATTTAATTTTGATCAGTATCATGTTTTGTACATTTTCTATTTTTATTTAATGAAACTTCTAAATTTTTGCTTCATCATAGAGGAAAATTTGTTTTCATGAATGTTTTTTTTTTCGAGACTTTCGTATCAGGACACTCAGACACTTTATAGCTTTTTAAATTATTCAAAAAAAGGGCATGGTCACTTTGACTTTCGGAAAGTTTACTATATTTTGCTAAATAGTTCTTCATAACTGCAGATACATTTAATGTCGTTTGGTATTGAATTTGGCAAAAATCGGCAAAGCAGTTCGCATTCTGTGTCGATTTGAAAATTCCGTTATTTTTGTTTTTAATGGCATAACTCGAGAACGAGTCATCTAACTGATCTAAATTTTTGCTTAAACCTTAAATAATTTGTGTCGTTGTTTGATACTGAATTTGGTGAGCATCCAACAAAGAGTTCATAATTCAGGAAATTTTTAATTTTTTTACAAAGCTTCCCCTTTAACGAAGCCAAAATTGAACAACATACCTGCTCGTAGAGGTAGTTTTGTAAAAATTAAAAAATAATGAGGTAGCAATGTGCAATATCTTCTACCTTCTTTGTATTTAGATCTGGAGATTTCCTTATATGATCTCACAGCACCGTTATACGTACAATCAAAGATATGGCATTATTTATGTGATATTTTTTTAACGCTTTTTCGCCTAAAATGGATGCACGTTCCCTTTAAGGGGAGAGAGTCAGCAGGAAAACTAGTATTTTCTATTTGTTATATTTTGTTCCCTCTGAGCTGATAAATGTTATTAAATATATATCATTTGATGGCTGGAATAAAGAATTTTTCTGATAATGTCAGAACCAATCTGGTCAATTGCTTTTCTCATCAATTCCTCTACATGCGATTCAGAATTAGCCGTTCAAAGGATTTCACTCTGAAACGTCTCATTTTCTTGGTAAAAACATACTACATAACGTAAATTATAGAATACGCTTTTGAAAATTACTCAGGCCTAAACTATCAACTGACTTTCAAACTATTAACAAAATGTTGGTGTTTGGAGTCATGTCACACTCTGTTTTACACCCAGTAAAACAGAATTGACATTTTTGCACTTTTAACAAAAAATGTTGTCTACAAATTCTTTTTGTTAAATTTACAGAAAAACTGCCAAAACTTCTAGATTTACAAGGTAAAAAATCATTTAACAAAACTGCTCAATATCTACAAATTGAAAAAAAAAAAAAATTATTTGTTCACTCTACTAAAAAAAATCCGTTAAATCTTTAACAAATAAATGTGACAGTAAGCACTAGAGTAAACACGTAAACACACAAAAATGTCAAAAGAAAAAACAAGTTTTTTTCCTCACGAAGAATACCGCTCCAATTTTGATTATTTTTCAATGCACAATAAAATCACGACATCTCATCTTGACTCACCCATTATTCGTAAAAGTGATACGAGAAAAGGTATACAAAATCTTTGGATGAGCAAAGAAACACGAGCGTCCTCTTAATTACGAAACAAAAGCTTTCATCAGAAACAAAGAGCCATGTCGACGAGAATGGGTATAGCATACCAATTACACGAATACCTGATCAGAGCAGGAGACTCCTCGCTATTTAATAATTGCTCCGAAACTCGCGATGGCAAAAACAAAAATTCGTGTTGCAAAAAAAAAAAGCGCCAGAAACTCGTGTTTGAAATCCCGGAATGGTTGGACCCTGAATGTGTGTAATTATCGGGAAGAATTTCGCGTTTACCGTGGTTCAATATGGGTCGATGCTCTTTCGATGGGAATCGGGTTAATGAGGTGAAGGGGGAAACGAAGGAGTGAAAAGTAATCGAGCATCAAGGTCCCGGCGAGGATCTCTGGCGAGACGCGACCGACGAGCCTATGGCAAAGCGGGCAACCGTAGCATGTGCTCTCTGGTGTGCTAGCGCGGAAATGGGTCGTCGTTTGTCGAGGCTGGAGCGGCTCGGCGTTCGCCTTGCGAGAGAGAGTGCACAGGACGTGAATGATGGAGGGAAAGGTGAACGGACCTCGCGGTCGGGAGAGGAGTCGGCGTGTCGCCCGAGCAAACACACCGGCTTCTCCGATAACAGCAACTTCGAGTGTAGTATAATATGTACTGCGAGCTGGTGTATATATACAACTGGAGAGTTGTATATATACAAGTATCGGATCATCGATCTCACCGGCACTCGATCGCAGATGCAGTCGCGACGACGGCAACGAAGAAAAAAAATTTACTGCGGTCGATTGCATTTTATCAATGCTTGCATGTGGAGGGACAACGTTACATCTGAATTTTTCTGCTGATTGCGAATCTGTAATTTTTTTTTATCAGAAACTTGAATGAACTTAATGACTTGAAGTCAAAGTGTACCTTTAAAAATATATTTATTGGATTTGTGTGAAAAAAGAACATTCTGAAAAATCTCGCAATTTTTTTGTTAATCTTTGGAAGGAATGTTTCAAGGAATTTTTTAAAGTTTTATTAACTTCGAATTAAATGAAGACAGAAGACAGTTCTACAGTGCAGTAAAAATAATTTTAAAATGCAGTAGAATCGAAGTGCGAGTTTGAGTAAGTAACAAATCCGATTGTTACTTTTATAAACATTTTTTTTCTTGTATCGAACGGTTTTTTTTTTTGTTAAATTAGTAGTTAAAGAAATAACAATATCTTTCTTTGTGAAATAGACAGAAAAATATTTTGTAAAATTAGAATAAAATATTTTTGAAAGTATTTAAAAATAGACAAATTTCAACTTTGTTTTTACTGCAGACTCTGTTTTAAAAAAAAGAGACATTTTAATGAACGATATTATTGATAGAAAATCTCATCGAATTTTTTTGCAGATTCGTCATCAGCAGAAAACTCTTGAGAAGTCGATTTCTGAATTTCACTTTTCACGATTTTGATTCCAGGAGTTGTCGAAAATAAAAAATGGTCGACTGTAGTCAAGGTTTAAGGGCTTGAATATTTGTTTTCAGCTAAACCGAATTTGCTTGAACAAAACGGCAATAATTTTCGGACTTACGTTCGAGCGAAATGCTGCAATTTACTAGCCTCTATTTACTTTAAGAGCGAAGATACCAATATTGTACTTTCACAAACTTTAAGCCTATTTGCAACGTAAGCGGAGTATAATTTCGACTCGTTTCAACTTTTAATAGAAACTGTAAGTCTCTTGAAACCCTGCAAACTTTATTTCCACAGATAACAAAGCTCAAGATCTATTCAGAGCTAATTTCAGAAAATCCCTCGAGCTTATACTCGTGAGTTATTGATTGTAGTCTATTTGTTGGATTTGAAGTCTTAATGTCAAAAGTATCATGTTGTACGTCATTCAAATTACAAATACCTATTTTACACGTTTTAAACAAAAAATATATAAAAGTAATTCGACTGAATGATTAATCAACTTTCGTTCCTAAATAACCACATAAAATAATGTATAGTAAAAAATAAAAATAAAATCGATGCATAGAACTTTTCTAAATATATATATTTTATTACAATGCTACATTTTATTATAGTTCTCACGATTTTTCTTAATTTTATTACTCCACCTCACCTTTCCCTTTATTTATTTTCTAGCTCGTAACTCACTCAGAATTATCATAAACTCTGATAACTATTTTTCCCAAATCACAGCCTAAAAATATAACAAAATAATTCAGATACATCACCAATTAACTTACCCTGCCTTATTAAAGAAAAAATAAAATCCATGAAAATGTTTGTTAATCCAAAATCTTTTATCCAAAAATGTTTAAGGTTTATTAAAATAATCTCTCGCAATTTCCGGTAATATTATTGGTATTTCTCTTCACCTCTCCTTTTACTTATTTTCTAGCTCGTAACTCACTCACAGAATTTTCTTAAACTCTAACTCCTTCCATGGTAATAATTATCATTACGGTTTTCCGTAATTATCGTCTCGTTCGAAATGCCTCACTTGCAGTTTATAATTAGGTGTCTGCAAATACCTATTTTACCCAAATCAGTGAGTAAGCATATAACAAAGTAATTCAACTACATAACCAATTAACTTTTTTTACCTTATTAAATGAAAAATAAAATTCATTCAATTGTGGTTTAAATTAAATTTGTTTTTATCTAAAAATATTTAAGGTTTCTTAAAATAATCTCTCGCAATTACCGGTAATTTTAGTACTCCCTTCTCACCTTCTCCTTTTACTTATTTTCTAGCTCATAACTCACAACAGAATTCTCACAAACTCTAACTCCTTGAATCGTAATATTTATCGTTACGGTTTTCCGTCATTATCGTGTCGTTGGAAGTCTCGTACCTGTGGTTCAATGGACCGAGACCCGACGAGCCAACCGGCCATGCGAACCGCAGGTTGGGCTCGTAAATCGTACCATTCACGTTGCACATTATTCAGGTTGCATCCTTGTAGAATTGCATAATAATGTGTTATCAGCTGTATTTGCAAAAATACGTAAAACAATTAATTCCTCATAGTTATCGTGTTATACTTATAATATATGGGACAAAACACGTCAAATCGGCCACCCCAATTTTTCATGTTTTGATATTGGTCTCATTGAAGAACAAACGTAGGAATTTTTTCAGATTTTTTTATTGCGTATTCCAGCCGTTGAAAATCGCTAAAAATAATCATTGTTTCTTTTTTAACGCCAATACTAAGGCTCGCAAAAAAAAATCATAACAACATCAAATTTTGGATTTTCAGCGTACTTTACAACAGCATTTTTTGTAAAATTCTCCGATTTCATTTTATGCTACTTTTCAATTAAATAAAGTTGCCACTTTTTTTCCTTCCGAAACGGCATTTCCGATTTAGTTGAAATTTTCACATTTTGTTCGTTGAAATGCCTAGAATCTTAGAAAAAATTGGCGAGATGGGCGGCAATTTCGCTCCAGAGTTACAGGCCTTCGAACGATCAAACATCGCAGTAATCTAATGCAAAAAACAAGAATTACATAATAAAAAAAATGTAATGCGGGCTTTAGAATATTTTCCATAAACATTCTCAGCCCTTCTGAATGCAGAGATCAATTACACATTAGATTACCACGATGTTCTATCGTTCGAAGAACTGTAACTGTGGGGCGAAATTGCCGCCCATCTCGACAATTTTTTCTAAGATTCTATAGACACTTCATCGAACAAAATATGAAAATTTCAACTAAATCGGAAATGCCGTTTCGGAGAGAAAAATGTGGCAACTTTATTTAATTGAAAAATAGCATAAAATAAAATCGGAGAATTGTAAAAAAAATGCTGTTGAAAAATACGCTGAAAATTCAAAATTTCATGTTCTTATAGTTTTTTTTGTGTGAGCCATAGTATTGCCGTTAAAAAATAAACAATGATTATTTTTAGAAACTTTAAATAGCTGGAATATACAACAACAAAAATCTGAAAAAATTCCTACGTTCTTTCTTCAACCAGACCAACATCCTGAATAAATTTGAGGACGTTTTGTTGACACTTTTATCGCCGAGTCACTAAATTAGTCATCCGAATGGCAATTGATTAGCAAAAGGTGGGTAAACCGCTCGTTCGAGTGGTGAATGCTTGTAATATGCATCTTTCCAACCAACTGGAAATTCATTGTCGGTGAACACCCCGTAATTACATTCCCTCTTACGTTCCACTTTCTCTCTCTCTCCCTATCTCACTGACGAAGATAATACACGGATAAGTCGCCGGACTGTGCGCACTGCTGCGGTATTATTAGAGTCATACTTGGCGAAATCGTTGCAAGAAGAAGGATGTAAACGCTTCGTTTAACTGGTATTATGTACCTATGTACAAGTCGTGATTGTCCGGTCTCACCAACTATCGTAGCAACACTCAAGAGACTTTTTTTGTCTCGCTGCCCTGTAATGTTAAGTAAAACATAGTGATGTTCAAATAGCCCGCGAATTATCTTTATTATCCCTCGTTTTTTTGTCTCTGACTTTTCGTCCCGAGACACCAACGGTTGTACCCAAGACCGGGGCTTATTGATTCACAGACAAACAACTCAATGGCTTTTGTGGAAATAAATAAAAAAGAAAGCACACAGGTATAAAAATAAAAAATGCTTGTATCGACGGTGTTAAAATATGTGATATTTTATTATATATATATGCATTATGCTAATAATGATTGGTAGTGATCGAATTAAAAATAAGTGATGGAGTAGTAACGGTAATGGTACAGACGAGGCAAATTAATAGTTCTGAAGTTCCGAACGTAACTGTCAGCGGTATCAAAACTTTGATCAGGGTTTTTTTCGTATTATTATTTATTTTTTAATATAACGGTACCAATTCTCGGACAACTATAATAATCAAATAAAAGCCATTACATTTCAGTCCAGCATCCAAATTTTCAAACCAAACGTATCTATAAACATATAAATAAATTGTCAAAATAATTTATATTTTTATATTTTAAGCATTCAACGTCTGTGCAATAGAAGCAATCAGATTATATGATTCAAACAACCTGCTCCAGTTTCTTGTTTTATTTTTATTACGCAATAGTGATATTTTCTCATTTTTATTTTAACAAATTGTCTAAAATTCTATAATAGCCCAGTATTTTTTTTTCATGGGATTCGAGACCATTTGAAAGTCATGGCAGTTTTTAATTTCCCTTGAAATAATATCCGATTTTTAAATACAGGATAATTGCTCTCAGCAATATTAATTTTACAGCTAGACCTTCTTTTAACAGTAAATACATTCAAAATTGTAGATGCCATGTCAAGTGTTTAACTTAATTTTAGTGTCACTTATATTCTCAATAAACAGAAAAGTACAGACGAGTTTATAGAATGATTATAAGTATATAATAGCACATTACGATACGAGGGCGAAAAAACTTTTGCTAAAAAAACTAATGCCAACATAGCATATCTGGTATATTACAGGAACGGCCATTTTTTTTTAAATATCTACTTCAATAAAATGTTTTTTTTTTCTTTCAATTCTACAGAAATTCTTTGAATACTGAAATTTTACTAGAAATTGCATTCTAATTATTTGTCCCTTTAAAAACATGTTTTCAGGTGTAAAAATAAAAAAATGATTTTATCAAAAGTGCCATTTATCAGTTATTACGTGTTAAAGAATCAAATAATTGAATAAAAATAAATTTAACTGGTACAGTTTCTATAACAACACAAGTTTAACCGAGCGAAAGCAGAATATATTTCAATATGTCCACGTAACCCCGCGACACGACGCGATAATTTGATTCCCCTAGGGCTGATTGCGCTTCACCGCTAAACTGCGTTCACCCTGATAAACAATAATTGCGATATAGGGAGTGCTTCGACTACGCCCACTTTGAGAAAAGGAGGATGCTGCCACCACTATGTGGCCCGCGCACCAACAACCGTGATTCTACTGCTATTATATGGCTGTGGGTGCGGTGCGACGGTTGTTCGATTAAATTAGCGCTCCATTCAATGTTGCATAATTACTATATGATATTGTGGGTTGAGTTATCGGTGGGAGAGAAACGTACGAGGGAGTTTGACGCGATAAATATTCAGGTGCTAATTGTCACCAACGGTTTCTTTGCGCCTCAATTATACACTTCATTCATGGATTTCAATATTTTATTCTTGGTACTGGTCATTTGGGTATTGAGAAATATATGAGAATAATAAAAATGAATCATCACGTAAAAAAAAAATTGAGGTCGTTTGATTGTTAAAGTTGATTTAATGCGATCCTTTAGATTTTTTATTACGCTTACTTATTTTTTTTAGCACTACTTCATTTACCATTTTTTTTACTGAGAAATTAAAGTGTCGCGTTTTATGATAATGCTTAAAAATCGTGAAGTTTTGATAGTTTTTGCATTTCTGCATGGAATTTTCAGATTTTATGCTAAATCTTCTATTTCAAAATACAATACGTTTTCATTATTACGAAAGACGTTTCAAATTATTTTCATACGTGCGATTTTGATCATATATGAGGTGTCCCTGGCCAACTCAGTAAGCGTTCAACTCTGACCCTTCCAATTCATCAACTACAATTGGGACTGTAGTTGACGCGAATCGGTTGAAAAATTTAAATTTTACAGTATTTTGAAAATTTTGAAAAAATCGTTTTTACGCTATAACCTTCGCAAATTAAGAGATATCGGGCTGAAATTTTGTACGTAAATGGACTACCATCAAAATATTATGTAAACCAAATTTGACGAGAATCGATAAAGTGGTTCTAATTTTATTCCAACTTCAATTTTTTTTTTATTGTCTGCAAATACTTCAACTCCTGTAAATTCTGAGATATCCGGCTGCAACTTATTTCGACATGATTTCACGATTATTGATTATCAATGATGAATTTAGTCAAATGAACTGTCGACATATTGGTAAATTTCAATTGTGGTGAACAGAAATGAAAAAAATGCCGTCACAAAACATTTTTTTTTCGTTATTTTCCACAGATTTATCTTCAATTTTGTAGACACACGGACTATCATCTAAAAAGATTTGAGTACAAATTTAACGCAGATCTGTCAAGCCGTTCAAATTTTATGGCATTTTGAATTTTTTGAAAAATCTTGTTCGTGCACTCACTTGTGCAAATAACGAGATACCGAGCTCAAATTTAGTTTACATACGGACTACCATTAAACAATGGTTCAGTAAAAAGTTAACGCAAATCGCTCAAACGGTAAACATTTTACGACACATTGAATTTTTAGAAAAATGTCTTTCAAGAATAAACAAGCCTGCAAAGTAGAACCTTGCAAATTGCTTCCTCATTATTTTTTCCTTTTCACAATGCTTCCTCTATGAGGAAGCCATAATCGATGAACGTACTTCTTCATAGAAATAGCTTTGTAAAAAGCAAAAAATAATGAGGAAGCAATTTGCAAGGTTCTACTTTGCAGGCTTTTTTATACTATTCTATATGCTCGAAAAAAACACGATATTTTTTTTTTAATTTTTCATCGAAATTATTATTTTCATGATTTCTTGGGTTGAGAATTTTTCGAATCCAACCATCAACCAACCATTCTTGCCCATGATGAAACGTTGGTTTACAGTTGAATAAGGCAAAATATTCCTAATTTCAACGCTAAGCTGACAATAGCGATGGTTGATTTTTGGTTGTTTTTATCAGAAACGATCATAAACCAATTGGTTGCATTCAAGAAATTTACAAATCGAGAGTTAAGAATATCTCACTTCATTTTCATTTTCATTTCATTATTTAATGCATGATCTTTTTCTATATCTATAAAAACAAAAAAACTTCAAATAAATTCGAAAACAATCTTGCGTTATGTATAAAAATGATTACGCAATAACCGATCATGTACTGACATCACGTTTCATATTTTTTCCATTTTTTAATGGCTTTTTTTTCGAAAAAGGAACGGCTTAAAAAATCGGCCCCCCCGACAAAAGCTAAATTTTTATTATTAATACAGGATTTTTTTAGAAAATTTTCAAATTTTCAATTGGGGCAAAACATTTTAACTTAAAAAATACACGAAATGAAAAGTTTCGTCAAAAAAAGATCGAAAAAAAAGTTTAAAGTGTTTTTCGAGCATACATCTCTGTATATTATAAAAATATCTCGCCGCCGCCGACGCTGTGTAGGATATAGATTTTTCTAAGTCCCCAAAGGGCGTCTCAAGCTCAGATTTTTATAAGATAGAGATATGAACAACGGGGGGTTGGCGCGCGAAGCCCCCCTAGTAATAGTATAAAATAGTATAAAATATATCAATGGCAGGATAATACCTCATATATTCATTCGAGAAAATGCATTTCTTGAATTAAAATTAGTAGTTCACACATTTAAAAATATCTGTGAAAATTAAAAATAGATTATTCTCTAAAAAATAAAACTGCAAGTCAGTTGTGTCGAAACTTGAAGATTGGATGTTTTATTGGCTGTTTGGAAAATCCGAAGCTCTCACTGAGCAATTAAAATAGTTTAATAACAATGCTTTTTTAAGCATTAACATTTTTAAACTTTTCATATTTCCAGGTAGAATTTTAAGTTTCCAAACGAAATTTTTCATTTCACAATACAATATATGATCATAATTACATTTTAAAAAACTAAGAATATCTTCAATATGCGAATTAATGATTTATTTATTGCTACATTTAGCTTAAATATTTTCGACGAAAGTTTTCTCAATTAAACCATCTCTAGTTCCTGAAGAGAACAGCAAATAGAACCGCAAATGTAAGCAGCAAAGCCAAATACCGCAAAAGTTTAAAATGAGCTAAAGGCCTTGGAGAAAATGTTTACATAGCCTTGTAAGGTGAAATAACTTATTGACTGCTATACAGATCCTCAAATCTCAGTTGAGTCCGGATATTGAAGAACAAACGACGTCTCTTCTTCGAAATTCACCGAGGCAGTATTCACAGATCTGGGTCGTAGTCAATAGAACGTTTTCTATATAGTACGAGACCGCAAACCAGAGGTTCCTTCGGTATACCGGAAATTGAAGTCCAGAGCAACAGCAGGCGGAATAGAGGAATCGCAGTTTCTATAAGGAGCAGTATATGCTTCCAGCAAACTGCGATAACGAGGTCAAACTTTCGGAGAGCAAGCTTCCTTCCTAACCCAGCGTTGAGTAAAAAATGGATGAGGTTCGGTAGTAGAAGCATAAAGGCCATAAGAGTCCTTTGTCCTAAGGACAAATGTGCAGATTATATATTCTCTGCTCTTGGTGAACTCCTCACTACAAACTAGGGTTGTGCGAATATTGAAAATTTTGAATTATTCATGGTGAATTGAATATGGGTAATTGAACTCAAATGTTCATGAGAATTGGAAGAATTAGTGTTTTCGAGTCTTTTTCAGATGTAATCCGATTCTGCAGTTCAATATACTTCGTTTAAGACGAAAACAAGAGTTGTACCTTCAGTTGTTAGATAGATACGGTGATTTGTATTTCAAAATTCCTTTGAAATATTTCACTTTTTCAGTGGTCGAGTCGAAAATTTCACACACCAATTTTTCGTAACCTGCCAACTACCTATGCTCAATCACTATAAGAAAATCATAGCGATATCCAGTGATGAGTCAGTTTATGATACGGCGAAGACAAATGTTGAATTTTAGTATGCTAGTATTAATTAGACCGATTGCTCCACAGCTTTGGTCTCCAGGTCAATCTGTTTATAATTTTCCGTGTTCAGGTTGATTTGTCCATAATTTTCGGTGTTTCAGGTCTACCGCGCCGTAGTTTTCGGAGTCCAGGTCGATTCCTCCATATTTTTCGATGTCCAGGTCGACCACTGCGTAGTTTTTGGCGTCCACGTCGACTTCTCCATAGTATTCGTTGTCCAGATCGATCTATCCATAGTTCTTGACGTCTAGGTTGATCGCTTCGTAATTTTCAGTACCCAGGTTGATCGTTCTGTATCGTTTGGTAATTCATCAATTCTTCTGATGCAATGCCATTTTCCGCAATCGTTTTCGATTATAAAATAGTTGAAAAATAACCTAAGGTTGCTGATAAAGCTATAACATAACACATTCGTTGCAAATTTATTGGCAAACTTTTATTTTATCGATATTTTTAAATGGATATTTGCATTTATTTTTTGTCCGACCTCTTTACACAGTGTAATAAAATGAAAATTACCTTCTTCATATATAAGAATAAATGGCTTTTTTAAAACGACCACTATGGAGCTATTTTTCCCTTAAACTATTATATCCCAAGAGTATCACTCTAAAATTTAATGAAAAAACAAAACATTGAAAATTACAAAAGTTTTGATTTTTTTTTTTTAGTAAAAAAGCATTTTTTACGCACTGATCCCTTGCAAATTTTTTTCTGTCATTGTAAAACTGGATTAAAATATAATACCGTCAATACCACATTTAAAAATTTTCAAACTAATATCCCAAATTTTTATGAATCATTCGGAACTAGACGGTCAACGCGACAGCCGTTCAAACACGGTTGGGGTAATAATTGCGACCCCGTGTGACCAGAGTGTTGCAGCCAAAACGTGTGACCACGGAGGGTTAATAGTAAATACAAAACTCTATGCAGCTTAAACATTCGTTCGTTGGACAGTTAACCCTGCATCAGATTTTAGCATCACCAGCAACGAATTTCCTCGTTGAGAGCGCAACTAAAATAGTGAGAACATAAAGCCGAATATATCCAACATATACAATTCGTGGCCCTCACAAGCGAATTCGACGAGGCATTAACCCTCGTGAGAAATTGATTCGTCCCCCATCGTGCTGATCTATGAATTATTCAGGGTTACGAGAGGCTCGCGATTTTCGAGATTCCTCGACAAATCTCTTCCCTTCGTGCACTCTGGCCACGAGCCCGCGTCTTCGTCGGCAGTTTCCCCATCCCCGTCAGTGTTCCCGGTACTACTGAATCTTCCGAAGTCTTTACGTGACAACTGAACTCCAATACGGAATCTGACAATCCGACAAATTCCAGTTATCAGCTATCAACCCCGATATTAACAATGAATACCTATCGTCTGTCTTGTGTTCTGTGGCTTTGCCAAGTCTGCTATTCTTTTCTTGGCAATTACTATCTCTGCAGTTATATTAACAGAGTGATGGCTAGAAAATCGTTTTTTAAAAGAATTTCTTGAAAATAATGCATTAATAAAAATAGCTTTTCACAAACTGAACATAGTTTAACACTGGATGCAACCATTTTTTTTTTCATCAATCTGATATAGTGAAAAATATATGAGGCAACTTGAAACATATGGTATTTTCATTTTGAAAAATCAATAAAAAGGATTCTGATCGAAAAATCCGAAAGCACCTGTGAATGAAAGGACCAATGCAACCGGCACTTTAAGGCGAAATTAGATTTCGACAATGAAGTGACAATCGGCAAGGATTCCGTAAATTTATCTGCAAATGTCGATCTCAATTGTCAGCATTTTTTCGTAAACCATTAAAAAGCGTTCGGTCATTCACTGATAATTGGTCACTTATAGGTGCATTCACTCTACACATCATTGACCTTTTTTTTAAACTTCAATATCATAAAACTATAGTTTGGACACATGGACATTGAACATCGTTCAAGTAAAACTTTGTACGAATTTGTTTAGAGGTGGCGTAACGGGGCTTCCCATTTGATTAACACGTACAAAATTGAACTTTCCGTTTGGATGTGTATAACATTTTTTCTACAATATGGATGGTGCCCTGGACAAAAGCGTTTGATAGCTTAAGCAATTTTCTTTAATTCGGCGTATCGTAGGACAGTTTAGATCATACAGTGTCCAAGACATTTGAATTTGCGTAAAGTGATGTTTATTACCTTTTTAAAAAAGCGGTTATCTAAAACAAACAGTTAACTCCCTTGTTGGAAACATTACAAAAAATTGTATAAAATTCCCCGATTACATGAAAGAATTGTTTTTAATAAAGTCTAGCCATTTAATTGTCCCAAAAAAAAATCTCTACAGTACTGTCCGTCAAAAAGTTCCAATCCGCGTAACTAAAAACACTTTATAAAAAAAAGCTTTCCAACGGTAAATACGCATTCCTTGTATTATCGATTAGTACCACGTCAATATTATACTTTTCATCGATTTCTCTATGATGTATCGATGGATTTATAGAATTTTTGAACTTTTACGTGGAACGAAACTTTTGGTTTAAGTCGTTAAAACGGTTCTACCTTAAATAGACATAAGGTGAATGTCCAAGGTATCGATTAGTGCAGTCCAGTAATAGACTGTTGTATTATATAATACTGTAGTACAGTTACAACCTCATCTCCTTCCTTTTGAACTCATTAGATTTGTTTATCAATTCTATAGAGAATTTTACAGAATCTATTTTATTTTTCCATTGCCCTACGATATTCATAAGAAAGTGTATAAAAAATCATTTGGTAATAAAAAATAAATATACAAAGTCGAACTTTACACATTACGCCCTGATAAAATTACACTTTTCACAACGCTACCTCATGAGGAAGGTTATTTATTAATGTTGGCTTCCTCATACAGGAAGCTAACTTTTCGTTGAAAAAAATTGCGAACTTTTTCGTTGGAGCATAAATTAAATTCCCTAATATTCGAAACGTCAATACTGTTTATAGAATTTCAAATTCGATTACTGGTATACTGATCGATGACTGGAACATTCACCTTACACTGAGACAATAGATTGGTTTTGTACAAATAAATTTTTAGTCGACGCAGCAACATTTTTGTTCACCTTGAACATTAGTCTGCTGTAGCAAGTGACAATTAAACAAACAGAACATTTTTTTTGCATTCTTTCTTTGCATTCAATTGAACCAAAAGCAATAGAGTTAAAAAAAATTGTTTCTACTTGATCTCATGATAGAAATGAAATTTATTGAATTTTAAAGAACCTTATAAATATATTATTTACTGGATAAATAATGCAACAAAAAATGAATCAATATTAAAATATGTCCTGAATCTCCAAAATTAGAAAAGGCATTTTATTCGAACTTCTGATAGAATCTAATTTCATTGGATTTCAGAGATCTTTGAAAATATTTTATTTACTGCTTAAATAATGCAACCAAAAGTCAATCGGCATGAAATATGTCCAGAATCTTTTCGTGGTAGAAGTAACAAAAAAAAAAATGTTGAACCTCCTTTAAAAATGTTCACTAGTGTCTCAAGTCGGCCTTTTCTTTTTTCTCTCCTCTCTATTAAAACTTTTCAGTTAAAACTCGTAACAAGGACATGTGAGGAAGCAAAACGCCTCTAGTCTCTTGCCTCTTACGTGCAGACTGGGCTTAGAGGGTCTTTTCTTCGAGTGACCCTTCCGATGAGAAAATAGGTAAGAAAAAGAATAAAGAATAAAAAAAAAAACGAGAGGAAGGCGGAGGCTTCAGGAAGACGGGGCCGTGTGAAGGAGGCACGACTCCGTGGCTTCGACCTAGTGAAACTGGCACATACTGCTCAGACAAGAGTCTTCTAATAGGCATACCGGCTCTATACACGAGTACTTCACTATCTACGTATATAGATACAGGTTCTCATTATACCCAATGCAAAGAGGAATTGAAAAGGCGAAAAAATATGAGAGAAAGAGCGAGCCGCCTCGGGTGGAACGGTACACAGGGTTTTAATAAAAGAGCATCGTAATATACAAATGTGTATATACACTGAGATATTATAGAGCCCCCAAAAACACAGTGTGTAAAAAATTGAGACAAGCACATTTACATGAGTGGAATGTTACGTGTGCAAAAAGATGTTAAATAAAGTTTGAACATTGGTAACATGTTTTGCCAAGTGCATTTTGTTAAGCATTTGTGTATCAGAGTGTTTCACAAATTTTTGAAAATTCAACAACAAAAAATGTCGTTAAAAACGAATAAAAAATGAAATATCGTTACTCACCCACGAATATAATTATAAATAACTAACGACGATACTTTCTGGAAATAGAGAGCTCTGGAGAAAAACTTTAGGGGGTGGCTCAATTAAATAAACGTAAAATTATTTATTTCAATGAAGCACCCTTTAAAGTTGTCAGAGCTCTCTACTTGTAGAAGGTAGTAGTTTGTTGCTTATAATTATACTTGGTGGTTGAGTGACGATATTTCATTTTTTTTCTTCGTTAATAACGATCTTTTTTGTTGAATTTTAACAAATTTGTGAAACACATGTATATATAGCGACAGTCTATTATAAACACGAAGAAAACATTCTTGTGTTTGAAGGTAAAAATATAAATTTAAAAACAAATAGAAAAAAAATTAAATAAAAGCATTTTTATTGCAAAAAAAAATTAGAGCTTAGTACTTGGCGAACGCTTTTTAAAAATCTGAGAACGATTACCACCAATTTTTTGTTATATAAAAATATTAGAGCAACGGGCTACTTTAAAAAAAAAAATCATAAATTCATCAAATAAATGTTAATCTTTTTTTTTTAATCTGTGTGCCTTTTAGAGTCAGAATAATTATATTAAAAAATCGTGGGCCAGATTGGCGAGGTCGAATTGGTGCAGAATGCCCCATATATTAAATAGCGCGAGTGAATATTGAAACTGCGACAGCAGTGTGCGACGGCTTTGCGCGCATATAAAGTGCATAAAGCATCCGCGCCTATGCAGTCAAGGCTAGTTCGTGCCCTCCGGGCTCTCTTCGTCGTCTCGTCGTCGTCCACAAACGATTTATGTAAAAAAAAAGCTGCGCGTCGGAAAGAAGGGGCTAGCTAGCCAAGTTCAAAGGCCAATGGGTCGATCCTGGAATAATAATCGCAGGAAAGTGGCAGTTTATGATACCTTCCGGGACACTTTTTTCATTTACTCTTCATGAAATGTTTGAATTGCGGATTATGCGACTAGTTGAGTTGAATGCTAATTAAAGGAGAAAATTTATATTATCTTTTATATTATCTTATCAGCACTTTTAAGTACACTGTTTTTAAATTATCTGCATTAAAACGAATTTATTTATTTAGTTAGATTTATAAATACTTAATGTTCACTGATAAAATGTCTATCGAGTATATTTGTAACTATACTTAACTCTGTACCTGCCAAGCCGATTTTGTTAATCGGCAGATTTCTGTATTTAAATAGTTGAAAAATTGCACTTTTGAGAGAATCACTTTTTTATTTTTACATCTTTCTAACGGGATTTCGTTATGCATCCTTTTTTTTTAAATTAACATCCTTGAACGAAGAATATTGATTTTTAATAATATTAATAATAAAGCTAAATAGTTATTAATTACAAAATAAGGAAAATATTATCTAACAAATTCGACAGATGACTTAACTTTTTATCTGTAATTAATTCGCCGATTTTACTGACTGCATTTTTTAAAAAGAATAATTGTGAAGTAATCATGAAATAACGATTATTCTCACAACTGTGAAGTTTCTATATTTGAAAAAAAGTTAGGTCTCAAATTGTTTAAAGGAAAATTTAACAAACCATAAAATACATTCCATATTTTAAAAAATAATGAAATATTTTTTAAAAAATCCTTTGGCCCACTACCGATGATGCGTAGTAATTTTTAAAACCAGCGGGATCAACAATAAAATAAAATTATAAGATTAGTAAGAATGAAAATAAAATGAATGAAAAACGAATTCGTCATAAATAATTTTTAAAAAATATAGATTTATCAATAGGTTTTTGGCATTGTTATTATTCAAAATCAATATTTTTGTTATCTCCAATAAAGTTGATATATCCCACATTTTTCTGTGAACACTTTTTTTGTAATTCACTTTTGAAAAAATAATGAAATACTCTAATAAATAAACATTTATGTGGGAGCTGCAAAAGGTAGACGTTTCCTCGTGGAAATAAACCATAAAGTTATATTTATTATACGTTTTATCCGTGTGCCGATATGCAATATCAGAATTTTTTTTTTATAGGAAGTTTCACACCATGGAAAACGAATGTCAACAAATGTATTTGACCCGGACGAAATATTCAACTGTATGAGTTGCCGTAAATTGAAGCTATAAATTGTGCAACATTTCATACACAGGCTTTTCCCTCCAATTTCTTTATTTTTATGGGTCCAATGTAGCTCTATCGTGTTACTAGATCGTAAATTCAGTAGGTATTTTCGCATGCACGACGCTCATGCCCGTGAGTTTCCTATACGTCGGGCAAAAATGTATATCTCGGTGTGCTCGGTGGTAAATAATTTGCTCGTCTTGTGTGCTCGCGTATTCGCGAGAGTGGAACGACCGTGATTGCGTCGTAGCCGTAGCCATTAAGGATGTAACCCAGTCGCGTCGGCGATGAGAACTCTCGTTTTCCATCTGCCTGGTTGGTACGCGAGAACCTGACACACTCGTCAGGTTCCTTTTTACTTTTTTTTCTTTTTTTTTTTACAAGGAACACTTCCTGATTGCTTATATGCCAATTCGTTGAGACTCTTAATCCATGCTTCACGAGCAGATACGTCGCCAGGACAAAAGGTCTTTCACCCGACAACTTGTCGTCGACCGTACCGTTTCAATGTCACCGTGTGTCCTCTCTGTACTCGTAGTTGAAAGTGAAGTAACCGGAAGTTCGCCAACATAAATGGCAGTCTCGCGATGTATACGAGAATGGAGCTTGCTGAGAGGCACGTCGAACGTAATTTACGTAACTGCTACTTGCTGCTTCTAAAGTGGCTTTACTGAATTTATTTACGGTTTTGTTTCAGGGCATTGCTATTTTTTTTTTTTTACAAATCGTCGCTGCACTGATTGTAAATCTTACAGAAATTTTGTAGAAATCTCACTATGAACCACATGAAAATAAAGTACACTCGAGGACATTCAAATTTTTAGAAAAATAAATCTTTTGTATAATCATGTGTATTATATAAATATTTGAAGATGTAAGGCATTCGATGGGAAGTGAAACAACCCATTATTGATGTTTGGTTCTAGAAACATACGTTTTTGAAAAAAAAAAAAAGTTTAATGAAAATTTGCAAGTTATTTTATATTCTTAAATCACTAATTTCGCTGAGAAATAAATGCTGATTTTTTAAAAGTATTTTGTCTATTGAATATTGGAAGCGATCCACATTACACAGTAAAGCTCCAACATAACATTTAGGTATTTGATTATACTTTTTAATTTAATGACACGTTAGAGATAAATTTCTAAGAAAAATTTTGAAATAACAAAAATTTTAGTACCTTTAACTGAGAAAAATGATTTCCTTTTTCAATTTGACTAAATTTTCGTTATAATCATACTTTCAAACTCACTGGACTTACACATTTATTCCACGATTAATTTGATATTTTTTTAAGTATCATTTTGTCTATTCTGATATAAACATTTCATTCACATAAAAAAAGAATATTTTTCTTCATAGATTCGTTAAAAAAACAATGCACAAAAAAGGAAGTTACGTAAGTATAATGTTTTATGGGCAGAGTAATTTCCCACCAGTTTCTCAATTTCTTTGATTCTCATTGCATATTTTAATGATTTTTTATACAGAAGCCTTTTTTTAGATTTAAACTCAACGTTTGTATATTTTATTACCAAACATGATACATGATATATAAACTAATATAAAAACATTTAAAAAATATGATTTGCTCCAAATTTTGTATGGAAATAAATAAACAATTACAGTGAATTCGAATGACCGCTCCATTTTATAGCATTCGAATATATTCGAAGTGGCATTGTTTTAAAAACAAAAGAGCCAGAATAAGTTGCTAAGTTTCGAGAACACCTCGGTACTTCAAGAAGAACAAAGTAATATGAAGAAAATAGTAAAATGGATTGAGAAGACAAAACGGGAAAGACACTGTGCGAGCCGGAAGAGTGTGAACGACGAGAATCGTTGAACGGTCAGCAGCACTGTGGAAGGCGAGTCACGGTCGTGAGCATCAGAACGCGGGAAGGACGAAGCCGGCACATGGCAAGCGGAATTACCGTCGAAGCCACGTGCCTCTCGTGACTCTCATGACCCAGCAATGATTCGCGCAAACTATAATCGAAAGAATCCCATTAGATATAACGACAGGGATCGCAGAATCATTCCCGTACCTACAGAAATTATTATTGGCGATCTCGTGGAAAGAACGAAATCTTCGTGATGCGAATATAAGCCTGTAAAGTCGTTTCTGCAGCCGCTGTTGATGGTGTGCTGCTGGTAGTCGGTCCGGTGTCTCTCCGTCTAATAGTTTCCTGCTCGACAACCGTGACGGGACGCACGACGTCGGTCTCACGGAGAAAGCCTCGCGCAACTTCTGCACTGTACGCGAAAAACTCTCCTCTCAGCTGGATACCAACAAGAACAGACCTCATTTTGCTTTTATTGTACAAAACCATTCACGCTTTTCCGGCGGATGAAACGAAGAAGGGCTTTGGTACCATTCCAAGGATTTCCGGTTGGAGATGAACTGAGTGAATGAACCATGAAGCTTTTTTTCTATTTTACTTTTCCTATAGCGGAAGTTTTGTTTTTGTTAATATCTTTTTTTTTTAGTGATTTTGATGTCAGTGTCGAGAAATTGATATTGGAGTTTTAACTGGCTTAAACTTTAATCGGATACATTCAAATTTTGCTTAAAACCCAAATAGTAAAGAGGCGTGCGAGATATTCAATTTGGTGAAGATTTAGAAAATTAGGATTTTATTGTAATATGAACATTTCAATTTGTAATCGTTTCTTTTATTGAAACATCTGAAGATGTTGATGTTGATTTAAATATGAGAAGAGACTTCATTTTGGTTTTATTGTATAAAACCATTCACGCTTTTCCAGCGGATGAAACGAAGAAGGGCTTTGGTACCATTCCAAGGATTTCCGGTTGGAGATGATCTAAGTGAATGAACCATGAAGGTTTTTTTCTATTTTACTTTTCCTATAGCGGAAGTTTTGTTTTTGTTAATATCTTTTTTTTTTAATGATTTTGATGTCAGTGTCGAGAAATTGATATTGGAGTTCTAACTCGTTTAAACTTTAATCGGATACATTCAAATTTTGCTTACAACCCAAATAATAAAGAGGCTTGCGAGATATTCAATTTGGTGAAGATTTAGAAATGTAAGATTTTATTGTAATCTGAACATTTCAATTTGTAATCGTTTCTTTTATTGAAACATCTGAAAATGTTAATGTTGATTCAAATATGAGAAGAGACTTCATTTTGGTTTTATTGTATAAAACCATTCACGCTTTTCCGGCCGAGGAAGCGAAGAAGGACTTTGGTATCATGCCAAAGATTTCCAGTTGGAGATGAACTAAGTGAATGAACCATGAAGCTTTTTTTCTACTTTGGTTATCTTATAGCGAAAGTTTTGTTTTTGTGAAAATCTTTTTTTTTAGAGATTTTTATGTCAGTGTCGAAAAATTGACATTGGAGTTCTAACAAGCTTAAATTTTAATCAGATAAACTTGAATTTTGTTCAGAAACCAAATAATAATGAGCCGTGTTAGATGTTAAATTTGGTAAATATTGGTTAAAAAAATTAGGATTTTATTGTAATTTGAATGGTTTAATTTTTAATCGCTTCTATTATTGAAACATCTGTCAAAATGAGCTAAAACTTTAGGTACTTACGTAATAATTGCCAGAGATACTTCGTAATTAATTTGCCGAACATAGATTCCTTTCGAAGATACCTTTGAACTGTACTGAATATTGAATTTTTATTTTATAATCACGATTGTCGAGATTTGTTAAGAAAAATACCTGTAATTCATAAATGATTTGCGCAATTGATTTAAAATTATTGATTAATTGTCATAATTATTGTTAAAATAGATTGAAGCAATGTGATTTTATATCATTGAATTTATAATATCTCGAATACCAAAAATTCGTTAAATTAAAATTTTTTCATTTTCTTTTTTCAAATAAGGATGGAAAGAAAAAGCTTACACTTAACTTCCAAATTATTATCAATTATTTACCCAGCATAGACAAAGTAATGCGCAAGGTTTTGTACTTTCCAACCATGACTTTACTATAGTGTTCTATAAATATTGCTTCACCTAAATATTATTCAACGAGATACAGATAAAATTAATTGATTCAATTAAAATGAAAATATACTGCATTGAAATCGAACGCTTTTAGTGACGATTTTTTAATTCATTGTATCACTTCTTAAACGAGACTGTTTTCTGCTGGATTTCGCTTCGAGTAACGACGAAAATCCTCGTTACGTTTTTTTTTTGCTGTAGCATTCATTAACTTCCCGCGTAAGAGACGAAAAAGGGGTTTGACATCGTTATGAGGATTTCTGGTAAAAGATGAACTGAGAGATCAACCAGAAGGCTTTCCTTATACTTTTCAATATAGCCCACTATATAAATAATAAAGTTATGCTATAACTATATTTACTACAGCACACCACAACTATTTTTTCATTGTTTATTATTATTCAATGGTA
Source organism: Perithous albicinctus (assembly GCA_964016905.1). NCBI lineage: Eukaryota > Metazoa > Arthropoda > Insecta > Hymenoptera > Ichneumonidae > Perithous > Perithous albicinctus. The sequence continues at coordinate 14,130,511 of OZ024693.1, read as the reverse complement.
TATAGTGAAAATTATAGCCTCAAATGTGATTAACCCAATTAAAACTCAGTTAATTAAAAAAAAAAAAAAAAGATTGAAGTTGAATTGAATATTTTTTGGGATGAATTTAATTTCCATGTATTATTTTTTATACGAGGTTTTGTTTCTGAGTACCGCTTTCCATAACAATGAGAAACCTTGTTATCCTTTTCCTTTTTTTTTGCAAAACCATTCATTAGCTTCCGGCGGAAGAGACGAAGGAAGAGACTTTGGCATCGTTCCGGAATTTACCGGTAGACGTTGAACCACGTAGTTGAAGCAGGAAGCTTTCATATTCTGTATTATATTACTCGGTACTTCGCGAGAAGTATAATGAACCCCTTACTCGTTTATTATACTCGAAGGCACAATAATACTCGCTATTTCATTACCCCACGGAGACTCATTAGTGAGAAAAATGATCCGTAGAGCTAAAGTCGTTAAGAAAAAAATACTATAAGAATATGCAAGACTGCTGCATATATAATGTTTATTCTCTTCAAATAATAAAGAGATGCTCATAAATTGTGTTTTTCTCTGTTTTCCAGATGCACTGTTGTACTCTTCAATCCACGCAAGAACACACAGACCCACGTGTTGAACGGATGCAGAAAGACAGTGACGTCCCTCGCACTCGCTGGAGATGGACGACTCCTGGCCACCGGAGAATGCGGGCACATGCCGAACGTTCGGGTCTGGGACATCTCGGACCCCCAGAACGCTGTACAGATCGCCGAGTTTACCGGACACAAATATGGCATCAACTGCGTGGTAAGAGGCTTGACCTGGAATTCGGTAATTTTCGATGAAGGTGGCTGGTCTCGGTCATTGACTCGTACGCCCAAGTGCAGGAGGAACACAGACAAATTTTTTGTTTTGGATTCACTTTCTCGCCGACGATCAATAAAAATTGAATTTTTCTGTTAATCTGTCTTAACAATTAAATCGTTAATTATTTTATTTGGGATATTAATGAAAATATTTACACTTGGTGGACTTTAGGCGAGAAATGTAAATTGTAAAGTTTAGAATGTTATTAAAAAATAATATTTAAATACGTCATAATTTTTAAAATAAAATTGTTGTTTAAAAAGGACCTTAAAGAGATATAGAAGATGAAAAGTTTTGTTTTTAATTCACTTTCTAGCCAATCATCATTATTATTGAATTTTTCTGTTGATCTGTCTCAGCAAGTAATTTCGTTAATTATTTTATTTGGGATTTTAATCAAAATATTGACACTAGGTAGACTTTAGGGCAGAACTGTCAATTGTAAAGTTTAGAAAGTTATTAAAAAATAATATTTAAATACGTCATAATTTTTAAAATAAAATTGTTGTTTAAAAAGGACCTTAAAGAGATATAGAAGATGAAAAGTTTTGTTTTTAATTCACTTTCTAGCCAATCATCATAATTATTGAATTTTTCTGTTGATCTGTCTTAGCAAGTAATTTCGTTAATTATTTTATTTGGAGTTTTAATCAAAATATTGACACTAGGTAGACTTTAGGGCAGAAATGACAATTATAAAGATTAGAAGGTGATTGAAAAATAATCTTTAAATGCGTCATTATTAAAATTTTTTTTTTTTTAACTATAGAGGAAGAAATTTTTTATTTTGAATTCACTTTCTAAGCAATAACCGTAAAAATAGAATTCTTCTGTTAATCTGTCTAAACAATTAATTGCATAATTATTCTATTTAGAATTGTAATATCACTATTAGAAATTAGGTACACTTTTGGCTTGGAATGTCAATTATAATGTTTACAAAATGATGAAAAGTTTAAATTTAACTATTACGGACATTAATTTTCATTTGAATATATTTGACAACTGAATCAATTTTTTTATTCTTTTCAATAAGTACCTTGAAACAGATCGAGGGGTCTTTCGTTTAAATAAATAAAATTCATACGAACTTTCATTATCTCCGATCGCATGTTAGGATCACGCTGTATTAGCAACACTGAGATTTGTGATTCTTTAAAATGATTTTTGAACCCTAATTTTTATACGTTTATACTTGTTTTTTTTTGCAAATCTCTGATAAAATAAATTAAAACTATTTCCCATATAAATTTCAAAACAAAATTATTCGTTAATGTAAAAAAAAACATAGAAAAAATATATACATTCTTATGTGCAAAAATTTCACCTTTTGAATATTCATATTAGTGATTCAATGAGGATTCATAAAAGCAAGAAAAACCTCAAGAAACAAAGTATAAAAATATATATTTTTAAATGTTTCTAATACGAATTTACATTGACAAATATATCTGAATTTATCTTATTCATTACTTTTACATCATTTGTATAGTAATAATAAGTTATTCCAAAATATATGAAGAGAATGGCTTTATATCTTTCATAGTTCTTTATCTTTTCATAGTTCATAGTTAAGAAAGGAATAAAAATTAAGTTTTCGAAATCCGGAAAAAGTCACTAAGCTCACTATATATTAACATATTTGAACATAAAATCAGATCAGAACGAGGACCACACGTGTGTTTCTTTAAGGAATACAGAGGAATACAAGCTACAGATAATTGAAGGAAGATGATAGATTACTGAGACTTCCATACCTTCTCCTCGAAACCAAATTTTGTATTCAACATTCCTCCTTATTTTCGGACTTACTCCGAAGTAATCTTCGTTCGTCAGTCTCACGCGGGACATTTAAGGTCGAGATTTCAAGAACCGCTTTTGTCGCATTGGGCAATGAAATTCTCGGCCAGATTCCACGGACCCGTCCTATCCCAACCGCTCGGAGATCGCGAATCGCGCACGGTTACCAGCTTCGTCGTGAGTGGCCTTACATAGAGATGGACGAGCCGATGGACTGACCAACGACACCGATGCAGAGGGCAACACACTTGATTCGAGTTTACATTCACTCATGCTTTTCAATTCAGCGGCTGCACAAGGCAATTGCAGTTGTTTTTTTTTTTACCAATGGAATTGCATTGAAAATTGTATAAAAGTACCAAATTCGTTACACATTGTGACTATGTGAACAATTATCATTAATGCAGGTTCTTGAAAAGTAGAGAAACATTTCATCGTAGGTGTTGCATGAAGTTCAGTGTTTCATTGCGATTTTATTTTGATTCGAATCGGTAAGAAACTACAAAAGCGAATAAACGATACCGCATTGTTAGTAATATATTTTTTTAATCAACTGACTTTAAGACGTGTTTGGCAGCCAGACGAGGGTTTCGCGTAATTGTCAGTTGAAGAAAAGTGGCCGCGTTATTAGCGAGAAGTAAAAGGCTGTTGAAGAACCTACAAAAAAAAAGTTTGGATCTTCTCTGATGAACAGGAACGATGAATCGCCAGATCGATGAGCTCGTGAGGTGCCTTAATGGACCTAAAATTATTCGAATCGCGTGCAGAAGGCGACGCGGGTTGCACCGAGCTTACGCCGCGAGCGCGGCATACGATGAATCAACCAGCATCGGAGTATACTAAATCACGTCGTTCCAACGGTACTTCGTGTACCGATATTAGCCCACGAGTGGTCAAACCGCTCTTTCGAAAGTACCATAGCGGCTGGTTTCATATACCTCATCGACACCCATTCCTCGGTTCCTCTGATTCCATCACTTTAACAAGATTTTTTACCGCTGGGATTCAAATGATGAAAAAAAAAAATAACCAGTGTGTAATCTTCACCACTAATTAAAGTTTTTTTTGTTCCTTACAGGCATTCTCGCCGAGCAACAAGTACGTCGTTTCCGTGGGCTCGCAACACGACATGATCGTCAATGTCTGGGACTGGAGAAACAACGTCAAAGTTGCCTCCAACAAAGTATCGAGCAAAGTAAAAGCAGTCTCCTTCGCTGAGAATGGCAATTACTTCGTGACTGTGGGCAACAGGCACGTAAAGTTTTGGTACCTCGAGTACTCTCGCAGTGCTAAGGTAAATACTTTTATGAGTCCTTCTTTTTTTTTTACATTGCGTGTTCAACTTTGTAAAGAGAGGACCAATCCGTTTTAGACAAATTCTTCATTGATAATAAAAATCGCGTAAAAAAATCAAGACATGTCGGTAATAATAAATAGGAGATTAAATAAACTCAACAATTTTTTTGAAAGTTTAATCTTTGTTACACTTTAAGTTGCCAGGAATACTACGATTTCTCTGAGTGTACTTATAGCCTGTTAGCACATATCTATGTTCCAATTACATTGCTTGATGGCAGTGAAGAGTAATTACGATTGAAGTTTTCGTCAAAAAAAGTGATCAAGAAAAAGTTAACTGTGACTCTGATTGCTTGCTCTTGATTGATCGATAGATCAGTTTTTCTGCTGCCCATCTAATTCGCTATCTGCGTTCTGCATTTGCTGACCCGCCGTAGAGAAATCTCGTTCGGCGAGAGCAGCAGCAGCAGCTCTTGGCCACACGACGAGATAGACACACGTGAGAGCAGCTCACGATAAAGTGACCATTTACTTTTCCAGTACAAAGAACCAGTGCCTTTGATGGGCCGATCAGCCATATTAGGCGAGCAAAGGAACAACGATTTCGTCGACGTAGCCTGCGGCAGAGGCGAGATGGCAGATTCGACGTACGCCATTACCAAAACTGGCCTGCTTTGCGAATTCAATAACAGAAGGCTCCTAGACAAGTGGGTCGAACTCAGAGTGAGTTTTACAGCACCTTCGTACTGCCCGAACTTCGATCAGTGCGAATTTTATACCAATATATAAAATATCAGATAACACATCTCATAACACATTTACATTTTACATGTATTCATTAGACGAGCAGTGCCAATTGTATAGCCGTGGGTGAAAAATACATCTTTATTGGCTGTGCTGAAGGTATTGTCAGGTGCTTCAGTCCGGCGAGTCTGCAATTCGTTACGACACTTCCACGCACTCATTATTTGGGTGTCGATGTTGCTCAGGGATTGTCCATAAAGTAGGTGCAAGAAGCTTTAAATTATTAATCAACGCAGAGATTTAAAAAAAAATCTAAAAGCGTATTTGGTTTAATTTTTTACTGAAACTTCGATTAGTACTATCAAATTTCCGCTATAATTTACATTACAATCTTACGGTTCCTTCAGAAGAAGCAGAATAGCAGGTGTATCAGCAATTCCTGATAATTCCATAAACAAATTCATAGGGAAAAATAAAAAAATTAAATTCTTTTCTCACATTAAATGTAATAAATGTTAAATGTAACAATAATATCTATTTCATTAAGGCCTTAAATTTGATTGCCAAAGCCCTCTTCTTGTAATAAGTAGCGATAAATTATTTCTAGGATTATTCGAGAGTGAGAAATATTAATTTCCATTTTTCTTAATAACATATTTTATTGAATTTTTACAAATTGTAGAACACTTTAACAGCTTTAACTCTAACAGCAATTTGTCTCGATGAAAATTTACCAGTCTATTTTTTTTTTTCGTTTAAGTCCTTCCAAACGATGAATGTCAATGCTTTAAAACATTACTTTGGTATTTTCAGTCACATGTCACAGCATCCGGCAAATGCGAGATATCCGGACGCAATAGCATTGGCGTTTGACGAGAGTAACAACAAACTCACCTGTGTATACAACGATCACAGCATCTACGTATGGGACGTAAGGGACATAAGACGAGTTGGAAAGTCTCATTCCTTCCTGTACCATTCGGCCTGCATATGGGGCGTTGAAATGTATCCAACCGGACAGGACTCAGCAAACGCTATGCCACCTGGCAGTTTCATCACTTGCTCGAGCGACGACACAATCCGCGTTTGGAATCTTCAGAAGGACTTGCCACCCGATGATACACTTTACAAACGAAATATATATAGCAACGTAAGATCTAATTGTTAATTTATACTAAATAGACAATTTTCAATGGTTTCCAAAAATCTTAACTTTCCTTCAAAGTCAATTAATAATTTTCAAATAAATTATCGAGATTAAGGTGATTAAAAAAAACATTATATTTTTTTCTGCCCAACTGACTGATTGAGAAGTTACTTTGGTGCAAAAAAAAAGAAAACTCACCAAAGGAGAGCGCTAAATAGCGCTATTAATATTTAGAAGTGACTCGCGCAATTTGTAATTTCCCATTTAAATAACATGGGAAATACATCTTTGCATATTTAGACTTTTATAACTCCTTAATAACAACTGTAATGAATAATTTTACAGCATGTCTCTACAGAAAATTTAACTCTACAAAAAAGGTCTTTGCAAAAAAAATTTCTACATCCAATCATTTGAAAGTTATTAACTTTCAAAGTTATATTTATATAAAATTTTACCGTTTTTCAACTGATACGACAAAACTATTTGTCTTACCACAATATTTCTTAAAACTTTTTTTGTAGAGCATTCAATTCTCGCAAATCGACTGTTGAGAAAAAGTTACCAATGTCACTGGAAATTGTAGACCTATGAAAAAAATTCATTACAAAAAAACTCATTTGAAATGGCTTTTATTTACAAAGACGACTATTGATCATTGCAAAAATTTTTTTATTGCGACTGGAATAGCACCGTTTAGTCAATCGTAAATAAATGTCGGAATATAATAATTCACTTGTCCGCATATTTGTTGTCATTTTCGTTGTCATAGGCCTACAATTTTCAAAATCTATGAAATTGGTAAATTCTGAACAGCCGATTTGATGAGAATTGAATGCTCCAAAAAAAAGTTTTAAGATATGTTGTGGATAAAATAATATTTTTGCCGTAATAGTTAAAAAACAGTATAATTTTATATAAATATCACTTTAAAGGTTAATAATTTTTTAATGGTTGGATTTAGGAATTTTTAGCAAAATAACTTTTTTTATAGAGCGTTAAATTTTCTATAGAGACATGCTGTAAAATTACTTATTGCATTTGTCATTAAAAGTCTAAATACGCAAAAACGTGTTTCCCATGATATTGAAATGGGAAATTACAAATTGTGTGAGTCACCTCAAAATATTATTATTTAGAGCTCTCCTGTGGTGAGCTTTCTTATTTTTGCACCAATCTTGTTTAAAAAAATTCGTGAAAAGACGTAATGTTTGTATATCTTTACAAAAAGAAACTTGAAGAATAAATATTCACCCAAAGAAAAAATATCTACATCATGGGAATTGTACTGGGATAAAATAAATGAGAACAGTGAAGTAGGATTAAGTTCTCAACATAATCAACGGGTTCTCGAAGACGTCGATTCACGATCCAAGCTTCCATTAATCAACGTACCGTTATTTCTCCTGCAGGAATTACTTAAAGTCTTGTACGTGGATCCTGAATTAACCTACTTGAAAGACCTCGATCTTGCGGCGGCTGGAACTACGGATAAGAGCGACGCCTCTTATGACGGGCGCAACGGTGTCAGGTCGATACGGGTCAGTCCCGACGGCAAGCATCTTGCTTCTGGAGACAGGTGTGGATTCATATATTGGCGAGAGACTTAAAGAAGCTGTTATATTCGCAATTTTTCTTGTTTTTCCCATCAGAATCGCAATTAATACTCGTCTGTCGTAATTTCTTAGGTCTGGAAATATTCGGATTCACGATGTTAATTCGCTCGACGAAGTATGCCTTGTCGAGGCTCACGATGCTGAAGTTCTTTGCCTGGAATACTCGAGATTCTCTCGATACTGCATGGACTCGCCGAGACTGTTGGCAAGCGCGTCGCGAGATCGGCTTATACACGTGTTCAGCGTTGATCAGGGCTACAACTTTTTGCAAACTCTGGATGATCACAGCTCGTCGATAACGGCTGTAAGATTTTTCAGTCATAATAATCAAGCTGATCAGATACAGATGGTCTCGTGTGGCGCCGACAAAAGCATCATCTTCAGGCAACTTCAAGCGGTAAGAATTTATTGCCATAAATTGATTCTTCGCCCGTTACATCTCAAAATTACTTATAGTCGTGAAGATAATTCTTTGTTTTGAATGTTCTTAAAAAATTGAGTACATTTTTTCAAGTTTTTATTCAACAATGGATTCAATTTTTTGATAAAAAAATTATACCCTGACCAATTCTACGTGGGTAATTATTATTTCGTTTAAAATGTTTGAGCGATATATTAAATGAATTTGTAAAGGCTTAAGCCGGTCGAAAAATATTTAGAGATTTCTCAAAGTATTGCAATTTTCATTATTTACTGGATTTTTTTTTTATAATACTTCATGTTTTTTTTTATAATTCCAAAATGCTGGAAGTGTATAACACTTCAGGGAAAAATATTGATATTCAATGTAGCCTTCGCGGCTTAAGATATTACATTTTTGGCAGCAAATAAAAAAAAAAACATAATTTACTATGTCATGTTTTTTGTACATGGAGTTTTTAAAAATAGCCCAAATTTTAGAGAGGAATCTTGATATTTAATGGTTACAGTTACAAAGCTACTTAGATTAGCGAAAAATCAACTGAGTGACCAGTAAATATTTAAACATACTCCTGAAATTTAGCGTGCTTTCAGAAACTCGGTATATAAAAAAGGTGACGGGATGAGCGTCATGGTAAAATTAATTTTGGACGCAAGGGTAAATATTTGAAGCCGTTTAGCGAATATTAAATATCAATATTTTCTCGCGAAATGCACTTGCAGTGGATTTCGTCGTATAAAAAAGAACACGAGGTAAGAAGAACTATATATATTTTTTTTAATAAATTTTCATGGAAGATGAATAAGACTTCGAACGTTCTCTAAATATTTTTTGACCGCCTGGAGTTTTGTTTCCAATTAAATTGAATTAAAATAATTATAAAATATAGTTCTTGAGTGAGGCTAAAAAAAACAAAAATTAAGGCCAAAATATTGTCTGTAATATGTACAATTGTAGACTAAAAGCAGTGTGTTCACGAAAGTTTGAGTAAAATCGTTCCAATTTAAAGATTTTTAATAAGTCGATGATTTTAGACACCCGGAGGTCCGCCCCAGTTTGTCCGGGACAATAACGCTCAAGGAAAGACGACGCTCTACGACATGGAAGTCGATTCGGGCCAGAAGCACGTTTTGACGGCTTGCCAAGACCGCAACATCAGAGTGTACAATGTAGCGACGGGAAAACATAGCAAGACCTTTAAGGGTTCGGTCGGTGAAGACGGCTCGCTCATCAAAGTCGTCTTAGGTTCGTAAAACTCTGTAATACTGAACTCTATTCACCTTGATCCGATTTTAATTATTATTCATTTCTCAATTAATCAACAGACGCTTCGGGAATATACGTCGCTACATCCTGCACTGACAAAACTCTCTGTGTTTACGATTACTACAGCGGCGAGTGTATGGCAACGATGCTGGGTCACTCGGAGTTGGTAACGGGTTTGCGATTCAGTCCTGATTGCCGTCACCTCGTGTCGGCGAGCGGTGACGGATGTGTATTCGTATGGCGAGTTCCTCATGATATGGTGGTCACCATGCAAGCACGACTTGCTCAACAGGCTATGCGAGCTGGAAAGTGAGTACACATTTTTCTTGTTTTCACGAAAAAAAAGTTATTAAGAGTCTATAAGCTACATTTATCTATGTTGTTATTACGTAATAGATTCGTAATAATTGACTGCATTTTTCACATAAGATATGCGTAACATTCGAGTGGAAAAGTGTTTTAAATATTTTATAAAATATATAATTACGACAAATTATTATACAGAAATGTTACGCAATAATTATAAATGACATAGTTTAATTATCTTACAATGAATAATAATCTTTCGTTGAATTAATCATTCATAATCGAATCACCAATAAAGTATTTTAAATGCTTTCTCATTCAAATTATGATTATGGGACTAAAAACATGCTTTTTTTTGGTTGGGCTACTTATCGAGACTTTTGTTTCTATTTACAAAAAAAAATATTTTTTCAAAAAAGCCAATCTTTAGATAACATTCGAGCCAATATAAACTTTAATAAAGTATGCCCTTCGTCAAATTTAAAGTGCATGTATGGCAGAAATTATTTGATGTATATAAGGTATTCCATGTCAAATCGTCAGTTCCTTAAGCTGAACACCTTCGATGTGGATGATTATTTTTTCTTTGTTCTACTGAAATTGGAGTATGTTGAGATTTTTGAATGATTTACGAATTTTTTAGTCTTTCTGCGCAAACATTTTCAAACAATATTCTAGAATATAAATTGTATCGTAAAAATAACTACATAAAAGTTCTTCGTCGAGAAGTATACTATCGTGCGAGAATATGGAAAAAATCTTTAATTCTTCTAAAGTGCTTTTAGAGTAAAAGTGTAAAAATCGACTTTTCCAAATTCTTTATTTCTTTTATTATTTTCCAAATTTTAATTTTTACCAGACAAATCTCTAATATACAACTTGCAAGTATAAACATTTTAAGCATAAACAGCAAACGGGCTGCATTTTTCCGATTGTTAGTGGAAGTTTTAAATTTCTTTATTTATCTTATTTCCGGTTCTACTTATAAAATATTTGTTTAAATCTCAATACTTCATTTCTATATATTTTAACAGCATGTACCGAGACCTCATAATGATTAGAAAAAAAAATGTTGTCGTAAATGCATTCAAAATTTGGCAAGAATTATATTTTTTTCCAACTTTAAATATTCGTGTCGACAAGTAGTACATTTTTTGAGGCTCTTTAACGTAAACCAGTTTTTTTTATGACCAAGGATAAAAATTTCGATGTGAAACTAAAAAAAAGAAAATTAAGCCTTTTAACTCCGCCCTACTGTCCACGGTTTCAATTACAAGTGGCTAATAAATTTCGAAGAGCGTGTGAAATGTTCATTACGACACTAATGGCGTGTTAATAATGTATATTGCGTGCCGAAAGTGTGAACGAACTGACGAACAAACTTCCCTGTTTGCGCAGAAGGCCGACTTCGGTAGTCAACGGTACCGGCGGCGGTATTCAGCTGGACAACGAGACTTTCGGCTCGCCGCCACCGGAATTCTTGGATCCGAATGCGAATCCTTCGCCGCAAAGTGCCAGCGTTGATTATCGGTTTAGCGTCGGGCAATTGCCACTGTGGGCAAAAAAACAGATAAACACTACATCGAGTACAAACGACGTAGTCCCGAGTTCCGGTGTGAGATCGCTCAACGTCGATTTGCCGAAAGGTCGATGGGCACAGCGAGTCCAGCAAGGCGATGGAATTACCGTAAAATCCGTTTACGACAGCGATGAGATAATTCCATTTCCGCCGCCAAGAGGAGGAAACGACTCTGATGGCGGCGGTGGCGGTGGTGGATCTAAAGACAGCTCTATCGACAGCGGAACCGAAACCAAGTGCAGCAGTGATTATCGACGGGACACCATTCTCATTAAAAGGGTCAGTCGCGGTGCTAAGCCCAAGTTTTCTCGAGTAGTTTGATAAACAGCAAGATGTTTCTAATTTATTTATTTAATAACTTGATTCTCTATTTACATAACTGATTATTTCTTGATTAAGTTACTTATTTATTGCTTTATTTATTTACACGATTACTGCTTCAATCATTTTACGTTGCATTATTTAGATGTTTATCTTATCAACAACGCTAGAGAATTAGTAAAAGCTATTTTGTAATTCTTGTAGCCACGAATAATTATATTACTAATTTATTTTACGATATTCAAGCCAATTTTACTTTTTGTCGTCTCTGCTCGTCCTTTCGCAATTCGTCAAGGCTAATAATCACGCAATTTGCTCACCGCAAAAACTCATTCGCTAGTAATTCAATGCTTGGAAAAAAATCATTCATCATCACGCAATAACCATTCAATTTAATACGATTTTTAGGAGGAAGAGGAAGTATTTCAACCATGTCCAGATAGTTACAGGGAATTGACTGACGATTCGAAACAGGTACTAACAGATCATATAGCATGTATTAATGAGAACATTTAGAATTTCAATTATCATTGCATGCCTCATTGCTATTCGCTTGTCAACGCTTTTGCTTTTTATTTTCATGGTTGAGGAATTATTGCAAAGACATATTTGAATGTTTTTCTTACTATTGTTTCGAATTATTTAATTTTTTTCATCGCACACGAATCGCTCACGTAGGTGATGGGTGGTAACGTGACAATAACTAGAGGTAGCACGGAACTGACCCGCCAATCGAGGAGTCGACATCACACCGACGACAGCAGTCTTGGCAGTTTCAAATTTGAGGTATCATCACTTAGCTTTTGTAAAAAAAAACGGAAATGTTTAGAAATCATGAAATCATAAATGTTTTTATTTAATTTCAATCTCTTGGCTCTTGGTGTTTTTATATGAATCCGACACTCGCGCTTTTCATCGTTCAATGTCCAATCATTTGCTAGTACGATAAGATAACATTGCACTGTAAAATATCATTCACTCGACTCCACACGAGCGATTTTTTCCCCCCAATCGAAATTTAGGATCACGAGAGTACCGAACATGATGGCGATGTCGAAGATTACTCCGAGGGCGAAAATGGCACTACCGGCTCCGAGAAATCTCATCATCGGCTTATGTATTATCCACCTCCCGAAGATACCGTCTCGAATCAATTTAAAGTCAATGCCATGGATGTCGAGGAACTTCGAAGGTGAGTTTCTATCTTTTCTGTACAGTGAATAGAAATAAAATAAGCGAACATATATTGTATTGAAATATTCAGAACGTTGAAGCGCTTCACAATAAGCAAATCAGTGAAAAATATTTTTTACTGTTTTTGCAAAGTTGTATCGTTTATATTATTGCAAGAACGGTTATTTATATTGCGGAACGGATCTTTAACTCAGAGAAATATTTACAGCGGTGTTAAACAAAAATAGTAACTGATTGCAATTTCCGAAGAGATTCATTTCTGTTCCATTTTTTTTTTTTTTTTTTTTTTTTCCAATAATAATGCGTACATTTTTACCAATTTGATTGTCGCAAGACTTATCCACTTTATTGACCACCTAGATATTTGATAGTGTTAATCGTTCAAGAATTATACCCGTTCGTTCACAAAATGATTTTTCGTGGTGTAAATAATAGGTTGCAATTTTTAACATTGTAGCACTATGAAGTATCTAGATGATTTGTAAAACGTCTTTTCAGAAAACCGAATGAGACGTTCCGTATTAAAACGGGTAAAGAAATGTGGATTATTCTTGAAAAATCTCGACAAAAATGTACCCTCTCAGAATTCAACATTAATCAATTAATTCTTTTACAAATCCAATATCAATATCAAGAGACGCCATAGCCTCTTGTCTTCAAATGTTTTTAAGAACTGATTTAATTAGAATTTTTTTTTTCATTATCGAAGCTTTTCTGCATTGGCATATCACCCTTAACTGTTATTATTTAATGTCTAAAACTTTACAATAATTATAACAACTTGGCACCGATTCGATTTACCGAGTGCCTCCATCTGCTTGATTTGTCTACCAAATACGAGCTGACGAATTCACAGCAATTCATATTAACATTATACAACAGATCTCAGAGGCGAAGCAAGAAGCCCAGAGGCGAAAACGGTCGAACCAGTGAGATGACTGCATCCGGCAGCCAGGACGATTCCGACTCGGAGGGCGGTGCGTCGACACCAAGTGCCGAGCGGAATCCGTTATCGATGCTGTCGGAGGCGAGCTCCGAAGGATTCGATCAGATCGCTAGTCAAAGGGAAAAGTATCTGAAGAACGCTTTTGAATCTCTCAGCGGGGCTGACGAGCCCACAAATCGAAAGAACACAAGTATAAGCTCTCAATTCCATGGCAGGTGAGTTAACATTGTCTTAAAAATCATAATACCTTCATAGAAACACCGACTTTAGACAAAAGAGCGTTGTTTTTTCAATACTGATAACAGTGAACAAAATTGTACATGGGGCATTCCATACCGATTCGAGAGATTTCACCCACGATTTTTTGTATTATTGTCCCAACTCTAAAAAGAAGTCGAAATTTGTTACCAATTTTTTTTTTCAAATTTGAATTGATTACAATTTTTCAAAATGAAAATATTGTTAGCCCGAATTTCAAAACCTGAAAAAATTGTAAAAAGTTCCGTATTAGATATAAACATTTTTAAGCCTAGATCCAGATAAAAACTCTGAAGAAAATGTCAGTCCAATCTGGGTCTAGGCTTACATTTTTTTAATATCGAATACGGCATTATTAAGATTTTTTCAGATTTTTAAACATTAGTTATGTCCCTGGAATGCCAGAGAATTTAAGCTATGACGTACAAAAAGTTAGCCCACTGAATTTGAATCGTCTTCGGTACATAATTTTTAATAAATTTAAATTAATCATAACTCCATTGTCTCCGATCATCGCAGAACGAGTGGCGGCGGCACAATCCCTGAAAGTCAGGGAAGCAAAACGCGAAACGCAGTCGTCGTGAACGCAACGAAGCACTCGAGAGGCGACACAGACGTAACGAAAAAGCGAGAGGAACTGCAAAGGCGAATTGAAGAAACGAGGCGAAAGTTGCAGAGCGTAAGTGATACAAGATATTTAAAAAGTCATAAAGCATCATTTGACCGGCTGTTAATGAAATTTGTAATTCTCACCAACAGGTCGGCTACAGATCGTCGTTAAAATCGAGTCAAAGTATATCGGATCTAAGCAGCCACATACCCGAGAAGCATCACCGTCAGAACCGGATCGGGACAGGTAACAACAATAGAACCGCGATACAACCGTTGCAATACGCAAAACCGACTAATCCCTGCAAACCCATGCCAAACCTAAAGCCCAAAATAATAATAAAACCACAACAACAGTACACTACTAACAACGTAACGGGTGATGGGAATGCTTTTACGAAACTCGATTTACCAAATGAAAATCGTTTGCCAAAAAGTCAAACAATGTCGTGTATTAACGAGCGCACCAGACCAAAGTGCCCGACTCGTCCGTTAACTTTGACGCTGAGAAAAACTGAAAAGTACAAGCTGTCCTTGAACAAGGCTAATCAGTCGTTGGCCGAGTCGCCGGTATGCGAGGAATTAAAAGCACTGAAGGAGCATTGCAAAAAAAATGCCAACAGATTTGCGAGATTCGCCCAGAAACGAAGATCCTGCAGTTATTTTATCGGCCTCGACGACAATGAGGAAGAAATTGAGAATATCGCAAAGTCCTTCGAAAGTTTGCCAGCGATGAACGAGCGAAATGCCGAAAATCTCGGTGAATTGTCGGACGAGGCTGAAGATGGAAATGGCAATTTTAGCGACGATTCTCTCGAAGGCGACTTTAAAAATCCACCGCGACGATGCGTCAGCGAGTATCATATAAATATTCATGCCGACACTCACGTCGAGCACAAAAATTACGACTATTCGAGCCTTCACAAGAAAATTCTTACGCACTCGCAGGAAAGTATTTTGTCGGACGCTTCAGTGGAATCTTTTTGCAAAGGCAGCGCCGAGATTCTCGACTGTAGCAATTATGAGAATGACAGACACTCGAGCGCAAGCTTTTTTCTCTCTCGACGAAAGATGCAAGCTGGACGAAGCCAGGAAAGTATTTTAACTGACGAATCGGACTATCAAATGTTTCCTTTGCAAGAAAACGCTGATCACAGAAGCACAGAGAGCGTTCTTACCGACGATTCCGATTCTATGGTGAAATCAGCTCCACTTGAGATGCTCTTTGATTCTCACTACAAACGAAAGCGACAGAATTCCGAGACTTACAGCGGAAATCCGAATAACGTGGACGCGAGTGCGATTTCGGATAATCAGCAATCCGCTGACAGTCCCGCTTTAAATCGCGCGGTGTTTAGATCAAAATCACTTCAAGATACTCGACTCAGCGAGGTGAAGAACGGAATTAACTACACCGAGGAAAACTTTCGGCCAAATCGCACCTGCATTTACTACGAATTCAATGTCGACGATACGAGTACTCACAAAGGTTCTACTCTTCGTAACACTCAAAAATCAGAAACTATTTCGCGTAGCAGCAGCAGCCTCAAAGTTTCAAAAGAACCGCAGTCGATGCTGATACTCAACGATTTCGTTGCACACAAGCCACCGAAGCCAAAGAGAAACTTCTCCCGAACTCAGAGTATGCGAAATAGAGCCAGACCAGCTTGGAATAAATACAATCTGGATTCGACGTCTCAACCAACGCTTTGCTTGAAAAATCTTCCGTGCTCCGACGAAGCTGCTTCTGCAAATCACTTGGAGTACAGACAGTCTGAAGAAAAAGTTGATATTGAGCAGGAAACTAAGGAAGAATCAATACCGTGCGATTCCGATCAATTTGCAAAATCTCTGTCGACACTGGAGGATCAAAACCCGCGAAAACCTTTCTACAATATTTCACGACCACTGATGGTTTCCCAGAATGATTCCGCTTACAGTTCCGAGGCGAATCAGAGTCAAGAATCATACAGCGTTCAGCAGAACTCTCCGATAAGATGTTTCGAGAATCAAATACCTACGAAGGACACTTTTGAGACTTACGATTCGCTCGAACCGAATGGCGTACCGACGTGCGAATCAACGTCACTCGAAACACCGGAGAACTCGTTGCAGACAACTAAGTACAATACAGATACCAGCGTCGACATAAGAATCACTCGAGCGATCGAGGGTACTGTTAAACTGCTCTCAAAAGAATTTGAGAATTTAGTGAGACGCGAGCAGTACTTTATGAAAGAGAAACACTTTCGGTTGACGCAGTCACGTGACACGAATGAGAATTTTGCAAAACTTGAGGCTGAACGCGACACAAGATGCTCCGTTTCGAGAAGAGAATTCCGCGTTAATTCTGGCGGCGAGGATAGTGACTGTGCTGATCTATCGGCTATGGACAAGTCGTTCATGGAAAGCGGATCATCGACACCCGCATCGAGTTGCGCTAATTCACCAAAACGAATGTGGCCACCGGCTTCGCGATGCCAAATGAAGTGGACTAAGACACTGCCGACTATTAGTCAAGATATTCTACCTTCGAAGCATCACTTCGCAGGTACTTTACGAGAGTCACGAGAGATTTTTGTACAGTAGCGAAATGACTCGTAGTAATCGATGTACGTAGAAGAAATTCGTCGTCGCACGCTGATGTGAAAGTCAAAGGCTTCGTTTCATTTTAATTACTTATCTCATTTATTTAATCGTCATCGATGTCGCGCGAGTTTGGGAAAAAAATATAAACATGAAAGAGTCTCGCGCTCTCATCGTTCGATTTAACAGAATGTCATCGCACGGTTCATACTCAAAAACAAAAAATCGTATTAATTTCCATACGTTTCGTTTTAACGAAAGGCAGCAGTTACTTCTCAGTTTGGATGCGATTTAGGCATTAGATGTGGCTTGACAGATTTTTTTCGTTCGGCATGATTTTCGAATTACCGCATGGATCCTAAACTGTAAATCCTATGAACTACCAACTCCTTTACCTCATTATTCTCCTAACTCCCGATAACGTTACTTTAATTAATTATTACTTTTCCACGCAATCAAATATTAATATTTTTATTCATTTTCGCAGTTAACAAAAGCCGTCACCGATGTACTTGCAAGCATACGAAATAGACTCATTAATTATCGAACAACGATGGAAGGCAATATTCGAATTATGTTGTATCCAAAATACTTTTGGGTTCGGGTAATTGTGAATAATTTGCTACAGCGACAAAATGATTTAATAACGAAAAGAAATTTCATATAATTTATCTTTAAAAAGAAATCTTACTTGTGTTTTTAAAATTATTCTGTTACTCGAAGTTGAAAATATTATAAATACAATTGTATAGGCATATCGTACATTCACTTAACTTATCAAAGTTGCAATTCCTCCTACTACTTTTCAACTAACTTTGTATTCCATAAATTATATACTATTAATTTTTTTCTTTTATTGTCTTATCTCATTTGGAATAAACAATCTAAATATTTTATTAAAAATAGAAAAAAAAATTATCTCCCACAAAAATTCATTTTTTTTAAGTAATGGAAAAACTATTGGCTCATCAGTTTCTCCTTTAATTAAATTTATACCGTTTTAAAAAATGCTATTTTCATAACAAAATGATAAGATTTTTTATGCCACGCGGTGCGAGAAGTGCGATAAAGTTGTATACGAAACTCGTGCGAGAAACTTTTTCTCACCTCGTGTGATTGCAACACTCGTCAAGAAAAAGTTTAATCGCACTCGTATCGTAATATACTATTTTCGACTATTGCATTCTTGAAAAGATGATGAATACAAAGTAGGGTAGTGGTAATGATTAATACAAAGTGAGTAGGTGGAACAACCGTATAAATAGAGTGAGTGAAAAGTAATGAGAGTTGGATCTCTGCCAACTCATTGATCAATTATTTGTTCAATTAAAAAAGGTTTGTCAAGCACGCAGAATTGTTCTACCGAATTTTTCGAGTATTGGACGTTTTTTTAAACCAATATTTATTGGGAGAATTTTTTAAAAAATTTGTTAAGGTAAAAGCGGAAATGTTATGCTTGCGGGTACAACGGAACGGTTAATTTAATTTGTTATATTATGTAACGTACAAGTTCTGCAAATAGTACCCTCGTAGTGCATGAGTGTGCGTGTTGTCAACAGTTGCCAGTAATGGGGGGAGACTGTCGTCAAAAGTTGTCGACAGCGAAGAAGAAGGGGGTGGCATGAGACGTGCCTGCTCGCTGAGCGACCTTTCCGTCAGCCCGCCAAACCGGTTACTGCATGGCCCAGTACAAGGTACCCTCGAGCTTCCTGCCCTCTAACAACTTATTTAAATCTATCTTTGATCGATTATCAAATCTTCTTTTTTTATTCACAAACACCGCAGCCTTATATCTCTTATCGAATTATCTTATTCTGGTTTTATAGAGCCTCGATTTACCTTCGCCAAAATAACAACTTACATGGCTGCGCTAAAGAAAAAAGAAAAAAATTACTGACTAAGAACTCTTCTTCTTGCGATCTAATAATACTGTTTTTAAAATCGCCTCACGATTACTCGAGTCCAGTCTATATATAAAATGCTAAAAGCAACTCAAAGCAAATTAACCGAATTTTGTATGTAGCAATTACTGATCGTTTTCAATAGTTACAGGAAAATTAGGAAATAAAAATGTAAACGCGTCATCAAGAAGCGGACCTGGAAGCGGGAATGCGGGCGTGCCGTCGAGACACTCCTCGACGAAAAGTCACTCGTCGCACATGACTCGAAGTAGCAGTGTAGGCGTACTGAATCAGGTTAATAAACGGAGATTAGAAGAACACAAAATAATATTCGGAAGTTCTTCACTAAACAAAGAAATGTGCAATGTAATCATTTTGTTTTTCAATTTAGCAGAGTGATTCCGAATCGGATGCTGGCGTCGCCGTCGGTGGAAGAAGTTGGAACAATCAGCCGACGAACAACAGAATGAGCGGTTTGATGAGGCCGACCATAAGTTCGCAAAATAAAATGAATCACCAAATAAAGCCCACCTTATCGTCGAGCAATAATCTTCCTCTAGTGTTGAGGAGGCGGGGCATGCAAGGAGCTTATTCAAGTGGTACTTGGCACACTAAATATTATTAAATTTATTATACAACACATTTTATCCCATAATTATCGATTGAACTCCTTTTTTGCCATAATTTCAGTGAATCTAAGTCAAGTTGGAAATCAAGAAGATTCTAGCTCGGAGGATACGTCCTCGAATGGTAACGGTGGAAAACCAGCACTTCCACCGAGGCCCAGAAGTATCAGCATCGACCATTCCTCGGCCAGGTAATAATCAGAATTAAACTATTGTTTACACAAACCTAAACATAAAATAGTTAAGGCAAACGGCTCAATTTGTGATCTTGGAAGAAATAAATCTCATTTTAACTGCGTAAATTCATGGCGATAAAGAAGTATGTAAAAATAAAATACAAATATGTAAAAATATACAAATTACCACCCTAGTGAAAATATTTGTCTGAAAATATCTGAAAGTGCCTCTGACTTTCTATCATTTTTCGCACTATTCGAAAATCTCTGATTTTCCTGTCAAATTGTCTGAAAAACTATGAACTTCATTCATATGTTAAGCCGGTTTCTCTTTTATATTCAGAAAACATTCGTACGAGTAATAGAATGTGCAGATCTTAAAGAAAAGACGTTAATTTTCTGAATTTCTCTGAACTGACGTTATCCTAGAGAAGTAGAGTTTTTCAGAAAATAAATCGTTTTTTTTTCTGAGAAAGTCTACTCTTCCTACGAGTAGGAGAAGAACCAGATCATAGAGAAAACTCTATTCTATGAAAGGTTTTTTTTTATTTCGCATAGCTTCCGCACTGGTCGGTCTGATATGAAAATCGTCTTGCACCTATATAGGGTTCTTTGACCCCCTAGACCTTAAAACAGACCGCTAATTTTGTGCACATGCTTCATACCTCGAAGCACTCTACTCATGTATAATCTTTCATTAAAATTTTACGATTAATATATGTTGCACTTAAAAAACAGAATATAATAATGTAAAAAATAAAAATTATTTCAAAATTTTTGTCCAGTTATCGTTTTTCAGATAAATCGCCACAGAACTATTTACTTCTAGGGTAGTAAAAATAAAAATTCATATTATCTCGAATATCTAGGATATTTAATGCAATTGCGAGCGCAAAATTTTACAAATCTCACCTCGAGCGGTATAACTATAATTTCTAATAATATCCGTAGTCTGAGCATCGCTGGTGCGGCGATGAGAAGGTCCGGCTCGAGCACAGTGATCACGAACGGGCGAGCAGGTGGAGTGATTGGCCAAGGTACCGCTAGACTATCAGTAGCGAGCCGCAATCAACTGGAGCCGAGTCCGCAAGAGTTACCCGTAAAAGACACAGATCGTGCCATTGATGTTGCCAGTGCTGAATGTGAGTATTTATTGTCATTATTAAAATCACGCACTCACTAATTTAATCTCATAAATCATCGACTAATCGAGTGATCGTTCACAATTGACTCTGACACTCACTCACTAAAACCCCGCTTTAATCTTGCAGTAGACACGGATAACAGATTAGGTAAACTAACGAAGCCTATTGAGAATGCTGTCATGTGAAAAGTAATAATAACAGATATATTGACATAAATTTGTAAGTGATCATGCTATGATTGACAATTTATACGAAAAATCAATCGTAGACGAGATAGTACAGACTTGAATACTAGTCTGTAGTGTTGCTGTACATATTATATGCTACATGATTTTTCCGTCACTCCGGATTCTAAATAAATGGGTACATATAGAAGGCCAGGATCGTTTTTCAGTATCATAATGTGTTACATTACGAGAATAAGTGAATGTTTTTTTTTATCGTTGAATTATTATTAGATTTTGGCGAAACATCACAGTTTATTTATCAGGTTTGAGCTAACACCAGCACCCTGCATTTACTCAGATAAATCAACTGCTTATTATTAAATCATCCTTTTTATATACCATTTGAGAGTTTGAAAGTGATATTTTAGTGACCCGATCCTGGCATAGAATTCTAGGAGTCATTGTTAATTCCAATATATAAGAAACACAATAGCATGGTCTCGTACGGATTTTAGATACCATTCGATTTGCACGCTGCACGCTGTTATTGTTCAAACTGTTTACTTAAAAATCGTTGACGGCAGTTCGCCGCTCATTTAATTATTTATGTCTGCGTGTTCTTCGAATAATGTATTATATTTGCTTCCTCGTACGCAACAGCTTTGTAATTGTCGGTTTAAATGTTTACATATCTAAAATACTCACAAAGAGATTTTTTAAATTTCACAGAATGATATTCATTTAAATCTAGAGATCGATTTGCACTAGTCAATGCAGTGCTAATGTTTTAAAAGTTATTACTACATTTTTTATGGATTCTTTGCCTGTTTTGGAAAACAACTTGCATAGCAGTACATCGTGAAAACAGACAGAAAAGTACATAGGTCATTTAATTGAATTAAAATTTACCAATTCATACCAATTTTCGAGATACTCTTTTTTGCAGAGTTTTGAAAATGCATCCGGGGGAGCTCATTTTTTTAATTGAAATATGTATTATTCATTGAGAAAATTTGTATAGTGTTGTTCTATATTTATAACTGTTTGGTTGCCTAACACTGGATAAACAAATTGTTATAACTTCTGCAAAACGTCTATTCTAACAAAATCCTGTTTGTGAAATAATAGAACAATAACCGCAATTAAGCATTATTCGTCATAATCAGAAAAATATTGCAGTTAGACGTCAACATGTATCGGTTGATGTTCTTTTTAAAATATAACACTAAACGTATTCATATATTAAGAACATATTTAGAACGGTCAATTAAATCCCGAAAAACTGTGAAAACGCTTTTAAAAATACGTAACTGATTTATTTAATGTGAAGTGCTCCAAATTGCGTGAATAAAATTTACAAAGCTTCATCCACGAGGAAGCTATCTCACAGCTTCGTAGCTAAGAAATACGCAAATTTATTGACGTCAATGTAGCACTGTTGCAAAAAAAAGCACAAATTCCAGCGATTATGGTGAATAGCTTGAGCAAGAAAAAAAAATGTAACAAAAAAATTTCTTGTTCGCAGTATCGACACAGTTGTGTAATACGATTGCTGACGAGCTGACTCGTACGGCCGACAACGTTGTGCAGCTCTACAAGAGACTGACCATAGACAGCAGTGGCGATCCTTCGGGCGAGGCTCTTGATAGGGATACAATGCTACGAGGACTGGAATCCTCGGTGAACGAGGCGATGCGAACACTTCGTTTGGTCGTGGCAGCAGGAGCGAGTCCTGAAGACGGTAGTGGCGGTGGCGGCGGCGATGCGGATGGTGTAAGTGCCAATGATGCAACAGCCAAGTTTCAGGAATTGTTGGCTGGTCAGGATCAGGGAAAGGTTGTTAATATGATGCAACAGTATTCGGAGTTGCTACTGAGTATGATGCAGCAGCGAATGACTGGTACTCAATCCAATCACACCTAGAATCCGTCCAGTCGAGGATCTACGCAGAAATTTAAACAACGTACCTCAAGATAAATATTTTCATTGCCACGAGCCTGCGCGTATGTCCTAGAAAAGTCGCGCGTTCGTTCCTCAAAAAAATTCTTCCCTCGGCCGAGGATAAAGTTTTTTTTTTTCGCGATTATATCTATGATCCGCAAATATAATTCACCTGGACTTCTCGGTTATAGCGCAAGTGTCCGCGGCGTTAGGAGCGATCACGTGATTTTTGTCATTAATAAGCAGCTATTTTTTTGAGCCATAGCGAGAGTAGACGTTGATAAGGGTTGCGGAACAGTCACACTCTAACGTTGTACAAGTCATTACTTAAATAACGCACCACGTTTATTATAGTAAGAAGCAAGATTGTCGATATGCTGGGGTAAGGCCCAATTTTACTTTTAGGCGAGCGAATTACAACTGAAAGTAAGCCGAGAAATTGTAATATTGACCAATCGCATTAATCCATTTCTAAAATATTAATTAAAATCATAGAACGTTATTTATATAGTCAAGTATTTTTTTTATTTTGAAGTAACCAAATTTAACTAAAGTCGTATTGTAAAGATTCCAACGGCTGAAAGTTTCTCAAAATAAATAGATAAAAAGTTTGGTGTCAAAAAGCGTTATCGTATAGCAATGTTTAATAATCTATTACATTAATTAACTTTTAAAGAGAAAAGTAAAGATTGGAATGCTATTGGTCACTAGGCATACGGAGTGAATAACTCGCTCGCTTATTTGTTTGCACTCATTCGTTATGCTTTGCTATCTGAAATTGAGGTCTACAGAAAAGAGTGATTTTTGTGAGCCTCGAGGGCTGTAATTCATGTATGTAAATGGAATTGACGCGTCCCTCGCGGTGCTTTCTGATCGCTCTCGCAGGATTCTTCGAAATTGTAGCAAACTTTCGAAACAACTAAGCCCGTGATTGCGCGTTAAATATTTCCAAAATTTCTCGTATTTATTGAAAAAACAAAAAATAAAAAAAAAACAAAAAAAGAAAACTAAACAAGTTTCGTGTCGAACTTAACTCTACTATTTAGGCCATACGCCGTGAAAATGCCAATTACTAAAGACTAGTAGGCTAGACTAATTACTCAGATGCGTATTTATCGAAATATTAAGTGGTATTAACGAACGGTATTCGAATAGTGTTTTTTTAAATATAACCAAAGGCTTTACGAACCTATGGTCTATAAAACTAAGAGGTTTAAACAAAAAGAAAACTCTTCCTTCGTATGAGACTAAAAGCATTGATGAATTTTTCGAACAAGTATGCGGTATACTTAACTTGCCAATACATAAAGAACAAAACAGAAATATATTAAAACCGCGTCTAGTTGTTAACTGTCATGGAATAAAAAGTATAAATTATTAATGGGCTTTATAGAGCTGCTTCAAACGAAAATTAACACGTGTGGATTATAGTATTTTCGCAGTCAAGCGTGAGTCTCACGCTAGCGCGTATTATAAACCGCAATCGATCATCGGAATTTTCAGTCGTAAACAGCAAAAATAAATAACTACATCAGCCTAAAAATAAAAGGAAAATGTTACCTTGCAATAGCGACTATGTATTTTGTCATAGGAATTGACGTATACCGACATATTTTTCCACGTAAGCCTGTAATCGTAGGTAAAAAAAAACAAACAAACAAAAAAAGTGAGATGAACAAAAAGAGACGATGCATTTTTCGCATTTCCAGGGTTTTCCGTAAATTTCTGTTTTCACTTTATCATTGTGCTCAATTAACAAATAACGTCGTCTAAATACCGATTTTTCCTTCTTTTAGAATGATGAAAATTGCGTGTGTGAATATAATGGCATCGAAGTATTAGAAATGTGTATTATTAATATTTGTAGCTTCGTCAAATGTGCGTTACGACGTTTTTTCCGCCCCCCTCCCCCCATGTTGTATAGTATAATATGCGTCGTTTGCTTCAAATCCTCCGGAATATTGAATCATCTTACTTGTGCCATTTAGTGTAAAAAAAAATATATATATATCAGGTGTAACATGTCGATTGTGAGCGACGCGTGCATTGATAACTGTCGTGAGATTCCCAAATGTTTGTTGTCGACAATGCAGGCGTCTCGAATTCCGTTGTGAATTTCAAGTTCGCTGTTTCGTTACATTTCGAATTGTTTTTTTCTTTTTGTAATGCCAATTAAATTATTCCAATGTCCATTGTGGTCAGTTGTTTTCGTGCGTGTCCATTATTGCGACATAGTTGAAATCAACAATTTTATTTCCAAAGTTAAACGACGTTTGACTCGAAAAAAAAAGAAAACAATACAAAAAGACAGCAGAAAGTCTATATTTTACACACTGATTATTCTTCTTTAATAATACACATTTACTGTGGTATAAATTATATGTGAATCAGCGATTGAAGTATTTTGTAATTAGTAATCAACATTTTTTAATATATATATATATATAAATCATTACGACGTACCGTAAGATTAGAATTGACATGCGGGTAAAAAAAGGGCCGTTTAGAAAAGAAACGAAAAATCATGAAATATCGAATCTCATTAGACCCGTAGATGTATCTAACCGCATTTGTGTAAAAACCCATCCATTCCAAATCATTAATATAACTTTCGTTTTTTTCGTTGCTTTTCTTGTTTTCATTAGGATTATCCGTTCGATGCGTTGGCCTCAGACCTTCATTAGTATTTCAGTGGCTTCGTATATTGTTACGGATGTTTGCGTTAAGGCATTAAAGTAAATAATTAATACGCTAATCGTTTTTGTTTCTTCTTTCTTTTCTAATTTGTATATATTATGTTGCGCTCCGACGAATGAACGCGACCCAGTTATGTAGATTGCCAGATGTAACGTTTCCTTCGTAAAACCATGTATAACTTTTTAGTGTCCCGTTTTGTACATTATGTTGATAATTAATATATATAATACTTCACATGAAACACTATTTACCCGTTTTCTGTTTTCTCCCTTCTTTTCACTTAGGACTTTTTGACAAAATGATTTTTCAATTATATGCAATTTAACTAAAAGGGATAAAAACTTTTATTTGCCTACCGAGTTCGCTAAAAATATAGAACGGTACTCGGTATTCGTAACCTCTATAACAATAAAAACATTTCACGCGTCTCTTCAACATATCGTATAATTATTTTAATTATAACAAGACGTTCCGAATGACGACGGGCACAATATTTTCTTAAAAATTCTTTTGACATTTCAGTGATCCACGGTTAACAAATGTTTATCAGAGTTTGTAGACGCACTTTTTTTTTATGTATGACCGGATGAAAACGTGGCTATAACAGAAGTGAGATTAAGGAGCAAAATAAAAGTGAATATAACTAACGAAGAGTTAGTAGACGTAATACTATTAAATGTAAAGATAATTGGTCGATGATTGCTAGTTATTCGAGTACAAATAATAGAGGCTTAGAAATGTGATTTTTCCCCCTTAAACACCACAATTACATTTTTTTTTGCTTTCGCAGCTTCATTGAGGCGATTCGTTGGGATCTTTAAAAAAAAATGTTAGAATGGAAAATAACACAAGTAAACTATTTTTAAAGATCTCCTAGAATTGATTTTTTTTTGTGTATATTACAATTTATCGCGTTCGAATTAAACGGGAGTACAATAAACTCGCGTGTGGTGTTTAAGGGCTGCTGTGGCGTCATTGATTATTACTGATAGTTGAGTTCCTGAAATGTTTTCGGTGGACATGAATTGATCATCTAGCTCTTTGTAAAATTCGGACTCGTTCGATTATTGCTGGGGTGCTTAGCACTGCTCCGAAAACATTTTCAATGTATGATGCGTGTGCCTCATGGTTCTCAGAGCAAATATTTTGCCAGCTGCCGATTTATCTGCCATTGTGTTGTCTCAATTCCTCGAGCTGTAATTCAACGGATTCGATCAATTTTCGTTTAAAAACTAATAAAAGTGGTGTGAAAATTAATTTTATTCGCATATGTTTTCAAAGCGATCTATGGTAGCGCAACTCACCTCTTTTTCCTCATCGACTTCGTCCTCTTCGTCGTCGGATCCGTGAACGGAGGCAGCGGGCGTTGTGATACGAGAGGATGAAGGCGACGGTGGTTCGCTGAGTGGTCTTGGATAATTGAAAGTTCGATTGTAGCTACCGTCGCCTAGTTCCGATGCAAGCTCCGGATAAACCGCAGTCAAAGCTTTTACTCTAGCTTGACGATAATACTGCATAAAGAACATGTTTGTCGAAACATTAGAAAGAAAAATCCATAGCTCTTAATGTCTGTATATCAAGTATGAACTATGTCCTTGTCATGACGAAATATTTTTATAATAAGTAATGAAGAACGGCGAGGGAGGGGGGGGGGGGGGGTGGTCTGGGTTGTTGGCGCATGATGTTCCCATATGTAGTATCGATATAAAAAATATAATTCCATATTTTTAATACTAATTCAGAACAAGGATGCAGAACAGAAACTTGTTCATTGATTACTCATTATTTTCGATTTTCACAAAGTGCACCTTTAAGAGAAAGTGAAGGTTCAATTTTAGCTTCTTCGCAAAGGAAATTGTGTGAAAAAAAAAATTAAACAATAAAAAGGCGATGTGCAAAATTCTACTCAGCATCCTTGTTGTAAAAAAGTTGTAGGAACTGTAGTTTAAGTGCCTAATGCTTTAAGTCGTTTTGTCAAATGTTTCAAAAGGATTGGAAAGATAGACAGGATTAGATTAGAAAGAAATTGAAAAACTAAAGTTTCTATGAAATCGGATTTATGAAACTTCTGATTAATCGTTAGTTTCAGAAAAAAAATTACTTCGCCTGAACAACGTAACGTAGAGCTGCAATGTTAATTTTTCAAAAAATGCCAAACCTTAAACGTGTCTATCGGTTTTCACTAAATTCAATACCGATTATTGGTCTATATTAATCAATGTTTGTATCAATAGATGCGGTAGATGTCGTATGCAAAACTATACATCCTGTCAGCTAAATAATTATAAGAACATGCTAGCGTGCAGTGATTTTTTTTAAAACGATTTTTCATGAACATTCTGAAAACATTGACATAAAAACAAACAAAAAAAGTTCAAGAAGACAAGCCACCCAATAAAGAATCAGAAAATCTATCGTTTTTAATATTAACTTTTTAAAAACTATCGCTCCTAATATTAAATTTAAATATAGAAATCTGTAGCCGTTGACATTATGTTCGTCATAATTTTGAAACACTGTTGCTATAGAAAACTTACGATTCCGAGATTTCTCCAGTCAAGTAAATCGCTGAGACGTTCCGTTCGATTTCGCTGAATGATACGCTGTCGCCGATTCAAACGGGCAAAATCAAACATGTATTGAGCAAGTTGTTGAACGCTCCCTTCGACGTCGATATGTCGTCGATCAACAATGTAGATACCATAACTCATTGGATCAGCGATGTGTTCTTGCATGAAGCATCCGAAACCGGAAAGGTTGGTCGTGACACTCGGTATACCCATGACTGTGCACTCGGCGGGTGTGTAGCCCCATGGCTCGTAATACGAGGGAAATACACCCAAGTGACATCCTCGTACAAATTCCTCATAATCCAGTCCGAACAGCGGATTGGTCGAGGAAAGAAACTCTGGATGGAAAACGATCTGTGTGAAATGAAACTCCGATTAGTACGTTGACACACGAAACTTTGCAATATTCTTATACGGAAGTATGGAGTTACCTTCACGCGGTCGTGAACAGTGTTGAACAAGTTACACCTTCGGATCGCAGCCAACACCGGATCGTTCCAATCGTCGACGACATTGTGCGTCGTCACGGGCGGCAAACCGTTTCTTTGCAGAGCATACAAACACCTACAAATTACAGAAAAATAAATAAGAAATAATAAATAAAATACAAAAAAAAAAAAAGACACGAAGTATTCAATCAAATGACCAAGTGCGAGTAATTTGTTTTGAATTCTTTTTGGCATTTTGTATATTATTGTGAGTTATTTTTACTTCTGTTATTTTTGGCATTGTATTTGTTGACGAATGGTATTTTGGCGTTGCGTTTATTGACAAGTTTTTTTACGTGAATGAAAATAACACGTGAATTCTTCTCACGTATTATTTTGATGTGTTACCAATTTTATTATTTTTTTTTAATAGTATTATTTTGTCGTGCTATTTGGTGAAAGTACCGACTCATAATGAACAATTTACTGAGAGATCAACAAACATTTTTTTAATTCAATGAAGGCATAATAAATTAAGAAATAATAATTTTATATGAGTCGAAACTTCATTCGTACCAATTAGTCAATGTTTAGTGCATCAATAAAAAAAATGTTTAACAAACTAAAACAATCAAAGTAGTTTTTATCGCAGAGCGTGTTTATAATTAGAAGCAGTCGTACCTTTTAATTTTGATCACTTCTTCTTTCAGCAACATGTCCTGACCTTCGGGTAATCTTCCGGCCAAGCACATCTCGTACATGCGCTTGCCCATCTTTGATTGGATCTCGTTTATCGTGTCCCTTAGCGATTTGGTAACCTGGGAAAGTCGCGTCAATTGATAGCAAATCTCGCATCGAATCTCTCTAGAGCATGAAATATATGTATATATATATGTTTTATTAACTCACGGCATGTCCACGCAATGACTCAACGTTAAAATTGTTTGTCCGCGCTGGAAAAATAAGGAATGCAACTACGGTAACGTCTGGCTTAGAAGATTTCAGGTAATGATTGAGTCGAGCCAAAGCCTCGATGAAGATGTCGGCACCCTTATTGCCAAATTCGTACCGTCCAGCGGTAAAGAAATAGAGAGTTTTGTCCAAATCAAAGTCGTAGTGCCTGAAATCGTTTAACGATAAGGAAAAACCCACGAAAAACAGGTATATTCAAAAAATGTATTTTAAAATATTTACGTTTACTTGGAAAAATATATACTTCGTGATATACTTTAATATTTGACTTATATTACGAAATATATGCGAAATAGGTTTTTAAATATATTTTCAAGATAAATACCTTAGGTACATTTAATAATATATACAATATTTACAAATATGCGTAAAAAAATGTTTCGCATATTTTCGAATAGCGCTTTTATATCTGTGTGTGTATATCAGCGATCTTGCTAATTACTTTGCAATTCTTACCCGTAAAAGTGTCCTCGAACGAATTCGTGAATCTTCTCTTTGCTCACGGCGTGCAAATTTTGAAATTCGTGAAGAGCCGAGAATTTCTTGACGTTCAGTCCATTTGGTGTGATTACGTCGGGTTTGCGTTTGAGTAAATTTTCCGCCTCAAAACCAGTGATGTCCGAGACTGTTGTGAATGCATGGCATAGATGAGTCGCAGCACGTTCCATGCAGTATCTATGGTAAATTTGTCGTTTTCCAGCCTCTTCGTCGACATTAAACTGCAAATAAAACAATGATAAATACAAAATCTAAAGCGATTTGTATAGAAACGAAATTTGCATATAAACGATGTAACATTGTGAAGGTCCCATCGAATAAAGTCAGTAAAGTAAATAAAGAGCCCATAAAAAAATCCACATCCAACGAAAAAAAAATCGAGAAGTAGAACATTTGTTATATAATATATTTCCTTCGAATTGTTTATGATAAAATAAACTTCGAAAAACGACGAAATGGTGTCAGTTACAAGTGTCAATTACAGTATTATTAAGACTCGGAAAATTGCATTAATCAACTGAAAATTTAGTAACAAAACAAAATAATACAAATGAATTGCTAAAATATTATTAATTTCGAATCATGATTTAAAAAAGTAGAAAAACGCAATCAGGAAACATAAACCAATTTACAGCCATTTTAACGCAAATAGGTAGGTGTTCCTTGACAACGTTAACGATAAAGTAATCGAGCTGTGGCTTGAAGAAATTTAATCAATTTCAAATTAATTTTTTAACACCAAAAAGATTATTGGTTTCACAAAAATTAATTTTTAATTAATGCCTTGTAACATATAATAACTTCGTATAAGTAGACGTGTATGATAAAAATATTTACTTTATCCAAATTGTTGTAGAAGTCTGTCTTTCCGGCGCAGAGATACCTTCCAAGGAGGGTAGCGTGTGTCGTAAAGACCGTAGCGACTTCCACGTGTCTAGTTCGTAAGGCTATTAACCCGACTCCAGCCTGCCATTCATGACAATGAACAAGAATGCGAGGTTGAACAGCCGAATAGCCCTCAGCGGCTTTCCTGTCATAAAACGAACAAAATAAATGTATTGCATTTTCGATCAAACAACGCAGCAACGACGAGCTTTTGATGAGATTTACTTGAATTCTGTTATAAATTGACACAGCAAATAGCCGAGGATAATTGCGTCGTTGGCTTCAACGTCCAGATGTGGAATACCGAGACTGCAGGTGTTCCACAGTTCTTGCTTGTATTCGTCCAATTTCCACGCTGCGCTTGCAATGTCGAAAAGGATAACTTGAGGGTTTCCGTCGACCAACCATGTTCCCGTCACCACCTAAAATTCATACGTGTGAGTGATTCAATCTGGGCAAAATAAAATATCTAATAAAGAAACTATTTTAAATACTTTGCAGAAATTTATTTTTGTAGAATTAGAATATCGGAAATGTGATTGGATTTATTACCCGGATTTCTTCTATTACAAAAATTTATAAAGCAGCCAGTTAATAACATAATTACGATAATTTTGTCCTAAAATGTCATGAATAAATATAATGTTTTTAATGTTTTTGACATTTTTCCAAAAGTGTGTTTATGAGTCAAGAACTGTCGTTAATGCTTTTTAAAGGTGAACTTTACAAGCGGAAGCTCGAGTGAACAAAAACACGTGGCATCACGGACTTAGAATTACGGTGGGGATCGTGACCGCGATCAAAAGTGTCTCAAGGTTTGGAAGATTGCCAATCCTTGCCTTACCAGCATGCATGCGAACAGGTGATTAGACTCAATGTCAGTGTCTCTATATTCAAACTTCAAAAGTTTTAGCAAAATAAAAAATGTCTTTTATGTTTTATGTCGATTAATAAAGTCGTACAAAAAGTCCCCACATTCAAATTATAGAAAGAGTTTCAATAAAGACATATTTTCTATATAAAAAACAAAAATGAAAGCCCCACAATTTGTTATATTCGGACGTGGGGATTTTTTTTACATAATCGGAATACCGTTGGTTTTTTTTAAATAAAGAAAAAAATGAAACAGATTTCATTTTTGCTTCCTCATAGTGGAAGCTTTGTTTTCATGAAAAAAAAATTCATTGGAAATTTTCATGTCAGAACACTCAAAATGGTCTGAAACGTCGAGAAAAGTCTTTCAGAAAAATTGTCCGGATATACCCGAATTTGTTGTCCAAATTTTTCAAAAAAATTATTTTTTGCTCTATCTCACGTGAAATCTCAACAAAACAACTGAAACTTTCTAAAGGCGAAAAATAATATTCAGCGCTGCTATATACCAAATTTGGTGATGATTGGTAGAGCGGTTCGGATTTTACGTGATTTTGAATTATTCAAAAAATTAACGTTTTCACTCTGGCTTTAGCGGAACTTAAGCAAGTAACCCAAAACTTTGTACTTGATCAAAATGTGATGCAACCGTGTATGTAACATCGTTTATTTATTTATTTATTTATTTATTTTGGATTATACACTTTTCATTTCTAATGCCCGTAAAGTACCAATATTCAATCGCGCATAATTGTCGAACGGCACGATGTATCGAGCTGAAATTTTGCACACAAGTGAAGTATTAACTCCTCTTTAGTTACTGTGATTTCGTACAAAAAATACACACACACACACTCACGCACACAGATTTCACTGAATTTTTAAGTTAATAAAAAACACGTGGGCACGCTTACGTTTTGAATGTTGCGTAAGTAACTACCAAAAATGTAGAGATGCCCTCTACCAAAATATCGAGATGAAAAAAAAAATGCTGATGAAAATAAAAAATGATTCAAAGTAGAACTTTGAACATTGTTTTCTTATTAAATTTCATGTTTTTACATAGCTTCCTCTATGAGGAAAACAAATTAATAAATAAACTTCCTCATAGAGGTGGCTTTGTGGAAAATTAAATTTAATGAGGAAGCAATTTTGCAAGATTCTACTTTGCATCACTTTTTTTTTTCGTTTAGTTTTAAAAAATTCTTACTTTATATCCCTGATCCCTCATGACCTGAACAGCCTTGTGCAGTGGGCTGTGATGTGGATAATCAGCCTCTTCAACTTCAGTTCTGGCGCAAGTTTCCTTGTACGGACCAATCATGCAATATTGATCACCCATTTCCTCTGTTGATACATAGGCCTTGGATCTTATAACAGTGTAAATTCCACCGACTGGAGAACATTTCAATAAAATTAATTATTCATTATCAATGCGTATAATTTTTACAATATTATTTACCTTTGTTTGCAACTTCCCATGCTACTTCAAAATTCCATCTATTTTCCAGCTGTGCAACAACCCCATGATCCATGGTATCAAGAAAGTCATGACAACTGTCCACCCTATAAAATCTTCTAGATGCCCTTTCCCTCGACATTTTTTCCAATTATCTGAAATTTAGTTCTCTCTTAATTAACTCCACATTTTAAAAAAGAGGGTTAATGTATTTTTTTTTAAATACATGACATAACTGTGTCAGTCTATGTCCCTGTTACTACTTATTAAATAACCTTTAACCCGAATCATTGATAAGATAAAGTCTTGTGAATAGTCTCAGCTGATATTTGCTCCAAAAAAAAAAAAACTCTATTCACTCAGAGAAGAAAACAACTAAAGTTATTCTTTGGTTATTAAAAGACACTGAAATTAAATCTAGAAACATGGAATGATAGTTTATTGGATGAAATTTCTCCTTTTAAAAATCACTGTAAGTTCATAAAGTACAAAAAAAAATGAAAATGCAGAAATGCAAAAGTACAGACATAAATAAATAATGATAATTATCTGGCAATAGAATGATTTTTTTTTAATGACAATTACACAAAAATTAAAATAATGGTGAAGATAAAAATAATTATTTCTATGACAAGAACTTTAAAAGGCTTCACATAAATAACAAATAATAATAAAAACAGTTACATCTAACAAGTGTAATTTTTGTTTACAAAAAATGAAGTTCAAAAAACAAAAAAGCAGAAATACTAAAGTACAGACATAAATAAATAATGGCAATTATCTGGCAACAGTTAAATTTTTGAAAACAAAAATTGCACAGAAATAAAAACAATGGTAATGATTAAAAATTATCTTTGACTTCACATAAATAATAAATAATAATAGTAAAAGCAGTTATCTAACAAGTTTAATGTTTTTTTTTTTTCAATTAGAAACAAAAATTAAAGTAATGATGAGTATTTTAAATAATATTTGCTACAACAAAAATATTGAGATTTCTAATCATTTTAATTCTGGCAAGTCAAAAAACAAAAATGCAGAAATAGAAAAGTACAAATACAAATAAATAATGATAATTATCTGGCAATAGTTTCAATTTTTTTATTGACAATTACACAAAAATGAAAATAATGTTGAAGATAAAAAGTAATTTTTGCTATGACAAAAACTTGAAAAGGCTTCACAGTTTTAATTTTAATTTTTTTTTAATGACTATTACACAAAAAAGCAAATAATGGTAAAGATAAAAAATAATTTTTGCTATGACTCGAAGTTCAAGAGGCTTTACATAAATAACAAATAATAATAATAAAAGCAGTATTATCTAACAAGTTTAATTTTTTTATCAGCATTTAGAAAAAAAAATCAAAATAATGGTGATTATAAATTATTTTCACATAAATAATAGATAATAATAGTAAAAGCAATTATCTAACAAGTTTAATGTTCTTTCTTTTAATTTGAAAAAGAGAAATCAATGTAATGGTGAGTATTTAAAATAATATTTGCTGTTACAAAAATATGGACAATTTGTTATCGTTTTAATTCCGGTGACGACTAAAAAAAAGATAATCATATAAGACATAACAAGTCTTGAAACTCGATCGGAGCGGCAGATAAGAGAACGAAAAGTCCGTCTCTCGATTCGGAACGAAAACACGGAGGGCTTCCCATTCATAAAAAAACTCGAATATCACACACTCTCCGCATGGGCTTAAGATTATCAGCGTGCTTTCGTGTATCTCACAATCATTCGAACACACGAAAATTAGTCTTGAAATATAATACAAATTTTAACTCACCTCTTCGACACGTTCGAGTTTAAAAATCGCAGTGATCACGAGAAACTTGATTTACCACACAGCACGATCTTGACTGCCAGGTTCGGATTGAAGGTCAAGACTGGCCAACGTAAGGTCAAACCGGCACGATATTCTTTCGGCTCTTGAGCCCTGAAGAGACTGCGCCCGTAAAGTCCTCTCGCATCTTCGTACATTCGAGTTTCGGGAGTTCATTCATCTCGCCAAGTACACAGATGGCGCTCGAACAAACGCGCGACACTTTAAAACATTGTTGGCTCGGTGAATTTGGCCGTGTTGACTTTGAGACTTTACGAACCTTTTTTTGCAGATGGTCGTTTGTTGGCGACGGATAATCGAATTACAATGATTGTCGGAAAACGTATTTGGTACTTTTCAGTCCTTCCCGATGTCGGTTTGACAAATTTCGTTGAACACTCGAGAGAAAACTTTTTTCTCCCTAGTGTTGAAATGTGCTATTTCGCCGGGACGGTCATATGACCGCGATAAATTTAAACAGATGACCGGAAGTGAAGTACGAGATGCGCATGCAGCAGAGATTTTCATCTCTGCTATCAATAACAATATGCTGTACCCCCACCAAAAGGATTGTTAGTAATGGTCATTTATGTATTGCACTCGAACCACAGACCGACAACTGCTGTAATTGGAATATTCGTGATCTACAAACAATTCCGAATCGTTTGAGCTCTCGTTGAGCAGCAAAGGCCTGCCAATTAAAAAATCCCCACGGCTAATTTACATAGTCTATCCGCTTGTGACATGTGATCGAAATCGGTAAAGAAGAGAATGAATGTAGTTTACTGATTAAGGCACAGGTGGCGCCGTCATCTTTTTCCAAAGCATACAAATTTGTAAATAATCTGTTGAACCCACCCATACCAATGAAAATTAGACCGGATTTGATAAGAAACAAAATGATTTTCGAAAAAAAAAATGTATTCTGTAATAAATGTCGAAAGTTACCGTTGAGTCTCTGAGTGTGGCGAGCTGCACACAGATGGCGCTTTATCTAAGTTCCTAACGTTGGACCCGCTGGACGCATTAGTCGGTAATGTAGATTTGTATTTTATACTTCAAACTTAGTGGCGCTGGGGTCGCGTCGGTGTCCTGAATCTACTTCCGCATTTCCTTGAGGTGATGTAGCACATGTTCGTAAACAGCTGGGAAACTGCAATCGGTATCGAAAACGGTAATCAAATCTATTCAAAGACGAAGTGAAAGCTAATTTGCTTTTGTCTCAAATATTAACCGGCTCTGAGTAGATTTTTTTACTGACTGGTCGGTAAAAAAGTACGGTTTCGTAGTTTACAAAATTCGTTGTTATTGTATTACAAATATGTCTCAAATTGCACAGGATTATAATATCAACATAGGCGCATCGGCGTCCACTCTCATTTTACGAATGTGATTCTTAGAAATGTTTATATAATACGAAAGAGGTGGCAGTTGACAGATCGAGCGGCCATATTGGTTTTCTATACGTTTACAAATTTTCAATTTTCTTTGTTTTTCAAGCGTTTTCCGACCAGTCGGTAAAAAAAATCTACTCCAGCATCGCCTTAAGACGATGTGCTACACTTTTCCGTCGTTCTCTCTCACGCCACCGCGGCCACCAGTGACGCTGTTTCTCTCGCACTTACCCTGACTCAGTCGGTATAGCACATCACCGTAAGTGAAATCGATAAAGTAGTTCAGATTTTATAAAATTTCGCCTTTTCATAATTTTTTTTGAAAATACTATAACTCTCGAACCGTTCAATCAACTGATCTAAATTTAAGCATAAAACTCAAATAGAGTGTGTCAATGTTTGATATTGAATTTGGATAAAATCGTTAACGTAATTAAGATATTCTAAAAATTTGCATTTTTATAAATTTGTTTGAAAACCCTATGACTCGAAAGCGGTTCGAGAAACTGATCCAAAATTTTGTATAACATTTCAGTAGTGTGGCTCGTTGTTTGATACTAAATTTGGCGAGAATCCAAGTTCGTCTTTAAGAGAATTTTTACTTTTTTATTTTTATTTTTTAAACCTTCCTCCTATGAGTATACCAAAATTGATCAAAATATTTCCTTGTAGAGGTAACTTTGTAAAAATTTAAAAATAATGGGAAAGCAGTTCTACTTTGTGACCTTTTTTACTACTATTCCATATTCCATAAACGAAAATTTCACTCATAATTCACGACTGTGGTCCATTGGAGAATTCTAAGTAAAATTATCACGTTTGGTGGCGCGCAAGTAGCGTATTTTATTTATTTCAGTGAATTTCGCTTCTCCGGTGATTCAGTCGATGCCTGTCGGCGAGTAGACGGAGATAACGTTGAATAGCACGCGTGTTTTGCGCTTGAAAAATACGAGTGTGAATCATGGCGGTAAGTAACAATAATTACGATTTTAGTGTCATTATTTATAATTCATTAATGTGTTTATGTTGGATAATGAAACAGTTGTGTTCAGAATTTTGAACATTATGTAGGATAAGCTGATTTATTGATTAGAGACTCGTACTAGACTGTCGGCGATTCGACGTCAAGTTTAGCCATAACCTTGAAGATTGGATACGTATAATTTAGTAATTAATTTTGAAGACTCAGTACGGCGAAAAATGGTTCTAAAGACTTATTTAATAATATTAAAAAATATGAATTTTTAGGTCAAAAAGATGTCAGTAGTTTTGGGCTTGGTTTTGGGTGACGTTAGTTGCTATAGTAACACATCCTTGATCAAACTTTTGAGGGGGTTACTGTTGACAATGCTTGGATACATCTGTTAATTGATAAAAATATTGCATTCCAAAAAGATATTTTATTGCCAGTATTATTAATATTATTATCATTATTATTAGGACAGAAAGTAAAGCTTTTGGTTTAGAACAATCTTTTTGCATTGCTCAATTTTGGCTTTCTTTGGAGCCAAAATAGAGGAAGCAATGTGGACCATTTGCTTATTCCATACTTTTATGCAAAACTATCTGTCCAGATAGTATTAAACATTTGATGATTCTGTTTGATGAGCATGCAAAATGTCAGGTCACTTACATATTTGAATTAGTGGAAAAAATGATGTTGAAGTTTGCACTGTTGCAATGCAACCAAAAAATATAAAATCCTTAAGTCCTCACCCCCTGTTAAGAGTGCTGTAATACAGGTGCAATATCTTTTCTTCATGTTCTTAGGAGTTATGATAACTTTTTATACCTTGTATAATCATTTGGGTTCATGACAATTAATTTTTTCTCTTGATTTTGTTACATTCTAACAATGCAAGGTTCAACATCATAAAAAAGTGTTAAATTCTCTAAAATGTGAAGTCTGTTGGATTCTCACAAATTCAATATCAAAAATCAGCACATTCTATTTAATAAAATATGTATCAAAGAAATTGTTGGTCTGTATATTAGACAAAAAATTGAGATGATTTGGTTTGAGTAGTTCACACATATATCCAGATGCTTTTTCTAAACCACTTTTCTCAACATTTTGGACTATTTTAAGTATACTGGCATGAAAATAAAAAAAATGTATGCAGACAAATGTTCCTGCATGAGGAAATAAAAGTTATTTTTTCATATTACTTAATTACAGTTTTCAGTAAAATAAAATTTGTATATATATCTGGTTTAAAATAATTAATATTAATTAAGAGAATATATTTCTTATGCTTCATATTAGATGGAATATAAGAAAACAAAAAATCTTGCACTCCATCAATGATTGAAATGCCAACTGTCTTTCTTTTATCCAGAATGCTAACATAAAAAACTGATTTTATGAGCAATGGCTTTACTTATGAATAAAACAATATTTCAGGCTATCGCTGCAGCAAAAGTTCAGGAAGTTCGGGAGATCACAAGAATTGAGCGTATTGGAGCACATTCTCACATCAGAGGATTGGGTCTTACGGACAGTCTTGAGGCTCGTAATGTAAGTGTACATACATTGCTTCATTAACAGATTACCATGACAAATTTCAAAGTCACTGTTCTGAACTTTAGTGGTTATAAGGAATTGAAAATTATTACACTACAAGAAAACTTTTTAAACAAGGACTATTTAGCTCTTTTTCTTATCATTCAGTAGCTATAAAAACAGTATTGCCTTTGGCCAGTTAAATAGAAGCATTGTATATTATTGCAATTTAATTTTTTTGCTAAGGACGTTTTTTGTAGAGCGCTAAATTTTCTGTAGAGACATTCTGAAAAATGACTCATTACAGTTGTTATTAAGGAGGTATAAATGTCTAAGTACCCAAAAACGTATTTCCCATGTTATTTAAATGGGAAATTACAAAATACGTGATTTACCTCTAAATATTATTATTTAGAGCTCTCCTTTGGCGAGCTTTCTTTTTTTACACCGAAGTAACTTCTCAACCAGTTAGTTGGGCAAAAAAATATAACGTTTTTTTTTAAATGACCCTATTGTGTATGTTCAACTAGTCCCAGCGAAGGCTTCCTAATAACACAAAGATTATTGCTGATGAATTGTTATTTCGCCTGTAAAGCATTACTAATTATATGTCAATTATATAGGTATCTCAGGGTATGGTGGGCCAGCTCGCGGCTCGTAGAGCCACAGGCGTTGTTCTTGAGATGATAAAGGATGGCAAGATTGCAGGTAGAGCAGTATTACTAGCTGGTCAACCCGGTACTGGCAAAACTGCGATAGCTATGGGTTTGGCTCAAGCTCTCGGAAGCGACACGCCTTTCACAGCGATGGCTGGCTCTGAAATATACTCCCTGGAGATGAGTAAAACAGAAGCTCTGACCCAGGCCATAAGAAAGTCCATAGGCGTGAGAATAAAGGAAGAAACTGAGATAATTGAGGGCGAGGTAGTGGAGATTCAAGTAGACAGACCAGCAACTGGTGTCGGCGCTAAAGTTGGAAAATTGACCCTGAAAACTACGGAAATGGAGACAATCTACGAGTTAGGCAACAAAATGATCGACAGCCTTATGAAGGAAAAAGTTCAAGCCGGTGATGTAATAACAATTGACAAAGCTACGGGAAAAATAAATCGTCTCGGACGTTCGTTTACCCGAGCACGTGACTACGACGCCACCGGATCACAGACTCGATTTGTACAGTGCCCGGAGGGTGAATTGCAGAAACGCAAAGAAGTTGTGCACACAGTTTCGCTTCATGAGATCGATGTGATAAACAGTAGAACCCATGGATTTTTGGCTCTGTTTTCCGGAGATACCGGTGAAATAAAGTCTGAAGTACGTGATCAGATAAATGCCAAAGTCGGCGAATGGAGGGAAGAGGGCAAAGCTGAGATTGTTCCTGGAGTACTTTTTATCGATGAGGTACACATGCTCGATGTTGAATGCTTTTCATTCTTGAATCGAGCGCTCGAGAACGAAATGGCACCGGTCGTTATAATGGCCACAAACAGAGGCAAGTTTTTTTTATTAATATTTTCTTGATTCTATGCATTTAAATAATAATACGAGGCTCCCTCTGTCGATTTAGCAACTTCATTTTCTTACTGTCTGTGATATTTCTCATAAATAGCCAGATTTGAGTACTACTTGAGAGTATTTTCTGTGGATTTTTTTATTCAAATGATCGAAACCAATGTTTTCGAAAATGCAGCAATTTTTTTAAGTCAATGTATCTCGAGAATTATACGTCACCAAAAAAGTTAACATCTGACTATAAAAGTTCTAATTTTATAATAGCTTTTCAATGAAAATTGAAAAATATTTTCTCTATCTAATGACGTTGACTTTTTACCAAAGAATTTTAAGACTTTTTTTTAAGGGAACCAATCTTACTTTATTATTAAATTGACTGAATCTGCACCGATCGAGGTTCGAGAGTGCAAAAAATCGTATGAATCTGACCATTATATTGATGAAAATGTTTTTATCATGGGGAACTACAAGTTACTTATAGTTTAAACTTTATGTTTTCAGACCGGAAACAAAGAAATTTATAATTTTCTGCAATGAACATATTTTCAGTAATATAATGGTCACAGAATTCTTTACATCGGAATGTGTATAATTATTATATTTTACTAATAAATAATTGCTGTACTTTTGCAAACATGATATCCAATATGTTGTTAACTCCATCAGGGATCACCAGGATAAGAGGCACAAATTATAAAAGTCCTCACGGCATTCCTATCGATCTCCTGGATCGTATGATAATCGTTCCAACCACGCCATACCAAGAGAAAGATCTCAAGGAAATTTTGAAGATAAGATGCGAGGAGGAGGACTGCGAGATGGCGGATGATGCGTTGACGGTTCTTACAAGAATTGCTTCGGAAACGTCGCTTAGATACGCTATCCAATTGATCACCACGGCATCGCTCGTTAGCCGCAAAAGGAAGAGTACAGAGGTGTGTAAATTCCCATTTACCTTACACAAAATATATTTTTTTCGCAGTTTCGAATATTAAACGATGGATTTTTAGGTCAGCATCGATGACGTTAAAAGAGTGTATTCGCTGTTTCTGGATGAAAACAGATCGACTCAATTTTTAAAAGAATACCAAGACGAATTCCTATTCAACGAACTACGTAAGTAAAAAACAAGCACTAGTTTCAATCCATCTTTATTATACATAACATAATTTCGGTAAACATTTACAAGAATTATTCTTCTTTTTTTTTTACAGCTGATCAACCCATGGAAGTCGCGTAATAACAGGATTAAAGAATGTTCGTTTTAAAGACGATACTTCCTAAACAGTACAATACAATTCCACGGCGAGTAAGATACATTATTCACGATTTTTTCTTTTCCGTACAATCGTTAATATTAATTCGACAATTAGTCACTGTGGTATTTTCTATTCTTAAACCGTTCGCCACTAACGAACGAAACTGTCAAATTGTTATAAAACAATAAAATATCTATAAAAAAACACACAATATACTTCTAAGTTTGATATTCTTGTAGACGACATTTTCGTCCCGTAACTTTGAGGCTGGGATAAATTAGTTTTTGGTGTGAAGCTCTTATTTCTACGCTTGATCTGATCGATGGGAATCAGGCCAACTCATTGAAATACGAAGATAAACGGTGTTGATTAGATAGATTAGTTTTCGTTACGTCGTGTCCTTCGGAAAAAATAAAAATAAACTTTCTGTCGTTTGATTTCCGATTTTCATCTGCCGGATCGCAGAGTCGTAGATTAATCGAACCTTTTGGTTGATTCATTTTTTTTCCTTGTAGACTCGAATCCATCGGGTAAGTCACGTCACGACGCTAATGAGGTGAAATTCGGGCACTGTTGAACGTAGTAACCGGCCTCGTTGCGCCTTCCCTCTTATGCTTTTTTCTCCAATTCCCTCTTGGCTGTAATAACGTTTGATTTATCAAAACTTTAAGCCGCTTATGTTCGTTCGATGATATATTGTTTGTAAGACTGAAGCTGCAACTTTTGCAGCTTCACTTACATGTTTAATTATAAAAAGTAGAATTTTTCCGTACTTTACATTTCTAGATTATTTAGAATTAAAATTAAAGCGAGGTTTAATTTATAAAGAGCTAGAAATTACAAATTGGATACATTTTTTAAAAACATTAAAATCCGATCTCTTTCGAAAAATCAAGAAAAAAAGATGAAGCACTAAAAAAAAAAAACAAATTTCTATAATTATCCTACTAAAGTCCAAAAACTGAAAAGAAGTAAACCGACGCTAGTTTCTTTTTCTTTTTTTTTGCAAAAAAGTGGTTGCATTATCTTCGCTTGGATATAAACATTATTTAAGTACAGTTATTAATAGTTATTACCCCGCTTTTATAATTGCAGTTTACCCATGTGCAAAATTGCGTAAATAAATCTGCATAACTAGATTCGTGCAGAAGTAATAGTGTAAGTTATAGAAAAGTATTAAAACTTCATTGACCCATCCTCAGGAAAATTAAAAGAAACAATTAGTAAGCGTTAAAAAAAGTTTTATATCGAAATGAATTTATTCTCTGAGATTTATTGAGGTTTTCATAAGTACTCTGCCAAAGGAAAGTTATTTTTTTTTATTGCAATAAATTGAACAAATTACTTTCGACTATGAACATCTTACGCTTGAAACGTTTTTTGAGTTTGAATAACTTTTAATCGAGACTCTATAATGGTAATTTATTCGTGTGAATTACTGCTTAAGTAAATTTACATAACTGGAATTATATAGCAGTAACGCGTCTATCTGTGATTTCTCGTTAACTTTCCTCTATTTGCATTTCGCGACATTTACAGATTATCAAAGTCAACGCATATTGAGTATCTTGGAGTGAAACTTTCGGTTTTTATCAAATGTGACCCCTCACCTGTAATCAATTTGAC
Source organism: Perithous albicinctus (assembly GCA_964016905.1). Classification (NCBI taxonomy): domain Eukaryota; kingdom Metazoa; phylum Arthropoda; class Insecta; order Hymenoptera; family Ichneumonidae; genus Perithous; species Perithous albicinctus. The sequence goes on along the minus strand of OZ024693.1, from coordinate 14,087,104 downwards.
CACACCGTCCGGTTTGTACGAAGATTGATATTTCTTGTCCTTTGAGGTGAAACCGAATCCATAACCGACTTTGTATACTGGAAGAGGAATCACCGTCGAAGATACTGGTACCATAACTGCGATCACGACGATTCATGCAAGAGAAAGTTATATTTTAATCCAACTTTTATACTCTGGTCATTCGATCGCTACTTTATATCGCGAATCTTTTTTTTAAGCGAGTTCGTCACGACCTCGATGCTACCCATTTAACGCACCTGGACATTTTTCTTTTTTTACAAGGAAGGTAACCCAGGTGTCCCGCGCCGATTTTAATAATATTGCAATATACCTACAAACCTAGTTTCATACAAACTTGATAAAATGTTCTTAAGGGTGGTTGCCCCCTAGAAAATAATTTTTGCGAGATATGCAAAAACACGTTAACTTAGTTTTGTAACATATATTTTTTTCTGATTTTTTAGCTGTTTTTTTTTTGTCTAATTTAGCGAAATTTTGTATTAGTTTTTTATCATATTTTGGGGTAGTTTACGCCACAAAGTTGTCAAATGGAACCGCGGAAATTATGCTATTCATGTTTTGTTATGGCAAAAGTTATGCAACCAGCAGAAAAGTTACTACTTTGGATCTCTGTTTTGGGAGACTGTTCACCCCCAGAAGTATTTTTTCAGCAGATGAAAAAAAATACGTGTCGCTTATTTTTTGATAAAATATTGCAATATTGTTAAAATTCTACGCGGGACACCTGGGATACTTTCCTTGTAACTTTGATGTTTTACTGGCAAATTGAGTTAAAACAACAAAAAATGCTTTTGATAAGCCACAATTTGTTCGCAACAGTATGAAGTACAAAAATCAAATAAAAATTCTTAACATATACTAAAATACTCATACAATTTTATTTCCTCGATTACTTGCAGATAAATTCTAAATGAAGATTCATTTTTTCTGATCGCTAAGTGTAGTTCAATAATATCTTCAAATTGGTTCCTTTGCAACATTTACAATTCTAAACATTGAACTGCAAAAGTCTTAACAATAAATTCATACGGAAATCCAATCGACATAAAACTGCTTTAAAGTATAATGTTGCCGTTAATCTCCCATCGAAAGTGTATAATGAGTAGATTAATTATAAAATAGAAATAAAATTTGTAGATGGTAATAAAAATTCCGTGAATAGGTCGATGCAGAATATTACTGCTCGTATCGCACTTTTAATTTCTCTGCAAAGACGTTATCCTCTCAGTACTAGCGGCGATTTTTTTTCTTTCCGAGATTATTTTACGTCTCGAATCTCTTTAACCGAGTTTGTCGCGACCCCGATACTATCCACTCGACGCAACTGGAAATCTTTTTCTTCGCCTCTCGTCGCTACTCGATCGAACATTGCCATTAATTGGCGATGCGCGTAGTTTTAATTGCGCGTTGAAGCACTTGACGAAACGAGCTATATGGGCTTATTGACTCATAGCCGGATATTCGAAGCGCTTAATGAGATTGGAAAATTCGATCGCGCTCGTTGCACATTCATCGGTGCATTGGACTGTGTAACGATTTGTTTGCGCAACGAACAAACACCCGTTCAAAGTACTTCAATTATCGAGATTAATCCTTTATGGTTGTCTGTGGAAAAAAGGTTTTCCATTCATTTAACAGTCCATCCGGAAATATTTTAGTATTTGGTTTTAGCAAAACAAAGTAGGCTTATGTACTTATTTACGTAGACCGTCCGTACTAATTATAATAATTTTAAAAAATGCGTAGGTGGAGACAAGCGACTAAGGAAAAACCATTTTATAGAATCGCCGTTGAGAGTTTTTTTATTTAAAGTTAAATGGGAGCTCTAACTATTTAAAAGTAAGTGAAATGTATTATTCTCTAGTGATGTGTGTAGCGACCAATGTATGAGAATTGATTGGATAGTAGTGGCAATGGATTGGATCGGACTCTTGAGTCCTCTTCATAGAAATTTATTTACTCCAGTTTTGCTTTTTTGTCCTCTTCATCATGAGGACTCGGACAAGAGTCGAAACGTCGAAATAAAAATCTATTTCATTGACCAATCCATTGCCGATACTATCCAATCAAAAATTTGAAAATAATGTAAAACAAAAAATTCTTCATGGAATATGAAGTAAATTTCTGTTTTTATTTATTAATTAAAAAGAATTCTAGCAATTCTCGTAGACAGTTACTCAAGCTTTGTTCAGTTTTTAAATGGTATTTTTATATTTTAAGTTAAATGCAAGTTACTCGACTTTCCCTGATGCGTTCTTCTCTATAAAAATCGGAAAAAAAATGTCATCGAGTGAGATAAATTTTAAACTGACATTGAATTCTCGCCAGCGGTTAAATTTTTCATTATCACGCAATGCGATCGTTGCTTTTGTTACAAATTTTGAGAAAACAATGTGGAAGCTTTCGGGCAAAAGAAAAAAAAATGTCTATAGACCACTTAGTTTTCTTCACCAGGAGAACCAATATTTCTCTCGCGAATAATAGGCGACTCGTAGCGCACGTAATTTTTCAATTTTCATCCCTCAATGACGCACGAAAACCCTCGGGCAATACCTATTTTTGCTTCTCTCGCGGTTTCTCTAACGAACCGCGAAGGGCAACGTGAAAACATCTCAGCAATCGGCATCGAGATCGCGTCTTGCTATAATCCTAACCCACGCGTTTGCGTGACATCATCGTTCCGTTATTCCCACCTGTCAGCGTCAAGTTAAGTGAATTCACTTTTCGAGATCACCGGCGATCTTCTCCTTATTTGGTATCGATCGTGCGAACATATACTCGCAATTTTCATTCGCGTTTAATTTTCTAAACGTACTAATAAGGTGCAGGTTTCACTAGTATAAATCGGTACTAATAAAAATTTATGCAAAAGCAATAGAACGTGAATTAAATTATAGAAATATTGTGATTTTGCGAGTAACTTTCGATCCTTTCAAATTTAATTACTGAAGCATTTAAGGAGGGCCCTTCACAATTTAATTTGCTTAGAGTGTTAAGAACATCTTTGAATTATTTCAGATTTTTTAATCTCATATTTTGCCTGCAAGTAAATACCGATTTTACTTCCTCATAGATGAAAATTTGTTTTCATGAAATTTTTATTTTCCAGATTTTCATGGCTGGATGCTTAGAATGGTCCAAAACGTTGAGAAAAGTAGCTTAAAAAAAAAGTGCGTGCGTGGACGTAGGAGTGTGAAAGAAGAGTTGGCACGATGGCTAATGTATAAGTTCGTTTGATTTTTCTTGTTTAATTGATGTTTTCTCGGATTCTCCATTCTAATATTTCGTCTTCATCTTTGTTTGAATGCTTGTAATATTTATTTGGGACATTGCTTTTTTTTTTTGGATAAATCCAAGTCTCTGTTGGAAAATACCTCTTCACCTTTAATTGTATATGAGGCAAAACACGGCAAGTCGGCCACCTCAATTTTTCATGTCAACAAAATGTCCTCACATTTCTTCAGGATGTTGGTCCAGTTGAAAAAATTCCTACGTTTTTTCTTCAACTGGACCAACATCCTGAAGAAATGTGAGGAGATTTTGTTGACATGAAAAATTGGGGTGGCCGATTTGACGTGTTTTGCCCTATATATTGATTCGGTGAAGCATTCATACTAACATCCAATCCGCCCTCACGTTGTCGCAAAAAAGTTTAATCCATTTTCTTAAAAGTTACTTAGGATGGCAGAAAGTTGTATGAATTATTTCAGATTTATAAATCTCATGTTTCACCCAAAATTAAATTCTGTGTTTCTAAAAACTGTTTTTGTTTTTGTTAACAAAATATCTAAATATATATTTATAAATTTAAGACAAGTGTTAGATATAATATCTCTTGAAACTCTAAACACCTTTTAATGAATGTATGAACTTTTTTCGAGACAACATTAAATTGGGGGTCACTTCGTATGGAACACCGAAAACTATTTAAAAAATCTAGGCAATAAATCGGTGAAGCATCTGTTAAGAAACAAACTGAGTGTTCACACATCCTAATCGTGACAATATTATAGTTTATTTGTTTAAAAAATAATACAAAAATATACCATTTCGTGTCAAGTTTACTTTAATAACATGATTAAAAATTCTACGTTAATAACATACACTGATACAATATTTATTCTCCAAAACGCCAAATCAAACCCACAAAAATTGCAAAACGAAAAAAAAAAAAAAAAAAAAATAAGCACTGATTTAAGTTATGTCCAGTGTTCATCAAATCCTTACAAAAATAATGTCTTTTTAAAAAGTAAATGCAATAATATCGTTGTACCTGTCCTCTCTTCTAATATTAAAAAGCCCGTTTCAAGATAAAAACATTCTTTCACCTGATATGTTTCCAATTATTTAGAAAGCCTTGTTTTTATAATAATTTGCTTATTTTAATATAATGAGAAATTCTATTGAGTATTAAAAAAATTGTTTGCAGGATACGTTTCCCCAGCTTCCAGTGGACACGCCTTCGTGTGAGCAGATAAGAGACTCGTGAAACGGGAATGAATAATAATATTCCATGTCCTTGCGCGTGGCAAATCGTCGATGACGTTATATCGTGTTTATGTATTTGCACAGACACAGAGTGCAAATTCTACAACAACTTCGGAGCATCGCGGAAACTATCAGGCACTGGTATAGCGCGTGAAGGAAGAGCTCGAGATAACGCAGAGTTTCTCGCGATAATTAGTGCGAGCGACAATTAAGGAGAAAGTTTTTTTTTTTTTTTCGTGCCTCCCGTTTCTCATCGGAGTTTCCAGCACGACCAAGACCTCGTTCGAACTCGCGAGAAAATACGAGAGAGTCGCTTCGCGAGGAGAAATCCCGCGCTCCAACTTTCGATTCTCTGCCTTTTCAAAACAACAAAAACAACAATTCTTTCAATATTACCTGCAATCAAAATACTCCAATAATTAACAACAAAAAACATTCACCGAAAAAAAAAACCACATCAAATGTTTAGATCAACTAGTAACATAAATATAGAAATACTACATTTAAAAATGTAAGGTAACTGCATAGCTGAGGAAATTATTTTCAGAGGTGAATGAGAACGAAGAATAAAATAGAGAAAAAAAAGAAAATCTAATCACGAAGTTTCCTTCCTTCGTCATCAGTGAACTAATTACCGGGCTCGAAGATGTTATCCTCGTTTCGTTTATAGATCGTTGGTTTTCCATAAGTCTCCGATATAACGCAGATAAGTGCGAAGACGATGACAGCTTGAAGCCGCATTTTCACAATTTCTTTTTTTTCAAACTTTTAAAATAAATTTACAAGAAAAAAAAAATGTATTATATATAATTGTTTGTAATATACAACACTCGATGGAAATTCTATGGAGAGTACGCACTGCCACTCGCGAGTACTTTACTTGACAGAGTTTCGAATGGCACTGTTATAACGAATGGCTAAAGAACACCGGTGAAAATATTAGCGCGGTAACGCTCGTGAATGGGGGGGAAAAGTCGCTCTCTTATAGAGACGAGCAGGTAATGTTATTTCGCGTGATCGTGACTTCGCACTGACGTATGGATATGTATTGAATAGGCGCGCACTGTTGACGCTCTCGCGGATGCTGTGCATGCTACCCATACACGTGTAACGCTATATCATCGGGATCTTCGAGCACGAGCGCTCGCTAAGGCACTCTTAGAGGGAAAGGTAGAAAAGGACGAGAGGGCGAAGAAGCTGGGAGGCTGACGGTTTTGCGAGTCTTCCAGAGAGGAAGACCGGGAGATGTGTCGTTTTGCATCTGTTACTCATATACTTTAGTTTTTCCTGGCTATTAATCGTTAACTGCTACCTATCTTGAACTTCCTGGGCTTCCCACTCCTGTACATTGAGAACGTTCTCCACCAGCTCTGCCACTTTAATTTTTTTACCCTCTCGGATCTGTTCCATAATTGGCGATATAGTGGTACTACTTAAAGGTACTCTCTGTGAATTTTTTTTCAGATTTTTTAATTCACTCGTTTCGGAAATGGGTCTTTCTTTTTCAAACCCGTATAGCAAGATCGAGGTCGGGCAAAGAATAATGTAAAAACGAAAAGTTATGTTTTTTTTCATGTACTAGCTAATGCAATATTTTTATATTTTTGGTGGCATCAAAGAGGCGAAAAAAAGAATATATTACGACACGAGTGCGATCAAAATTTTTCTCACGAGTGTGAGTTTGATTAAATATTTTTTTTTCTTTCAAAGCGATTAATTTTTTTTCTTCACACACCTGCACGTAAAATTCGTACTTTGCTCCCCGGTGAGAGGGGCGAAAGTAAGTACTTTACTCCCTAGGGAGGAAAGCACCCACTTTCCCTCCTCTCATCACGGAACAGAGTACGAACTGTTGATGGAGGTGTGTGAACAATACATATGTGCACTGCGGGCGAAGTTGACATTCCACCTCGTGTATTGGGTGCTGCCCTTTTGTTCTACTTTCCGCCCTTGGTGCACAATATACTATGAAAGACATTTCTGTTCGTCTAATTACTTTATAACTTACTCTATTTGTTGATTTATTTCACAAAACATTAGATATTCATTGAAAAAAAATTCTGCTATATTGGAAACTCTATATTGTATCGCCGAAGTGAAACCACTTCCTGGCTGATACTTTTTACTTTATTGAAACTTGACTTCCTTTTAAACAAAATAAAATAAATATCGGCCAAAAAGTGGATTCGTTTTAGCGAGAATATACCATATAAAAAAGGGTTTTCCAATAAAAATTCACTAAAAAATTGCATGAAAATTGAAAGTAACGAGAAAAAATAAAGAAGTACCATTTTTCCTATGCATTATGCATTATCTTTCTTTTTAGGACATTCTGAAACGAATATATGGGAGAAAATATATATTTTGGCTTTAGTAAAATATTCTTACTGCTATAATAGAATGTTTAAAAAAATTAATATGAAATTATATAAAAAATAAACAAATACAGTAGGTTTGAAAATAATGAGATATTACGACTTTGTTTCGAAAACAGGTATATTGGATAAAAGAATTATATTTTCATTCTATTTGCATTCTTTGATCAAATTAAACAATACGTACTAATTGGTTTTCGATTACAATAGAAAAAATTCGAAATACAAGACGAACATTTTTTTGTTCAGAATTAATTTTAGATATATAGAAATGGAGTATTTATATTTTTTATCAATTTTAGTAGATACAGATAGGATATTTATTTGCTCTGCAGCCAGAGAAGCATAACTGCTGGCTCTTGAACTTTTTGTCCTTGTTAAGCATTTGTCACTAAGCCTGCACATTCTTTTTAGGTACTTTATCCTTGAATTCTGTATAAGCTATAACGAATTTAATGGATTATTCGCTGAGATATTCAGGTACGAAGTAAGAAACGGAATAAATTCAAAAAAGATTCTAGCTCAGCCTTTACTTCGCTCAACTCAGAGGAGCTTGACAGATTAATTAAAACCCTGACATAGAATTTTGTATTACCAGATATTGGACACTTGATAGAGAAATAATTTTTTTTTCATACCAAAATTGCAAAGTAAAATGTTTTTTTCAACTATTTTTGGATAGTATATTTCAATACCTTATTAAATATTTTAAAATCCAGTAATAAAAATTCAAATATAGGTAATACGTGCCAAATTAAAAATAACGAGGCCAAAATCTCAAAATTTGACAAATAAGCTCAGAATATCGAAAATAAAATGGAAAGATGCATTTTTGGTAAATAAAAATCAAATGTTTTCCCCTAAAATTGTAATAATTCTGTCTTCCCTCGAGCATTCAAAATGCACCATGAGCAGTTCAATAATAAAATAGAAATAAAATATCTCGAGGATAAAAACAATTTCGAGAATGCGTCGACATAGGAGCTTTGCAGCTAGTACGAGACTCGCAAATTCTCTGGAACGACATTTTTCTTTCCCTCAATATTGTAGACGGTTTTTTTTTATCTTGTCGAGGACAAAGAGGAATATTGTTCTTGAATTCTCGGGCAATCCTCTACTGGAAGGTCTTCTGTGTACGAATTCGTCGTGGAGGATCACTCGTCTTCTCGTGTTCTTGTAATACACATGCACACATATGTACATATGGGGCATTCCATGGTAATTGACATGTGATGAAACCCGACCCGATTGAATTTCTCTAATATTTTTTATATCGTTGTTATCAGTAAAAGAAGCAACCACGATTTTCAATATATTTTTATGTTGGCCCATACTTGATTTAACGAAAAAATGTAATTCATAATTTAAAAAATTCCATCTTTAATTAAAGAAATGATTTCGACAAATATATTGAGGCCAATTTTTTTCGTCATGTAAACGCAGTTTAGTGTAAAATTAATAGAAAAACTGATAAACTTCATATTGAGTATGTTTATCTACTTTAAAGTAGAAAATATTAAGGTTCACTAAATCTCTCTTATTCAAAAATCGAAATTTTAACGTTAGCGCAATGATGGAAATATTAACTTTTCATGTTTAAACAAAAATTTTATCATTTTGCTTCCTCTTAGAAAAAGCTTTTTTTCATAATTATTATTTTTTTTTTTGAGATTTTCATGTCTGGATACTTAGAGTGGTCCAAAACGTCGAGAAAAGTGGTTTAGAAAAAAAGCCATTAAGATTGTATGTAATTTTGAAATTTTTGGAAACAGGTCGTGGTCGCTCTAACTTCAACGATTTAGCTAAATTGTTCTTCATGACTGAAGACACGTTCAATGTTGTTTGGTTTTGAATTTCGACAAAATCAGTAAAGGGATTCCGATTTTATGCAGTTTTTAAATTTTCGTTTTTTTTCTTGATAATGCTATAATTCGAGGATCGTTCAAGAAACTGATCTAAAATTTGGTATAAAACTTAAATAGAGTGTGTCGTTGTTTGATACTGAATTTGGAGAGAATCCAACAAAAAGATTTTATTTTAGAGAACTTTTTATTTTTTTTTGTACATAGCTTACTCTATGAGGAAGCCAAAATTGATCAACATACTTCTTCGTAGAGATGGCTTTGTAAAAATGAAAAAATAATGATGAAGCAATGTGGAAAGTTCTACTTTGCAGCCTTTTTTTGTCTCAATAGTGTTCTTGTATTCTTAAATTTTTTTTCAATTTTTCTGATATTTATTTGTTTTGTCGCTATCACTGAAAAGAACACCTGTAATTGCTATTAGATTTTTATTTTGCACCGTTCATCATGATTTAAGAATAAATTAAATATACAATAAAAATATTCCAACTTCAATTAAAAACGTAATTACGAAATAAAAAGTATGGCTAACCATTAGTGTCGTGTAAGGCAATTTAATATAAAATAGCACAAAAATTGATACACATAATATTGAGTCGTGTTTATCTACTTAAAAATTAAAAAATATTAAGTGTCCTCAAGTACGCCTATTTATCATATGTGAAAAATTAACTAAAATTTTGCAATGAATATTGCAAATTTTCCCTAAGTGTCATGATGGAAATATTAATTCTTCATATTTGAATTAAAATGAGATCGTCTTTTTTTAGAATCATTTTTTTTAGTATGTTAATTTCTGGAAAATGCATTACACTGGATCGCTTAAAAAAAAATGGAATGTTTAATCAGTTTTTGAATGAACAGCACAAGTTTCATGATTTTTTTTTACATATAAAAGGTAAAAAAATATAATTTAAGAATAACAGAAAAACGATATTAGAATATTGTAAAATCGGCACAATCTTGTTTTAAATATGAAAAATAAAAATACTTCCATCGTGACTGCGGTTCAAATTTCGAATTTTCATTGCAAAATTTTGGTTAATTTTCCCAATAAAACAAATGGTAGTTACAATTAGTGAAATTCAATCTTTTTTACTTTAAGCTAGATAAACATGCTCGATGCTTATCAATATTCGTAATATTATTATTTATGTCGAAATCATATTTTTGTTTGATGTTAAAATTTTGATAATTGTACATTTGTTTTCTTTTTTTATAAAACAAGAAGGACCAAAAATAAAAATCTAATAAAAATCACAGGTGTTCTTTTCAGTGATGACAATAATAGAAAAAAATCCTAGGAAATCGCAGAGGATCGGGCTTCGTTTTGTGTGAATTACCATGGAATTCCCAATATGTAAGCATATGTAGAAAAGTAGAGAGCACATCGCACAGGTAGATTGACCCACACGGACTCGTGAAAGTCGCCCACAATCCATCCAAGAAAGTAAGCAGAGGTGACGGTGACGGAGTCTGAGTCGTATGTACGAAAGGTAGCAGTAGTAGTAGCAGTAGTAGTAGTAGCAGAGGAAAAGGCGAGGCTGAGGACGACGCAAAAGCCGGCAAAAGAGCGCAAGGTGCTTGCCCCACCGTATGCTGACCAACCCAGGATTTATTAATCGTTCGCCCGCGCACGGCTTACATACATATTTCCACTATCTTCATCCTCTTTCCATCTCTATCTTCCCAGTGCTTAAAAAACACATCCTAAGAGATTTTTTAAGGACGTTTTTAAGAAAAAAAACTTTTGGAGATTCATCTCTTGTTTATAAATCAGCCAGGAAATTCCTAATTTTACCATTGCATAGATGTTTAAAAATATTCGGTTAAAAATGAAAAGAATGTATTAATAACAAATTATATTTAAAAAATCATTCATAGTATTTTTGGACGAGGACCTTTTTTAATTTATTTTATATGCCTGAAAAAGTTTTAGTTTTCTAACGATGTGAATAAAGCAGAGGCAATGTTGGCCTGATTTTGTCTATGACATTAGGACAGGCGTTTTGGACTTCGATTTTACATATCCGGACCTTTTTGTAGGTCCTCTTCAGAAATATATTTAATACGGTAATACAATTAACAATTAACAAAAATTTGGTGTTTTATAATATTATTCTAATACCGGTTATTTTTAATAAAAGTTAAATTTCACATGCCAAGTTATATATTGAATCTGTCGCAAATAAGAATAAATAGAAATAAATATAAAAATTATAAAAATGAATATAAAAAAAGAAAACTTATGCAATTACGTTGTCAGTTTATGCAAATGAAATATTTTTCGTTAAGAATTAAAAATTGCTAATTTTTATTTTTTTGATAATTTGTTTTATATTTGAAATTAACTACGAATCATTAGAAATAATATAAATTAATTATTGTTGACATTTGACTAATTTTAATAATTAAAAAAAAGGAAAGATTCAACGAAATATGTATATTTGTATGACTTGTACGTTTTAAATGATGTTTTAATTGCACAATTGTAAAATAAACTTGTGTGTGTAATATATGTAAATAAATTAAACGGAGAATGTTCTGCTACACGAACACCGAAATATTTTAAAAAATGAAGGGTATTTTTAAATATATGTGAAACATTTTTGAAAGATTTAAAAATATTATCCCGAAATATAAAAAAAAGGTTACAGATATTTTTAAACCTTTGGGTAATCATCCAGTAACATTTTCCAAATATGTTTTTCTTTTCTCGTTAATCTTTCTCAATGTTTCAGAAATGTTTGCAAAACAATTTTTAAAACATGTCACTTTTCAGAGAAACAGTCACATTTCTGAACCATGTTCTGACTTTATAAATATTTTTCAAAGTCCATCAGAGATTTTCAAAACTTTGGAAAACTGATTTGATCAAATATATCAAATTTACCGAAGCATTGAAAACACGTCTAAAATATTTTCATAATGTTTTGGTAAAACATTTCATAATAAAAAATTCAAAATATTTGCTCACGATCTTTTAGAAATGTTTCAGATGCGATGAGATACTGATTACATTTCTTAAATACTTCTGAAAAAAAAAAAAAAAAATTATAATTGGTATCTTTTTATAATATAAAATTTTTTATATAATATAAAAAAAATACGTAAGATATAAAAATATTACAAATATTGATTAAATAATTTTCAAAAATTACATGCTATGTGAGTGGATCACCGTTTGTCCACCTATAAGATTAACAACTTCGACGCGCTTAATAAATTCGATTTCGTTAAGTCGTTAATTCAACTCGAATTCCCATTAGCATTTGGACACTCACTCTCGTTAGAGAGCGCCAGTTCGTGAGTGCTTCACGTGTTGAAGCTTTGGCGCATGTTTCTCACGAGCTTTTGCATGTAAATGCTTACATAGGAGAGTGAGAAAAAGCGTTTGGAGCCATAGTGGAGCTTTCCCACTTAATATAGTTAAACCCGGTGCCGAGGTGCGCTATGCATTTGAACGAGTGTCGTCTCAGTGAAAATTCTCACGTCGAGAGAAAAGACAAATATTCGACGCGAGGATCACATGTATCAACAATGTAAGTACCCTTGGATTTGTTCGGAGTTACATGTCCTCGTTATTTTTCCATACACAGATTTAATTACTTTTGCTTCCTCATAGAGGAAGCTTTGTTTTCTTGAAAAAAAAAAATTCGAGATTTTCATGTCAGCATACTCAGAATGGTCCAAAACGTCGAGAAAAGTGATTTGTACGAAATGTCTGTATTGCAGTTGATGCGAATCGGTTGAAAAATTCAAATTTTACAGCATTTTGAAGATTTTGAAAAAATCGTTTTCACGCTATATCTTTTGTAAATTACGATACATCAGGCTGAAATTTTGAACGCAAACGAACTTACAGTGAACCATTATTGGTGCCATGTTTGGCGAGGATCGATAGAGTGGTTCAAATTTTATTGCAATTTTAATTTTTTTTTTTAAATGTCCGTAAACTTTTGTACTTTTCTAAATTCTGGGATGACCGGCTGCAATTTACCACGTGATTTCACAATTATTGAGTATCGAAGATGAATTTATTTTAAGGAACGGTCGCTATGTTGATAAATTTCGATTTTATTCCAAAAAAAGTAAAACATTGCTGTCGAGAAAAAGAAAAATGTCGATTTTTTTAGGCAGATTACAATGAAATTTAGTGCACATCTGGATTGTTCTAAAACTAGGTCTGTGTATAAATTTTACGCAATTTGGTCGAGCGAAATTTTATAACGTTTTTTAACCTTTTGAAAAATGTTGTTCGAGCCTTCACTCGCGAAAATTGCGAAATATCGGGCTTAAATTTGTTTTACTTCTAGACTCTGACTAGACTATTGTATACAAGGTTTTCATTCAAATTTGGCACAGATCGCTCGAGTAGTTCGAATTTTATAACATTTTTTATTTTTTTTAAATCTCGTTTGCGCACTAGCTTGCACAAATTAAAAGACACCGGCTTCTAATTTATTTGACGTATTGAGTACCGTGAAGCCAGTTTTGAGTACAAATTTGAAGCAAATCGGTTGAGAGGTTTAAATTTCATGACGATTTTAAAATTTCAAAGAGCTTGTGAATGCGATTTTTATAGTAGACACATTTTTTCATGCACAAACAAGCCTGCAAAGTACAACCTTGCAAATTGCTTCATCATTATTTTGCATTTTTTAAAAATGTTTACCTGTATGCAAAGTAGAACTTTGCAAATTGTTTTCTCTACAAAGTTTCCTCTATGAGGAAGCCAAAGTAGATAAACGTACTTTCTCATAGTGCAAGCTTTGCAGAGAAAACAATTTCCAAAGTTCTACTTAGCGTACATGTAAACATTTAAAAAAATATAAAATAATGAGGAAGCAATTTGCAAGGTTCTACTTTTTTTATTCTACCTTAATTATCCCTTTTTCCCATACTTCAATTTCAATCCAACGTTTCGTAATATCGTTTAAGCCCTAAATATTGAATCCAACCGGATGTTAATATCATATTTCACCTGCTTATTTCCGTTCCCGTATAATCGCAAAAAACCAAAATCTGATAGCCGATTAGGTGCCATATCCAGTGTTACAGTCGTAGCCGCAAAAATTCTGGACACACTTCCTTGCAGAATTTTTCTGGCTGCGCGAGTGAACGCGTTATCAGCATCGCTCGACCGTCTTCCAACCACTGAAATCCTCCCACTTGCTTCCTCATAGAGGAAGCTTTGTTATCATGACATTTTTTTTTTTTCGAGGTAGCTTTGTAATAATTCTAAATGAACAAGGAAGCAATTTGCAAAGTTCCCTTCTTTTCTTTCCTCGTTCACCTATATTAGTCATCAATTAATCTCCAAACTACAAAACACGAATTATATGTACCAATCATTAAAACGTTTAAAAGTGCATGTACAGCTTCAGTATAAATTTAATAATACTATTTAGTAACTGTCATAAAGTGACAGATAATAAGTGTTTCATTCCTAATAAATCTGTGTTATTGAACTGTTGAATTCGGTGAATGAATAATTCAAAGCATTGATTTTCATGATTAATCGAACAAGATCCATAATAAACATTTGAACCTCGTCTCGTTAGCCCGAGACGTACCATTCGCAACATTCGTTTTTCTTTTTCCTCGCTACAATCCTGGGCTTCTCAGGTGGCTAATTAGAATCATTCGCCCGCGTCGTGACAGCGCGGTATACGATGCGGCCGGAACGAGCTCTAGCCGTGATGGGGACCTCGCGTTCTACACAATTCTCCAACAATGAATCTGGGTTAAAAAGTGAAAGGATTCAGTATGAAAGGAATGTTGTGTGTAGTCGGTTGCTCGGTCTCCAAGACAAGTGACCCAACCCGTCGCAATTCACTTAACCGACGACGTTCCTCGTACAGCAGTCGACCACTCGTACGATACTTTATACGCCTTTTCCTCAGCACCGGGGAAACATCATGTCATGGTTCTCGTACCTTTCACAAAAAAAGGCATATGAACATTTTTTTCTTTTTTTTATCATTGCGGTTTTCATTGCACGGTCTGACCTTTTCGGATGGAAATTGAAGAACCGCAAATTATACTTTACTGCATTTCATTCGCATGTTCTATTAATGTGAGGTAACAAGTTGGCGCGGTCCTTTCCACCTGGATATATGCATTTTCTTATACAACACTTTCAACATAATATTTTGTTTTGAGAGATGGCAGATTTGTAATTTCTTTTGATGTAGCACGGCAACTGAAATGGTAAAATAAAGCTTGTCTCGAATTATTTCGATTGAATGAATTTAATGAATTTAAATGCATTTCTGCTTCCCCATAGAAAAATCTGAAAAATATTTTTCAGATTTTTATGCCAGAGTACGTAAAATGTTTCAAATATTTAGAAAATCACAATTACATTGTGCGTGCGTGCTTGAGTAAAAATTCAAACAGCTGTAGCTTGAGAACGCCTTGGCCGATCTCGCCCAACTTTCGCTCACAAGTAGAGCATCAACTCCACTTCTTTGATGTATTTAAAAAAGAAAAATTCGTCCATAATTTCGTCTTTTATCGAATTTTTAGTCTGAAAAAAAAATGGACGTGCAGGCTCCAATTTTCATAAATCGTCAGCTATCGAGTTAAATAATTACTTTTATAATTGCAAATAATCTCAGGATGTCCTGACAGTGGAGCTGAGTGGAAGCCAGAGTAAAAGAACGAGGAAGCATTTTTGCAGCTTTTTATGGTATAATTAAAATTATTTTGCATAGTATTATTTCGGAAAGGTACAATATGTTGGCGTAACAAAAAATTCCCTGAAATTGCTAAATATAATAGTTTTGTCGAATTGAATTAACACGTAATTAATATGGCTGATTTGGCTAATCAATACAAATGTTCTGTGTGTTAAATTTTGTTCTCAAGCAAACTGATATATTCTGTTAAAAAGTGACGTGAAAATTGATATGAAAAATGTCTGTCTCCGTGTCCGTATACTGATTCGATCAAGAGATTCCTTTGTGAAGCAGTTTTGGATCTTTTCAACGATTTTCATGATTCAGAAAAAACCGCTGAATAATATTTCATTTTCTTCGCAACAACATTTAACAGCAATTGAATAGAGGGATTTTTTTCTTTCCCAGATCAAACCTACAGACTGATATAAAAACAGTCACAGACATATAACATTGACTCGATAAAACTTAGACACTGATTTATTAAAAAAAAAGGTTGACCAAATGACTATAGGTCCGAGACTGAAATTCTAAAAGGCAGAAATATTCTTTACTCTAGTCACTGAATTTATAGACTTTCAATCATATTTATCAGTTGACTGAAAACAAAAATATGACAAATAGAAAATCGTCATTTTTTGGTAGGCTCGCCTACTCGGAGTATTTAATTAATTGATAATTAGATGATTCATTAAAATTCATGCATGAAATATTTTATTTTACCAGCCTTCAGGACGCTAACTATTGCAAATACCATGTGTGGTCTCATCAAAACCGATGTGCAGCCTCCTTTGGCTCTATTACCTCCTCGAAACAAAACCTCTCCGACTCACTCTGCAATAATTATAATAACGAGACTAATTAATGACTCAGCAAGTAACCATCTGTAACTCTCTCGCAGGCGTATGTAGAAGTCTTCATTTAACGCGGCTACACTCTCGCGCTCTACTGGTGCATCAACCCTCTCTATATGCATTTGCCCAAGCGTCACTGATGCACCACGCATTTTTTTATCCTCTTAGCAATAATCATAATTACGAGGAGGCGTATTGCGGAACCATAAAAAATGTAATTCTTATTTAGGGATGCTCACTCATTATAATCAATAAGGATAATTATAAATTTGAAAAATCCCCTTGCGACGGAAATTCCCAAAGCTTGCTATTCAGTAGCTTTTCCAATATTTGAATATGATTTATTAAAATTTCTGTACAAATTAAATGTTATTTTACATTTAAGAATATTTTACTTCCTCATAGAGGAAGCTATGTTTTTGTGAACAAATTTTTTTTCAAGATTTTAATGTCAACATGCTTCAGATAGATTGAAACTTCGAGAAATGCTATTTTTAACCGGAGTCTGGATGTATGTGACGAAAAGGACGTTAAGAGGATGGCTGTCGCAATTTTTATTAATTTTATCAGTTAATAAAGCACTTTTTTAACATTTCGACCCTTTTCTGTTTTAACACAAATAATTACAAAAAACTTTTTTCAAATAAAGGTAATTAGATTCGCTCTGAAAGATTTTTACAAAAGCAATAATAAAAAAAAAAAAGAGAGAGAAGAAATATTATATAATTAGTTATTAGAGAAGAAGGAAGAACAAAGTGCTTATTCTAAATCTAATGTTTTATACTAAATTTGGGCGAATTCGATAAAGTACTTAAAATTTTATAGAAATTTGCATTTTCGTCATTTATTTGAAAATGCTATATCTCGAGAACGGTTCAAGCAACTGATCTAAATTTTTTGCATAAAACTTGAATAATATCAGCTGTTATTTTTCTTGTGTTGTTGCACTCGTAACTACCAAACATATAGAGCATAACGCATTGAAAAAGCTGCTTATTCAAATAAAAAAACTTGCAACGTAGAACTTTGCACATTGCCTCCTCATTAATTTGCATTTTATACAGAGCTTCCTCTATGAGAAAGCCAAAAATAATAAATAAGCTTCTTCATAGAGGTGGCTTTGTGAAAAATGGAAATTAATGAAGAAGCAATGTGCAAAGTTTTAGTCTGCAACTTTTTTATCTTAACTTTGGAATACATAGCCTTTTTTGGTGATATTTTAAAGCGTAATCATCGATATTTTTTGGCTTTATCGAAAGCACAGTTTGCAATTTAATTTAATTTCCTGTTTGTAAACTCAGGCGTATACAGTTTCAAACAAATTTATCTGTCCACCAGAACGGAAGTGGTGATATAATTCATGTTGGAATTTATGCAAGTGTTGTGTATAATACTACGTAGCATACAGATGCACGAGGTAGAGAGTTGATAAACCGTTGCCACGACCACGGTAATCCGTGTCAAATGCCTGATTTCGTGCCACGCGCGGACAAATGCTATAGCTTGACGCAAGAATGTGTTTCCAACCCTAATCTACCCCGTCGCTCGATGGCAACCGGACTCCAGAAACTCTCGGATACCCCACGCGATAGCACAAACCTCACGAGCCACGTGCACCACTATATAATACTGACTACTGTAGTATCCGGTACGCCATAATTCCCTCCAGGCACCACTGGCAATCAACAACTTATATTATAAAACATTTTCCACAATATTCCATGGAATACCATTTAACAAACTCTGGCAGAGAATCTCATGTTGTATCATTAAATTACGCATAACTCGGATAATATAATCATTAGATTTGCAGGTGAACAAAATTTTGCAATTTCATAAAAGTTTGATTTTATATGCTTAAAGCTATAATTACGTAATTTATTATTTATTCAGAATTCTTAAGAAGTGGCGAAATCGTTCGTCGAGCTGAAAGAGGGCTGATTTTTTATCGGTAAAAAATCTCATTTTAGATCGCATTTATTATAATGAAAGCAAAGAGCAATCTAAAAAAAAGTTGCAAAGTAGAACTTTGCAGATTGCTTCTTCATTAATTTTTAATTTTTACAAAGCCACCTCTATGAAGGAGATTATTTATTATTTTTGGCTTCCTCGTAGAGAAAGCTGTGTAAAAAATGAAAATTCGTGAGGAAGCAATAATGTGCATTCTACTTTGCAACTTTTTAATAATATTTGAATAAGCAGTTTATTTCAATGCGTTATGTCTATATATTTGCTGGTTACGGGTGCAACAACACAAAAAACAACAGCTGATGTTATGCAAGCTTTATGCCAAATTTTGGATCACTTGCTTAAATCGTTCTGGAGTTACAGCGTTTTCAAATAAATTACAAAAATGCTAATTTCTATAAAATCAGCATCAAGTATCAACACACTCTATTTAAGTTTTATGCAAAAATTCAGATCAGTCGCTTCACTGAGAAAAAAATACAATTGAACCAACAAAATCTGCGGTTGAATACGTTCAAATAAATCTTTAATTGATAAAACTAATTATCTGTCGTGTCAAATCATTATTTGCTTCAATATTATGATTGAGGCAAGAAAGTTTTTGTTGTTGCAACTGAAGATTTATTTGAACGCATTGAAACACAGAATTTTTTTTTTTTCTTAGTGTTGAACCATACTCGAGCTATAGCGTTTTAAAAAAATAACGAAAATGTAAATTTCTATAAAAACTTGATCACTTTATCGATTTCGCCTAAATTTAATATAAATCATTTGCACACTCTATTTAAGTTTTAGGCAAAATTTTAGATCAGCTACTTGAACCGTTCTCAAGTTGTCGTATTATCAAAAAATAAAAAATAAAAAAAGTAAATATTCATTAGTTTTGAATCTGCCAACCGATTCGAGGTAAATTCAATACCAAAAATTACACCAATTATGCTAAAAATGCCATTTCTCAAAGTTTTAGACTCTTTGAAGTATGTTGACATTAAAATCTCGAAAAAAAATCTTTTCACAAAAACATAACTTCCTCTATGAGGAAGCAAAATGAAGCGAAGAGGCTCCTAGATCGAGAAGTTACATTTAAAAATATCAAAAGTATTTAAAAAAAATGAAACACCTACAATAGAATGTAATAAGCCTGCAAAGTAGGAGCTCTTGCACAATGCTTCCTCATTATTTCTACTTTGAAAGCTTATTTGAATACTTTATTATTTATAAAGTATCCTATCACTGATAGGATAAGACATTTATACAAACTTTCAGCTGGATAGGGCAACATATGGTAGATATGGCCGATTCTGAAAATCTATAACAATTTTTAATGAAATTCGAAAAATTCAAAATCTTATAAAATTTAAGCGGTTCGAGCGATTTTCGTGAAATTTAATACCAAACACAGGTCGATATTAGCCTCCTTTTGGAGAAATATTTATCCCGATAGCTCATCAATTGTAAGAATTATCGTTCTAAGACACTTTGAATAAATTTCAAAATTGCAGGAAATCTTAACGGCTGTAGAGATTCTGCTAAAAATTGAAAGAAGCTATGAGGTTGGGTCCTTTTACACGTGTGATAAATTTCAGTTTTAATTTTCCTGATTTGATTCACGCTCACGCATATCCAGACATTTTTTTTCTAGACAACTTTTCACGACGTTTCACACAATTTTAAGTATACCGTTACAGGAATCTAAAAAAACATTCGGGAAAACAACGCTCTCATGATGAGGATACAAAAGTGAATTCTACAATAGAATGTAAAATTAACAATTAATATAGAATTTGATCTATAGAGATCTGTATTTTTTTCTACTTGATCACTGTTACGAACGATTTATCGCAACGAACTCTTGACACGATTTTATCATAAAGATTAAAACACAAAAAATTTAAATGTCAATGCAAAAAAAACTGTTCGACGTGCGAGTGACGCGAACTAAAGAAGACGCCCATAATCTAGTTCCCTTCGTGTCTGTGATGTCTACACCAGGATACACTCACCCCGGAATTATGTTGTCCGCTCTACCCTTGGCTGCAGTCTCGTCCGCATCAGCAAACGAGGGGTGGATAAAGGGAGATCCAGGGCAGAAAGTCAGAGCGACGTGAAGAAAGAATGATCCCGTAGGAAAAACCTCCGAGTTTTTTTTCCAAGTAGAATCGTTGGGGTGCATTTTCTGTCTTCTGGTGTCCAATGGACCGTGAAGATGCGTGACGTCATCACTGGAAATGCTCAACTCTGCGAAAATGGTATAAAGAATGATGGTCGACGTCGTCGTCATCGTCTGGAATGTTTTACGACTTTATACTCGTTCTACACAGTTTTCAACATTCGTACCCTGCTGATGTATTATATGTGCTACATCTTTGGCTTTTCTCTGCTTTAGCTTATATGCTGCGGTTGCAAGACGAGCACCACAAGATCGAAGCCTCAACTGACTGCCCGATAGTACTGATTTATCGCTGGCCTGGATGCCTCTCGGTTGCTGCACACACACGTCTACACTCTTCTCGCGATATCAGAAAACGATCTCACTCCTTCCATCATCGAGCCTTCGAAGCTGGAGCTCTTCACTTTAGCGAAATCTTGATTTCAGTATACGTATACCGTTATATTGGTCGATGAACATCACCTGTAAGAGTCAAGTTTGACATATGACATATGCTTAAAGTACTTGAAGTATTTTTGTTAAGAAAAAAAAAAGAAATACAACTAAGCAGGTGTGGACAAAATACTCGATGAAAAATTGTGGCATATAGTTTTTATATTTTTTTTTGTTTACATTTGGTGCCTATTCCTAATTTCGAGATTTATTTTATAAAAGTTATTTTTTGTAATTGAAAGTAATCCAAATACACTCAAAGTGGTTTATATATGGGGCATTCCATACAGATTCGACCTCAGTCTGATCCTCGAGCTTTCGGATTTAATCCACAGGTTTTTATGTTATTGCTCCAACTCTAAGAGGCAACCATAATTTTTATTAATTCTTTTTTTAATATTTGATACACTTATGATTATTTAAAAGCAACATAATCTAAAAATCTGAAAAAAATCATGTATATCGAATATTAATATTTTAAAGCTGGTAGAAGTGTGCTTCTATTTCTTTACGAATTTAAAAAAAAATTGGGACTAATTTTGTGCTTGTCATTCCCCATTGTGGGCTGATTGCTACAACATTTCTATATATGAGTCAGGGCTTATGAGGATTTATTCAGATTTTTTTAAAACGATTTTATTTACTCAAAGAAATCATGATAAATTATAGTTGTCATAGAACTTTTTGATTTTTTTATGCTGCTGTCAGAATGAGCAGGTGCATCTAAATAACAACACGATGAGCGAACTTTGAAAGATGAAGTACAGTATTTAAAAAAAAATCCTATCATTTTGAGAATCACGGTTTTAAATTAATAAAAATGGATCATAATTTAATTTTGATTTCTTTAAATAAAAAAAATCAGTTTAAAAAAATCTTAAAAAATCCTCTAAAATCTTGACTTTCTATATTATATAAATATTTCACTGCTGTGTACAACAATCGAGACTGGCCTGACTGTTTTTCTTCTTTTTTTTCAATTTTCTTTAAAAAAAAAAAAAAATTGTAATAAAATAGGAGCAAGATTCGGCCCTGTTTGGGTCCAAACTTAAAAACATCGATGTCTGATACACTTATCAGAATTTTTTCGGATTTTAAATGTATGTCGAGCAGCGATATGTTGGTTTTAATTAATCAAAATTATATCAAACGTTTTCTAAAAAAAATCCAATAAAAGTTATGTTTGCCTCTTAAAGTTAGAGCAAAAAAATAAAAAAATTGTGAATCAAATCGGAGAGATCGAGGGTAAGACCCAGGTCAAATCGGTATGGAATTACTCATATATATCCAGCATTGTGTAAAAAATTGTACAGAAATTAGTTAAAAATGCATTGGACATAGATTCCGGGTCAAAAGTATGTTTCGATTAGCATTTGAGTACTATGAGACGAGAGGGAAACCTACAAAAAATCAACTTGGTCGAAGATACAAGAACAGTGATTTAAAAAAATTACAATGCCAACAAATGATTAATGACCTAAAAAAAACTTAAAAAAAAAATTTGACAGAATTTTAAAAAACATGATATTGCAATTTAATAAAAGCTTGATTATATATGCTTACAACTTTAATTAAGTAATGAGAATTATTATTGAAAATTCCTAGAATGTGTCAAAATCGAAAAAGAAATATTTCGTCGACTTATGAGAGGGTTCAACCAATTCAAGGGAGAAACGCGTTTTCTTTTTTATCAGTAAAAAAATCTCACTTTAGATCTCATCTATTGATCGTAACGTTGCTGTGATCAAGCAAACAAACTGCCAGATCCAGAAGTTACACTTTAAAAAATAGTGACTCTGTGATACGTTTAAAATATTTTGCTTTTATTAAGAAAAAAAACTATTCCAAACAGGCGTGGGTTCGATGAAAAATCGTTAATTCGGTAATAAATTTTTAAAAATCATATGTATTCGGAACAATTAGAGTATTGATATACAAAACAACGTTTTATCGAATTTGTTACACATTTTCTTTTTTATTATACTTTTTCCTATTTTGCAGTATCATATCTTAACCCTGATGCAAGAGTAAGCACAACATTTTATGGTATTTGAATAATTATTTTCGAAATAGAAAAACCCTTTAAAGATGAAAAAACAATTAAAGGGCGGCTACAAAACATAAATCTACCTTATCTATATACTGAAATTAATTTCATTCATTAATATCCCTTCTGGAATTTTTTAAAAAATAAAATAGTTCTTGTCTCTAAAAAACAAATATCATCGAGAGAAAGTACTGATCTACTTAATTCATCGCTATGCCTGGTTTTAATGACGTATTGTGGACAAGTCATAAGATCAATTTAAAGCATTATTACAATTATAATACATAGTTAAAATCCTTCGTTTTAGTAATTCTGTTTCCTTCACGATTTTCAGTACACAACAATGTGGAATACAATGCAAATGACAGCAAGTGGATAAAACATATACCCACTGAATCGTAAGGAGAGACAGAATGCACGACAGCAGATTATTGTGTTGAATATGATCGATGTGGAAAGCGAGAAATCACTATACACGATCATTACCATAGTCCTTCTCACTTTATTATTTCCACCCATCGACCCAGTTTTATTAATGAAAATTCAACGATGAGAATTTCAGTATAGCCTGTGTTAGAGGAACGTGTCGACCGACAGATTGTGTTGGTCGTGAATACTCGAAAGGTACGAAACTCTCGTGACACATACGCGACAAGGGAGCATGAGTGTTGACGACGCGCGTCGAAATTCATCGACGAGAGTCAAGCCTCCTCAATATCCTACATTATTATATCACGTAGATGATGGATGAATATTTCCCTGGCGATTTAAATACCATCTAACAGCTTGTCACACAAAATTGCCAAGTTATGCGATTTAACTACGTTGATCGAACAGATTCCAAAATCGAAGCTTCTACTATATCGTAATGTGATTATTTATTTATTCATTTAGGTGTGGACGGATCGAGCAATGGACAAGAGAATTATAATAATGGCATGAGATTAGACAAACAATTGTTAATTATTATAGAGAATATGAGAAAAATTATGGAACGTAATTTTTAAAAGATAAATATAAGGCATTTTCTGCCAGTTCTATCACCTTTTCAGACCTTCCCCAATTTTTTTATTAATTGCCAGATTCGCTGTATCCGATTTTAAATAACGTTGTCAATGATATCCCAAAAAATATAAGTTAGAGGAAAAAAAGTTTCGTCAATTTTGTAAATGAAATGTTGTAAATACCTTTCAAGATTCTGTGCATTTTACAGCTGACTACAAGTGTCCTTTTTATTTTTACTTTGTTTTTCTGAAACTAAAAAGCCTGCAAAGTAGAACCTTGCTAATCGCTTCCAAACAATTTTTTATCTTTGACAAAGCTTTTTTTTACAAAGCTACCTGTACGAGAAAGTACGTTGATCAATTTTGGCTTTGTCATAGAGGAAGCTTTGTAAAAAAAAGCTTTGTCAAAGACAGAAAATTGTGAGGATGCGATTTGCAAGGTTCTACTTTGCAGGCTTGTTTGAGCTCGAAAACAATTTTTCAACAAAATACAAAATGTCATAAAATTTGAACCGCTTGACTGATTTGCGCCAAATTTTTACTCAAATCCTGTTCCATGATAGTCCATATGTGAAAAAAAAAATTTAAGTCGGTAACTCGTAACTTGTGCAAGCTAGTGCGCGAACGAGATTTTTCAAAAAAATTCAAATTCCTATAAAATTCGAACCCTTTCATCGATCATCGCCAAATTTATTACGTACCACCGCTGAATATTATTTCGTATCTGCAAAAAAAGTTGAGTTGTTTTGGTGGGAGCTCACGTGAGTTAGAGCAAAACGTTAATTTTTCGAAAAATTCCATAAACACGGAACCCATTTATAGATTCAATTAAAATGCAATACTCATCGCTCTTGAACATTGCGTTACTTCGAAAGAACTATTAAACTCGACAGCTACAAATTTTCGGCAGCTGGAACGTGTACATACGTTTTTCGAAAAAGTCAAAATCGAATAAAATCCACAGCGTGCATAAAATTCCAGATTGATTAAAGAAGTCACGCACAAACATCCATTCAGACATTTTTTCTAAACCACATTTCTCTATGTTTTGAACCATTTAGAGAAAACAACGTCTCCTGGAGGACTACGAAGACAATGTTTCCTCTATAAAGGAAGAAAGCGAAATTGTATTGAATCTTTGCTCGAACCAAAACACATGGAAATTCGAAAACGTTTTAAATATCTTTTCTTGGGATATCGTCTACACAAGTGAAAAGAAATTTCATAAAAACCCTTATAAATATGACTTATCCCACGTATCATGGCAATCGAAAGACATCGGACTACGGAACGAGCCGATATATTTGTCCTTTGAGCTTGAGGATCGACGGTGACTCATCTTATCCGGAAATATGGATAAAAGAGAGAGAAGATGGTGGGAGAGACGTGTATAGGATTCAGGAGGGTACGTTTCTCTAGACGGTGGAGTGAATTAATCCAAGCTACGCGGGCGTTAGTCCTTACCGAGGGGTTCAATGCGGAACCAAACATCGTGAAGGCATTCCGGTAGGGCTATATGTTCCACGCGAGAGACACTCACCCACCACACGATACTACCCTTGTATTATATATATGTGCTTGGTATAGTAGGGTAAGTTTGAACCCCTCCGCGCAGTCTCACTGACTGCTTCGCGTTAATTACGAGTACTTCCCGGGGGGTAATAGAGAAGCAAGCTGGGTCCTCATGGGGAGAGGGGAATAACACAAACTGGTGTATATCTGATATCCAACATAGAACCTGCGATCTGTAGAAACGAGCGATGTATAAGGATTTGTATCGGACATATACAAGTAAATATACATATATCTACGTGTTCCTTGGGATGCTAAGGGACGTCTAACGTCTGTGTTAGTTATCGGGTAACCGGGAGACTCCTGCAGCAAGAAAACCATTTACATACTCAATGTCTAGACGTAATATACAGGAAGCTGAATTTAATCGTTCTAAACTTCCTTGAAAACTTCAAACGACTAATATTTTTTTTATGAGTTTGAAACCGATTCGTTTTACAGATTGTAAGAGGCACTTAAAATTAAGAGTAACCGCATATTATTGAAATATTTGAAAAATGTCATAGAACATTTCTTTCAAATATTGCCAGAGTACTTTTGAAAGCTACTAACAATATTGTTGGGAATTGTGTCTTGTTGGCTTAGAATATTGTATGTGTTCTAGCAATATTACCGATATTATAATTTCATAATGTTCTATTTTTCGGTTGAATTGTTCGTAGAGATTTTTCTTACTGGCTATAAAAATTTGGCAAAGTAAGAAAATGTTAAATACATATATGGAAAAATGTATTTTACTCCCTAATTAAAATATAATTACTCTTTTACAATAACAATGTGAAAGCATAAAAAATGATTTATTCGAGTAAGTGTTTAAAATACTTTTTCACTCAAATGTTACTTACGCTGTCCAAAAGACTATATTCTCATGGAATTCATTTTTACTGTAAAATGTATACTCAACGAAGACTCCAGATTTCAAAGTTGTTTACAGTGCTCCATGGGTTTCCCTTTAGCATAAAAGGTGCTCCTAGACAGAGTGAAAGTAAGACTTAAGGCATTCGGTTTAATTACCAGCGTTGGAGTTGCGACAAATGAATATTTATAATACACGCTTCGAAGCGACGAGAACTATCCCATTAAAGGGTTTTGCATTGTCTGCCAAGGCCATGAAATTTCTAAGACTTAGAGCGGGAGACGCAGAGGGAGACGAGAGAAGTGCGTATTTCTTATCTGAAAGATAATACGTACGAGACAAAATGACACTGTACCCGCAGTGAGATTGTCGCGGGAATGTACGCGAGAGGGTAGAAAACGTCCATCATATTTATAGGGCTCCCCAGTGTATATCAATGTAATAAGTAACGCGAGCGGGCACACTCCCCAGGATTGATATCTAATGGAAGCTGTAATACAGGGGTTCTGGCCTATAGTGCACGCGACTCTCCGCTACATGGACTTTCTATTTGTGCTATACACGCGTGATTTACATTTAACGTGATGCGAGTAGACTGAATATTTATCATTCTTTTGAGCTGCCCCACGGTTGTCGGAGCGTCACAGTACATACGTAGATTCCATCGTAGGTGTAGATATATGTATGTAGTCATACTGCGGCACTGCAATGCAATGAGACGATGAGCGATCACCCTCCTAATCGTCGTGGAAACTTGTTGTGCCATTTGTACTGTACTTATGTACAGTAGGAACTTACTTAAGGGAAGACTATGAGTGTCTTGCTTCCTCATAGAGGAAGCTTTATTTCTCTGAATTTTTCTTTTTTTTTTAGATTATCATATCAGTTTGCTTAAAATTGTTTGTAGTGTTGAGAAAAGTGGTTTAGAAAAAATGCACTCAGAGAAATTGAGATATTCCTGGTAACCATTCAGTGATAATTATATTTTATTAGTTTCGGTGATTACTTTTGTAATTACATTAACTTTCATCACTGTTAATATAACTAAGTTCAATGGCAGCAGTATCCATTTTAAGATGGATAAGCAATACAGTTTGCGATAAAAACAATTAAATGATCTCCCACACGTAATGTCATTGTTACATTAGGACATAGTTAAATACGGTGATAAAATTTAAAAAATGATTAGTGCGACTATTTTTGTTGTTGCGCTGAACATTTTCACTTGTTTCATTAATTATTCGCATTCAGTTTTATCAACCATTAGTTTACATGAATGCGCTCTTATATTTATAGCGACGAAAATATCTACGTTCGGTGTATTTAATGCTTTTACATAACTTCTAGGATTGAATGAGCTGGAGGTAACCGCGATGGGTTGGGACACATTTGAAGGGCAGCCCCGCGGTGTGTTGTCGAACCTCAATGCAAATCCAAGTGTGAAGCTAAGTATGTTATTCCCTATCCTTAACATTGTAGTACGTTTTGTTTTAAAGTGTGTTAAAACGTACTACGATGTTAACGATAGGGAATAACACACTTGAACTGCACATTTGGATTTACAGTGCTGCGATAGACTCCCAGTTCTATATACACTCAGGTGACGAGTGAGAACCGTGCGAGAAACGCAGCGGCTGTTTGCCATCTAGCGGACATGCTTTTACGTTGCACACAGACAATACTGTGGTAGGCCTGGCAATTATTAAGGGTTGACTATTTTTTAATAGTCCATGCAATTATACCTATATTTACATCAACTTTTTCCATTGTCAGCGTAACTACTGTTGATTGGTTGCAACTACTGCTAACTAAGCTCCGATAGATCACCAACGGGCAGAGCGTTTCTCGTACTCGACTCGTCATCTGAGTGTAACTCTTTCACTGAAATTCTTTCTAATGGTCTCTTTCCGAGACCACTTTTTTCGGAAAAATAATTCAAAATGAAAAAACATGGGATTGTTTGCAGAATTTAATATTTTTTAACGAATTTGTAGTTGAACATTTTTTTAGAAAAATTTGGGACATACAAATCTTTCTATCCTAAAAACTACGCCCTTTGGAAAAAAAAATCGGCAAAACCGTCAAAAAGGGAATCAAAAACCCTAAAAAGACTGCACCTGAATTAAATTCAAATCAATGTACAAACCCAAAAAGAGTGGTGTCCACCTTAAAATTGTTCGTATGCTCAGATCATTTTGTACTGGACGATTAAAAACTCCAGATTAAAGACTCCAGAAACTGGAGGAATTGTTGCTCTTCGAGAGCGATGATTTAATTTCCTGAACGCAATTTCAGAAGTCGATATCGACAAAAGCGGTTCCACATTTAATTAAATGTCTTGATTTAAGAACGTTTTGCCTGTCAACCATATTTCGCGTCGAAGTCATTGCACCATCGTAATTACAAATTTCCTGTAATGGAATCGTATGCGCAATATATCCAACGACGTTACCTAACTTTGCATTGTACAAAAAACGTGTTATTTCGAAGAAAAACAATATATTCTATATACAGGGTGTCCAGTTGATTTACCTCGAAAAATACTGGCCAGATCAAGTATTGAGGAAAATGAAATTTGTAGGGTTCGAAGGGATACGTTCGAAAAAAAAAAATTGGTCCAACATTGAAAATGACGGAGTTACGACAGCCGACATGTGTTTTTTGAAAATTGAACCATGACTTTTTATCTACCAAAATATTCGTCATGTCAAAACTAACAACTTTCGTAGGAAACTTTTTTTTTATAAATTCCATATTTGTTAAATTAGAAGACCTATTTTTACTCGAGATCACTCCAACACTCAAATTGGGATCCATGGCTATCATGGCTAAAGCAGTCATGTTTCGAACGTAATTCGGACCATCACAAACAGTGACGGCGTTTGGGTGACGTCAGAGGTGGCGGGTTGGCTGACCTGCCTGTGCTTTCTGTTCGTCAGTTCGAATTGTGTTCCGTGATGTAATGACCCCTACATATCCCTAAAATGAGCAGCATATCAACGATTTCAATGGGATTGAAAACAGCCATTGTTGAATCGCCTTCAATACTAATTTTCAAAAATTCTTTTGGATTGGTTGCTGTTGGAATGTTTCTGTTAAGGACACGGAGAGGACGTTACGAATTTGCATGGTTCCGATATCAAATTTGGCTGTAAGTAAGTTTTTAAAATTTTGTTAAACGAAAGGCATTTTGGAGTTTTCGATCGTTGGAAGTTTTGGAACGCGAATTTGGTAAGAGCTTTGAGTATGTGTGTTACACACACACACTCCCACTAATACACACACACGCACGCACACCCGTGCTATCGCTAAAATAGTAAAAAATGGTCTTCTGATCTAACAAATATGGACTTTATCAAAAAAGTTTCCTACAAAAATTGTTAATTTTGACGTGACGAATTTTTTGGTAGAAAAAAAGTCATGGTTCCATTAATAAAAAGAACATGTCAGCCGTCGTAACTCCGCCACTTTGAATGTTGGACCAATTTTTTTTTTTTTTCGTTAGAACTATCGTACACAACTGTCCAGTTAATAATGACGTCGTTTGTTAACCTTTGTACAACATTTATTCGTAGGAGGATCCAGCCAGATGGTATGGAAGAAAGGCGATTGGTAGTGGGAACCAACTGGTAGTTTGCCAGAAACATTTGGATAATTGTTGTAACTAGTGCCGGCGCTAGTTGGGTTACCTCGCGTCTCATGGTAAGATCGGAACAGCGTTTCGTTGCAGTAACCAAGTGGTTGGTTTGAATAATTGTTTTTCGCTAACCAATCGAAAATACTTGAGAACAATTTTCAGATTTGATTTCAGTAACTAACTCGCGACACAAGCATATGCTGTAAATGGTTATCGCAACTACTCTTTTTTTTCAGTGTGCTATAATTCTGCAAACGGTTAGAGGTATCAAGCTGAAATACTAACATACGTAAAGGTGTCCAACCTCATCGCTTCTTCCAATTTTCAGCAAAACATTTGCAGCCGTTCAGATTTTATGGAATTCTGAAAATTGTATATAATGTCCGTTCGCACGTTAACTCTTGCAATTTATGAGAGCTATGGCTTAAAAATTCTTCTTCCCATAAATCGCTAGTACATTTTTAAGAAAATACTATCGCTGCCACGTAAATGAGATATTAGTCTTTGAATATCCGTGAATTTAACTTGACTTCCTTCCGTTAACATAATTCAGGATAACATACAAAACTGTAATTTTTATTTATAAGAATATTTCGAATCGTGTCACAGTTTTTACAGAGAACCGAAACTTACGTGTAACCCGACTGTACTGCATTTCCTTCTTTCTCGTTCATTCGCCACGGGAGCGGCGGGGATTGCACTGACGGACTTCCGGCCCTCGCCGCACGAACGTGAAATTCACCCCAGGCGCGTTATCCCTGACAAATAACCGAACTCGAGGCATTCCGCCTCGTTCTCCAGCGTTACAGGGCTCACTCTCGGTTTCCATTGCTTCTCCCTGTTCGTCGCATCCCCTCGTCGCGTCCTCTCTCCCTCGCACTGCTACCCTTCGCTGCTTCGCGCGTATCTCCTTTCAACCGCACCGCGTCCTACAGTCTTACCGCGTTAATTGCAAGTACTTCCCTCGGGGTGTACCGCAGCGTCGCGCTGCTCTGGTTAAGGAACCCGTTGGGATGATTCTCTCGCAGCGCTGTTGTACTGTATGTACCCTTGCGTACGAGCTTTCACCCTTTTCATGCTCACCCACGTCCTTTCATTTCTTGCCGGTGGTTAAAATATTAGGATTTCCCCGAGGTCTCGTGTATGTCGTACGCGAGGCTCGTCGTACTACTCACTTCGCCGCATTTTCTCTGCCACATTATAACGGTGCTCTGTGTACTTCCGTCCTTTTATCGCTTACTTTACTTTATTCTCTACTTCTTTTATCTCGAGAACACTTTTAACAAGCTATACGGAGATTGGAATCAAAACTACCCCTTGTAGAACAACCGGCTAGTAGTGTACCTACAGAATTGCCGAAAATTCAAAATACTCAAAGCCCTTTGAGATATTTAGCTGAAGGGGGAGCAAGACGAATCGCACTCGGGCTGACGGAAGTTTTCATGGTTGAGATATTGTAGATATAGTCGTTACTGACAGGTTCCCGTTGTAACGATCGATCAGATGGCAAAAAATGATGTAAAATAAAGTAACGTAGAATACATTTATTATAAGCACTCAAGGTCTCCTATACTAAGTGCTCGTAATAAATAAAATGAGCCTCCTAAGAGCTCTAATACACAAGTTGACGGATGGCTCATATGTAGAGTAAATAAAAGTTTTAGGAAAATTACCAAAGCAAACAAGCAGATTATAATTTGGTTAAATAAATAAGGAAGCATCTACGAGTAGAATGAGGTTCAAGTGGTCGGGACATTATCATTCGCACAATAATTACTTTTAGCTATTAGTGCAGCAAGAATGCAATGTTATATAACATTCAAACGCCTCTATCTTGGAGAAATTATATATTAAGCAACCGGTAACTATATTTCATCTGTGTACAAAGTTTTAGCTCGATTTCTTAATTTTTGTTAAAATTATAGCAGTGATAAACTGGAATATTAAAAATCCAATAAAATTGAAACCTCTTTGGAAATTCAGTCAAAATGCAATACCAAAGCATTCCACAGAGCACTAAATATTTTCAAAACGTTTCAAACATATTTCTAATCTTTCGAATATTACAAAATATTTCTGAAATATATGAAAGAATAATTTCAAATATTGTCGTAATATTGCATTGAAACATTTTCAAACATATTCTCATTCTTTTGTTAGCTTTGAAACATTACTGCAACATTACGAGGCAATATTTTTTAACATTGCACCAAAATGTTTTCAGAATTCTCTTACGATATTATAAAATGTTATTCTCAATCTTTCGTTCGGTTGGAAGTGTTCCTAAATCATTATACAATTTTTTGTTAAGTTACTTCTTACAAAACTTGGCAAAGTTTCTGGGCTTTCCACGCATCATATTTCGCTTACCGTTTACAAGTCTCGATAGAATAGGATTGTTGTGTGTCACGCTGGCACCTTTATTTTAGATATGAAAAGTTGGAGATTTTATGGAATTAAGTTTTAGAATGATATATCTTAAATGTAGATTTTTGTGGTTGATTTTACAATGTCCAGTGTAAATAAACAGTGCTTTACAATTGTGGAACTAACGGTTTTAATTATTAACATTTTTATTGATCAGGCCCTAGTAAATATTGTTGTAAGTCAACATCAAATTTAGCGTGGATGCTTAATTAATCAAAAGCGAAAACAAAACTTACCAAAAAATCGAAGGGCGTTAGAATATTTTTATATTAAAACAATGTCGATTAACAAAATTGTTTGTATTACTGTGAGAGAGTACAGATTTCTTTTTTACGGATATATCCGTAAAAAATACGTACGTAATGTTTTATAAATGAATTTCTAAAATATTTTGAAAATATTAATTGCGAAATTCTTTCGGAACATTGAAGGATAATATTTCTGAAACATTTTAATGAACGATAAATGAGCGGACGAAAAAACTTTCAGAAATGTTTCGAGAATGTTTCACAAATATGCCAAAATGTAAATATATAAATATGCCATCTATGAAACATTTCCAATATTTCGGAAAAAACGTTTTAAAACTTTGGAAAATATTTCCGTACTTTGTCGGTTTTTGAACATCCACATTGTCATCTTCATTTATGAAGATCGATGCAGCGTGAATACTCAAAAAATAAAGAAAGTTAATTTCACTTCGACTGCCGCATTCGTTCTCGAAATATAAACGCTTACATTTCGGAGCCCATGTCCTGTAATTTTTCCTAATTTTTCTCTATGTTTCAAACAATTTTCATTTCTCAGACATAACAATTTCAAGATAAAAAAAAAAGATTCCATCAAAACAAAGTTTCTTCTATCAGGTACTAAAAGCAGCTTCAAAGACCTGCCCGACCTAGCCTTTGTAATTAAAGTAAAACTTCAAAGAGCATGAGGTACAAAAGCAAGAAAATAATATGAGTCACCTGGTCCCAGGTCTCATCAAGTTCGGATAATTGAGAAGCTCTTCACCAGAGAGAAATATATAACCGCAAGTTACGAGTGTTCAGATACATCCAGGGAAAGGACAGCTTTCCACTGCTGCTGCTGCTGCTGCGGGGGCTGCTACTCTCAGCAAAGCTTATGAGTACCCAGCAGGGCTATTGACATAGACCGGATCGATGAAGAAGCGCGCCGCAGCCTGCTGGTTATAGCCCCATCGCCCCCTGCTGTATGCTCTACTCCACTCTGTTCTCGCGGCAATCGTAGAATTATCCTTCTCGGCAGCATCCTGGACTCTCTTTTTCCCCTTTCTCGGGGAATCTCATAGCCGACTCTTATTTTTCTTCTTCTTCTTCCTCCCTCTTCTTCGCGTTCATTTCCCCTAGCACTCGATTTAATTAGTTTCGAGATCGCGATTTCGAATATTTAATATGACGGACATAAAACGGCTAGTACCGAACGATGAAGGTCCTGAGGGAATATGATGATTCCTGATTAATTCATCGTTGTTTTGCTAAAGTGCCTTGAAGGCCGTTGACCCTCTGATGTTCAAAATGTCTTCCCGAATGCATTTCGCCTTAAGGGTGAATATCCGAGGAAAAAGATTACAAATGAAAAAAAAAAAAAAAATTTCGTTGATCTTAAAGTTTGTAGTTTTAAGAATACTGCGTGTCAATTTCATGTTGAATTTTTCTTTCTTTACGAATTCTAACGGTTCGTCTAGAGCGTCATTCTATCATCAGTCGTGCAGCAGACGTTTATTATTTTGTGCATCGTTATGTGAAAATCATATAGTGAAATGGATAGCAGAAAAGGAAATCGTGAAAGTAAAATGACGAAAGCGGATAAAGCGAATAAGGTGACTCGTAAAGACCGACCTGAAAAAAGAGGACGTCCCAAGAATCGTTATGAAACCAAACAAGACTCTAGTCGGGTGAGTGCTTCGGCAAAAAGCTGAGAACTTCGATTAATTCAGAACCAAGCATCAACTACGATATTGATTATGTTCTTCTAAATTTCTTTACCGTGTACTTGCTTATCAGTGATCACATCAAATGCAAAGTGTGCAGAGGAACAATTACAATGTCGAAAACCTCTACTCGTGGTCTCGGGTTCAAACTCAAAATACAGTGTCCTTCCAGTGAGCCCCGAAGTGTTCATTCTTGCCCACATATTTCTAACGCATACGAAGTAAATATTAAATTTGCTTTTGCTATGCGAGTTGTAGGGATTGGACTAAAAGGAATGCAAAGATATTGTGGAATTATGGATCTAGCACATCCAGTTTTACAAACTACGCATGACGCGTTTGTACAAAATGTTCTGATTACTTCAGAATCAGTGCGAGATATGATTGGTAGGTCAGCTATGCAGGAAGAAAAATAAATGATGACAGAAGCAACAAGCGAGACAAACGCGGGATTAACCGTATCTGGGAAGGGCACATTCCGCAAACGTGGCTTCAATTAATTGACAGAAGTTTGAAGTGTTATCGGACATTACGCTGGCAAGGTACTAGATGTAAATGTCAAGCGTAACTATGGCAAGGTGACTATTGGAAGAATAATCAAAATACTACTGAATATGAGACGTGGGTAACCCGCGCGGAAAAGGGTAGTCTTGGAAGAAGTCTTCACAAGGGTCGTGGAAAGTGTCGCTCAAATCTTGGAAAGAGTCTGTCGAATCTCAGAAAGAGTCCCTTATATCCTGGAAAGAGTCTTGGAAACAGTAACGGATACAATCCGGAGCAGTACTTTCTCTCAGACTATCACTAAGACTTAAGAGTTTTGGTCATGGTCTGAGAAAAAGTACTGCTCCGGATCGTATCCGTTACTTCTTCTCAGACTCTTTCCAATATATGAAAGACTCTTTCCGAGATTCGACAGACTCGTTCCGAGATAGTTGTTTTCTGCGCGGGAAATCAGCATAAAGACAAGTGTAATATAAACGATGAAGGATATATTCAAGATCAGAAGAAAAATATGGAATGAAATACACCAATTACATAGGCGATGGTGATAAAATGATTGCTACTAATATCGCAACATGCATTTTCAACTCTTGGGCGAAGCCATATCTCCAAGTTATCGATGCATTAGGCATCAAGGTAGAAAGAAACGCTGATCAGTATTGCGAAATCGAAGATGCGGAACGCCAGCGTACCGCTGAAGTCCAAACTCACAACGCGACCCGTAAAGGGAGGATTCAGCGAAGGCAAGTCACGTATCGCTGCAGAAGATGCTGCCAGTGCTTTGAAGGGCCTACTCGATAGTCCAGGAATCGCAGATTAACGGTAAAGTAAAAAAAAGTTCTCTCAATATAATATTATATATTATGTAACTATGATGAAGTTTTTGGAAAAATCAATTTTTCCAAAACAAATTCTCCAAGTTGAAAATATGAAAAATATCGTGTATAAATGTTATCTTGATATTCGAAGAACTGTAAAAGTTATGGACGATTTACCGAGAAGGTGACGAGCGACCGAAATCTAAGCAATCGCGTCTTTTCTTTGCCAAACTTCAAGCGCGATTATTTCGAAACATACTATTGAAAGACGGTCCTCAAAATATTGAGAAAATGGCTCGACCAATTGCCTCCGAAAATTTGACACATTATTTTCGGACAGGTTTTCTACTTCGGAACGTAGGATTTTTTTTCACTTATAATTATTATTTTTTTATCAACCCCGAAAGGTCGGAAATTAAGGTTGAAGAATGAATGTAAAGTTCAACCAGCCGCTATTTCGTGAAAACATTTTTTTTTCCAAAAAATCTTACGTTGCGAAGGGCATCATACATTACATTTTGAGAATCTTTTTGACATTTTTGTTTCAGATCAATCGACTCCATGTAATCTTGGGGACCGCAGGCCGTACGTCAGAAGGACATTTTCTACGCCAAAAATGGCAGCAGCGCTCCCTGTCGATGTATATATATATATTTATTTACAAAATTGTCAGCACACCTCAACATTTATACATTCGAATAAAACGAGCCTGGATAAGATCGAACAAATCATTTTTCAGATATTTATTCCCAAAATGCACCTAGTTTTCCGCCGCCTACTCGGATTTTCCCTCTTAAGCCTAAAACAAAATTTTAATCAATTATACAAATGAAGACGCAAGTATAGAGGGCATATAATATAATTAAGACGAGGCTTAACACGACGTATTCAGGCAAATGTCGTGTTTAATTTTTTAAATTTTGTACGGTAATAGAAAATCGGATAAAAAATATCATGCGACTGATTGTTCAAGTTTCTTTCTCTCATTTTGAGAAGCCGCGTTAAAGATGTTTTCTCATTTTTAAATTCCAGATTCAAAAATAATTATCTTCCGTCTCTTTCGTCTTTTTTGGCAGTCAGTGTCCGCGCGGATTCAAGTTTCCGGGCGGACACTAACGGTTGAAAACCTCTTTTTCGCCGTTTCCACCGTCAGTGTCCGCGCGGAATTCGAGTTTTCGGGCGGACACTAACGGTTGAAAACGCCTTGCTTTGTTTGGTAACAAAGAAATTAAAAGAAAACATTTGAGTCGCTTCGTGACATGTATTTTCTTGAATTGATGTCGATTCCGCCGTCAGATTTTATTTTCACGGAAGTGCGGGACGGGAAATGACCATAAGTCAGTCGGCGAACTTTTGAATCGATTAATTTTCAAGGCTTTCCAAAGGGTTATCGGAAAATCTGAGTCGACCTCCGTGTTCAGGAGATCGAAGAGAGTCTACGAGCTCGTAATTTTCGGTTTCTGATACCGTATAATCAGCCTAGGCGTTTTCGACCGTCGGTGTCCGCGCGGAATTCGAGTTTGCGGCTGGACACTACCGGTCTGTGATTGGCCGACTCTAATTGCTAATAACTTGGTCAATTTTGGTCGTAGAAAATTTTGACCGTAGACTTTTTTATTCAGCGCGATCTCCCCTATTCGAATATATAAACATAGTTGCGAGACAGCCTATATATATATATATAATATGTGTCGCAGACAACAAGGAATATTCCGAAACATCGACAAATCTGTTATACAATGTAATTTCCTCTACTCTCTTTCAATTGAATCTTTCTTTCGTTGTGGTGCAAAGAAGAAATCGACTATTTGAGAAGAATAAAAGACGACAGGGGAAACTGAGGGCGAGAAAGGTGAATCTCTATGGACTACATCACCCAGCGGTAACAACAGCAGCAGCAACAGTAGCAGTAGTGGTATTAGTAGCATCAGTGGTATTAGTAAAAGTAGTAGTAGTGGCAACCATACACGTGGTATACAGACTGGACGGTTGAACGAACGTGCGAAGCGACGAACGGACGCAAAGCCGATGTTGAGGGTTGCATCAAAAGGCCGTGGAGGCTGAGGGCACACAGGAAAGGGAAGACGGTCGAGGGCGGTGGGAGGTGAACTGCGGGTATAAGCACCGAGAATACCTACGCGCATAGGGTGCGTTGAGTATCTGCTCGCTGCTCCTGGGGCCTATGTTAACACTTCACGCCTCCCTTTTACGTATTACCCACCCCTTTGCCCCTCGCGCGCGTCGACTGCTGGGGCTGTATACAGCACTCGAAAACTTTCGTACGAACAACTTGCTCTCGGCCTGACTCATAAAGTCTCTCACGTTGCGTTGTGTTCTGCACGGAGTTGGATTGTCTGCGCGAGAAACGTTGCCAACTCTCCACAAACGCTTTACAGTTTCGACGACTCGTTGTCAGACTTCGTCGCCTTTTCCTCCCTCTCCTTCTACTCGTCGCGCTGTGTCGCGCAAAATGAAAAAAGTTACAGGGCGCGCAACAAGAGAGAGTGTGACTTTACCGAATGTGGCTACTGAGACCTTAACCGCGCTCAGTTAAAGAAAAGGGTGCACGGAGGACGGTTTTACGGGGCGTGAAATTCTTGTTGGGAAAAGAGCAGAAGCAGACGTCTGTGTTTATATTCTAGAACACTCTGTCCATCGTTCTTAAACACACTTTTAAAAACAATGTTTTTTTTGCACTGTGCTTACTGACGATCCTAGCGGAACGACGAAAGATAAATTAAAACCTTTTGCTTTATCTTTGTTTACGATTTCTCATGTCAATCACTTTATTATTATTTGACCTAAGCGTGCAAATAACAATTCAGTTGACATGTAATAGAATGCAGACATTTACAACGGAACTTTAATTTTTGATTTTTTAAACGTAGTTTTTTTTTTCACAGAAATTTGATAAGATTGTAAGATTATAATTTTACAAAAACGAAAACGTACAAAAATAATTTGTACGTAAAATTTGGATTGTCATTTTACAGAATATTTTGTCGTTGTTTTTGATAAATGACGTCTTTATCTCCTTTTATGATATATCGTTTGTCAATCTATCAATAAAACATGTAAATATGAGAAATTTTCATCCGTAACTTGTAATTTAACAAAAATTATTTCGATAGTACGATTAATTCACCTTTTTTGTCACTACTAATTTAAAAAAAAAACCGTAATTACGAAAATTAGTACTCCGATTTCACAACATTGTTTTTGCTCTAACAGTCGCTTTATGTAAATCGTAAAACAAATCTAAAGTAAGTCGGAATTGACATTTCTTTTTCATTTTTGCAAATTCAATGGAATTATACTTGAATCCTGGTATTTTTTACTTTTTCTTGCGTCAAAATACTAAATAAATAATATTTCCCACGATATGTTGAAACGCGCATAAAGCATGATTAACTTTTAATCCGATTTCTGTTACAACGATTGGCTAAAGAATTGATTTAATTTTTTTAATATCGTTAATAATTCATCAGAAGGAATGTCAGTGATTTTATTCCTATTCGATTAAATATAAGAAGTTGGTCCAATTTTCCAGAAATTCTAAAGAAATTTGCAATAATAACAAAACAAGAAAAAAAAATTATCTGGGAGTTAATACCAGGATCTTGTAATTTAATTTTTTTTATTATAATGAACATAGTAATGGATAAAAGGTTGTTACATTTTATAGTTA
Organism: Perithous albicinctus; assembly: GCA_964016905.1. Taxonomy (NCBI): domain Eukaryota; kingdom Metazoa; phylum Arthropoda; class Insecta; order Hymenoptera; family Ichneumonidae; genus Perithous; species Perithous albicinctus. The sequence goes on along the minus strand of OZ024693.1, from coordinate 14,047,747 downwards.
TCTTTAAAAATATATTATCATAGTATTAATTTCAACTTCTTTCCAACATGGACTAGGATTTTGTAAAAATGTTCTTTTCTTTTAATTTGTTCATTTAGCTTCCTCATAGAGGAAACTTTGTATACATTCAAAAATCATGAGGACGCAATGTGCGAAGTTCTATTTTGCATCCTTTTTGTTGTTGTTTATACTCAGCATGTTAAACTGGAGAGACGTGCCTTTAACGGGCGTTGATGTTTTTCGATCTCGACGGGGAATTGGCTCAATCCGCTTTCGCGTGACGTCCAGTCTCGGGGTCTTGTTACGGACACACGAGGAGAGCCTTTGCCATGGTAGTTGCCGGCTGTGCGAGGGTGGGGTTTGGAAAACAAATCGGAGGGAAAACAGCGGAACGCCCGAGGGCTATCAGGCTGGGAGTACAAGAGTCAAAGGGGGTAACCACAGTGAAAGTGGTGGAGAGCGAAAGAGAGCCAGAGAGAGAGATCGAACAAATAACCGCAACCACATGCAAACACGACCTCGCAAGCGTGCCAACTGCACAAGGTCCCTGCTACGCCCAATTCCCTATAACAAAGACCACAAACGAGGGCGTACGAAATAATTTCAGAATACGTACCTAATACATTTCATATGCAAAAAATAATATGCAAGGTGCAAGCACATGGGACATTCATAGTTAAGTCAATCTGGGTTGAGATCTGGATTCTTTTTTTTTTTTTAATTCCCTGCAGAATACATGAAGAAAAATGTATAATTGATCATTCGCTTCGTGCATAAACTTTTGTCTCAAGTTGAGATCGACAGTCAGCGTTCGTAGTTGGTCAAAACCTGCAACGTTGGAACCGCTGACAGACAATCGTATACAGGCCTTGCCCAATAATAATCCTTGATATTATTTTACTTACATTGCAGTTATCGACCACCAGAATTTTGAGACTTCATAGTCCATTATGATGATTTTATTCGATGCCATTGCATTCCGCAGGGAAATGTCTACAAATTGGTCTTTTGTTTGATAAGTCAATCATGAAGCCATGTCGCTTAAGATGCAAATTAGATTGTGAAGAAGAAATAACAAACTCAATCACCATTTCTCCGGGTGCAGAATTGTGAATGTGTCATGGTACCAATTACGAATAAAATTTGAATAGCCCACAAATATAAACGACACACATGTTTGTCTGCAAATGATAAAGCTGAATACCCAAAGTTTTTCGTCTTCCGGGCCGTCAAAAACTACTCTGTAACAGGGGAGGAAGGAAGCTGAAAAAATTACGTCTCGTTTCTTTCAACGGCAACGCCTTGAGTGTGACATAAAAAGACGTCGAGAAAGAACAATATATTAATTGTGTGAAATTATATATTTTTTGCGATATAAATTACGCTCGTCACGCGCAATCTCCTTCGGCGAGGATTATGACTCAATGAACGAGGAAAGTATAGTATGAAAACGAGGAAAGTAGGTATAGGAAGCGATAAGGTAGGCAGAGCAAAAAGAGGGGACGGTGAGAAACGAGAGTTCCGGGTCGAAAATTACCTGAGTAATGAGAAAGGCCCCCGAAGATTGTGTCAAGCGTGACAAAAGTGCCTTGCTTGCTAGGGATGGTCTCGGGCAAACATTTTATAAGTTGAGCGAATTTAGTGCCAAATTCTTCGTTGGAATGGGCAGAAAAAGCTGCAGCTTCTCCAATGAAACTCATACCTCAATTTTTTGTTCATTTGTGAACGTTGGGTCGATCTCGAACGGTTCAAGCTTTCGAACATAAGAAATAAATGACTATATGAAAAGATTACATTCTTTATCAAGTGTAGGCCACTTTTTTTTCTAATTATTTTTTTCTTTCACTAATTTCAACACTTTTTATTTTGCTCGTAATTTTATATAACTTACAATGGTATGATGAGAACCTATCGAAACATTAGCAGAGTGGAAAAAACATATTTGCATGGATAAACACATGTTTGTAAAAGTTATAGTGACACAGTTGATAAAGAATGCCTCATATATTACTTTACTGTAGTGCAGGTAAATTTACGATATGTGAATTTCAGTCTATCATTTCAGTCAACTTATAACTATATCTTTTAATTATTCGTCGCCTTCAAATGCACGTAGCTTACAAAAGTTAGTACATATAAAAATAGTATTTTGGCTTCAGCTGTATTTGTTATATTTAATGTTTCTAAAAATGCTTTACTGTTTAGTATGGTGGCTCAAAATAACTCAATGATTTTGTTATTTGCTCTTCCTCGGGAATGGAGTTCATATGGGCCTAAGATAAAAATCCTGAAAGTAATAAAAAGAATTGAGGTTCCTCAAGGCGATTAAAATTTTCGATTTCGATGAAAACTGAAGTTTTTATAATCTATAAATACTTATTCTGTCACTTTCATTAAAAAATTTGGTCGAAGCAAACATCAGGTATTAAAAATCAGATTGATATTTACAAGTCACTCAAGACCTCTGAAGTTGTGTGTCGAATCCTTCCCCAATAGAAAAAGTTGATATTTTTTACGAAGCTTTGCGGTCTCTTTGTACGAATATTCTTTTTATATCAAATTTAAAAAAACCGAGTTAAGAAAAATTTCGAAGAAAATAGAATACTTTTTTTTACAAAATGAATGCGGGCATTTAGGTTTTACAGCTTCTTGAATCTTTCAAAAAAAGGCGTGATCGCACTAACTTTCATAAAATTTACTATGTTGTACTAAATAGCTCTTCATAAGTGCAGGTATATTTAATTTTTGGTAGTGAATTAGGCAGAAATCGGAAAAGCAGTTCGGATTTTACGTGGTTTTGAAATATTCGTAATTTTTTCGAAAATGCTGTAGCTCGAGAACGTTTCAAGTAAATGATCTAAAATTTTGCATAAAACTTGAATAGAATGTGTCGTTATTTGATATCAAATTTGGTGCGCCTCCGACAGAGAGTTCATAATTTCGAGAATTACATTTTTTTTTTACAAAGAAAAACATCCTTTATGAGGAAGCCACAATTGATCAACCTACTTCCTCATAGAGGTAGCTTTGTAAAAATTCAGAAATAATGAGGAAGCAATGTGCTAAGTTTTATGTTGTATACTTTTTTAAATTCTTTAGTACTTCAGGATCATTACTTTAGGCCTATATGAATTCAATTCGTGAGGAAAATCGAAAAGAAAGATCGTTGAGTTATTTTGGGCTACCCTGTTGATCAGGAATTAGATTCTACAAGATCAATATAGGGGACAGAAACATAAAGTGTTCAAGTGACTCCGGCACACCCTTGTTTCAGACGAGACATTTTTTCTTTAGATATCCTGCTATCCTAGACTCATAAATGCAAAGATTATGACGCCTCTACCCGAGACCTTCCATTGTATAACGGTTCTAATGAAGACAAGATGTTGAAGAAACAACAGACTACATTTGGAGTATTTTATTCTGAAAGGAGAAGTAGTAGCAACGGCAGGAAGAAGACAAGCGTTCGCATTGCCAATGTCTTTTTGAGATGCACCAAAAGCATCTCCACTACGTACACAACCGTCTTCAGACGAAATCTTTCATCTGCCTCTCTCTTTTTCTCCATTTCCGGTTCGTTTCTCTTTGCACTACAAATATTGGGTACATAGTACATACCCAGGGACGAGATACGCTTGATTTCTCAGGTCTCTCGACGCTTGCCTTCCAATCGAGAGTAAATTTGCGACAAAATAAAAGTTCAACGAGACAGCTAACGTTGTCGTGGTTGAAATTCTGTCGTGGTATTGGTACAAGGTACATGCACTTTTTAGGTGCCTCCGTCGCTTGCGCAGTAGTAAAGGCTGGGGCTTGCCAGACTGTGCAAAAACTCGTTACGTACTGCTACGATTGGAGGGCGAAAGGAGGAACATACGGGTTATTCCACGTGAAAATATAGTCACCACCATTTTCAAGAGTTTTGGAAAATTAGATTCGACGCTAATTTTAAATTCATTGATAATTGTGGAAATTTTTTTTCAAATTGATAATTTGAAAAAAATTGCGTCCATTAATGGGGAGCTGTTGAAATTAATCTGGATTCCTTTTTTTTTTTTTAATTGTATGGAGTCTCGAAAATATACTCAAACCTCCGAAAATGCCATTTAGAAAAAAAATGTTTTAGAAAAATTAGAATGTTTTAGAAAATTAGAAAAATTCTGCAGACAAGTGAAGCAGTCCTTTTCGTTGAGTCAGTCTTTGTTTAGTTTAATTTTTGTAAAAATTAATGAAGCAAAGCGAAAACTTTTGTTTTAGCAAATTTTAAGATATCGGGCTAAATAGGTATTTACAAATGAAGTACCATTCAAGGAAAATTAGTATTAAATTTAAATAAAATATATGGGGATTCAGATTTTATTTGACTTTGAAATTTCGAAAAAATGAGTTCTATAGTACCTTCCATTTTTCATTTATCGATTTCTGTAGTTTATAAAATGAACGGCCTGTCCAATAAGATTTTACAACAAGTTGAATTTTTTAAATCTCTTTATCACACAAACTTCGTTAAACTTCAGACTTTACATATTTATTTGTAATGAGAATGCAAAGTGTAAACCTGCGCATTGCCTCCTCATTATTTTCTATTTTTTACATAACTTTCCTCTGCGGGGAAGTAAACGATCGGAAATAGAAACAATGTGCCAGATTCTATTTTGCAATCCGGTGTTCTTCATATATAATATAAAGAACACTTAATCAACATATAATCTTCAAAAGTTTAAACAAAACAACAATAGTGAGAATGTGCTCAAAAGCAATTATTGATGTAAATAGAGAAACATGTCGTAATAAAGAAATTCTGAAGAGGCTCTGATCAGAGTGAAATGTAAAAATAACATCTCATCATTAAGGCCATCCTTCGACGAAGCACCACCAATATAAAAAAAATCCTGTAAGGATCACGGACAAGTAGGTTTGACCTGGAGCGTCCAATGTACCACACTTCCGTTTTCTCGCATTCCATCGTCCTTCTTCGATACCTATATGAAATCTGTACATACATTCATGCCAAACGCAACTTTTGCCGCATTGCATTAGAGATTTTCAGTACCAGAATTCTGTCCCCCAAAGTTACAAGAACGACAAAATCGAAAGTGGGGTTACTAAACGATCGTTTCTGGTTTTTCCGCAATTTACTACGAATCGTCATAAGGGTGGAAAAAGAGTCACCGCCAGTTTATTCGATTCTTCGCACAGAGACATAGTATATAGGAATACACTATAGTAGAACGATTAATTTTCATTTTGTCCAATCATCCAAATCCCTCATCTCCCCATTTTGCTTGGGCTCTCGAGAATTTCCTCGACTATTCGAAAAATCGACGTTCAATCATGATTCCTGTTTTCCAGTCCCCTCGCGACAGACTGCCGCTGCGGTGGCAGAAACCGCAGCCTCTTATATGGGCTACCAGCAATTCGATTGATTTACGAGCTGGCCAATAATCGCGATACCACTGAGAGTAGTCACGGCTGCGAAAGCCCACTAGGCCGGGAACGTTTATTTATTTTTTTTTTTTCTTTCTTCCTCTCAGTCTTACTTTCATCCCTCGCTTGTGTTGTTCTCACTGTACAAGCCTGAACGAGAAAGCGAGCAAGAACGAGAAGGAAAAACGTGAAAACACGGGAAGTTAATTCTCTGCAGTCAAGGGTCGACAATCCATAGCTATACTAGTAGTACCATGCAGTGCAGAGCAGACTTGCACATTTAGTGCACGCAGAGAAGATTGAAGTAGCAAAAGTCACTCAAGGAAGAATTGATGTATTTTTGTCAAATATAAGCGCAATAAAATGCCGAGTCAGACTCTGCACTTCAACTGAAAGAAAAAAAGTTTGAATCAACGTTCTAAGCTTCAGACTAGTAAAATAAGTGATACATTTTTTTTTAAATACTATTTTATGCAAATAGAAATCGCAGATGTACTAAAAAAAAAATAAGGATTTTTCTAAAGAGAAGTGCGACTTCTCGCACTCGTGAAATTCTATAAATACATTTTATCGATAATGTATTATCAGTTGTGAAGTTACTTTAGTATCTATGGAATATCCTTAAGAATTATTACTTCTAGCAAGTTGGTAGGACGACATCGACACTTCCAATTTTTTTTTCTGTATCGTATGTTAGTCATGCATTAGTGATTGTTAGACTAATTCGTTAGTTAATTGTTTTTATGCATAACAAAAAAAAATTATTGTTAATTTAGAGGAAACATCTGAAGTCCTCTTCAGTTTTTGTTTCAATATAGGTTTATTCAATGTAGAATCGTTTGTTGATCTCGAATTTTGCTCATTTGAGGCTAACGAATAATTCCACATTGAATCAACCGGTTTTTGAGAGATAACTGTAAAAAAATATATATATATTCTATATGTTACCTCCTATTCTCCGTCAAGTAGGCGGTATACAGATTTGCACTATTTTAAACGAAAATATTATCTAACAAATGTTGTACTTAGTTTATTCGAGACTAACAAATGATTCTACATCAAATGAATCCATTTTGAACTAAAAATTATTTTCGCTTTTGCACAAAAACTATTAACTGACGAATATTTCGATCAGTCTAACAGTCACTAACGTATTACTAACATACGATCCGCAAAAAAACAAATTGGAAAAGTCGAAGTTGGGTCCATATCATTTTGTCGAAAAACACATTGCCAAACTTATTTGGCCGAATCGCGATATTGCAGAATCGTAATTTTGCCGAGAAACATTGACAATCATTATTTGACCGAATCATCATATTGCTGAAATTTAATAATACCACACTATTGAAAAATGCCATATTATTAAATTTCGGTAATTCGACGATTCAGCCAAATGACGTTGATCAATGTGTTTTCCCGTAAAACGACGTATCGGCCAATTGGTTTTTCGACAAAATCATGTGGACCCGCATTCAATAATGTAGAATTATTAAATTTCGGTAATTTGACGATTCGACAATGTTTTTTTTTTTTTTTTTTTGCCAAGACAAAATTATGTACAACCCCTCTTTACTCAAAGTCCATTATTAAAAATGTATATTTAAAAAATGTTAGTTCCATAATTGTTTAAAAACATTGCAGACAAAATTTTTAAAATTATACTTTTCTAAATATTACTGAACTGATTAGTAACAGTGACTCGAAACGCCGAATGACCTGCATTGCCCTCTTTGCTACTGTCTGCGACTACGTGTGGGTGAGTTGACGTAGGCAAGCTTTACATCGCCCCCGCTGTCGCAGAGCGCACAGGAGTTAGGTCTCCACATAGTAGAGACGATGGCGTTATTCTCTCCAGTTACTCCATTGAATTTCGCGTGGTACACATTCGTGAAAAGCCCACGGCATTATGTAGGCTGGTACGTCTACAGAGATTCGAGCGCTACACTCGCGTAAATAATATCCTCGCTCGAATTCACACAGTCTTGACGAGAGAAGCAGAACGGAAGGGGCTGTACCAGAGGGGTAGTATAAAACCGCAAGAGGAGTGGAGGACTCGATGACGAAACCACGGAACTGCATCGGAGTACCGGAGAAGAGGAAACGATAGAGAAACGCGAAGCACACAGCAACCGAACTGCATTTATGAACAAAGTTTGACTTCGACACTCGTTCTCTCCCAACGCTTTTACCTATTCGGTGAGAACGAAGTCCCATTCATACAGACTGGTTATAGACGTACCTCACACTGATGAATTAGATTAATCAGTGATATAATACTGAACTTAATATAACTATTGAAGTAGAAGAAAATATATACTCCTCGTAGTCTTCGCAATTGATAAGTCACAACTTTTAATTACTAGTCAATACGACTATTTTTGTAGTTACTCTGAGTTATCCTAAGTATAGTTATGTTAAGTAGTTTCGTGGTGTGTCGTCTTAAGTGGAGATCATATATTTTTTTATAGATGTTTAGAGCGTCAAGAATATAGGGTAGAAGTGCTGGTTTTGTTGCCCAGTTTTTGCTGGCTGGCTGGATTGATCTCTGCTTGCATAGGTCTGCATTACAAAAAATAATATACCAAATATTGAAGGGTCATCGACGGTTTCACTAAATTCTTCACTGCTTACGAAAACCGTCAAGAGCACGTTCTTGTATAAGTTTCAAGACCTGTATTTAAGACCGTAGTGAAGAACTCGCGACAAGTTTCAAGTATATTTTGAGGCTGTATAATTGATTAATCTCACTCGCTGCTGCACGTATCGCAGTCTTTAAATACTTTTCTGAAATTTTTGTTGCGCTAACAGTTTAAAATGAACTCAGAGTTTTGTCAAAATAACGTTGACTACAACTGGTGCATCGAATAAGCAATATGTCACACTTGTGGCCAGAATAATATGTAACTATTGGTTTCCTGTAAATGGTTACATAATCAATTGATTTATTTGTAAAAAAAATAACGAAAGGAAAGTGAAAAGCAATACGCGCTTACAATAACAAAACCGAATACATGTTATTATTTTTGGCTTCCTCATAGAGGAAGCTACGTTTTCGTAAAAAATATATGGTGAATTTCTTTTTTTGGAGCTTAAATTTAATTCGCTAATATTGCAACACTCAATACTGTTTATTAAATTCGAAACTCAATAAACAGTATTAACGACTCGAATGTTAGGGAATTAAATTTGAGCTTCATAGATATAAGTTTGCTTAAATCAAAGCTATCACATGGACATGTTTCAGAAATTAAAGTATTGTCTAAGATGTTGTATATTCTGTGGTTATCAAGTTTTCTCAAGTTGACTGGACTCGTGTGCAATATTTCAGCTCCACAGCTTAAAATTTGTGTTAGCAGCAGCAAGTACAAATCGTAAAAATTATTTTCAAAAGAATGAAATATTCATAATTTTTTAATCCATCAATACCAAATAACCACAAATACCAAATAATACCAAACAACCTTAGTGATAACCCAACTCGCGTGTAAAGCTTCAGCTCGATCGCCCAAAAATTGCGGCAGTTATCCTCTTAACTAAATTTTCGTCACATACACACACACACACACAAACAAACATACGTGCGCCGGCTATAATTGTCTCTTCGTTTTCGACTATTGTAGTATGTTGACATTAAAATCTCGATTTTTTTTTAATAGAGAAAACATAGCTTTCTCTATGAGGAAACAAAAGGAACCTGCTACGAGGAAAGTCACAAAACGCTAACCGCAAAGGAATATCTACTGAGAAAAGAATATCTACTGTGAAAGGAATATCTACTGAGAAAAAGATTTGCTTGATTCAAATAAATGCATTTTGTTGAGTCAACAAAGGTTTGCTCAAATTACAGATGTCATAGTCCAGTCAACAAAATAAACTGTGTTGGCTCACCCATCCACGTTAACTAATCCATTTATTGGAAAGAACAGTCACGTGTTTGATTAACTTGAAAAATAATTCGTCAATTCAAACATATGGTTTTGTTGATTTCATCTAGCCACCAACTCAGTTTGTTTTCCTTTTTGTTTTATAAAATATTTTGTTGTAATGAACTTGAAAATAACTTGGAATATGGTTGCGATTTTTTTGAACCATGTAACGATTTTTAAAAAATCTTCGATTGTATTGAACTCAATTATTCTGTGCACGAAAGTGTATATTCGTTCGGATGGAAGAGATTCCGTGTTAAAGAGACGGAAAAAGTTGTTCGGAGATCTTCGTGCGTCGACTAAATATTTCGTTGTTTCGAAGCCTCCCGTAGTTTGACAAAAAAGCATGTATCAAATTATATTGACATATTATTTTGTCAAATATGAGGTGGGTAGGACGCTGAAATTTATGCTATTTGCTATCAGTAATCTAAATAATTTATCTTTTTGAAGTGACGATCCGTTTAGTTAGGATAATGTTAATCGTCTTCTCAAAATGCCTTAATTCTGTGAATCATACGTAGTGTGTACTCAAATATCTCGCGACATTAAATCAACTAAATTGTATTTCATTCAATGTTCAGCCAGTTTATTCATTAAATTGCTTATTTCAGAAAATGACTCGATATACTCGAAGCCACAGCCGCTAGGTGGCTTCAAGGATAAAGCATTTCTCTCGCAAGCAGTCCGGTTTCTAGCCAGTTACTATATAAGAGTCACTCTTTTGATGATGATATAAATTAACGGATGATAGGTAGGATGGTTAGGTAAGATAAGTAGGTAGGTAGGATAGATACGTATAGCCACGAAACGTTGATTCCCTTTACTGCCCGCCATAGAGCGACGCTTCGAACCCTGTCCAGTTCAGCGAACAACTTTTTTTTTCTCTGCCTAGAAAACTACAAATAATTTAGTTGAATCAACTGATTTTTTTTCGAGCCAACCGAATTTTTTTTCAATGTACGAACAAAATATCTTGCTTTTACTACATCGACCTTTAGTTGAAGGTTTAGTTGAAGGGACAGCACCATTTTGTTGAATCGAATAATTTTTTGTTCCTTCAACAATTTTTTTTCTGAGCTATAAAAAGGATTGGTTAAGTGTATTTGGAATATGCGTTTTAAATATAGTATATATAGACTTGGGTGTTACTCTCAACCTCTCGGATTTGATCCTCATTTTTTAATGTTACCCCAACTGTAAGAAGCAACCAGAATTTTTATTCGATTTTTTTGTTAACATTTGATATAATTATGATTATTTAAAACCAACATATTGTTAGCGAGAATTAAAAATTTTGAAGAAATTCTGAAAAATCCTGTATCAGATATCAATATTTGTAAGCTTGGACCCAAAGTCGGCCGGATCTCGCTTCTATTTTATTACGAATTTTTTTCAAAAAGAAAATTGAAAAAAATGAGATGCGTAAAAATAATTTCACTGCAGGCTGTTGCTTGAACAGTTTTATATATGTTAGGACATCGGAGAATTTTTTCATATTTTTCCAAAGCGATTCTTCAAATAAAAAAAATTATTTTGAATATAAAAAAGTTGCTTTGAAAAAAATTTGAAAAAAATTCTCCGATCTCCTGATTCTCCATAATTATATCGAATGTTAACAAAAATCGAATAAAAATTCTGGTTGCTTCTTAAGGATAACATAAAAGAATGTGGATCAAATCTGAGAGGTTGAGGGTCAGACCCAGGTCGAAAAAAGATGGAATGCCCCCTACGCATTTTTATGTAATGAAAATAGTTAATTTCATCAGATAATACTATTAAAAATTTTTCAAATGTATTAATTAAATCTTTAAACCTGAACGTGCCTGAAAATCATATAAAGATTTAAATCGTATATTCTACTAAAAATTCATTAAATAGATTTTGAGTAGCTATGGATTTAAAAAAAATTGAAAAATACATTCAAAAACCTCCGTTTTATCTCAAATCATATTTTGCCCAATAGATCATTTTCAATATACAGCGAACCAAAAAAAAGCAAAACAAAAAATCAGTGTTCAATTCTGAATTAAATCTCTGTATGAGATTAAAATTTTTAAAATAATTTGTAAATATTCTCAACCTGTTATTTATAGTTATATTTTTCTCTCAATATATGCAAACACTATATTCGAACATAGTATAGTAAATTTAATGTTATGTCGTGAGAGACGACTACTATTTCCGGTATATTTACCGTTTTACTCTACTACTTCGTTATACCAAACTTTTTCCAGCCAGTTCGCTTCAGAGTCCATATATTTCTCGTTCGATATTCTGGTGTAAGAACGCCGTTGAACGGAAGCAGATGCATTGTAGTGGAAGTGGAAACGGGCGAGTGGAAGGAGTCTGAGAGCCCAGCAGGTCCTGCAAATTTGTTCAAGATCTCTTGGTGAATGAAAGTACGTCTCAGTGTAATTTATGATTATTGGAAATCGCGAGAAATTCAGGCATCGTCTGCCTTCTACTCACTTTCCTCTCACCATTCGTCGAGTTTCCACCGAGCCAAAATGTAATACTCGACAATTTTATTCCCTATCTGCTTTTTTTTTTTGCCTCTCTTCACTCGTACCCTTTTTCTTGGACGACAAGCACAGGCCTTGGTGAGTGTCGCTACTTACCGACAACATATATCGTCAGCGAACTTGTCGCAACTCTATTCTTCGCAGTATATATATTTTATATACAGAAAACAACTGCGCGACAGAAGTATAGTGCCACGAAGCGTTATCCTGCCACAGGCTACAACCACTTGACAAAGTTTCTTAGCTTCAACCAAAATGAGTATATCTTTCTTTTCACCGCGTCGAGGAGAGAGATTTTCTTTCAGCAAGTAGTCCAAAAAAACACCCCATTTTGGCTAGGGTAGTTTTATATATGAAACTAGAAATGTTCACTCTAGAATGTAACTTGTATGTGGGTCATTCCATATGGTAATTCACACAAGATGAAACCCGATTCTCTTCAGTTTCCCTAATATTTTTTTTTATATAGTTGTTATCACTAGATGGGAGAGCTATGATTTTTATTAGATTTTTATTTTACGACATTATTGATTTAACAACAAAAATTAAATTTACAATTTTAAAAATTCCACGTTCAATTAAAGACATGATTACGACATAAATAATATGGATGATTTTTTTCATCATGTAACGCCGTTTAATATAAAAATAATAGGATAATTGATAAACATCATGCGGAGTATGTTTGTATAGTTTAATATACAAAATGTCGAGTTTCACTAAACACGCCCCCTTTTATCTGATTAGAAAAATTCACTAAAATTCTGCATTCAAAATGTAAAATTTTTTAAATTCTCAATAGTGTTCTGTTATTCTTAAATTACTTTTCAATTTTTCTAATATTGTTATATATTGTTGTTATCATTGAAAAGATCGCCTGTGATTTGTATTAGAGTTTTATGTTGTTTTTTATTTAAGGGAATAAGACTGTTGGGCCTTTTCTCGAGGTCATTTTTGACGATTTTTTGCAGGTGAATAAAATACTTCATTGAAAATCTAGCTTAAGGGCTATTGTACAACTATAAATGTATATCTTTTTTTGTCGTACTATAAATGAACAAAATGCGTGGTACTGGCTCTGGAAAAAATTAAACCGATGTCAAAAAAGTGTTTAAGAAAATGTGTTAATGTTTCAATTCCATATGTAATTATTAGAATGAAAACAAAATTGTACTGATGACTTATGTCAATGGCAGTCCGCAATGGTCGCACTGTTCTTGAATCAACGATATTTTTTTTTTTAGTGATACGAATAACAGAAAATTAATATTACAATATTATAAAAAAGGTGCAAATGAATTTGCATTTTGCTTCCTCATTGTTCAAGATTGCCCATAGAGCATTGCTCGACGAAGTGCATTGGTTTGTGTTTGGCTTCCTCATAGAGGAAGCTTTGTAAATTATAAATATCAACAAAATTTCCTTTATGAAAAAGCGAAACGAGTAATTTTTTTTGTAGAAGCGTTCCAAAGACTAATCCGTTCATAACTTCTTCACTCTTCGAAATAATAATCCAGCGGTGCAACTCAAACACACTTTTTTAAAAAATATTTCAGAATGTCGTATAAACTGGATGTTTCAACCAATCCTCACCAAATTCTAAATCATACATTTTTTATGTTAGTCTACCACTAGAGAACATTTTAGCCTGAGAACTCAAAATTTGCAAAAGCTAGAGAGCAAACACATGTTTTTCGGTAAATAAAAAAAAATCCTTGCCAAATCTTCATCTATTGACCGATTCTCACCAAAATTGGTTCCGAAAGTTGTTCGATGTTAGTCCACTTGTATGAGATATTTCATCCCGACACCTTGAAATTTGCGGTAGCTATAACGCAAACAGACTTTTTTTTAAAATTCTAAATGTCATGAAAATCGTATTTTTCAACCGATCCTCACCATATTCGAACTCATCCATCGTTTGATGTTTGTCTACGATTGGACATTTTTTTACCCCCATAACTCAGTATTTGCGGCAGCTAGGGCGCGAACAAACTTTTTTCGAAAAATTCAAGGTCTCGTAAAATTTGAACGGGAGTCCCAATTATTTTGTAAATTGTCCTAAATATAGAGGCCCAACCACACTGCTTGTATGCCAAATTTCAGGCCGATCGGTCTAATCATCCACGAGTTATAGGGGTTTGAATTTTGGAGGCCTGACACTCACATACATCCGGACATTTTTTCTGAATATGTTTTCTAGACGTTTTGGGACATTCTGAACAAGTTTCCATGAAAATCTCGAAACATTTTTTTTTTCACCATTACAAAGCTTCCTCTATGAGGAAGCAAAAATGGCCATGTAATTTACGTCGAAATCATGTTTTTGATTGAAGTTAGCATTTTTGATTGTAAATTCATTTTTTGAATAAATCAAGAGCGGTTAAGAAAATTTAATAAAAATCACAGTTCTTTTCAGTGATAATAACAATATAAAGAAATATACGGAAAATCGAAAAGGTTCGAGTTTCATCTTGTATGAATTACCATGGAATGTCCCATATATTAAGGAAGTTGTCTCGATGGATGCTAATCAACTGACCTAAACTGATCTAAATAATCTTCAGCTTTGTAATTATGTTCAGAATTGTGTAAACTGCATTCTTAAAAAAGATGTTCATATACATGTTCAAATACATAGTTTCAACAGGTCCTTTTCAATAAACAAAATCTAATTGCAGATTTGATAATAGTTATCGTCGACAATGAAAACTCAAGCATTTTACGGATAACTAATTGAATCACACATTTAATCAGTCGAATTTCCTTTACCCCAGATATTTCCAGAAATCTTTTTTCTCTGCAAAATTTCAAAGTCCCTCGAGGCATAGACCGACCAGAAAATGTTTATTTCTCGAAAATTTTAAAATTTCTTCCAGGCATAGACCGATCAGAAATCTTTTTTCTCTGCAAAATTTCAAAGTCCCTCGAGGCATAGACCGATCAGAAAATTTTTTTTCCTCGAAAATTTTAAAATTTCTTCCAGGCATAGACCGATCAGAAATCTTTTGTCTCTGCAAAATTTCAAAGTCCCTCGAGGCATAGACCGATCAGAAATCTTTTGTCTCTGCAAAATTTCAAAGTCCCTCGAGGCATAGACCGATCAGAAATCTTTTTCCTTTGCAAAATTTCAAAGTCCGTCGAGGCATAGACCGATCAGAAATTTTTTTTCTCTGCAAAATTTCAAAGTCCCTCGAGGCATAGACCGATCAGAAAATTTTTTCTGATTTATTTTTTTGGGTTTACATTTAGTACCCATTTCTAAATATAAACCCAAAGAGAAAATCTAATAACCATTAATTTCTAAAACCTCTTTTACATTTCTAGGTGAATTAATAGGCTTTTTATGGGTGGTTTTTGTTATTATTAATGTATGGGTATATTAAAAGCAACGTTTGCTACAATAAATATAAAAACGGTGTTGAAATATGAGCATTGATTTGACTAGAGATCCCTCAAGTTTCTTTAAATATTGTATTATGTTTTACTTTTTCAGCTTCTACTACTTTCACGTAGTATACATATAATCAAACAAGGTGCCCCCAGTAAACTTGAATCGCCACTTTTTTTTTTCGTAGAATTCAAAGAGCGAACGATATTCTTCAAAAGCTTTGAGCGCTAAAGTGAAGAAGCACGGGTGCTCTTGAAGGGGAAAAGAATATGTTAACGGTATAGTGTGGGGAAGTTGCTGATGCTTCCTAATGGAATCTGGCGGATAGAATTGGGATATAGTAGGTGCAGGAATAAATCGCAACGAAGAATTTACGTAGGAGAAGCACGTAAGGCATCTAGACCGAACTATTATGAGCGAGGAGAGAGAGAGAGGCCTCTCTTGGTAAGAAGGCGTCGGGAACACGGTGGTGGCTTCGAAATAGCATAGCAAAAGGCGAAGGCGGACCGGTGCTGGGTACCCCTAGGAGCTTTCCCGTGTCAGACGCTTCTTGTGTTCCTTTCTGCTTCTATAGTATATCGATCCCTCGGTCTCTACCCTCCTACTTGCTCCACGTACCGCTGACTACACGCCTTCTCCCTCACTCTCGATCTATATTGCATTCGTATTCATATACCGGGTGTTCCACAAATGTACACCTAGCACCAATCATCCTATATAGTAAAAAAGCGAAACTAAAAATATTTTTCTTTTAACAAAAAGCTTTTGGTTCCAGCTACTACTTTTTCTTGTTAAGGGGAGGGTCTCATTCTTTTTTTTTTTTTTTAATATACATTATTATACCTATTCAACAAAGAATTTTTTGCCAGGTGGCGAAAGCATGCGGGTAATATGGGTCACCTACAACAATTTCGTTTTTTAACTCTGCACACTTTTGAAATAAAACCAGTAGGTCAAGTATTACCAAATAATTCTCAGTTGTGCTTAAAAATCGTTTTTACGGCATGGTTGTAGTGATTTGAGATAGAAGTAAAGTTGAAGCGAAGCTGTAGGTTTGAAAGATTATTTAAATAATACTTTTCTTGAATAACTGATAGCATTACCAATTTTTACAAAAAAAAATAAAAAGATACAACCATCTGGTATTTCTCATAATTAGCTAAATTTTACTACTATTTGAGTGAACTTTCTGTGAATATTCATCAGACATTCTTTCTCTAAAATTACGAATTACATCTTTTTTAGCAGAGTTGATGTTTTGAATGCGATAGCGGTGACATTTTAAATTTTGTTTTAAACTTATAGTTGTTTTTTACAGCATAATCAAATTAATCTACAGGGATTTGTATAGACTGTAAAAAAATCGACAGTGCAGAAATGCAATACTTAAGAAGCCTCACCAAAACTATAATTTTCCAGATATCTAAATATTTCATAAATAGGTGAACATTCAGTTTCGAATTCGCATTTATCTGTATGTGTGCATCGTAAACTTGCTGAGATCATTATAATCGGAAAGTAAAAAAAGAATTACAGATAAAAACGATTTTATCAGAAATATTCAAGTAACGTTATGTCGTTTTAATGTCCTTCTGTCGATTTGCAAGAAACAGGAGCCATCCGCTTCATTCTTCTCACGTATTATACCTATTTTTCTTATTTTCTCTTACCGCAAGATTCTCTCGACATGCCAATACCGAGGCAACTTTCTACAAAGGCAGTTTTCTTCAAGGAAAGAGCTGGCTTATTGTTCGAAAAGATACCTCGAAGTGAAGACGTTCGATTCTTCGATGAGAAGTTTTTATCTAGCTGGGCATTCAATAAGCCGTTGTAATTGCAGTTATTGAGAATCATTTTTAGATTCTCATTTCTACCTCTTCACTTTATCTCTTTCCCTGCCTCTCTGCGAAAAGCTGTAAGCTAAGTCGGAGTCCATTGAAAGAACGATTCGTTCAAATTAGGAAACGCAGCGGGATTACCAATGCTCCGAGCTCGCGTCTCTTATGGAGATTAAAAAGTGAAAAGCCGAATTGAAACGAGAACGTTCTCAATGAAGACGAATGAAGGAAACCAAATATTTTTTAAAATTTTATCAATTTCAGGTTTTTTAATCTATAATAAAAATTATTTTTTTCTGATCAAAAAGTAGAACCTTGCAAATTGCTTCCTCATTATTTTGTATCTTTGACAAAGCTTTTTTTTTTTTACAAAACTACATCTACGAGGAAGTATGTTGGTCATTTTTGACTTCTTCATAGAGGAAGCTTTGGAAAAAAAAAAATCTTTGTGAAAGATACAAAATAATGAGGAACCAATTTTGCAGGCTTGTAGGCTTGTTTGAGTTTGAAAGACATTTAAAATAAAATCCAAGATGTCATCAAATTTGAACCCTTTGAAAAACTTAAACTAAATTTAAAGTAAATCTGCAAAAAAATTCACTTTGTTTTTCTTTTCATGACAGCAATTTTTTTTTCTTTTTTATGAAGCAAAATCAGAAACGTAGCGATCGTTCCTTTGACGCACACGCACACGATTTGAGTCAAACAAAGCTTCCGCTATATAGAAGTAAAACATCAAAGTCACTGAACTATTTCTCTTCATCTTTTCCAATCCTGCTATTTCACGATTCAAGCGGCATAATCGTTTATTTGCACTGTTTCAGGTATATATTACCACATGCATTGACCGATCGGGTACTATGCACCCTGAGTGCATTGCCCGTTGAAGCTGGAGTCTCAACCCAAGGCCAGTCAGCTCGTTAAATAATAAATATTTCCTTGAATAATTGAAGTGTCTACACGGACGTCCAACGATTCTCTAACTTTAGTCTGATTCCTGCAGTGTTTTAATAATATATGGAGCACCAGTCTACATCGGTCCCTTCAAGCACCGTCTATCAGTGCCATCGAGCACATTGTCTAAACTTCCCAGATTCTATTACAGAATTGGTTGATGCTGCGTGTGGTTTTCGATTACCGCGGGAATACATCCACCAAAGTCAGAGCTAACAATTGGAATATCGGTAATTTATACTGGCCATATATCACACTTCGATCCTCGTCATTATTCTGTGCTAAATAATTAATTAATATCTGTAAAAAAGCTGCAATGTACAACCTGGCAAATTGATTTCACATTATTTTAGTCTGTCGTCCGCACAGCTGCACTATGAAAATATTTGTTGATCAATTATAGCTTCCTCATAGAGGAAGCTTTGTTGACGACAGATTTAAAAAAGGAACCAACTTGAAATACAGATTCTATAACTCAATATCAAATATTGCTGTAATATCTATGTTTATGTGTTGGTTTTTCAGCTAAAAGTGTTTACTATAAAATACTGACAAACTCAATATTATATTCTCTACAATTTTGTACATTTAAAAAAAAAATTGTTTAAAAGAATATATCGAGTATTTCAATATAATATTTTAAACATATTTGCTTTCGTGATGCACCACGAGAGGGTAAACCAGTTCACGGGCTTTTTATTTTATCTGAGATTTTGTTTGAAAATTACCAGAGAAGGAAGTCGAAGTCAAAAACTTAATATGTTATATATACATTAGAACCTCTTTATTGATTATAGCTATATGCTGTAACCAATATTTTTGGAAAGTATTGGGTGTTTACACAAATTTTTGAAAAATTAAGAATTCCCTTAAATTGCTGTATCAATTTTTGCTAATATTAGTGCAATAATGTCAATTTTTTCAAAAAATTCAAAACACACAAAGTTAGTGCTGGCACGTCCTTTTTTTGTTTTGGAAAATTCCAATTTCGATAACAGCCGAAGTTATGGAGGAATATTTATTAAAAAATACATCCATAATGCTGGATTTAGAATTTTTAGACATTTTAGGCTCTCCAGCCAAAAAATCAGGATTTTTTTTGCACCGTCACAAAAAGCCTCCTCTGTGAGGAAGCAAAACCAGTATAAAAAAAAGCCTTCGAAAAGTAATCAACTAACATACTATAAATCATTTCTGTAGTATAAACAATCTAAAGAATTTCACGAGTTCTCGTAAGATTGTCGTTAGCTGAAAAATCAAGCTGTCACAATAAAAAAAGAAAAAATATAGAGAAGAATAAAGTTTTCTCTACAATCCGTGTTTATAGGGAAGAGTATGAGTTATACGAGGGTGGAAAAGGTACTAGAGCTACTAAGGTACTATAGCGGTACTTCTGGTTTGAAAATACCCTCAAACCTTCTGATCTCCTAAAGCGACGAAGTGACTTGTGAAAGCTATATGCTTTGAAGTAGTATATAGTTACTGCACGACGCTACGTTTATGTGCTGGAATGGAAGTGACGAATACCGTATAAAAAAATTCCCGTAAAAAAACCCTGGACAAAAAATCTACGTAAAAAAACTTTTGGAAATTATACCCCGTCAATTTGCAAGGACTAGAAATTCTTTTTGACTATAACTGAAAACATGTTCCGAAGCAGATTGAGAAGAGAAGCTAACGAATCAAAGAACCTAAAAAACCTAAAGAACCCAAACAGTTCGGTTGTCTTCAACGACGATCTTCGTTTTACCCGAGGTTTTTATTTTTTTGGGGAGTTTTTTCCGGGTTTTTTTTCTGCCTACCGGAAGCGACGGTCATACTTTATCTGACATGTTGACCCTGTCAAGGGAAATCGACACCTTTCACCGTTATAAAATTTTATTGAGAGAAGTACAATATCGGTAAATGTCGGCAAGTCATTTTAAGGTGTGTTTGAATTTGTTGGCAAAAATGCAACAACCGAAACATGATTTTTGTTAAGGCTAACAGCTTTTCTATGATCGAAGACAAAATGATACCAACCGTTGTTTTTCCAAAAGGATTTCGTAAAGAAATGACTTTTATTGCATTATTTTTTCCAATATTACGACAAATATTGCTTGGATTTAAAGTCATACTTCGTTGGTGAAACTGTAAAGGCGCGATTACAATAGAGGATACGAGCGATTCCACCTCCTTCTCAAATCTCAGCGAAGTCTCGTAATAAAAATCGTTTTCACCAATTTATGATTTTTTAAAATGTGAAACCATTTCACGAACGTCTAACTTCCTGATTTGGCCCCAAAACGGCTCAAGTACCCGGCCTTGATCAGACGTGTAACGCGATTTTTCGGAACTCCAGTTTATTATCGATTGTCGTTCATACTTCATTGATGTAGATTAAGTCATTCCAGAAATAAACGACATCAATTTTTCGGCGTTTGGTAATCGAAGCCGAGTCCACTGACTGGAAGTCTGCAACCAGGCTGTTCATATCTTATGGATCAAATGTTGAAACTTGTACCTAACAAGTTCGAAACTCAATTTAAGTTGTATTCTAAGGACGATTATTAAATACATCCGTTTATTTATATGAAACTTCGTATTCGTCCCTGACTTCAGACTAGTCGATATTTTCAGTATATACAGAGTTCTACTTATTCCAATTATTAATCAGTGTTCTATTTCATATTTACAATTGCTTGGGCATGATTGTTGAAAATTAATTTGGCTAAAAGTTAGTGACGAACAATTAATTATAAATATTTATAATAACAATTATTTGGGATCTTTTAGATGATTTTATATTTATATGATTAAATCTTACTACTTCGAGGTTTAATATTACGCTTGCAATATATCATGACATTAACTCAATTAAGGAAAGACGATAGGTAGACGACATGTAAAAACATAGTTTCTACAACGTTGATGGAAACCGAGTTTCACATGAATACTGCATTACGGTAGATTCTCGAGTACTTGTGTCGACAAACGCAAACACACTTTGACGAAATATTTGCATAATGTTACACGAAGGCTCTGGAACTTCGGCTGTGCGGATAAGTACATAAAGCACGTAACTACAGTATATTATAATAACGTGTTTCATAGTTGTACTGGGCTCTATGAATGTCAGGCATTCTTTGATATTTCCTATAATTATCCAGACATAAGTGCTACTTGAGAATACTTTTTGTCAGTTTTTTTTCTGATTTTTGTTTCATAATAAGAATTGTAGTTTCATATCACATTTCAATGAATAAAAAGAAATGTATCAACCTGATATTCGTTGATTTTTCACCAAGAGATGTAAGAAGATCATTTAAAAAGAGGCCACTTTTATTTACACTATTAAAAATCCGGCGTGTTAAAAGCAAGTGGTGTGGACTTTTGGTCAGTGTTGACTAATTTGGTGTTTATAGTAGCATTTTCCACAGTGTTAAATTCACACAAGCGAATGTGCTAAATTTTCAGGCGGGAGCCCAATAGAGCTCCCACCTCAAAACTTAATACCCATGTACACTGAGAGAAGAGTTTGTTAACAGTTAACAAATCGAGTGTTAAGTATGGCGAGATGAACCATTTAGTTATTCTTATTGAATCTCAATTGAACTACATAACATTGAATTGTCCCAAATGAAACTCGCTAACATTTGTCAATAGTTAACAAATTTTTTTTGTCTCAACATACATTTAGTACCAACAATTAAATGGTTCGTTTTGCCATATTTAACACTTGTTAACTGTTAACAAACTCTTCTCTCAGTGTATGTTCAGGATATATCGACGAAAATCAATAAATTATTAGTAATCAATGCAGAATTATGGCACGAATAAAATCCGAAAAATGTAATTGTATTTTATATACCAGTTTTCAAGTAAGATGTGTTGTAAGATTTTATGTTACATTGCAAATTGACACTAGCTACTGAACTTTACGGACAGCGCATAGGGAATTCCAACACCGATTTTTTAACAGTGTACATATCAATCTTGAAGAAACTTTAGGCATTGCCGCTGACTCCATTTAGAAAATGCCAAAAGTAGAGTAGAAAAAACGCAATTTTTTACATTATACTCACGATATTAATTTTCAGAATTACAGTAATAAATACGTTTTCAGTCAGATAACATAAACAGTCTAATTGTAAATCAATTACTTTATATGCTAAGTTTGAAATGTAAGTGCACTGTATTACGCAATGCTTCTACGTCATTTATGGATCAAATAAATAAGTAAGAGGGCTAGCTACCTTCATTCGATTTAACACACAGAGCATAGTCGTCCCACCGACCCTTATATCGTAACTAAATGAGCACACGAAACCCCTGCAACGTGAACACGTCACGCTTCAACGCATGGTACACGAAGCGTGTACGCCACTATTCTATACAAGGTTGGTATAATATACGCGTATAGATGTATCACTCGTGGACAGCGAGCACGCTTCTCCTATTGCTCGGTTGTTCCAGCGTTTGGACCAGGTTGCCCTCGCTATAGCCTGGGGCACCGTAAGTAGGAGGGTGGTGCGTCATTCCTCGATGATTCAGAAGACCAGACATTTAGGCAACGCGAGAAGACAGTAGGGAAAGACAGATCGGATTTCTTTCGGATTCTGGATATGAGGAATAACGATACAAAACTGAAATTTAATGTCTCTGACGTTTCTGGAAGTTTCAGTTTTTGACAAACACTTTGTAGTTCATAATCGGCTAAAAATTTTCGATGTAACATTAGTTTAAATATGAGGCCTTCAACAACATTTTCGAATGTTTTAACGATAGAGAAAAGCTTACATCGTCAAGGTAATCGTTGAAGAGTTTCAATGATTACATTGAAGATCTTAACAGTAAGGTTTTTGATACATTCGGATTTAGGGATTTTTTTAGCATGATCAGAATGTTTTAAAGTAAGAAAATAAATTACTGTTAAGATCTTCAATGATTACATTGAATAGCGATTTTTCTCGAAAAATATTTTTTTGAAAATTCGTATATTCCCAAATATTCACGGTAAGTCCTTTTATTGTAGGGCCTTTTTTATGTCAAATTGTATGCAGATTTAAAAAATTATAGTAGTATTTAAAGATTCGTAAAAAACTATACTCTCGAATTTTCAAATCGCGTCTCCACCTACAATTTTTAATATTCAGGGCTGCCATTTTTTGTATACTTTGGACACTATTCCGAACAATTAATCATGGTAGTTTGTTGACATCATCAATTTGATCCATTAATGAAGAAAAAATCAACGTTACGCAAAAATATGCAGATCGCCTTTGGTTCGAATTGTTCTTTAGAGGACCAAAATACACATAGGAACCAAATTTCGACTCTTTCCATTCGTTTTCATGTACACAGTATTTTGGCGGGCTCCCCCTTAAGATAAGAATGTGATTAACTTTGCAAGAATTTGTTAAATCATTTTTTTTAAACGGTGATTTTGATTGGGAGAAATTTGAAATTATTTTAAGTACAGCTGATATCTGAGGAAAAACACGTCAAGTTGGCCACTCCAATTTGTTATGTCAATAAAACGTACTCAAATTTGGTCAGGATGTTGGTCTGGTTGAAGAAAAAACGTAGGAATTTTTTCAGATTTTTCATTGCATATTCCAGCT
Organism: Perithous albicinctus; assembly: GCA_964016905.1. NCBI lineage: Eukaryota > Metazoa > Arthropoda > Insecta > Hymenoptera > Ichneumonidae > Perithous > Perithous albicinctus. The sequence goes on along the minus strand of OZ024693.1, from coordinate 14,024,083 downwards.
ACTAAAAATTTCTGAAAATAATCATTGTTTATTTTTTAACGCCCATACTATAGCTCACACAAAAAAAATCATAAGTCCATCAAATTTTGGATTTTCAGCGCACTTTCCAACAACATTTTTTGTAAAATTCTCCAATTTTATTTTATGTAATTTTTCAATGAAATAAAGTTGCCACTTTTTTCCCTCCGAAACGGCATTTCCGATTTGGCTAAAATTTTCAGGTTTTTGTTTGAAATATCTAGAAACTTAGAAAAAATTGGCGAGGTGGTCGGCAATTTCGCCCCAGAGTTACAGCTCTTCGAACGATGGAACATCGTGGTAATCTACTGTGTAATTGCTGTCTGCGTTCAGGAGGGCTGAGAATGTCTATGAAAAATATTCTAAAGCCCGCATTACACTTTTTTATTATGTAATTCTTGTTTTTTGTATTAGATTACCGCGATGTTTCTCTGGAGCGAAATTGCCGCGCATCTCGCAAATTTTTTCTAAGATTCTAGGCATTTCAACGAACAAAACGTGAAAATTTCAACTAAATCGGAAATGCCGTTTCGAAGGGGAAAAAAGTGGCAACTTTATTTAATTGAAAAATAGTATAAAATGAAATCGGAGAATTTTACAAAAAATGTTGTTGGAAAGTACGCTGAAAATCCAAAATTTGATGTACTTATGATTTTTTTTTTGCGAGCCGTAGTATTGGCGTTAAAAAATAAGCAATGATTATTTTCAGTGATTTTCAATGGCTGGAATATGCATCAAAAAACCTGAAAAAATTCCGGTGTTTTTTCTTCAACTAGACCAACATCCTGAAGAAATGTGAGGACGTTTTGTTCACATGAAAAATTGGGGTGGCCGACTTGACGTGTTTTGCCCCATATACAGTATATAAACAAGCCTACAAAGTAGAACATTTCAAAATGTTTCTTCATTATTATATACCTATAAAGAAGCTTCCTCTATCAGAAAGCCAAAATTGATCAACATACTTTCTTATAGAAGTAACTTTGTTAAAGATATAAAATAATGAGGAAGTAATTTGCAAGATTCTACCTTGCAGGCTTTTTCATTGTCATGTTCATAATATTTTCTATTTTTAAAACAAGGAAACTGTTCATCTGTTAAAACAAGTTCATAATATTTTCTGTTTTAAACAAGGTAATTGCTACCACAATTTCTTTTTTACATTTGCGCCTGGGCTCTTTTTTTACACAAAGACATGAGAGTAGTATACAATTTTTTGTTCAGCGATAGAAAAAAAAAATAACGCTATTCCATATGAAATCGGTGGAGCCGCCCCTTAATTAAAAGAAAGGCCGACCGCCGGAAGTATGTTTGATGATGATTGTAAATTGTAATTCGTCTGCATTGAAGAAGGAACTTTGTGCGTGTTCGCATATTATTTTTAGAAAAAAGATCTGCCTGAATCTCTCAAATATCCGGAACGATATGATAGCCAATTTCACCAATTACAAGAGAATATTATGTCATCTCGAACTGTTTCGCTAGATAATAGTGTGATAATTTTTCGGCAGAGTATTCAATTGCGTATGCAGTTGCCACCTCTTCCGTTTTATCACAGCCTGTTCACCACATTGAGACGCGATATGTGTTGGACATCCTCTTTTATAGTGATAGGGCTTACCACTTCCTGCCAGGACGCAAGTATTTCGTACAACTCGTTGAACATATAGATTGACACAGAGAGAATCTATTTAGACGCTACTCAAACGCGAGAGCGATCACTCTGCAACTGTACTGCATGTTAATTGTTTCTCGAAGTGGATTATTTGTGAAAAATGTTCGCCAAGAAAGTATTGTAAGTTTTTTCATTTTATTATGATTAATTATAGGGTTCCAGTGGTTTTAGAGAAACTTTATTTTACAGACAATTCTTGTCGATAAAAAAGAACATTTTTTTAATTGTTTGTGCGTTAAGGTGTTCTTATCCTGAAAAAAAAATCTACAAATTCGAATATGAGAAACTGTACATCAAGTTTTTACTTTTTCATCACATATGGAGTACGTAAAAGAGAAAGTACTGCAATCCAACAAAATTTCGGGTTCCAGATTTTTATGGAAGCAGACGTTTTGAGGGTCCTAGATTCCAAACATTCTTTCATTTCTGTCTGTCTGCCTGTCTGTCTGACTGTAGGTCTGCATGTGTGTGGAAGATGGCTGTCCGAAAACACAATAACTTTTGTAAAAACTTGTGGACTTCAGTGAAATTTTCTGTGTATCTTCCACATGTAAAATGATTTGACATTTCAGGTAAAGTACCAAAGGCATTGGGGTTTTGTTTTCAACTTCAACTACACCAAATTTTGATCCGGTCTAAAGCCTCTACCAAAAGTTATTACTTTCACAAATCATATGACATGTAAATTATGCAAAAGAGAGTTGTTCGAAAATACAAAAACTTCTGAAGGAAGAAGGAAGTTCCATGGATCACAGAGAAACTTGTTATGTGTCGTCTATATATAAAATGTAGTTTCTGTATTGAAACTCAAAACAAAACGCTAAATCCTTTTAATACTTTACCTGAAATGTGAAAAAATTAAATAATGTTAACAAGTGTATTTTTAATTTGCAGACTGGTTAAAAAGTTATCATACTTTGGTCTGAAATCTATAGACAAACTTACATGCAAAGAGACAGTAGACAATGCATAATTCAGTACAGCAGTGCCTTTTAAAAAGTCAATAATCATTTATTTTATTGTTTTACCTCAGATAGTCGCGCAAATGAGATGAAAAAGAAGCTTTGATTATAAAAAATATCCATCAAGTAAAATATAAAACTTGTTGCACACCAAAAAACAAAAACAATTTTGAATACAGAAGGAATGAGTTTAAGCGATTATCAAGTAGGAATGCAGTGATAATTATTCACACTGAACGTTAAACACAAATAAACTCAAAGTCGCGGATCAGATTTAATGATTAGGTTATAAACACTTCTTCTAATCCTGATATGGTATTTCACAAAAATTAAGATTCGTCCCGTCTTAACAAATCCCGTCAAAAGTACTGAAAAATTCGGCTATACATTCAGCAGGGCGTCTAAGACGACAATACAACTCTGACGCGACGAACGGCGCGCTGTGGGCAAATCTCGAAATTGCAAGTTACGGTTTTCAATTTCGTGCTCTGTGACGGCCGACTCCTTTCAGATTTAATATTTACAGTTTCCATGCAATTTTTTAATATGATTAAAAACTACTTTCAATTTTAATTTAATTAAGAAAACTGCAAACATCTGAAACTCGCATTGTCTAGTATGTTCTTAATAAATTACACTTGATAAAAATTTATATATATTTCAACACTATTTATATATATATTAGAAACTAAAATCACATCATTTCATCAATTTTCATTGCAAAGAACTTAATAATTTCAAGTTCCCACATTCTTACTTAGCTTCTCATAACTTCATTTCATTACCAAGTATCATTACAACAGCATCATCACGCCAGTATTAGGGTGGTCCATATTTGTCGAAAGTTCGATTTTTGTATCTCTCACCCAGCGAATTTCTTCCATTTGACAAAAAAGAATCTGCGTAAATTATCAAATAATATTAACCCGAGTCCCAAAGAAGTTTCATTTTAAACGGGGAAAAAATTGTCTACATGTAAACAAGCGAAAAACAATTATGTGAAACTATCATTTACAGAAATTTCAACTAGAACCCGTACGAATCGCATGCACTCCTACTTAAGACATGTACGTTGGTTAAGATCCTTATTCCACGTAAATCGAGTTGGGACTTTTTTTTACTACCATATATATATGTAATATAATACATGTAATGTATTATATTACAAAGTATTCTTAAATAAATTCTGAAAACCATGTTTAGTGGTTCCAATAGATGCACCAAATTAAAGAAAAATGATGCCGGGATTTTGCAGTTTTTAATTTTTTAAAATTTAATCTGTAATATCTTAGCGGAGCTCGTATCCTTATACGAGGAGCAATTTTTTAAATCATCCATCAAAACTTGACGCTCTGGACATCGTAATACTGCTGCAAACCTTGTCTATTTATAAACCAAATTTCAGACCAATCTCTCAAAAATTGTGGAAGCTGGAGTAAAAACCAAATTCGTTCAAAAAATTCAAATCGCCATAAAATTTGAATCACTTAACGGATTCATACCAGATTCAATCCCAAACTTTGTGCTATCATAGTGTACTTGTAAACCAAATTTAAACTGGATTACTAAAAAATTGTGGAAGTTGGAACAAAAATAAACTTTAACAAAAATTCAAGGTTCCATAAAAGTTCAATCTCTAATCGGATTAGCGCGAAATTAAATCCCAAACCTTGTCTGACGATGGTCTACTTTTAAATCAAGATTCAGCCCAATCTCTAAAAAAATTGTTCAAATTGGAGTACAAAAAAAATTTGTTCTAAAAATTCAAATCGCCATAAAATTTCAATCTCTAAACGGATTAACGCCAAATTCAATCTCAAACCTTGTCTCACGATTGTCTAATAGTGAATCAAATTTCAACCCGATATCACAAAAATTGTGGCAATTGGAGTGAGAACAAACTTATTTTAAAAAATACAAAATTTGAACCCCTTAACTTGATATCAAATTCAACCCTAAGCGTTGCTCAATGGCAATCTACGCCTGGTCCAAATTTGAACCCGATATCTTAAGACCTGAAAACACACACACACAATGCGCACACGCACAAATAATTTTTCTCGACGTTGGAGAGCATGTTGAGTATCCTGAGATGAAAATCTCCAAAAAAAAAATTTCACAAAACCAAAGCTACCTTTACGGGGAAGCAAAATTAGGAATTATAGTGCACGTTTCAACTCTGCAGGCTTTCCTTAACGCTCATTTTTTAATCTTACTTCCACATTTTTATATTCGTATCTAGATATTTTTTAACGTAATCACAACAACATTACAAATCAATCGCATGAAATTCTTTTATACATTTTTTTAATACACGCTTTGATGTAAAACATATTTGATCAATTTTAACGGTTCAAAAAAAATTGTATTTTTTCAGAATCTCTTTGACGCTTGTTGCTGCAATACCCATTGCGCTGTCGAGGCATGTAAATCTGTTTGGCGAAAAGGTCTTCCCTAACGATTCTATCGAGAGATTTCCTTCGAAAAATATTGAAGACTTGGATATTTCTGAAAATGAATTAAGTCCGGATGTTGAAGTTCGACCCGATATCGTGATCGATGATATCCAGAAGGAACATATCGACGTACCATATTTGGAGGATACCGGCAACGAAGTGGATAAACTGAACGACAATTCCAAATTACACGACTTTGACAGTTACCAAAACAAAGTTAATGTAGTGAACGAATATCCCGAGATAATAGAAGTGGATCCCTCAACAAACGAAGTGAATATCGATATATCGGATGAAGAAGGGGTTGAAGTTCCCATGAAATTGTCGTCATGGAATCAGAATCCGACAATCGATTTCGAAAGAACCCAGAAACAACAACAGGATATTCCTGTAGCGATAGACATCAAAACTCCTCAGGTCCAGATCTTGGACGATGAGGACTATGACGATGCTGACGAAAGCTATGTGCCGCCTGGCCGGAGGTGGATGTGAGCATGAACAAGAAACAACCAATATTTTTCGAATGTAACAATTGAATTCTCTGCGATATGGATTAAGACTTGGCTGAATATTATATTCCGATATATTTCAAGCGCGTTGCACTAGTCAAAATAATGTTCGAAAGACCAAATTTCAGTTAAAAGTCTTGGTGACAGCTTGTTCAACTAACTTACGATTTAAGACGAATCACTTCCTGTACTTTCTTTTGTTCGACAATCAATAAAGTTTATTTAGACTGCAACCAATTGGTGGCTAAATCAATTGAATTCTGAATGAAAATAAATTGATCTCGTACAAATTTACGACGAAGCTTTTTTTTTTTTTTTTTAATTTGCGTATTTAATTTCAAAGTGATGCAAAGTAATTCCTGAATTGTACAGTGATCAACACACAGACCTGGATTTTTGCTTCCGAACCCATTCTGGTAAAAGGTAAGTGAAATAATATTAAACGTCAAAAATCTTAGCAAAGGTATATAGGTGTAAATCAGTATGGAGGAGTCTCGTTATTATTATTTTTTTTTAATACTTTTTTTAGTAGACGCTCTTGATGAGCTATTCAATAAATACACAATTCATATGTAGGTATTCCAACTATTCGGATACGTCTACCTCTTCCTATTATCATGCTACAACCACCTGAGGTAATTAAATTGTCCACTTTCACCGGCAATCTTTGAGGGAAGGCAAGGACACGTATTTTTTACCCGCATTAGGGTAAAAAATACGTTTCATTTTACTTTACTGGTAAAAAAAATACCATAGACAAAAACCGATCGAATCTTCGTATCGGTGTTTTGATGGGGCAAAAGAAATTCGAAACAAAATCGAATATCACTAATTGTAAGTATCTCCATTGTTTTAAATAGAAAATATGAAAATCAACATAGATCTGTGCACATTGCAATGGAATACTTCCAATACTAGGGACTTTGGCTGCCGCATAGAGGAAAGTGAGTGGAAATTGGAAGATGATAAGGAACCAATGTGTTCAACCTGGCCATTGAGTTGATAAGATTTCACTGATTAAGAAATCGTTAACGAAGAAAGCAAATTCAAATTCAAAAGACATTAAAAATTCCACGCAATCGGATTATTCGAATACATTTAATCGGAAATTGTTAGAGATTAAGATTTCAAGTGCTTTATTTGTGTTCTAAATTTCTAACTTCGATTTATCAACTGATTTTCAATATACAGGCCTTTTAATTTTGTAAATATTGTGGATATGGAATTAAAATATATAATGTAATATAAGATCCGAGCTTGTCTATCGATTTTGTTAGCGTATTTTGTCTCAATATTTTCATAAATCGGAGCGGTGACAAATTAAATAATACAAAATCCCCATAAATCAGAACTACTTTACAGACGCTGACGAAACTTTGTACAAAACAACGATGCAAATTATTTCATTGGTGTAGAAATATTTAGCATGTTAACCCAAGTTTTAGGAAAGAATTTCGTGAAAATTCAATACCAAAATACCTTGAACGAATCCGTAATTATAAATTACTATTTGACTTAATTTTCGGAAGTTAGAACTTGCATGTCCTTCTTTTTTCAAGAAATCCAAAGTTCCATCTGAAATTGTGAAGCGATTCATTCGAAAACTCCACCAAATAAAGAGACAGTGATTCCGACATGTGTGCCAAAACTGAGACCGATTTTTCACCATAACAAAGCTTCCTCTATGAGGAAGCAATATGATACTTAAAAAAACCTCAGCTTACATTTTTCAAACTGCAATCTGATTATTTTTCAATATGATCTGAATACCTAACTGATTTTTTTATCCACAAGAACATAAAACACGCTTTTCACACTGAAATTGTTGGAACCCTTACCACCGAAAAAAAAAGAAAAAACCGAACAATAAAATATTCCTGGAGGAGCTATAAACGAGAGAGAAGAAGAAGCCCTATTCACATAGGCCATTAAAAGGTTTCAGGATAGCTGGCAGAGCACCAAGTACTAAACCGAAGAGGAGTAGAGTGCGTCCACTAATAGCTAGACACAGTATTTACATCCCCTCCCGACGCCTTTTAGCACAGACACGAACCCCGATTTTCCGAGTTTGGGGCTGTCGCTTATCGTCCGGGAAGCCCTTTACCCTTATCCAACAGCAGCAGCATTGCAGTCTGCATACCGGCCCCGCTACACCCCCATCAGAGTGAGCTTCCTGCGTCGTATTGAGGGCCAAGCAAGCCTAGCGTGCTATATAGTCGCCACTACTCTCTATATATCCATTGCTGTACTTTCCCCACGTATACGCCAAGCTCCGAGTCGCTTTGGGGGATGTTTCGGCGTGCGCGCGCAAGCCCCTCGACCACATAATCGAACTGGGAGCGCCGCGGTTCGCCGTCAGCACCGTCGTCCGTTCGCTCGTTCGCTACGGGGTGTATCGAGAAAAGAAAGGCAAGGTCGCACGATCCCTTCTCTGTGCCGAATAGATTTTAGATAATACGTGTTAGAAATCCGAGAAGCAAAAAACAAAAAAAAAAACCTCATGAAAATCACAAGATAAATCTATAAATTAAAAATCAAACGAAGCCATATATAAATATTGAAAAAAAAGTGCAAGTGAAAGAGCAAAAAGAAGAAAAAAAAAAAAACAGACCCAATAAACCGTGTTCATCAGGGGTGTGTTTGTATGTGATGTAACACTCTAAGTTTCACAATTTCTTCTCTCCACCGTTCGGCAACCTAAAACGAGAAAAAAAAAATATAATCTGTGAAATTCGTGATCGTGATAAATATTTGACTGAGAGAAAGTCGCGTGGGTGATGCGTGGTCAATCTGTGTACCTGATCTGTCATCCACCCTGGCACGGAAAAACAAAGTGAAATTGAGAGAATAATAATACACCGAAAAATAGTGCCCTTTTTTAAAAATATGGCAAAGCGATTTTTCGATAATATTGTTGGAACGTGAGCGGCAGAACACAAACCTTGTATATAGCCGCTCGTGTCGTGTGTGACTCGGTGCTTTGCTTCTTCTATTCCGGAGGGGGGTTGTACGCGCAATGGCGCCCAACGTGGGCAGCAGCTTCCTAATAGTGACTGGCACTCGTTGCTCGATCGCTGATAATCGAAGCTCGGATTATCGGTGAAACGAAGGAATCGATCTATTGTAAACACACACATAAGTGGCAGGAACGCGCTTTTTGAATTAAAGAGACGAAGGGTTGCGAGGGTGGTTTGCGGTGGGCGGAGGTGCGCTTGTGGTGCACAATGATATTGAGTATATAAGAGCCTGATCGACTGTACACATCGTGTACTCAACGGGGGTGGTTTTCTTCTCGTTTTATGAACGCTACTCAACCTCCGTTACTCCTAGAACGAGCTTCGATAACGAGAACGTTATTAAAACACAGGTATCAACACTCAGCGAACAAGAAGCAATGCAAATTGAGGATGAAGAGAGATTATTGTGATTTACGAGCCATAAATAATCTCAAGTAATATTCCGTACAGTGCGAGAAAAAGTGAATTTCTATCGTGAAACGCACGCTGGTGGTGCAACATGAAAATTCGAAAAAGGCGTTACGAGTGGAGGCGAAAAGACAGAACGAGAGTCTGACGAAGTTACGAAAAATATCATTTTTATTTCTGACACATTAGTTTCACGTTGATATATCAAATTTGGCTATCGTGAGCATTTTGATGATTAACCTAAAGCATTGAAAATTCAGGTTGTAGAATGATCAGGACTCGAAAACTGATGCTGCTGCCGCTATCGCCGCTGCTGCACGTAGTCGTGAGAAGAAAAATAATGAGAAGATGCAGAGGCTATAAGATCTGAGAAGGCGGAGAGAAGCTGTGTGTGCCCGTGTTTGTTTGTGTGTGAGAGTGTGTGTGATAGTGTACGGGCGCGAATTCATTCGCCTGCCCGGTGATAACGTGCAATCCTGGCGGAAACGAGAGCCGAGTCGGCGGCGATGCAGGGCAAGGAGAGCCCCGTCGGGTCCAACGCCCAGGAGACCCATCAGTACGTCGGGCCCTATCGGCTCGAGAAGACACTGGGGAAGGGACAAACCGGTGGGTTTTCTCACATCTATTCCAATCTCAATGGCATCGTTTTACTTTTCTTCCTGCACTTTTATCTTCTTTTGCATTCTATCGATATTCCGTATCAGGAAATCTATAAAAGAAATACCTCGAACGAATCTACTGAACAGATATCTTATGTCGTTCCTCAAAAATAGGAAAAGGTATTTAGGCTAGCTGTGTTGAAATTATTCAAAATTCCATGGCTGTTGTAAGGAAAATATTGAGAAAAAGGATTTAAATTGCCTCCAATTGCCTGATCAATTGTTGTGACTGTTATGGTGAAACTACCCCAAATTTTTTTTCAGAATTTTTAATCTAACCATTATAAAAAACGCTTTTTCTTTTTTTAAAGTCAACCTGTCTGTAAAACGATAGGACGCAGAAAGAAAATGTCTCACTATAAAAGTTGCTATTTTATATTAACTTTTCGATTAAGTTTTATACATCATTTTGTCGACTCCATAACCTTGATTTTTCACACAAAAAATGTAAAAATTAGGTTTTCTTTCAAGAACGAAAACTTTTGTTTTGCTTTAAATTTGCCAGAATTTTTAGGCGTTAGTACTGATTCTATTTTTTAAATAACGCTATAGATTAGCTTATATAGTGCTATTTTTTTAAATGACACTAGCTCGACGTCCCGGTTTAAAAAATGAGGATCATGTAAAATCGAATCAAACTCATTATGCTGCTAAAATATTTTAATCGAGGGATACCATAAGTTACTTACTGTGTAAATCGTATATTTTGACTCCAAATACAGAGCAATTTATAGTTTCATAAGATTTCGTATAATTTTCATTTATTTTTCCTGTACATTAATTGGTGTCATTCTGATGAGTTTTCTTATGAAGCCGAAACTAACGCCCAAACATTCTGTGAAGTGTAAAGCTGAATAAAGTAGGTTCTTCTCCAAAGAAAAATTCTTTGCATTTTTTTATGAAAGATCCACTTTACCAGGTCGACAAAATTATTTACAAACATTCATTGAAAAGCTGATATAAAACTACAACTTTGATGGTGAGAAATTTTTTCTCGGAACTTTCGTTTTTAGATCTCAAATAATACTTAAATCCGGCTAATTTTTCGAAATATCTGAGAAGGTCTGAAAAAAATGATTGTATTGGCACAGAATGCCTCACATTGTGTGTATATATATAAGGCAAAACACGTCAAGTCGACCACCCCAATTTTTCATGTCAACAAAACATCCTCAAATTTATTCAGAATGTTGGTCGGGTTTAAGAAAAAACGTAGGAATTTTTTCAGATTTTTTATTGCATATTCTAGCTATTAAGAATTTCTGAAATTTATTTTATCCTATTTTTCAATTAAATAAAGTTGCCACTTTTACCCCACCGAAACGGCATTTTCGATTTAGCAGAAATCTTCACATTTTGTTCTTTGAAATATCTAGAATCTTAGAAAAAATTGGCGAGGTGGGCGACAATTTCGCCTCAGACTGACAGCTCTTGGAACGATGGAACATCGTGGTAATCTAATGTGTAATCGCTCTCTGCATTCAGGAGGGCTGGGAAAGTCTATGGAAAATATTCTAAAGCCCGCATTACATTTTTTTATTATGTAATTCTTGTTTTTTGTATTAGATTACCGCGATGTTTGATCGTTCGAACAGCTGTAACTCTGGAGTGAAATTGCCGCCCATCTTGCCAATTTTTTCTAAGATTCTAGGCATTTCAACGAACAAAATTTGAAAATTTCAACTAAATCGGAAATGCCGTTTCAGAGGGGAAAAAAGTTGCAACTTTATTTAATTGGAAAATAGCATAAAATGAAATCGGAGAATTTTACAAAAAATGTTGTTGGAAAGTACGCTGAAAATCGAAAATTTGATTTTCCTATGATTTTTTTTTTAGCGAGCCGTAGTATTGGTGTTAAAAAATAAACAATGATTATTTTAAGCGATTTTCAATGGCTGGAATAAGCAATAAAAAAATCTGTAAAAAATGCTTTTTTCTTCAACTAGACCAACATCCTGAAGAAATGTGAGGACGTTTTGTTGACATGAAAAAATGGGGTGGCCGACTTGACGTGTTTTGCCCCATATATATATATAGAAGATATATTGCTATTGTGTTATGTTTTTGAATAATTTGACAATTCTGTCTTGGTGATGAGAATTGTGATATCGATCGAAAGGTCGAAAGAATCACGGCTCCGGGGTATCGATTTTCATGAAATTTTATACTACTTATAGAAACGAACTATGTGTAAAACTTTATCTAGGCATCGCGAACTTTGCGCGAATACACATCCACATAAGAGGTATTGTAAGCGCTGTAAAATGGTGTGCATTCAAGATATTCTTTCCGGGAAAAATGGTCATGTATTATCATATATGTCCATATATGTATCAGATATATTCATGTATGTATAATATACAATCATATCTGACAAGATATGATATCGTACGTCCACGTATGTGAAGTCATACACTGTTAAAAATCCAGAGTGTTAAAAGCGATTATTGTAGACTTTTTACTCATGTCAACAGGTTTGGCGCTAATAGTAACACTTTTTATAGTGTTGAATTCACACAAGCGAGAGTGTTAAGGAGGGCGAGTCAATAAAAAAAAATTATTTTCAGAGATTTATATTTTTCATTCTACTCATCCAATAAATATGAAATAAATATATTGTTTCAGGATTAGAATAAACTATTTTTCAGTCAGTATTAAAATCCGATTTGTTCACTTGTACTATTGTGAATCAGTTTTAGGCTTTTTCAATTCTGCGCGTGATCCAGAATTAAGCATTCGTAGGATTCAAGTCTATGGCACCTCATTTTGTTTGTGATAACATTCTGCACCAGCAAAGCGGAGCAAATATTAAGAAAAGTCAAAACTTTACGAAGTCCATGCCTGTAAACACCAACTTTATTTCCTGAATTTGTAAATCGATTGATATCTTTCGTCTGGAGACCTATAAAAAAATCTCCCAGCCAGCTGGTGTAGATTGTTGTTACAAACAAAATGAGATGCCATAGACTTGAATCCTTTGCGTGCTTAATTCTGGATCACGCGTAGAGTTGAAACAGCCTAATACTGATTCACAATAGTACAAGTCAACAAAACTGATTTTAATACTGACCGAAAAATAGTTTATTCTAATCCTGAAACAATATATTTATTTCATATTTATTGGATGAGTAGAATAAAAAATATAAATCTCTGAAAATCATTATTTTTAGACAATTTATTTTTGTTATAAAACGAAAATCAGTAAATTGTTAGGAATCAATGCAAAATTATGGCACTACTACAGACTAAGAATAACATTGATTTTCATTAATCTATTTTGAAGTAAAGTGTGCCGGAAGTATTGTGGTTGTACAGCAAATTAACACCAGATTTTGAATATCGACCATTGACACGTTATGGACTTTTTGCACACCCCCTAGGGGTGATTTTTTGGCACCAGGTTTTCGAACTGTGTATATGTTCATATCTGACCATGTATGAACGCATATATAATCATATATGGACATGTATTGCTCGTGTGACCTCATATCTCATCGTATCTGCTCATATACGGTCATGCCTCACTAGATAAGGTACAACATTTGAATTGATATGAACCATACATATTCATTGGGGTGCTAAAAAAAATGCACTATTTTTTTTGCTCCTCCCACCATGTTAAAGTTTAGATTTCGATCTTGAATTAAATCTCGCACTGGCAAATAATTCTAAAAGATGCCGCGTTGGAGGTTTTCACGCAAAAATGCGGCACCTCTAAAACTTAATTGTCAGCTTCACCCTTTCATGGGGTGTTTTCGTAAATTGAAAACAATCGTTTGAAAGGATGGGAAATTTTTTTTTTTTATTTTACGTACGCTAAAAACATTAATTTCTTTTTTCTCTTTTTAATATAATTCTAAAAATTACATTTTTTTCATGTTTCTCTCACCCTCTAAAAGTGTAGGTTTCGACCTTGGAAGAAACCTTGCCAAATGGGTCCACTGCCAAAAAAATGTAAGACGTACCGCATCCGTCATTTAGACCCAAAATTGATGGCACCTGTAAAACTTAGTTATAAAGCCTTTCGCGATGTGTTTTCGTAAATTTTGCCCATCTTTCACGAGGTGTACTTCAAGTTCGAACTCTACAGTTTTAGAGAGTGGAAGAAGCATAAAAAAAGAAAGTGATTTTTTTGGCTTACCATATTAAAAAGAGGAAATAGAAATCAATTTTTTTTTAGAATACGTAAAATAAAAAAAAATTCCCATCCCCTAAGATTATTATTTTCAATTTATAAAATCACCTCGCCAAAGGGGGACGCTAACAATTTCGTTTTAGAGGTATCGCATTTGTTGACATGGCGGGATCAGTAAAAAAATTGTGCATTTTTTCGAAGCACCCTAATATCCATTTCTGATCAAAATTCGGTGTTCAAAAATTAACACGGTGTGGACTTATGAGGTGTTGCATAAAGCCAACACCGTGTTAATGGCCGGTGTTAAATAGCTGGTGTCAATTTGCACTTTAACCGCAAAACTTTAAACACATTTTAATTGGAAGTAGCCAAATGGAATTCAATTATGTTCTTTGGCTTTTATTTGTGCAATGATTCTGCATCGATTGCTAACAATTAATTGATCTTCATCGACTTATTTCAAATATATATGGGATTAAAGTTTTGAGGTGGAAGCCCTATAATTTTAACACCACCCGCTTGTGTAAACTCAACGCTGCAAAAATTGTTATTATTAACATCAAATCAGTCAACACTGGTTACAAGTCCACACCAATCGCGTTTAACACTCCGGTTTTTTAACAGTGTATACAATCACATTTAACAAGGTACTATGCGGGTCCTAACGTTGTAAGATCTCATTTATGATCGCATACGACCATATATGTTGTTGCATTGCTCATGTAGAACAGTATTTTATCACTTATACCATCATTATTTATGTACAATGAAACGAAACATGACTCACATTTAAAATATAAATGCTAGAAAGCTTTCTTGAATCGATTTGGTAGCTTGCATACATAATCGCCTACTCATATAAAGTTGTACATAAATTTCATTTGATTCAATTTCCGTAGAACAGAGGTGTTATTTTGCTTAATGGGAATTATATGGTCTAATGGTGCTTTTTGTTTATATATCTTTGTATGCACAACAGTGAAGCAATCGAGTACAAAACATAATGTGTGATCTTTAATTTCAATAAAAAATCCAATCCACCCACAGATAACGGAGTTATCAATGCAATTTATTTGTATGGTGCAGCTATTTGTTTTTGTAGTCTTATACATTTTTGACGGGCTCGAGCATTAACATGTAAATTGCCTGAATTCAAATAATACGTTGTTAACAATTCAGTTTCATAATCAGCTTTGGCCAACTACGTGGCTTCTAGTTTCATGGGACAATGGTTTACCTTGAGTGAGTCGATGCTCACATCTGTTCATATGTGCTCTGATATATGTCATGTCAGTTGATATCTGCTCTGATATGCTCATGTCTGCTCATATCTGCTCTGGTATGCTCATGTCTGTTCATATTTGCTCTGATATGCTCATGTCTGTTCTAGTATATATGGTCAGATCTGGCGATTTTTCATATACGAATTGAATATGATATTCAACACAAAATACACGAATCGATGTTACGTTATGAGGACGTTTTAATATACTTTCATTCTTCCAAATACTTGCTGCGCCTCTTTATCATTATTTCAAATATGCGCCAAAAGTTCACTTATCGAATTAAGTTTCACGAAGTTTTAATGCCTGAGGACTAAGCAATTCCATCCAATTTCTAAAAATTATATCTGCAGCGCTCATTTAAATAAAAAATGCAGAACTAACTTCTGTAAATTAAACTTAGAACACGGAACTTGTTAAAACCTTATATAAAATTCACGATTCTAAAAGCTTCCGTCAAGAAAAAAAAAAAAAAAAAAAACAAAAGAAAGAAGAACGGCGTCTCAAAAGAGAAAGAATAGATTGAGAACGTGAATTGAGGATAAACATGTTGAAACTTTTCCTATCGTTTTCCCTCCTACACCAAGTTTTCCAGTACATCAAAGTTGGCTGCTGACTCAGGGTTTTAATGAGCTGCGGTATTCATGGTAGCACCTTCCAGGAAATCGATGCGAGAGATTCTCCATTCGATCTCGTGGCTCCTGGTATTAACGAGAAAGTTTGACGCACCATTAATTGGCACTCGACTTCCACTTTTGCACTGATTATACCAACTGGTGCTCGAAAGCCTGTGACAGAGAGAGAGAGAGAGAGCGTTTGTTCGTGTAATGTGATTTTATATTCTTCTTTTGATGTTTCACTATATAGACAATGAAAAACGAGCTCGCGTTTCACTCCATCGTCACAGTACTCGTCGTTTCGTTACGAGTGTCTGGTTTTTAATGTCTTTCCTTTTTTTTCAATCTCTATTGTTTGTATTTCGTGAACGCCAAGTGCTGCAGAGTTATTGAAAGTCTGTTTCATTCAGAATGTAATTCTGCGTGTGGCATTGAATCATTAATCGTAACCCAAGAACATAGCTCGACAGATATTAAAAGCTGCTCCTGGATGAAAGGTTTCGATTATTTCGATCTTCTTTTCCTGACATTAATACCAATTATTATTACACATAGTATTATATCAAGTCAACATATATCCTGAAAAAACGTATAATACATTATTCAAAACAGAAATATTGGGATAAAATAGCGAAAATTAGTAAGCGTGAATGGTAATTCACGTAAATTCTATTTCTATTATCAGACTGACTATTGATTCACTTAATGGGAAAGTATAGTGATTTTTTAACTTTTGGCCATAGTCAAGCATTTTCCGCCAAATATGCAATTGTTTTTGGATTGTAGTTCCTTAAAATCTCTGGAAATTTAAAAGTATTTTATGGATAATTTGCGGAGATATTTAGATATGTATAAAAAAATTGCACAAATGAACAGAAAATTCGTACCTTATGTCGTATTAGAATAATGAACGAATATTATGCAATGAAAATCCGAAATTTCAACGGTAGGTTCACGATGTAAATATCAATATTTCATATTTAAAACAAAAAATTATTCTTAAATGATATTTTTCAAATCTATTCTGTCTAAAAAACACATGTGCTGTTTATTCAAAAACTATTTAAACATTCCATATAATTTTCTTAAGCGATCCTATACAATGAATTTTTTTAAAGTTAAAAGATTTAAAAAAATTATTGTAAAGAAAAAACGATAACATCTTTATTCAAATATGAAGGTTTGGAATTTCCATCATAGGAAAAGTTCCAGTTTTCTATCCAGTATTTTGGTCATTTTTTCTAATAACATAAAGAGGGAGCTTTTTATATTAAACTGCGTCACATGACGAAAAAATAGACCGTATTATTTGTGTCGAAATCATGTTTTCGGGTACAGTGGAATTTTTTAAATTGCAAATTTTGTAAAATAAAAAATATATTAAGGAAACTCGAGGGGATCGGATTTGATCCTGCGTGAATTAGCACGGAGTGCCCCATATGTATAACGAGCTACATTTTATGTAATCCCTTTTCTACATGATTCTGGCAAAAAAAGTCATCCCATAAAGGATTACAATTTATTGGCCAGTAGTAAAAGGTTCTTTTATATTACCTGCCTATACGAGAATGTTCTATCGGCTCTATAATTCTTGCAGAATGATGGAGAGCCGCGCGACATAGAGGGCGAACGATTGGGCGTGACCGGTTATGCGTGCACGAAATTTGTCGGATCGAAGAGACCCACCGAGAGCTATAGAGTCGTTACGATTAATTAATCTCTCGTGTCCAACGAGATGGCTGGGCCTAATTTTCCGTTACGCCGAGTGGATTGCCCAATTCGAAGTGCGGTTGCCCTCTCCTCTACACCTCTTTATCTACATATATACTCGCTGATATAACCGAAGAGCGGTAGCAGAACGAAAATACACAGCTTGATTTCTCATCACGAAAATCCGACTATCCAACCTGGTCAATAAAGCACCTACACAATCTACTCGGTTCAGCCAATATAACTTCCCTTATGCTTTTGGTGAACAAATCTGTTGCGCAATTTATTATCAGTGAATTATATCCGGATTTGGTTGGCTATATTAATAATCTACAGTCTGATGCGAATCGGGAAATGAAAATTAAACAATGGTTTATCTCGGTCTTCCGGATGATTGTCCAAATTTGAAAAATCATCCAGTTTTATATAATGCTCCTGCATTATAGGGAAGAAGAATGCTTCGGTAGTGCACAAAAGCATTCTTTATTTTCCATATTTTCGTGCGATTGAGAGCTTAAAGAAGCTTAAGTGTTTTGAAAACAATTGAGAAGGACTTGTTATCCTCGGAACAATAAAGTCTATGAAGATAGCGTTAGGAATTTTATACAAGAAAAAAAAGTATGCGGGTAATGAATTACTCTTATCTAGAAAGTAGCTCTACGATGTTGCATGGGTAAAAAGTATGCTCGCTCGTTTTAGAATTCTCTTAGGGTCTAATTAATTGCTTCTCTGCGAACCTTACGAGATTTAATAAAAATTAAATTCTTGCGACGAGTCGTGCTCAGAATGGATTTTCTGAAGGTTGCTTTTATTGCAATTTCGCATAAAATTCTCCAGATCAACTTAAATCGCATACCATGGCGACAATTTTATTTCAACACTAATCATGCTCCGTTAGAAATCCAAAGTGTTAAAGGCGATTGGTGTGGACTTTTCACCATTAGTGTTGACCGATTCGGTGTTAATAGTAACATTTTTTACAGCGCTAAATTCAAACAAATGAGAGTTACCCCACTCACCGTTTTTTCTATCTTCAAATAAAGTAATAATAATATTTAAACCGATAATTATATAGATATCCATTAAACATTTAATTAAAAATATCTTACCGCTGTGTTAACACCCGGGCAAACGCGCGTTGCTGCTTGCCAGCCGGACCGCGCCGTTACCACGCAAACGTTGCCCGAGCAGTCACAGCCTAATTCCCTGTCTGACTCGGGCGTCTGGCCAGGCACTGCCGAGCGCTGACTGGTGCTTTCACTCGTTCGCGGTTGAGG
Source organism: Perithous albicinctus (assembly GCA_964016905.1). Taxonomy (NCBI): domain Eukaryota; kingdom Metazoa; phylum Arthropoda; class Insecta; order Hymenoptera; family Ichneumonidae; genus Perithous; species Perithous albicinctus. Next base: position 14,005,357 of record OZ024693.1, on the reverse strand, counting down.
CAGCCGCCGCTAGGTGGCAAATAGCATTTTTCGCTCTCGCAAGCGAAAGTGGTCTGTATTCATACAAAACGAACCCGGACCATCCGGACTACCTCACACCCGTCAACGATTGCGAGGAAGTCTACGCCAAATTGTCTAGAGAATTGGAAAATCCTCCCAAACATCCGAAAGGCTACGTTCCTACGAGAAAGAGGACTCAAGTGACGTGCCCTGTAACACCATCAGGTCGGGAACAGCTACTCTTCGAGAGCCCAAAGGAGACGAAAACTGCAGGTCAACCATCGACCACCTCAGCCCAGAAAAAACGCGCGACCATCATCTTTGATGAAATCATATCACCCGCTAAAACTCTCTCTAATAGGAAAACAGCCAAACTGGCAGAACTATTATACATAAACGCCAAACATTAAAACCAAAAAACCGACATTGCATTCGTCTTCAAAATTATTCTTGTCCTTAATTATCTGAAGCGACACAATTATACGATTTTCACCTCAAAATTTTAAGTGCATTTATGGTCATGATAAATAGATGGAGATCAATAGATTATTAGCAATTTATGCAGAATTATAGCATAAATAAAATCTAGAAATGTCATTGATTTTGATTCATCTAATTTTAAGAAAAATGTGTATACAATTTCGTAGTTGCCAAATAAATTGACGCCAGATTATAAACAGCGGCTATTGACAGGGTGTGAACGTTGTAGACACTACGTAGGATTGATTTTCAACCAGATTATTTTTCTCATTATTTTTTACTTTTTACAAAGCCACGTTAGATCAATTGCTCAAGTTATTAATGAGTTACCAGGCTTTCTTCTACGCAAGTCTCGAAAATCGTGAATATAAAAATGCAATATTTAATCAAATTCAAATAGCTCTATCGATTTTCACAAAATTTACAGCAGTTTAATGTCAACATTATTTTTTTTTCTATAAGATTCTGAAGATCGTGTTCTCTATAAATCGGCCTTTGTCCAAAATATTGGTCTGTACACGATGAAACTATTGATATTACCGATAATGAGTGTCCTGACATTGAAAAACGGATATGTATTTGGAAAAAAATTCAAACTACTATAACTCATGAATATATATATTTAGAAACACAAGAAGAAAATACTCAAAATTCAACGATTACTTTGAGGCACAATTTGAGGCAACTTCTCCGATGACGACATCGAAAGACCATCCCGTGAAAAAAAAATTGTTGATTTTGCCATAAAATACGGCCTGAAATTACGCAATTATAATTCAGAATCATTTTTTTTCTTGTGGGACATGAAAAAAACGCACTTTTCCGTTTTTTAGAGAAGTCGATACGATTAATCGTTTCAGAGATATTGCAGATTAAATGAAAAATGAAAAAAATTGGCATATTCCAGGATAATTTTTGTATAAAATTGGAATTTGGTGTATCTATTGGAACCGCTAAAACAGATTTTTAGAAATTTTTTGAGAACTTTAAAATTTTTTTAGGTGGCTGAATTGGTATGGAATGCCTCATATATAAGGGCTCGATTTATTTTTTCACGTTGTATTTCACGAGTAAGATCAAAGCAAAAGCTGTGGCGACCCCGGTGGTATATTTCACTCAGCAGATACCCGCTGTGCCACTCACGAGACACTGAGCTCTACAAAAAGAAGAAAAAGGAAGCGCGTTGTGTATGAAAGAATTGAGAAAAATGCGAGTACGCCGGTGTTCGAGGGGGGAGTAGGTGGACGACCGAGCGTCGATGTATCGGAGCCTTGAATGATCCGTGAGTTTGTGGTCACAGCACAGCCCTCTCTTGCGCAGTTTCAAAGGCGTGTGCACCCTTCTCTCGAGCCCGTACGGTATATATGTACATATATATTCTGTAGAAGATTGGTTGTTACATACACCTGCCCAATACACTCTCCTATACTATAGTCGGGAAGGAACTCGGTTCGATTTTCGGATATCGATATGCATTCGCTATACCTCTTGCCAATAGCCTCCGGCCATTTCGAATATTTGCCAAGAACATAATTGCCCGGCTCGACCCTCTCGAGGGTAGCATTCTGCATCTCTGAGTCTTGCTTGTGGCCAACAATTGCTACCTAACAGTTATATAAAGAACGGTCTTTACGTCTAGGAATTCATCATCTGTTCCAAATGCAAATCTTCCCGTTCGTTCAATATTGCACCATGGAGTTCACTTGAATTTAATAAACTGGCATATATTGATGAATCAATGTTATAAAATAAATATTTGCTGTATGATCGCCACTAAAACCAATGGAAAAAATGGCCTCTGGCTGTAATCCAAACTTGTAATACAATCGTGTAACTTGTAATAAAATCATTAGCGGTGCTTCAAATTTATCGGTATTTAAAATATTTTTGTAAATCTATTTAATGATCATGAAAATAATTATATAAATGAGATTAATGACAATATCGATTATTTCTTCTTTATTTTGTTGCAAACATTTGCCAACTTGTTCTATTCAAATTTTCTCATACGTAGATCCATTGACAAATATATATTAACTAGATATAATATCTATTATAATAACTTTTATCAGAACTAAAAAGCCTAAATATCAACAAGGAACTTTAGTACCGTGAAAACGTAAATGTACTTAAATTCTCAACACTTACTTTCACTTTAATTTTAATTGATAAACAATTCCTAAGTTGTGAAAAAAATATACTTTTTTATTTCTTGAAGAAAGCTTTATTTTTTTTCTCGTCATATTATTTCCAATCCTCCCGGACCAATAAAAAAATCCCTAAATTCCCTGACCTGTAATCACCAACTGTAACAGAACCGAAGTTTGTACAATTTGTGAACCTTCAACCAAGTGTGAAATTAGGAATTTTTCCAATAAAGTCCAACAACCATTTATCGAACTTTTCGTTTCATAGGGTAAACTGTCCAATGAACGAACGGTTCAGCTGCATAGTGTCTTGTGTATATGCTATCAATACAGTATACTTTTAAATTAATGTGCAATGTCCAAGCTTTATCGAGTAAATAACATTATATTACAACTATTGCAGATGCCGTTTATATTTCATAATTGAAAACGATTGAGGGAAATACAATACATCTAAAAAATTGATAAAGTACCAACGAATGAACACTCTTAATTGGCATTGATTTGCAGAATTGGGCATAATTTAGTATACCGGGCATAGTTTAGTATACCGTTGAAAAACGATCGTAACTTTTGGTATCGAGCTGAACACGCTCAACAATGATAGTAATGAAGTGACAAATCACGCAACAAAACTTTCTTTATGGGAAAACCAGACATTACAGAACTTGATCTATCGTAACAGACTTGTTGTGAATAAAAGATAACGGATGATTCGTTGATCGGCTATTGGCGGCCAGGTAGGAGAATGATTTATTTTCTCTCAATTCTGTGTTGGTACGTTTCGACCCGGGTCTGGGTCCTTTTCAATCTTTATACTATAGAAAGAAAATAACCCTATTACAAAAGAAATACTAAAAACAATTCACATAACAAATTTAAGACATATACGTAAAGTTGTTAACAGACCAGATTAGAATACCTCCGCTGCACTCTAAAATGTGATTCCAATCCACCGACGTGGAATGAACCTCACTATAATATGGGATATATCATCAACACTAGAATAAAGAAAATATTTATTTATTAATAAAAAAATTATTTTTATATTTTTTAGAAATATATATATATATTTTTGTAGAACAAAAAATACGTTAAGAAAAATTTATGTAAACATTTTGTTTGTAGACAGAAAACAAATAGAGATTGAAAAGGACTCAGGCCCGGGTCGAAAGGTATCAACACAAAATTAAGAGAAAATAAATCATTCTCCTACCTGACCGCCAATAGCCGATCAACGAATCATCCATTCCCTTACTTCGGCCGAATAATACCAAGATTAAATAAAAATAAAAGATAACAGCGGGGATGCAATGTCGCAATTTCCATCGCCGCCTTCTTTATTCCCCATTGTCTCACCTTAAAACGTAATATATTTTTTATATTGTATCTTAAACACAAAAAAAACTGTTTTCAATTTTACTTCTAACGGCATGAGTGAATAAAATTTGTGTGTCTTACCTTTGTAAGCAGCAAAAGAAAAAAAAAAAAGCCGGTGAAATAATCGAGTCACACCAAATACAATGTAACGAGCGTCATCGCTTCGTTCTGAAAAAAAGAAAAATATTCAGTGAAAATGTGATTTAATTTGTACGTGGGGAGCACGGAGAGAAGAGCGAAGTATAAGAAAATTGCATAAATATATTTACCGCGACTCGAAGGCAATCCCGGTAGACCAGATGCTGGCATAGCCAGAGGGTCGCTGGAAACCTGGAAAATAGAAAGACGAAGAAGAGGTGAACTTGTTTTCCAACCTTCAACCTTCGTTTCGAATTACTCTCTCGATTTGCATAATGCCGCATGAAAATTGATGGTTCCTCATATTTCAAACTGCGAGGGTTGCCGCCGAGAGAATTTTTTTTTTTTTTTTTTTTTTTTGAACAATCTGAAAGAGTGTGATAACTTCACTCATTGCCGTGCTATTCTCGCATATTTATTCGGGTACAGCGTGAAAAATTCCCTTTTATCCTATCGGTTATTAGGCGTCGGTTGAAATATACAACGCGGGTCGAATATATTCGTCCACGGTCTCTCGAAACGTACGTGTCTCCATTAACGCGTGCCAGTCAACTGTACAGTAGCAGCACTGAAAACTGTATGCAAATTGAGGGAATGACAGGCAGCAAAAGGGAGCGAAAATAGACGAGTCTGGCCACTGGCGGATTTCATGAAAAATGAATTAAATTGGCTGCAGTCGAGCCGCGCTCATCCGGCAGGTAATACTTTATCGTACCGATAGAGAAATAAAAATAAAATCTACAGATGAACCGATGAAAATGGCATTTCGTCGGAAAATGAATATTTCGTGTAGCGAAATATATCGAAAAAAGAAATAGAGAGAAGGACAAAACAGTATAAAATATATATTCAGCGATAACTGAAAACGGTAGAACGGAAGGCAGGAGAGACTATATACACAACCACAGTTTCCTTTGCAGCCCAGCTTCGTCTCCTTGCTTTCTATTGCCAGAGCATACATATACGAAATGCACTATGTCTGTGTTTCTCTACATTCGACAATCCATAGGGTATTCCACGGGAGGTGGGACAAATTTTGGCCGAAAATCCACGAATCTGACGCCTATTGAGAATGTTGTTTCTTAATATTATATACAAACAGTCTCCCATAGTTGTAGGTTCCAATGCATTTTTTATCCCTCTTTGAGATCCTAGTTAAACTTTTCGGAAACATGTTCTGTAGCTCTAACTCCTTATATCTTAGGTCTTGATCAGGTAAAATTGAACTCTAATCAGTGCGTTATAAAAGCATAAAAATGCGCTCGTTTCAACGTAGCAATCAGAACAGTAATAACATTTATATAAAACGTATCCATAGCGCCCCCAAAATTTTATCGTCATTTTCTTTGTCAGTTCTTAGGGTCTAATTCATTCATTTGAAAATTTTACTGAACATAGTTAATGATATCAAAAAGGCACGACAAGACTTTCAGTTGGCTATTTTTCCTTGTTCCCTGTTTGATTTCGTTGTATCCTGCGTCGCAGAATATGCGATTAATCATTAAAAAATGATGTGTATATTTTATGGACAGTGATAAGAAAGACAAGCTGAAAAGCTTTGTCGTTCCCTTGAAGCATCTTGAACTATGTTCAGTAAAATTTTCAAGTAAATGATGTAGATTCTAAGAGTAAGAAAAACGAAAACAACAATTTTAATAATAAAAAAAACCTTATTTAATTGGAAGTGACCAAAAGGAAAAGAGCTAGACTAGCTGAAAAATTGATTGTACCTTTCTGATACTTTAAACTAAGAACAGTAACATTTTCAAGTAAACACAGTAGACTCTAAGGTCCAAAATAAAATCTACGACAAAAAATGTAGTTTTGGTACGCTAGACACTTTTTTTTTATAAACATATTTAGTATTCTGGTTGCTTCATTTAAAAGAGTCCATTTGTACGGTTATAAAGCAGCGATCAGCTTTTGGTTTTGACAGATCGGGCCGCGAGAGGGATAAAAAACTTATTGAGACCTACAGCTATAATAGATTATTTGACCTACCATAAAAAAGATATGGACAATCGAAATCGAAGTTCGAAATATTTGTGAACCCTTTTTTTCGTCGCCTCTCTTTTTTCCCTCTCCTCGCTATATGCTCATTGTACCGACAGGCTATGGTGGTAATCTTGAATCCCAACTCTTTTTGCCGTGTATGATTGGATTCTTTTAATATAAAAAATCGTGTGTACAATTAAAGGCGGTTCTTAAGCAAGATTACAATCAGCAAAAAAATAATACTAAAGAACGCGAGCAGTGCGCACGTTGTTGCTACAGTGTCATGCTAAGAAGCGGTATTCTCGATAGGCGTTAAATTCGTGGACCTTCAGCCAAAATTTGTCCCACTTCCCACGGAATAGCCCATATATATATATTACATATGTATATATATTTACTTCGTGAATTCTCTTCGACGATCGGCTTTTGCCTTATTCTTCATTGTACAACCTTGAAGTCACATCGTAGCGCGACAACAGCATGAGGACCGAGAGAGAATATATATGGAAGAGGGAAGTCTGTTGACACACTTTTCCCGCGGGTTAAACTTTAAGACCACCCTCGAACACATGTCGGAGCGGAGCTGCTGCATCGCAGACCCTACGGGGCTTCCCAAGCCTCCCTCGAGCTATGTTACAACACACATACGCATATACGTACTCTTGCAGTACATGTGTAAAACACCCGATGCCCCTGCATCACAGTCGTTCAGCACGGACACCAACACTACGTTCTTCTCATGCAAGTTTCACGACACCTCTGTGATGCCATACACAAGTACATACTCGAGTATGTACAGCAAAGTATTGTCCCGAAGGACGCGGGTTATGCACACTACACGCATAGTTGGTGCTTGAATATATTCGTAATAATATTTAGTGAAATACTTGGCGTCGAGTCGCTACCGCAACTCTTCATTTGGGAAAATAATGCAACCGTTATGGAATGTATATGTAATGTATAATGAATAATGAATGTATTAAATGTAATGTATAATCATAAAGCAATTTAGAGTAGCTCCGGCGAAAAAAAACATTACAGCTCACTAGGCTGTATCAACGGGTGGGGTACAAAATTTTGAACGACTAAAATTTGGAACGATTAATATCCAGACATTCTAGAATTGTGAAAATTACAATAACGAAAGACAAGTTGTTTGAATTTCTTATTTGGACAGACCACTAATTCGAATTATTGTTTGTTTGATAATTTCATTATTCAAACACTCATTTAGTTGAATATATATTTTCAGAGAGTCTATTATTTGAATAATCAAAATATCGAATCATTGGATTACAAACTGTTCGAACTCTTGTCAATTTGATATTTCTCCCCTTGTAACTAATAACTTATTTCTACAAGCAAACATGCGGTATTTATGTTGCGATTATATTTAGATAAATTATATTTAGTATGCGATGAACCGACACTGATGGTTGTGCGGTCGGTGTGCGGCGGTGCCCCCAGTTAAGCAGCATTTCGTACTGCCACTACTTGGATGGGTGACCGCTCAGCCGTGCATCGTCTGGCACATCAACCAGTGAGTGGGAGGCATTTCTTCTGAGCCTTTGGTTTTCACACTTAACTGACATTGTTTCTTTCGTATATACACCGAGGAATCAGAATATATATATATATATGGACAATATATAGTTCGATATATCGAATTGGGCATATATATTTTGTAAATCTGCAATCTGTATGAAAACTACATACAATTTATATTATTTTTCGAAAATTTGAGATTGGTAAATATAAATTGTATACAGATTTCATACAGATTGTATACAAAATATATATGCCCAATTCGATATATCGAACTATATATTGTCCATATATTTTTTTTCACCTGAGCACGACAAATGCGGTAAAATGTAGCTAAGTCGGCTGCGGACGCAAATGGAGAATTAGTTTAGCTTAGCGAAGTGCGGGTAGGGACTGATAGGAGGAAGGGTGGCAAGGGTTGTACGTAAAAGCCCGAAAGGGTATGCGTAAGAAAAAGAAAAAAGATTATTTAGTATGCGATAAATTTCGTAAAAATCAGTAGTTTGTTGTACAAAATTTGTGTAATTTTTCACGATAAACTAAAACCTTCTACAACAAGAAAATAGATGATGTACTTTTTCATATACACTATAACTGATCATTATAAAATGCAACTTTCTACGTTAAGTTCCAAACACAACAGGAATAATAAATGATTTAGCGTGATATCTTGTAATATATTGTAGAAGCTATAATTTTTTAATGGGATCTTACAACATTCTATAAGTCTGTTCAACCTAATTGGTTGCGAATTTTCGGTTTCTCTGATGGAAAGCAAAAAGTCGCAATCAAAAGGCATTATTATTGTAATCTGCTGTGAAAACTAAAACTTACTAGCGTATATAACTACATTTCACAATTTTTTCAAAGTGTTAACGAATTTTTAAAAATTATTATAGCGTAGTATTCGTAAAATGTCGTGGAAAGTACAAGATTCTACGACCAATTTCGAACTTCCACAATTTGTGATGAAAATTGAAAGGACAGGCTCAAGAGGCATTTTTTGTTGTTGCAATTTGTGTCGAAAAAGCTAGAACTTATTTATAGTATATAACAAGTTTCTACAACTCAATCGAAGTGTTAACTTATCAGAGTTAAAAAAATCTTGGCCCCGATGGAACAACAACTTTCTATGAAAAAGTGCGAGATTTCGAGATTCGGCACACAGCCGCTAGATGGCGAATTCGTGATACTTTTCTCGCATGTAAACGGTACCAGGCAAGCTGATAAAGCTTTCTTTAGATTACTCGAAATATTTGTGTCCCTAATGGGTATTTTTTCAAATTTTTTACCAACTTGTAAAGATAAACAAAACATGACTGAATGTAACAAAAGCTACGTACTGACTAAGTCCCAGACTAAAATAACGAAAATAAGCACAAAAATATTGACACACATGTTAAATACATTTGTTTGAAGCATCAGCGCAAAATAAGTATATTTAAACCTGATCGAAAACTCGAAATCATTGTGAATGCAATATCCAGTTGGTTCGGAAAATACTGATAAGCGATAATTCCATTCGAAGGAATTATCGAAAAAACAAACCATTTGACGGAATAATCAAAATATTTAATAAGCACTTGTACATCATCATAGAAAGTCATAGATTACTGGCTTCTTATAGATAGTAGTAAAAATCATTTTTATATGGAGTTATTAGCGAAGACTCCAAATTACTATAAGTTACATTAAGAATTTACAATAAATCTGAAATATTGAAATATCTTTCCCGTCAGAAATTGTATAACGTTCATTAATTTTATATCCTAATTGTGTATTACATTTGATATACTAATTTATGCATAAATGCTTCCTGTATGTACAAGAATATTAATTTTTTGTTCACAAAAGACAGTAATTTAGGCATAGAACGGTAGATAAAATGTAATATGCAACTGTAAAACTCGATTAAACTACATGTATATTAAACGCGACTGTTTTTAGGTGTTTCATATACGGTGAATCCATTGTACGTCATATATTAAATTTAATATACTAAGTTATGCATAAATCCTACCCAAGTATATTTATTTTCGTAAAGAGCATTTTTACAGTGAAAAGAGAACAATTATTTCAGGAATAGCGGAAATAGCTATAGTGAAGAAATATACAGTATACAGTATAATTAATATTGACAAACGAATTGTTTGGTACTATATCATTTCGATTAAATGTTTCATTCCTAAAATCATTAGCTGCGTTAAAAACAATGTTTCAAATCTAGATTGCTGTTCCTGATGCTGTAATTTAAATGTTTTAGAACATTTTTGGCATTGTTGCTTTTTGGCAACTTTCAATAGAAAAATCTTTAAGTGAAATAGTTTGATCGACATCAAACGCTTTAATCTAATGTTTTTACTCTACGTTCGCTGGGCACGTTCAAAATGAAACGTTGAATGTTTGCTGCTCGACCACGCCCAAAAAGTTTACCCTACGGAGTAAAATATTCGAAAAAAAAACAGCAGAATACATGGTAAAAATGGAAGACATTTTGAATGTAATAAAATTTATATTCTAACTTCTATTTTGAAATAAAATAAAGATATTTTGAAAAAAGAAAACGTAGTAATTGTATTTCTTCAAATTATATAGAATTTACAGGAATCTGTGTAAAATTCACAAATGAAAATGATGGTGTGAAAATTGAAAAAATTGATTAAACTGCGAAATCATATGATATCTGATAAAAATCGATTATTTTAATCTATTTAACTACTTAGAAATTCTGCAAAATTTGATGCAAAATCAAATGTGTCGCAATCAGCGAAAAAAAAATCGTTTGATTATTTGGCATAATATTTTTCTTAGCTTAAAATTAAAGCAAAAATGTAACTGCTACTGCAAAAGTGTAATAAAAATGTACATTTTTTATTATGTATTATTATTATTATTCTTGTGCTGCTATTTTCTTCCAAAATATAAATAGTTTTAAAAAATTCAACTTATACATTTTTGAAAAATAATTCGCCGAAAAAGTACTCTTAAATAGTAATAAAATCTGACTAGTGAAAAATATCTAAGAATGTCAATTAAAATTGCTGAATTGACAGAGAATGCTTCAAATATGAGACCCGGGAAACGCCGGGTAGTTAAAGTTAGGTATTCGATAAAAATGAGCGTTCGATATAACTCGTCATCAGTTCAACAACCTCGCCACATGTGGTTCTAGAATTAGATTTACCGCTTAAGTAAGATGGGTGCATTTAATTTTTACAAAAAAAAAAAAAGCAATTTAACCCTGTAATGTCACATTGTGTTTCATAAAGTGGTTAAATCCACCACTCTTTTGATAAATGGTACAGCTTTTATAACTTCACGTGCATCACGAAGTACACTTTCATTATTGCTTCGCTCAAGGATTTGTATTAGTCCCAGCCATTGTATTATCCCGAGAGAATGAACTCAAGAACCGTGGAGAAAGTGCGAAAGAAAGTGCGACAGAGCGTTATAGCGAGGTAACTTGACGCGCGTGCCAGTGGGTCTTTAAGTGGATAAAGACGTCCGTTCGCGTCTCAGACAGACCGCTCAGCGTACCTCAGCGACGGTTTAAGCCAATTTCGCGAACGCTGGATCCATCAACGCTTGGACCGTCCTTCAGCCCCAACCCCCGCGTTCCGTCGGTTCTTTTCTTCCTTCTTTCCCACTTTTTATTTATTTTCCTTCATTCATCCGAGCCTTCTGCTTTTTTGTCCAACTTTTTATAGTCCTTTCTTTCGCTTGTAATTCGATTTATGAAGCGGAACGAGGGCACAGCGCTCGAAAGAAGTGTCCTCTGCGCGAAAAGAATTCATCAAGAGAAACGTCGTTAATTTGACGCGTCTTTGAATGAAACAAGAACCCTGATCCCACCATTAAAAATGAATTATCCTCTCGCACTTCACTTTTATCTAGGTACGTCTTCAAATTTATTTCAAGCGTGAAATGGAACTTTGGGACAATTAAACTAAGTGTGCAATCGGCTATTCTGGCATTTCTCGGGTGTACTATCGGGTTCGATATACTATCCCCACGTTGATCTATAGAATACAGATAGAGATACCTTGGACTCGGTCTATGGATTAAACCAATGCTAATTTGCGTGCGGTAACGGTATATTTACGTAGATATGCACGTAGTAGTATACACGCTCCAGGGACATTCGAGGCAAGCGGGCGTAGTCGTCGTCGTCGTCGTCGTCGACGCCGTAGCCAGATTGCTCGTTCGCATCGACCGCTCTCTACGGCATCACGCTATTCCCCAGCGATGTTCAGCCTAAATGCAACCGCATCCTGCTATACGCGTATCCTTTCAGTCTAACTCAATTCAAACCCGTATTGTCTAATTTATGATATCAAAAATGCAATTCTATGTCAAGACAGAAGTTTATACAAGAAAGTCTATAGCTGACAGTGTAGCACGTTTATTGCGTTGAACGAACAGCAATTATTGAAGACATCTTCGATTTTCATCCGCAATTCCGGAAAAAGTTGCAATATTTCGTATAAAAGTTTTAATTTTTCGGAAGTCATATAACTATAGAAAATTCAAAATCCTCTAAAATCTGAACCACCCCAGCTTAAGTTTTGCGAAAAGTTCGATACCATCAATTTTTGCGAAAATTTGTGGAATAAACGATACTGTATTAAGCTGCGTTTATTAGCGACCGTTATATTATGATGGACATTTGGAAATTAGTGCAATAAAGTCAGTATTCTAGAAAATTCAAATCCTCATTAAACAACCTTGAAAAACTATTTGGTACAATTTCCAAAATGACCACCGGCTTTTTTTTTTAATTACAAAAGAAAAACATAAAGTCGTAGCGTTTTTCAGGTGCGTGACAAAAAAATATATAATGTCTATATAGAGTATCCTAAACAAGATAAATACATAAATGTCAAATTCTTTTGTCCCCTTTTCTTCTTTTTCGAATTAGGACAATTCTGTTTTGAGTATTTATTGCCGTTATTTTAGGTGAAAAGTATATTTAAAATTTGTGGAAATTTATTCTCTACATAAATCACCCTGACGGAAATTGATAATATATTCTTTGTTTTAAATTCCGCAGAGATGTTCACGTTTTTTGCATCGATATGTGGCGTTTGAAATCAACTATTTTCGTACACATGTACAGATCAAGTTATAGTCCAAGCTTGTGCTGTCCCACGAATCGCTGTAAATAAAAAGTTTTGATTGAATTTTTATCAACTTTGAATACACTTTTTTTAGCACTGAGCTTGTCTATTAAAATGACATGGTCACCATACAACAAGAAAGCAACCAAAAAAAATTGGTCAAGAAAATTTGCCAGTATATCGAAAAAATTCCATGACTTTTCCCTGTCATTTCCAGATTTCAACAAACTGCAGATTTCAACCCCTGCATTTTCGCGGTTTTCATGTTTGTTTTAAAAACAAATCGCATAAAAAAATCCCATGAGATTCTTCTGTAACGGTATTTTGATCAGTGTAAAAAAATAGTGGAGTTCATTTTTGAAAAACAAACAAGAGTTTAAAAAATAATGTTGAAAAAAGAAATTCTTAATAAAAAGTTACATTCAGATCTGTGGACGTGATCGGAACATTGTTAGGAACAATTAATGTTTTAATAGTTCTGCCCATAGTATGTGTAAATCAGTCGTCTCAATTTCTATGAAACGTTGCAAAATTCTCGCCTTTTTTTTACTGCGTATTGTGAGGCTCGCCGCTTTAGAGTTTTGCCACTGAGTCTCTATGAAGTTTCTGTTTGCGTTTCCTGCTCTCGAGCCTTCGACCAACCCAGCTTGCTACTCCACACAGTCGCTCTCTTTTCTTCTCTGCTCTTCTTTTTTTTTATTGGTCCAAGCCGCTTTGCCGTCTCTATTCATCATCGCCGGGCGGGAGCCACTATATCGTTCGCTTGCTCGCTTTCTCCCTTTTTCTGTGACGCGCGAGGCGAGAGAGATCTGTCCCGCGTCGCGACTATGAAAAAAAAAAGTCCAGTATCACGCGACATACACTCACTCCCTACACAGACGTGAAAAAATGAAACGAGCTTCGGTCTCCGAACAAGAAACATTATTTATTAATCCGAGGTCTGAATATTTCGAGTTTATGTGAACACCACTAATACGTATCTCTCGAATAAGTAGATACAGAAAAAATATATTGTTGCAATAAATAAACAAATAGAGTAAATCCGAAATTAATTGGATTGTTAAAACACTGTTTTTAAAACAGCAAAACAAAACTCTAAAAATAAATTTTTGTAATTTTCACTGTGAGCGTCCTGCGCAGCTTTTTCACTTCACGGATTTACTTTTCAGCCGAAAAATATAACAAAAATTCGTCAGTATTTCTGTCTTTTCCCTTACTATCCTTTCTATCTCGTACTATATATACAGAATAAATGGAGCTTTTCTCTTTCGAAATTTACCGTGTGTGGAGAAACTATGTGAGTCCATGAAAAACGTGAGTTTTTTTGAGCGTATACTGCATTCGTTATTGGACGTTATATGTGAAAGCATAAAAAAAAATAGATTGCACGTCGAGCTTTCTGCTTTGACGTGTTTTCAGAGAAACATAGAGCAACGTAAACGGAGCTTTTCTGTTAATACCTGTAATACCTCTAATATCAAGCGCGATATAGTATTATTTTTGTCTTTCTTTTTGGCACAGGAGAAAGGTAGAATTCTTGCTAAATCCCTTTGTAGGACTATAATAGGGTGGCAATGTTAGCGAACGAAGCCTACAATAATGTCTTTAGTCAGCATCACGCCATTGGGATGCCGTCCTCGTACACGTACTTCAACAAATCAGGTGCTCTAAATACGTTCCTCGTCGCCAAGTTTCCGCATGTTTCACGACACCCACCTTTCCGCTCTTGCAGGGCTCGACGCTTGGCTCTCGCATGTGCCTTAAACTCGCCAGAAATCCGAGAGAGACAGAGAGAATGGAGACAGAATTCTCATGCGGCATACTACAGTCGTATAACATCCTTGCAAACCATTCCCTGCGTCCTAGTGCTAAATCATGCGAAGCTATTTTCGTTCGAGTTTACCCTCCACACACGCGTATTAGAAGAGCCTACCGGAACACGGCGGACTTCGCACTCCCCCCAGTCGTACGTTACTTGTACAGCCGGCAAATTCGATCCACGCGCCGGTTCAACCTCCCCTTCGGACCCCTTTTAGTACCTACCAGTTTGCCTTCACTGGCAAAATTTACGACCTTAAGCCCGGAACGATTCTTCGACAATTGCTTTTTTCAAACACCCCGACAGCTTTTTCCCAATTCGGGGATAAGTTCCGGGAGAACTCGAGGCTCGAATTTTTGTTTTTCGACTTAACGATATCGTACACCAACGCATATTGGAGTCGACTGACATAACTAATTTTTTTTCTCCTTTAACTTGCGTATATAACAAAAATGAACAAAATTGGAAATTAGTTTTCCTAGCGAACTATGATTGTCGGAATAAAATTACATTTAGTTGTGGCAAGTACAGCTATGCGACACATTTGAAAAAAAAGGTTGCAAACTTGAACCTTGCACATTGCTTCCTCATTTTTTGTCCCATCACAAACTCTCGTCTATGATAAAGTACGTTGTTTAGTTTTAGTTTCCTCGTAGAGGAAGCTTTGTGGATGGCGTGTCAGAAAAAATTATGAAGCATGGTTCGTATGTGCAAGATTCGACTTTGCAATTGTTTTGAAAAAAAATTCGAGAATGCAAATTTCTATAAAATGTTAAATGCTTTGTCGATTTTGCCGAAATTTAGGATCAAACATTGACACACTCTATTTAATTTTTATGCTAAATTTTAGATCAGTTACTTGAACCTTTCTCGAGTCATACCATTTGCAAAAAAAAATTACAAAAATGCGAATTTCTATCAAATTTCAACTACTCTATGGATTTCCCCTAAATTCAATATCAAAGGTCGCACTACCCCGATAAAGTTTTATGCTAAGTTTCAGCCAGACAGCTGGAAATTTGTTCAAGATAGAATGCTTACAGACATTTTTCAAAATCTTAAAAATCCAATAAGCTCAAAATGCTTCAATCGATTTTTATGACATGTGTACCAAAGAGACACTTGACCGTACTGTATACGGCGAAAAAGTTTGAGACGATTCGTTTCAGTAGTCCCTGAGTTATGGCAATATGAATGTTCGCCCTACAATCACACACACACACGCACATACATACATCCGGATACTTTTTCTAAACAAGTTTTCTCGACGTTTTAGACCATTTTGAGTCCACTGACATGAAAATCTCGAAAAAAAATTATTCACGAGAATAAAGCTTCCTCTATGAGGAAACATTGCACATTGCTTCCTCATTTGTTTTCTATTTTTTTTTTTAATTTCCGCCTATATGGGAAATTTAAGATTCCTCATAGAAGCTGTGAAAAATGGATAATAATATTCAAAGTTCTAGTTTGTATCCTTGCATAAAAAAACAAGGATCTACAAAGTACACATTTGCATATTGCTTCCTCATTATTTTTTAATTTTTATAAAGCTGCCTCTATGAGGAAGTATGTTTATCGATTTTGGCTTCCTCATAGAGGAAGTTTTAGAAAAATTCAAGAACAGTGAGGAAGCAATGTACAAAGTTCTACTTTGAATCCTTGTTTTAAGGAAATTCAAAAAGTATGTCATATTTGTATATCAGATCTTCCACACTTTCCACAAACTGTTTAAAAGAAAAAGTTCAAGAAATAGTGAACTTTTCTTTAAAATTAAAATACAATTGTGAATACAAAAATGTAATGTTTTATAAAATTCAGATCACGTTGCCGAGTTTTAGCACATCTGGTACAAAATATATCATGAAACATTTGGAGTGTTTTGACATGAAAATCTCGAAAAACATTTTTTTTGGGGAAAACAAAGCTTCATCTATGAGAAAGCAAAAAGCATTGCAAACTAAAGTTTAACGAAAAGTGCAACCAATAACGGGAACTTGCTACATAGCTGTTGTGATAAATCGTAGATCAATTGCTCAAGCCATTCTCAATTTACATTACATTAATTTTGGAACTTATAGCAGTCGAATTAAAAAGTACAACGTTTAGCTTAGATTTCTCACAGTTCTTTAGAGTAATAGCAGTGACATGTCGGGATCCAAAAATGTCTCGATATATTCCACAAAATCTGGATTAGTATACCGATCTTGTCCGAAATTAAAGTCAAGCATTGCTGATCGTTACAATACTTTTATTGTCTAATACGTTCTTCATCTACGGCCGCCTAAACTTCGCACTACTATTACTATGCCTTCGTAGAAAATGCCTAAAAGTAGTTTTGAAAAAATAGTGATATCAAACCTATTTTTCTGAAAATCCGAACTTCAATTTTTTTCAAATTTGAAACGGTATGAAATTTGAATACCTACTCAGATTATAAAGAAAATCTCAAAAATTAAAGAGGCATTTCTGATTTACACGTGAGTCACACTTTAGCTCGTCTGCTCTTCAAAATTTTATAACAAATATCGACATTTTTTTCATGAAAGCAAAGTGTACTTTTTGTGGAAGCAAAATAATGTAGTGTAAATCAAAGGCCGTCTCTTTTCGTAAAGTACCCGAAATTAGCAATTCCGAAATGCAGAATAAGACAAGAAAAGTTGATGAATTTCGGACAATGTTGCCGCAATACTTTATATTCAAGGAATAATTGGGTGTGATCCAGGCGATTCAATCGTTTATAGTATCTGCTTTCTTTCATTCCAGTTATGTATACTCTCTTCGTTGTTTCCATTCCTGCTCAATTCCCCCGGTTAATATTCTATACGTTCTACCTTTCCGTGCAAACAATAACCGAAGATCGCGGGAATTCGTGGTTCAATCAAGTTCTCATGATAGAGAAGGGGTGAGGGTAGACAGAAGGGGAGAAGGTCTTTCTCATATACCGCCAGAAGCATCTCCTTTTTTTTCCAGTTCAAGCAAATAATTATTCTGCCCTTCCGACAGTGCACATAAGCTGTACTCTGTATACCGTGTACCACCCCCTCGTGCCTCACCCGAGCTCGCGCTCTGGCCTCGACAATTTAATTTCACGAGATCCCGTCTTCCCGTAATTGCGTATAATTCTTCTTTCCCCGGAGTCGTCGTGTCCCCGACAAGCAACAACGACTATTCCTGCCGCTTTCCTGTACTCTCGCTATTCGTTTACCTGTCTCAGCGAGCATTTCTTTTTTACATTCTTTTTTTTTTTGTTATGCTTACAGGTCTGGTGAAGCTCGGGGTCCACTGTGTGTTGGGCAAAAAGGTTGCTATCAAGATCATCAACCGGGAGAAACTGTCGGAGTCCGTGTTGATGAAGGTGGAACGGGAAATCGCCATCATGAAACTCATCGACCATCCTCACGTACTTGGTCTCTCGGACGTTTATGAAAATAAGAAATATCTGTAAGTTAATTTATCATTAAGTCTTTCCTGTTTGAACTTTTCAAGGATGTTTGCAATAGAAAAAGTTGACTGAAGATTTATTCAGATACTGGAATGGAAAAATGGATTGAACCTCACTAGTCGAAAAAATGCTGTGATTAGTAAAGGGTGATATTAAAAAAAAAAAAACGTTATATTTTTTTTGCCAAATTAACTGAATGAGAAGTTACTTTGGTGCAAAAAAAAAGAAAGCTCATCAAAGCGGAGCTGTAAATAATAATAATATTTAGCGGTGACTCACGCAATTTTAAATTTCCCTTTTAAATAACATGGGAAATACGTTTTTGCGTGTCTAGACTTTTATACCTCCTTAATTACAACTGTAATGAATAATTTTACAGCATGTCTCTATAAAAAATGTAACGCTTTACAGAAAAACGTCGCTTGCAAAAAATTCCTAAATCCAACCGTTTGAAAGTTATTAACTTTAAAAGTTATATTTATATAAAATTTCACTGTTTTTTATCTATTACGGCGAAGCTATTAGTTTTACAATATTTCTTAAGACTTTTTTGTAGAGCATTCAATTCTCTACAAATTGACTCTTGAGAAGAATTTACCAATATCATAAATTGGAAAATGTAGGCCTATAAAAAAATGTATTAGAAAAAAAACTTATTTTAAATGGCTTTTATTTACCAAAACGGTTATTGATCACTGCAAGATTTTTGTTATTGCAACTGGGACAGCGCCGTCGATGTTCTCGCACAGTTTGTAACAAATACTGAAATTGCTCTTCGTGTTTAATAAGCATTCGTTATACTCTTCTAATAGTGAAACACCGCGTTCTACAATATCATTTGTCACTTTCAGTGTTCTAAAAAATGTCAAACATTCTTAAAAAGCTATCATTATTACTCCATACTTGCCAATATTTTTCTTTGGTAAATTCTTCTCAAAAGCCGATTTTTTGAGAATTAAATGCTCTACAAAAAAAGTTTTAAGGAATGTTGGTAAAACTAATAGCTTTGACGTAATACATGAAAAACGGTAAAATTTTATATAAATGTAACTTTAAAAGTCAATAACTTTTAAATGATTTTTTGTAGAGCGTAAAAATGTATATAGAGACTTGCTGCAAAATTATTCATTACAGTTGTCAAAGGAGGTATAAAAATCGAAATACTCAAAGACGTATTTCCCATGATATTTAAATAGGAAACTACAAATTGCATGCGTCACCTCTAAATATTGTTATTGAAAGCTTTCCTTTGGTGAGCTTTCTTTTTTTGTACCAAATTAACGTCTCAACCAGTCATTTGAGTAAAAAGAATATAACGTTTTTTTTATCAACCTAGTAAGAAGTCGGACAAAACGTTTCGGAAAGTATTTAATGTAATTGCATAATTTAATTCATTGTACATTATAATAATGAAAATAAGAAACATCTATAAGCTCATTTTTCATTATTTGTTTCCTGTTTGTATCTTCTAAAGATGATTACAATTAAAAATATGGATAAAGATTTATTCAAAATCATAATGGTGAAATGAATAAAGCTTTTACATACTATGCACAGCAGAAAGAAAACTAGGCGTAGTCAAACACAACATCTAATACAGTTAGATACTTAATATGTTGACATTGATAGAAATAGAGGCTCAATTACCATTGCACGATTTAAAAAAATCGTACAGTATACGTGGTAAGAGATCCGAAACTCACTGCCAAAATAAGAAATATGTGTAAGTTCAGTTTTCATTCATTCTCTCCTGTTTTATTTTTGTATAGATGTTCCACCAAAAAATTATGTTAAAGATTCATTCAAATTCTGGAATGGCAAAATGAATTAGACCTTTTTTTTAATACTCAAAGCAGAAAAATTCTAGTCGAAGTGGAACGCGATATTTGGCAAAGTCAGCTACTTCATATATCGATAATGATAATTGACTAAGTGTTAAAGAGTGATGAGTGTTACGAGAATTAAATAATTATAGATTACACGTGGAAAATGCTCGTAAACGCTTAAAGAGGATTAATCTTGACGATTCAGGGGAGTATTAGAGTTCCAGCATCTGCCGGCTATTCGAATCTATCTTTACCACGCTTTTAAGTAGATGCAGTGAAGCACTGCAGATCAGACGCAACTGCATCACAGTATCACACCGGGGGCATCAGTAGTAAAGTTCCGTGCATGGTCAGACTAGCATTTTACTGCACGATTCCCTTGCGGACACATACGATCGTACATTACGTACGTTTACGATTCCTTTTTAATGGATCAAGCAACCCCTGGGATAATGTTTTATCGCCTCGTTTTACAGCTACCTCGTACTAGAGCACGTCTCGGGTGGTGAACTCTTCGACTACCTGGTGAAGAAGGCTCGACTCACGCCCAAAGAAGCAAGAAGGTTCTTTCGACAAATCATTTCCGCGTTAGACTTTTGTCACAGTCATAGTATATGGTAAGTTGCTTTTGCAAAGAAACACAAAAAAAAATCTACAAACTCTTACGTATACCGAAATGTAATTAATTTTATTCATACGTATCACTCATAAGTTTTTGATAAAAATGGGACGTTTTCAATTGTTATAATATTATTACTATTGTCAGAAAAATATGGATTAATATGCTTTTGCTACGTTCAACATTTAAAGAGATGAGAATAGATACAATTCTGATACGTAAATCTTTCGGAAAATGGGTTAAGGCCTTAACTCGTTGTGCTCTCTTGACCAAGAAAATAGAAACAATGGAAGACGAGAGGTCGTAGGTTGAACGAGGGAAAGGAAAGAAAAGGATTGCCCGGGGATTCGTCTCACGTGAGGTCTACTTGGCGAATTGTGCATCGAGCTAAAAAAAACTCATACCAATGAAATACTCGCGTCGATTCGTTCTAATGGAAGTTTGAAATTTGCTGGCTACGTTTATCGATCCTCTCAGTAACTCATGCTAGTCACATGCATGCACCAGAAACTAAATTCCCGAATATGCAGAAATACGGTTTCGATTTAACTCGGTCCAAATCCCGAAAAGTTAAATTTTCTGCCTAAATCGACAATTTATATCTAGGTCACTTACTTCAGCAAAATAATTGATCAAAATTAGCCTGAAACGGTGCGCTGACACTCGTATCTTTTCATAATGAAATTTTGAAGTAATCTTTTTTCTCATAGAGTGATTTTTTTATTTCAGGAAAAAGTTGATAAAATGTGTAAACTGCAGGATTTTTTTACTGCTATTTCGTATTGCTCAAAACTAAAAAATAAGATGTTATCAAAATTTGAATAGCCCATAACTTTCCTTTAGTTTAATCTTTAAGAATTTAAATGAATGATCACTCATTACTGCGTTTATGAATGTAAAAAAGAAATTCATGGCAACTAAGCTTCTTCCATAAGAAAACAATAAATTGATCTCGAGCCTTCAAAATAAAAATAATTCGATTTCATAAAAGTTACAACCGTCCTCCTTTTACTTTCTCATACAGGAAGCTTTGTTTTCGTGCTTTTTTTTTCGAGATTTTCATGTCAGGACCCTCAAAATGGTCTAAATCGTCGAGAAAAGTGGTTTAGAAAAAAATGTTTGTATGTGTCGTAATTTTACTTGTATCTTCTTCAAATTTGGTCCGGAAGTCGGCTATTTTGCAACAACGTTTGGGATTTTACTTGGCGCGAATCTGTTGAGAGATTTAAATTTTACACCATTTTCAAAATTCTGAACAGTCATTTTACGCCTATAACTTACGTAAATTACTAAATATCAGACTGAAATTTTGTTCATAAATGGACTAATATTCCCATAATTCTGTAAATTCTGAGTTATCCGGGTGCAACTTTCGACATGATTTCACGATTGTTGATTATTAAAGATGAATTTGGTACAAGGAATAGCCGCTGTGTTTGTAATTTTCGATTTTACTGTGGCGTAATAAAAACAACGCCACCGCGAAAAAAAAAATTCTAACAAATTTTGATGGATTTAGATCAAATTTGGTTCACTTGTGGATAACACTAGAGAACAAGGTTCGGGTAGAAATGTGACGAAAATCGGTGGAGCTGTTAAAATTTTCTTTTCGGCAATTTAGCGAGGATCGATAAAGTGGTTCTAATTTTACAGGAATGAAATTTTTTAGATAAAATGGTTTTAAATGAAGTATTTATGAAAAAAAAATTATCTCTGCTAAAAATTATAGACTTTGTACGAATTCGTTTAATCATTTTATAAAACAGTGACTTTGATCGGGGCAATTTGAAATTATTTTAAGTGCAGCTGATATATATATACAGTACATAAATAAGCCTGTAAAGTAGAACATTGCAAATTGCTTCCTCATTATGTTGTATCTTTGTCAGAGCTTTCTCTATAAGGAAGCCAAAATTGATCAACACGCTCCCTCATAGAGGTGGCTTTGTCAAAACTAGAACATAATGAGGAAGCAATTTGCAAGGTTCTACTATGCAGACTCGTTTGTTCTTTGTCTTCGATACTTTGGACTAGTTTGTTTTGTACATCGTGAAGCATCACATTTTTTAGGAATTATTTGCTGTACTTGTGTATGCAGTTTTTGAGTTGTGTAATATACGGTATTGATATAAATCTTTGAAATTTCGTCTGTTCACAGTCATAGAGATCTGAAGCCTGAAAATTTATTACTCGACGAGAAGAACAACATTAAGATAGCAGATTTTGGTATGGCGTCGTTGCAGCCCGCGGGTTCGATGCTGGAAACGAGTTGCGGCTCCCCTCACTACGCCTGTCCCGAAGTCATTAGAGTAAGGGCAAAGAAAATGGTATACTACGATAGTTTACACAGTAACAGAAGTACACCAGAACTGTGTGTACGAACGCGATGACGATAAATTACGGAAAGAAAAAGAGAAGTCGGGGGTGCACGGTCGATGACCGCCTATGCAACACGCACAAACATACCAGAAAGCTCCGAAAGCATTGTCTTTTTGTTATACCTTTGCACGCCTCTGAAACTTTGAACTACATACGACAGGACTCATTCCTCGCGTGAAGAATAAAAATAAGTTTCTTGCAGTTCTCGCGTGCAACTATACGGTATCAACGTCAGAGACAGAGCCTGCTACTTTATTGTCATTAAAAATTCGTTAAATCCTTGAAATGACGTAAGCCCACCATTATTACCGTTAACGTTCTGCCAAATTCTGAAAAGAAAAAAAATAGTCTTCATTAGTAAATTAGTAAGCTAATAAGCATTAAATTTTTAACATTTACTCATTATGCTTCTTCATTTTTATCTATCCAGTGTAAAGATTACACCGAAAGAAAATGTTTCAAGTTTTCAATAAATAATGAGAAACATTTATTGAAGACCAACTTGAAAGACATGCTTTTCGGAAAAGCTGTCTTGCCTATAAAGTATTTAAAATCCTTTAATTAACGACTGAAAGCGACCTTCTGCTTCATACTGTAAACATAATAAACTACGTATAAGACTGCATTCTAAGTGCAAGAGTAATTAAACTAAAGAAAAAGTCAAGGAAACGCGAATAACAGCGACTTAATTAAATCTCAGTTAGCTATACAAACATCGTTCAAACTTTGAAGGAATCGAAAGCAGATATTGCTTGCTAAGGACTCGCTAGAATTACACTCAACTGTGTGTCGAAAGGTCTCCTAAAGTCTTTGAAGTAGTTTGTAACGACATTCTTGTTATCGTAAATGAATCGGACTACAAACTACCGAATTAATCGAGTATTGAGAACTTCATTACTAATTCGCTACATGTCTTTAATTATGTTAATCCGCAATTATTGACGTCCAGAATTATTGCAAAAACATGTCCGTTAAAATTCTGCTAAATTCTAAACAGAGAATATACAGAGCATTCATAGTAAATTAATAAACTAGGAGAATGTGGACATTTCCTCTTGTTAACACTTATAGATGCATCCTGCTTTATATTGAATGGTAAAGACCGAAAACTTTAAGAGTCGAATTTTTGGACGTAAGATCGAGCTTACGTCCAAAGCCAAAACCCTTGAGGAGTCAAAAATTCGACTCGCGACGATTAACGCCAGTTTGATTAAACGTCAGTTGAAAAAACGTTCGATCTTTGCACTAAATTCTTCCATGTCCGTGAAAATTCTGCCAAATTCTACAGACCAAAAGAATATAGAGTCCGTTGGTAAAATAATAAACTCTTAACAACAAAATTTGCACATTGCTTCCTCATCCACTTTTCTCCATCCTCTACAAAAATTCTTCTGATAGTAAATGTTTCAAGTTTTTAATAAACAGTGAGCAACATTTATTGAAGACGAGCCTGAGAAAAATGCTCATCGAGTAGGCTCCTCATTTCTTTAAAATTACTATAATAAACATTTGTATCTAAAACCTTTTGCTTCATACCGTAAACGCAGCAAACTTTAAGACTTGACTCTAAGTACAAGAGCACTACAACTAAAAAGAAATTCAGAGTCTTAGTAACGCGAGTAGCGCCGACTTAATTAAATCTCAGTCGAACAAACATCGTTCAAACTTCGAAGCAACCAAAGAGCAGATATTGCTTGCTAAGGACTCGCTACAGTTATATACTAGAGGCCATATGCCCAAAGTCTCTGCAGTCGCTGAAGTAGTTCGTGACGACATTGTCGTTATCGTAAACGAGCCGGACAGGAAACTACCGAACTAAGTGAACACCGAGAACCTACTATAGTTTGGTCCAGCTAGCTGTTCTACGATGCAGTATGCTTATACCATAGTGAATAGTTCAGAACCTGAAGCGAAGCCGGAAGGTCGCGAGATAGCATATCCTGCTTGAACGGTATTACGCGAGACGTAACGAGCAATTTCAGGAACAATCTGTAGACGCTTCGAACCCCTCTGTACCGTATTCTATTTAGCGGAATGCGAAGGATGACCTCTCTCCCACTAGTCCCTCTTCGTAGCTAAAACGTTCCACTATTGCACCAGCGTTGATTGTGTGGACATCTCTCACTTGAGCTTATACACATCCTCGTCGCTAATGAAATTTCACCGCGGGATATGATTGTCGCTGAGCCTTGCCGATTAAATCTCGCGGACGACAAGCAGCGTCCTTCACGTCCTCGAGGACGGCTCTGATATGTATTATCCGTGCGAGTCAAGCGTCGTGCTTTATCAACCGCGTTGCATACACACACCTCACGTGCACAAAGCTGCATCCAGAGTCCCATTAATTCAAGTCCAACAGGGACCACAGACTTGACTGCAAATACCCTCGACTTTGCGTTTGCGATTACTTCTCGTTAAGGACGTTTAAACGTAATTAAGTAGATTGAAGCGCCTCACTCTCGTCAAATGAGGTCAAACATTTTTTTAAATCTTTTCTTTTTTTTTACAAAGATTTACGGGCTGATTGTCCATAATTAAATGTGGGTAAAATTGTAATGTCTCGAAGGATTAAATGTCGGCACTTTTTTTTCTAAAGTTTCAAAGTTTGAGAAACCGTCCATCTTTTTTCTTCGCTTTGTTTAAAAGCTTTAGAATGCCACTTTTTAAATAGTATGCAAACTTTCAATCGGTATGCAAAAAGTGGCCTCAGAAGTATTTACAAACTGCTTGCTGGAGGTTTAATGCTTACCAGATGACAGTACAAGTTTTAAAAACTTTCAAGCGGAACGAAATATTGTTTAACCAATCTTTCCATTTTGCTCCTGGGAATGAGGTATATTTAAATAAAGAGCATTTTTAATGCAATTTAGTTTGTTTAAATATTTGACGTCGGGACTCATAATTACAATAGGTGACACTGATCCAGAGAAACATTCTTAGCAAAGAGCTTACAAAGAATTTACAAAAGTGTTACCTCATTTATATCAGTTTTCAAAAAGGTATCGTTCAAATTTATTCCAAGAACAATCCGTAGTTTTTTGATATTTTAAAGCGGCCTAAATAATTTTTATTCTTAAAAGATGCTCTACGGATTAGCCACCTAAATATTTAATAATGTTAAACATCTAATATTTGTAGCTGTTTGTTGAGTTTTCTTTTTTTCGAATTGGAAAATAACGTTATACAATAAATATTCTCCAGTAAAGGAGAAATTAATGTTTCTCCGGATTAGCGACTCGTTCGATTCGATCGATTAATAAATTCAGCACTGGTTTGACTAGCGTGGAGCGCCCGACCCAACTTCATTAATACTGCAGTCGTACATTGTTTGGCGGAATTTATTTTATTTCGTTCATTAAAAATATGCTTTGATGAAAATTTGATGAATTCAGTAAAAATTTCGCTGTAAAAAAAAGTAGTCTATTCAATACATATCAAACGTTTTTCTTGGTTCAGATGTGGCATTGATATGGTCACAATGACTATATTGTTAAAAATGTTTGAAAAATCAACATTCTTTTACCGGAAGTTTTTGTGCAGAAATTCGTACATTAATATTAATACATAATACAATATTGAAGACGTAATTTTAACGTGTTTATCATATCTTACATAAATGTTGCATCATACTTACGTATTATACTTAATATACGCGGTTTCTACGCAAAAATATCCTATTCAAGTACATCCATATCAATAAACCATTTTTCACATTTTATCACATGCACTGATATATAATTATCATATACACGTACGTCTATCTACAAAGGGGCACTGGAAACTAATTATGTAAAGCGAGAAAAATCACAATTGCCACTGGAATAGTTTGATTATACAAATGCAATTGAATTATTATACTATTCCACCCAAGCAGTTAAACTATTCGAATAAAATCAGTGCTTTTAGTGTAAAATCTTTCTAAGTGATGTTTCTATTATTCAGGGCGAGAAGTACGACGGAAGGAAAGCGGACGTCTGGTCGTGCGGTGTTATCCTCTACGCCCTTCTTGTCGGTGCTCTGCCCTTCGACGACGACAATCTACGTCAACTACTTGAGAAAGTTAAGCGCGGTGTGTTTCACATACCGCACTTTGTCCCGCCTGACTGTCAGAATCTACTGCGAGGAATGATTGAGGTCAATCCTGACAAGAGGCTTACGGTAAGTCTGCAGCTACGAACTTTTGCTTTCGCCACAAGGCCCCAAATTCACGTTTTATTTTGAAAAACCAAAGAAATTATATTTTTCATGTCATTTTTCATAATATTTTCTGACAAATCCGAAGATCCTATAATCAACAGTTTGAGTTACCACCGTTGAGCTCAATCAATTAATGATAAAAAAAAAAAACCAAATCTATTTAACACTTAAGAATCTATTTTAAAACTCTTTGGTGTCAATTGAATCCTTAATTTAATTGCCACCAAGGCTATTTGGAACAAAGCTTACAAACTGATAGAAATTAGTTATAACATAAATCTTTAGATCTGCTAGCAAATCCGGTACTACAAGATAATCATCACGTCCTTGTTCAAATCTTCGAGCTTAAATATCTCCGAAGAAACCTCTCGTTCCTTTATGGGATTACAGAGCGACCATTACTAAAGGAGATTTTAATTTACGAGCTTTCCTGATTTTTTTTCTTTTCTTTATTGGATTCTTGGTCACAGCTGGCGGAGATCAACAGGCATATCTGGGTCACAGCGGCCGGCAAGGGTGAACTCGAACTCGAGTTGTCCATGATGGATGTCGTGCAAACCCATGTTATTCCGTCCGTGGACGCGATCGATCCTGATGTACTCCAGGCGATCGCGAGTCTCGGATGCTTTAAGGAACGAACGAAGCTCATTCAGGAATTGCTCAGTCCTAAGTAAGCTTTCTCGAGGATTTTTCTTAGACTAACATAAATAAAGAAAAATGCCTTTGCGACAGTTCTTGTTGATTTAAACCACCGATCTTCGACTTCCGATACTCTTTCAGTCATAATACCGAGAAAGTCATCTATTTTCTTCTGCTCGAGCGAAAACGAAGAAGACCAGCGTGCGAGGACGAACTCGAAGTAATGAGAAGCGGCATTAGAAGTACCTCCGGACAATCTGAGGCCGATCCTCCGAGAAAGCGGGTAGACACGTGTCGAGTAAATGGCAGCGCAGCTTTGAATCTTGGTCAAATATCGCACGGATCCCCACTAACGCCTAGAAGACAATCCAGGTAAGATAATAAATGCAGATCGAGATACACAAGTCTGAAGCGTAACAATGAGACACAGTTTTGGTGTTTAGAGGAGGAAATTGCAATTTAATTGAAGGCTTTCTTCTCAGATATTCTTAAAAACCCTTCACTGCCAGTGACTCCTATACCGGTAAAAAAAAGTTATCTAACTTTTGCTTCATCCCTGACAAACATGTCCGATAGAATATGATAAGAGACAAAGGATTTCGGAACTAGAAACACGATAGCTATCGTGTTTTTGGTTCCGAAATCCTTTGTCTTCTATCATATTCTATCGGGTATTTTAAACAGGGATGACCTCTATCGGGGTATCTTGAAACAAAATGAACATTCATACTATTACGATCTGATTGTCCTTGGATATCTTAACGTTTTTACGGTTGCTGAATCCGAATCTGAAGTCAAATTTGCAAAATATAAAATGGCGGATCGAAAAACGAAAAAATATTTGGATTGAAATAAAAATAGGTGTTCTATCGTTTTTGAGGTCGCGAAATTCGAATCTGTAATATCGATTTCCTTTAAAATTCAAGATAGTGAGTCCAATATGGCGGTTCAAAATTAAAAAAAAAAAATTGATTTCGATAAAGATGGGTATCTTATGGTTTTTAAGATTGTTGAATATTAATAAAATGTCAGATTTTCAACACTGGAAATGGCGAATCCAATAATGCACATAAGAATACGAATTAATAGACTTACATAAAAAATTAAACATTCTTTTTATTGAACTAGCTCATACGCGCTAGCCGCGCGCTTAGCCTCAGTTGATCTTATATTATTTTGTTGCATTTTTATATTTTTATTTTTGTAAACATTGATCGCTTATTTTTCTCCATTTTTTTAATAATTTTTTTACCACTACCTCTCCACTGTAAAGAAAATTGCATGAATTTTAATGTACCGCGGTACTAGAAGTTTTTATGCAGAAACTTTGTTACATTGTAAATTTGACACACACGTGTTAGATACAATCAATTTGCGGTACACTAAAAACTTTATAAGTACTTTAATTTTCAAAATTTAAATTATTCTTACTGTCAAAGAGGACGTCTTACATTACAATTGTACACGAAAATCAATGTTTAAGTTGAACGTCCCAATGACTGCACAGGTCGGAGTATCTGTAAGATTCGTGAGAGCAAAGAAAAAGAGACGGACTATTGGGACAATTACCTTATGCAAAAAAACTTCAAGTCATCAACATCAACTTACATTTTTTAAACGGTGTCTCCGCGTAGTAAGAGAAAGAAGCAGAGGAAGCGTTCCGACTCTTCTTCTGCTTTTTTCTCTTGCACTACCTAATCATCTGCCTCTGCCAGAAGTTCAAAACTTGCAAGTATACTAGGAAGAAGTAACTGCAACCAAACTTCAAACCTCGCAAAACCGAGATCTGTCAAAATTCAATAACACTGCTGAAGCTGCTCGTCGAATAGCACGAGCTTCACGAGCCCCTACACCCAATGGAAGAACGAATAAACTGAATTGAATTCAGAAAAACTGATATTTGGATATGGATTCCGCGACGACAAAAACCATAAGATACAAAATTTTGTAATTTTACAATATTTTTCATATTTTGAATCGCCTGATTAATTCGCCATTTTGCATTATTTACATATGGTACTCAATTAGCATTCCGCGACATCAAAAACTATAAAATTCCCATTTTCATCGATTTCCAACAGTTGTCCGAATAATGATACACCATATTAAGTACAACTCAACAATAGCTTGAAGTATTAAGCTGAAACGTAGCATGCAAGTGAAGCAGTTACTTCCCGGCTATCGCGGCGAAAATAATTAAAACAGTCAAAGTTACTAAAATTTTATGAGTCAACCTTTTTTTTTCTTCAAAAAAGGTATACAACGCAATCACGCTGATTTGCACAATTATTAAGCTACTGATCTTAAACCTTTGAAATAAATAAAGTTCTAACCACAGTTGGTTATCAGTGAATACATCTACGATGGACAGTATTAAAATTTCAGAAAATTACACAATTTGAGCTAAATGAAAATCCGTAATTCTGTTTAATTCTAATTCCTTAAGGCTCATCCTGTTTTCTAAAAGATGCTCTGCGAATTGATCAGATAATAGTACTAATTGTTTGTATATTACATCAATTTACTTACGGAGTGGTTTTTTTTTGCTTGGCATAAATTGTGGCCTTTGCTTGCAAAGACCAAATCATTTTTAAGTTAAGAATTACAGCCGATGACGTCTGTAAAATATATAATGATTTGGTGACTTTTATTCGGCTTCTGGCGGTCTTCATTTTTTCAAATTATTAAATGACTAACGTTACGACCTTGGTCGGGGTCCTCTCCAATGTTCTTAATTTATACATGATTGCTCATTTGTAACGTTGTTATCAAGAGTTCCTTTCAGATGTTGATAAAATATTTAAACGGTTAATTTGTAAAGTGTTCTTCGACAAACAAAATCAGCTAATTCGAATTAAAATCGCAAAGGAACTACGGATTTCTATGGGAAAGAATTAAACAAAGACTTAACATCACTAATGTCTTCACAAATTTATCACAATTATAGTTTCTCTGAGTTAAGTACACATGCTATAATAAAAGTCATCATCCACTACTGTTATTTAATGACATAAAACACTGCAAAAAATATACCACTGTTCTTTAACATTTTTCGGTAACATAATTGAAATATGTTCAGTTCTTCTGAATTCCTGTATTATCATTAAGATTCTAAAATCATTACTAAAAATGTTCTCCAGTTGTAAATGGATACCTTGTTCGCGATTTTGAAACTATACTTATCCTATAACGTAAATGCCCGTACACTCCGCGTTACGAGTGACCATCAACGAGTAATAATATCATTTAGTAAGGAAAGGCCTCGTATCGTTCATGGGGCAACTAATAATACTATAGTGCGGTGTAATATCTGCTCGCGTGCATAAAGTCTTCAGCGTTTCCTGTGCTTTTAGACCCAACCGGATTACCATGGGCTTTTCTATATCGATCGTGAAGATCTGGCTAGAGCCTTCCGCATTGAGGCAATACGAGTTAGACAACAGTGGCAGCGAGTAACGTGCATGGCACGCGCCCTGATACTTATTCCTCGTTTATTTCTATACAGCAAGCAATTGGTACACCTACGAAGTTGAATAAGCTTTGGCAGTAAGCACGAAAGTGAACGGCCGGATCTACCAAGCGTTCGCGTGAGACGTGTTTGCTACTCTACATCGATTGCACGCAATCGCCTTTTATCCCTCACACATTTTCCACTTCTCGTATTGTGCTGATTGCGCGCCCTTCAAGACCATTAGCGACATTAACGCACCGATATAATTGATTCTGCGTGCCGGTCAAAGCTTTATTTTTATCATACTTGACACCACGATCGAGTTTTTAATACGATTGATTAGAATTTCAGTCGGATACGCGCTCGAGTGAACACATAATACTGATAATATTAAAAGAATTATTGCATGCGATCAAGATTTTAAGATTGATGATTCAATAATTTTATTTGTAACGAATGATTTTATTCGTTATTTTATACTCATACGGAATAAAACCTACTTTAATCATAGTCTCGCAATTTCTAAATGCAAAAAAGTCCTGTAATAACAGCTCACGCTATTCGTGATAATTACTTTGCAGTATAACTGTTGTCGGATCAACATTTTTTTTCCAAGCAGCTGAGTAAAATGGCTCAATCGTTTATACGTTTATAAATGGCATTTGTGAATATTACGTTGCTCAATGCAACTATTATATCGTTTGAATCGTGCGCAAGTTTAGTAATTGTCAATAGCAAAATGATTAGGAGCTCTTGTTAAAATAGGTAGATCTCACACAGCGGCACGCAATATTTTGAAAATATTTTTAGTCATTCGAATATTACAAAATATTTCTGAAATATATGAAAAAAATATTTGGAAATATTTCAGAAATGTACTTTCATTACTTTAAACAGATTTCTAAAATATTGTGAGAAAATATTTTCGTAATATTGCACCGAAACATTTTCGGAATGTTCTTGCCATGTTTCAAACATATTCTCAATCTTTTGTTTGGTTGAAAGTGTTCAGATAAATCGTTATAATTTTTTTTTTAAAGTTACTTCCTAAAAACCTTGACCGTCTGTGGGCTTTCCACAGAGCATACTTTTCTCGCCTTTTACAAGTCTAGTCTAGAAAGGTTAGAATTTTGTGAGTCTCGCTGGGATCTTTATTTTGGACAAGAGAAGTCGGAGATTTTATGGAATTAAGCTCCAGAATGATAAATCTCAAATGTAGATTTTTGCGGTTGATTATAAAATGTAAAGTGTACGTAAACAGTACTTTCCATTTGTGGAACTAACAGATTTAACTATTTATATTTTATTGATGAGATACAGATTATTGTAAAAGCAATATCAGATTTAACGGGAACGATTAATTAGTCAAAAGCTAGGCCAAAACTTACTAGAAAGTCGAAGGGCAATAGAATATTTTTATATTAAGAAAATATCAATCAACAAATTTGTTTGTATTACTGTGAGAGAGTACAGACTTATTTTTTTACGGATATATCCGAAAAAGTACGTACGTAATGTTTCATAAACGTTTCTCTAAAATATTTCGAAAATATTAATTGCGAATTGTTTTAGAAATATTTTAGGGTAACATTTCCTAAAAATTTTAAAGAAAGATTTATAAGTGGACAAAGAAAAACTTTAGAAATGCTTCAAGTATATTTCACACGTATTTCGAAATATTCATGAAACAATTCCAATATTTCAGAAAGAAATAGTCCGCAACGGTGTTCTAAACATGTAAAAAAATCCCCAGATCCGAAAATAAAAAATTGCAGGTCTTCAAACTTTTAAAAATAATAACGTTTTTTTCTATGTATTTTGCTTTTAAAATGGGACTGCTACATATCTTTTATATTCGGATCAGATATTTTTTTTACAAGATCTACCTAATTATTTTTTATTTTATTTCATAATTATCACTTAGAATTTTTGCTAAGTACCAGTGACACCGTAATTCTAATGCGATCTATGAGATCATTAAACCACACCTGTTTTCCACTTCAATACATTTACGTAACCGTATTTTCGGAAAATATTTCATTTAACAGACCGAACCGGCAGCGTGTATGATTTTTTATCATTACTACGTCACACGTCGATTTATCTATAGAAATGATTTTGGGCTGGCGTGATTTAAATAGCCACAATTAGCGAGTCTGTTTTGAAATATTGGTAACACATGCCACTCTGTAAAAAGTATCAGGTATATGACCAGTATTTGGGGCATTTGGTTAAAAGAGAAACAGGAATTGAGAAACGATGGATTGTCAAACTACTTTTAATAAATAATATTTCATTTTGTGCTTCCTACCATGTCAAGCAGCGCGAGGCATCACGCTCGCCGGTCGCCGAGCACGGGATCACACACCCACGCGTCCCATTCCCACGCTTCGACCCCAGGAAGTTCGCCACTACACGGGCCTAATGTAGCCGGTCTTTTGAGTCCAAGAAGAGCGGCTCCAAGCTCGCATCACAGCCAATCCGGAAGTCCTCACAGACTGTCGACCGTGAGTACGAGCGGGGGTAACGGGGGAAGCCCGACGGCGGGTGCTCCAGCTCCGACGCCACCACCCCCCAACCTCGGGATCGAGCTCAGCGAGATCCAACCTGGTGAGTGGAAAAACATTTTCTTTTTTCAATCAACACTTGCAGCGTTTAAAGTACCGTAAACGGGTTTTCAGACATAATAAGCGTGTTATTTTTTTTTCTTTGTAAAAAAAAAAATCGTGTAAAATATTCCATGCGATTGTTTGTTCGTAACGATGTTCTGAAAATGTAAAAAAAATCCCTAGTTCCGAATATAACAAATTCTAGAAGGTTTTTTACATTTCTTTCAATAACATCCTTTTTAACACATTTTATAACACATTTTTTTTAAATATACGGTCCAGACATTTTTTTTACATGATTTACATAATTATTTGAATACTCGTATGGAATTGCATGGGTTTGTGTATAGAATTCCTTTCACCGATAAGAAAATAGAATCCGATTTTTTACCTGAAATCGGTAAAACTTGTTAAGGAGACCTGGTCACTTAAAAAGAAAAGTAGAAAATTATTTTACTGATGATACTATTGCTTAGAACAAACTTGCATTTAAGTTTAATGAAATTCACATCAAACACTATAAAACTGCAATTTTCTACAGTCGTATAGTGCACCGGAAGTTCTCAGAAAGCTCCGAGAAGAAGTGTAGAAATTTTAATTTTTAAAGTTTTCTAATCAGTCCGGTAAATGAATTTTAGCATTCGAGGTCTCGTTTAGTTTGAATCAATGTACTTTCCTATAATAGAATATTAAGATAAAGTTTGTCTAATTCTCACTGCATCCCAAATTCCTATACCATTCGATCGGGAAATTGCGGATTTCCAATGATTTACGCTTGGTGTGTATTTCATAAATACAAGTTTTCTTTTTCAAGCAAAAAAGGGTTATTAATAAAAAGTATTTCATCCTGACCGGTTTTAGGTGAAACAGTCCCCAAAATGGGCAGTTATTTTTTTTTTAAAGTCTTATAGCATGTGGTCGGAACATTAAATACTTCTATCAGCCTGAAGAAAAATTAATTAACACGTGGACAAGCATTAATTTCTTAAACATCGTCTGACACATTTCTTAAAAACTAAGTTTTTCACTTAATTCATGAATTTTAGCATTAAAAAAGCTATAGCAAGACCCTTGAATACTAAATATTTGAATGAGACGAAAAAAAAAAATTAAACACGTTTGAAATGATATTTCTATAACATTTCAAAAATATTATAGAAATATTTCTTCAAAATATAGAAATATTGCGAGAATATTAAAAAAATGTATGAAAAATATGTTGAAATATTGCGGCGATTTTGCGATGTCTGATCAAAACATTGCAATAATATAATTGTGAAATATTGGAAAAACTTTTAAAACAACTAAACCTTGTTACCGCCATTGAACTTCATGTTAATAACAATTGTATCATTATTTTATTATACGATAAAAAAGTAGAATCTGCAAAAAAAAATACTGCTCGAGCACATTTAAGGTTCTTGATTTTAAATATAACGTTGATATTCATAAATTCGAAATTGCGAAAGGATTCTATACATAGCGCTGCAATCTTGGATTTGAACTGTTACGATATAATTTTAAGATTGCTCTGTTATTTTTGGGTTCAACGCTTTTGTAGTCAATACCATATAAAATCCATTTGGTTGCTTTAGAACTGAGAAAACAGAATAACTGACAAGATATAAACCATTATATTGATGTTAGTTGTACTATATCCTAATCTATTGGAAATTCAAAATAGTAAAAAACGAAAATTCTTATCGATAAAGTTATCTTGGTTGAAAATACAATTTATCTTCATATTATTTTTGAAACATTACCTCTCATGTTTAAAAAAAAATCTTTAGAATTATTAAACTAGTATCATTTATACAAAACCTTCTGAAATATTATTGAAAAAAACGAAAAACACATGGCTTTCAACAGAATAATTCTAAACATTTTCTGAAGTAGTTTAACTTCTTAAAATTTTCACAAAATTAAAATTTTTATTTTCTAAGTCAATGTTTTGCAATATTCCATCACAAAGTTGCGACAATATTTCAATTGTAATAAAATATTGAAAATATTTCTGCCATATTCTGTGCTATGTGTGCTCAATTTGTGGCCAAATATTAATTTCTTGAACAGCTTGGCCTTCCCACAATTAATACAGTGAACTCTGATCGACGATAGTTGAACTCTCGAGTAAATATAGATCACAGTGATGTAACGCGGTAGAGAATATCGTTCCAAGTTCAACCCTTACGTGATCCCCGACAAGGGTCGAACCTGACATTGATCTTTCGTTCCAACAGAGGATTTTCTATTGGAAATTTTTTAAAATAAGAAGCAGAAATCCTTATCGACAAAGTTTCTAAGTGACCTTAGTTGAAAATCAAATTTATCTTCAAATTATCTTTGAAACGTAATTTCCCATATCGTAGAAAAAAAATATTTAGAATTATTAAACTAGAATCATTCGTACAAAGCCTTCTGAAAAATTAGTGAAAAAGAGAAAGCCTCACGGATTCCTAATTTTCAACATAGTTTGACAAAATTAAAATTGTAATTTTCCAAAAAAATGTTCTATAATATTCCACCGCAAAATCGCAACAATATTTCATTTGTAAAAAAAGTATTGGAAATGTTTCTGTAATATTTTGTGCTATGTGGAGGCTTAATTTTAGGCCAAGTATTAATTTCATGTGCAGCTTAGCCTTCCCACAATTAATACAGTGAACTCTGATTGAGGATAGTTGAGCTCTCGAGTAAATATAGATCGCAATGATGTAACGCGGTAGAGGATATCGTCCAAGTTAAACCCTTACGTGATCCCCGAGAAGGGACAACCTGACATTGATCTATCGTTCGAACAGAGCAACTTCCCTCAAAGGACGCTCGTCGCACGCTGACCATATCGAATTACGCTAAGTGTTCCTGGGTGTTTGCCGTTGCACCTCGAGATACGAGGGAACTGGAGTTAGCTGCGTAAAGAGAGAGGCTAAGGTGGCTCACGTGCGGCAATCGATGTTTGTACACCCACCCATGCATACTGCATTGTTTGTTTACGCGCGAATCGTCTAATTAATGGAAAACCTCCACAGACGCATTTTTATAATAGAGTATGTAAGATAAATCATTTTATGATAGAATACCATTTTTTTCCTGAAGCGGAATCTTTGCCTTGGAGCTCACCTTGCCACTCTTCAAGCCCCGGCCACTTTTGCTCTGTTTCTTAATATAAAATTCATGCGCAACGTCGAGGTCAACCGGGCGGCACCCTATTCTGCTCTGGAAGACAGTAATAATAGTCGTCACGGGGTGAAAGAGCTTTTCCTGTACGCGATATTCTCTTATTTACGACTCTCTAGTGTAATTTCCGGAGACACGAATGCGTTCAGCAGAAGCGTCGCTGTTTTTTTAGAAGTGCCTGCGAGTCCCTGGACAATTTCGGCACTCAGGCTTTCAATTTATTTACTAGTCAAACCATTAAGAATCAGATTTAATGCAAAAACAATCATTCACTTGGGTTTGATATACATTTTATAAGTTTTGTGACTGATTGGAAACAATTAAATCTTTTCAAATAAGTTTTTTATCAAAGAAACCGGTGCAATTAAAATGTTCATAGTTAATTTATAACTTTTAATCGGGCAATAGATGTATACGATTACGCTTAAGTAATCTTCGATGCTCAGGTTTACCAACGCCAAAACTGTTTAAGAATTAACAAATCAAAAAGTATTTTTTCCCCGCATATAAATAAATATAAATATTGCTCGGTCATATCTTTTAAGTAAATTTAACATATACAAAATCTCATATTTGCATCAGTTTCAAAAAACTAAAATTAAATTGTACGGTTTTGAATTAATCGCTGATTAGTTGAGTGAATTCAATCCACAATTCCCTCTTAATGATATGAATACTCTTATAATTTAGCTACATATATTTATTGTTACACTGTTATTGTAGATACTTCAATATTTGTAAACAAATATTTTTGTGTAATAATTCGTTCTCAAATTAATTTGCCACAAAGGAAAAATAATGAACAATTTATATTTATTTAGATGGAAATGAGAAAAAAATATGATTTGACATGTTAATTTCGAAACATGATTTCAATTTTTTTTTTAAATATTCTATTAAATACAACGGTCGTACTTTCCCAGGATATGAATAAATATTGGTCTGAATAGAACGTAATTACTTTGATGTTTAAAAAAAAATGTATAATTTTTCGGTGAATAATAGACTCTGAAGGGATCACATTGATTTCTGAGAAGAGCTCAAGTTTAAAAACGGAGCTGGGAAGGGTCACTTCGAGATTGCTTCGCTGTGAAAATCCCCTTTAAGCCTAACATTACGTAGCGTAGGAGAACCGTAGCAATTCCAACGCAGCACATCGTTGTCCGTGATATTGTTTTCCCTCAAATATAATTTCCGGGTCGCAGTTGTGTTGTTGTCGGAGCTTGTGACAGTATTATAGCACGGCGTGCTCGTTGTGGAAAACGACGCACGAGACTCCCTTTTAACTTATTTAAGCTCAGCAAAGTTCACACGCCTGAGGTAGAAAGTACCCGGGAGGCGAGAAGTTTAAAGCTCGGGGAGTTACTCACTACGTTGAATTCACGAGGGTCGCTGGAATTTTTCAAGTGGTTGCAGTTGGCGTAACGCCGCCAGGCTCGCCGCACACTGGCGCCGGTTCAGGCGCTCATCACTGGAGATCGAGGCTCACAACCATCAAGAATTCTTTCCTAGGAAGTCCGAGATTCCATCGTCGCAAATTGCTCACCAGCACCGAGGAGGTATGTCGACAGTTCGTTATTCTCCTTGATTAGATTTTTCAAGAAAAATTCTCATTGATTATTCATAATTTCACAGGTACACTTGACACCGGACTCCTCGCCGGAGCTCACGAAGAAATCATGGTTCGGTAGTCTAATGACGACGGAGAAGGACGAGACATTTACAGTTCTCGTCAAGGGCAAACCTCTCGCCAACGTCAAAGCTGACCTCATTCATGCATTCTTATCGGTAAGCATGTCGATCTCTCAAATGATAACAGAGAGCTCTGTGCACTCAACCATAATGGATCTCATCGAGGGGGTAGATGTATCAGTCACGAGTAAGTGTACATGTTCGGATTATAATTCTGATTGCAGATAGCTGAATTGTCTCACAGCGTGAGCTCGCCTATGTCGTTCAGGGTCGAGTACAAGCGAGGCAGCACAGCGCCGGCTATGTTCCAACGACAAGTACGGTTTCAGGTGGACATTAGTGCCATTTCGAAACAACCCAGTGAACCCCTATTCGCTATCACATTCACGTTATTAAGTGGTGAGTTTTTTTTCTGTACGAAATTACGACCAATGATGATCAGTAGTTAAAGAAGGATGCAGAGTAGAACCTTGCACAATGATTCATCATTATTTTTTACACATCTCATAATGTCACCTCTATGAAAAAGTATTCTGATCAAATTTTGGCTTCCTCGTAGAGCAATCTTTGCAAAATGTGAAATATAATAAGGAAGTATTGTTGAAGGTTCTGCTTTGCAGGATTGTTCAAATACTTTACTATTTATGAAGTATTTGACAACCATCTTATTGTCTGATTTCAAACAATATCAATTTTACTTCCAGTATATTGGTGATCTGGGCATAGCTTTTAGTCTCTTGAACATTTGTGCAAATTTTGCAAAGGTTTTGTGCAAAGGTTTAGTAAACTGAAGATATTTCTATTAGTTCTTCGAAACATACTAAATCTTATAGAATTTATACGCATGCATAGATTCTGATCAAATTCGATTCCAGAATTCATGTGGCTTTGTAAAACATACATACAAACTTTCAACTGGGTAGGTCAAAATTTGGTCGATTCTGAAAAAATAGCAATTTTTCATAGAATTAGAAAAATCGAGAATCTCATAAAAGCTAAACGTTTCAAGCGATTCTCGCCAAATTTGATATGAAACACAGGTCGACATTAGCCTACTTTTGACGAACTGTTTAGCCTGGTAGCTCATAAATTGTAAGAGTTATCGTGCAAAATCGCATAAAGTCATAACGGCTGCATAGATTTTGCTGACAACTAGAAGAAACGATAAGGTTTCACATGCACATTAAAACTTTTTTTTCTAGATCATATTTCTCAACGTTTTAAGTAATTTTAAGTATACTGACAGGTAAATTAAAAAAAAAAATCATGAGAATAAAGCTTCCTTTATGAGGAAACGAAAAGGACAAAAAAAATGATAAAACATGCACAGGATTCTATCTTGCATTCTTGCTTATAAAAAAATGGTAGAAACTGGCGTTTAACAAAATTTGAGTGAAAAGAAAATTGAATAATTCGAAGTGCTCAAAAATTTAATTGATGCAATATATTTTAACGAAAAATGTAGCCAATAACGGAAACTTATTGCCTAATTTGTATTGCAAATTTTAAATCAGTTGCGCAAGTAATTCTCAAGTTACAAGAGCATTTTATTTTTCCGAGCATTCTCGAATAAGAAATGCAATGTCTTATAAAACTTGAACACTTCCACTGATTTTTGCCAAATGTACCAACGATCTCTTAATGTTATTAAGTACGTACAACAAAATTTTAGCTCGTTTTATTAAGCTTTTATGGAGTTGAATATAGTAATAGTACAAAGTTATCATTGAACACCTTCAGACCGTTGAGTGTTCATCCTTAGTCTTGTAAATGTTGGCTCTACTACACTTGATATGTGATATTCAACGATTACAAGGAGTAATATGAAAATTGCACTTTTTTATGTCGATGAAAAAGATGAAATCAAAACAGAAAAAAACAGCAAATTATTTTGTAATTTCGCATAAATATTAGTTTAATTATAAGCAATATTTGCATTGTACAATCTTACAGCAAATGCATTTTTCATTTAATAAAAACCATGCTTTCATAAAATCTAATCATCAAATCTATCAAGGAACAAAACTTCAATAACTAGCTTAATAAAAAACCGCATTTTTTAAACGATCATTTAAATCCAGTAATCGGCATATCAAATATAGAAGGAAACGATTTTAGTCTATTTAAACAATTCGCAAAAATATGACAGGCTTCTCAAAGGTTGAATGTCACTTTTTACGATAACAAATATCTCAAAAAAAAACATGACCTGGTTCTACGTAACGTTGCAGAGTTTCAAAAGTTTATC
Source organism: Perithous albicinctus (assembly GCA_964016905.1). NCBI lineage: Eukaryota > Metazoa > Arthropoda > Insecta > Hymenoptera > Ichneumonidae > Perithous > Perithous albicinctus. The sequence continues at coordinate 13,964,454 of OZ024693.1, read as the reverse complement.
CCCTAGGTTTGAAAACTTTTTTTAAATAAATGGGCTTGGCTCAAGATGTCAGCAACTGGGGCACTCATCAAATTCTCGTTTGAATTTATTAATTAATTTATCATATATCCAGCGATTCAGTAATCCCATGGCTGTCAGTTTCATGGGCGGTAATGACGCCGCTCTTATCCGGGATTATTGAATTTAGCTTGAAGGGAATGAGCGCGAGTGCGCGCGGACTGTTGATTAAAATGTACTATGGAGAAAATGAGAGGCGTCCGTGACGAGGGAAGTCGACGCGTCGGTATTCTTGAACGCTTAATTAGATTTGAGAGTTTTAAGAAGGGTAGGGGAGAAAAAAAAAAAGACATCGTATAACATTTATACGCAAGCGTACACGAGATTTACTTCGGTTCGGCTTGATGCTATTAAGGAAATGCCGTACGCTTGACTTATCAGCTCGCGCGCGTGATTTCAGTCCGTCTCGATGACAGAAACAGGGATACACCAGGGAGGATTAGGAAGTCTCTCGTGCTTTCGCCTTACACCGGTTTAGCCAACTGGATAGTAAACTCGCCACGATGGCCAGGTTACTCTGCTTGCCGGTGCAGCTTCTGGGTTTGCTATTTGGCATTTGGCAACCATCCAAGCGCAACTAGATCGATGTTACCTTGGCACGTTTAACGCTACAGTCTGTGCCTTATCTATACTTTGCACAAGAGCTCGAGCAAGTCCTGTGGCCACACGAGTTGCCCTTTTTGTTTCTTTTTGCTTCACTACGTCTGCACTCGATGTACGCCAGTGGCGTTGCTCGAACTGTATCGGAAATCTGATATATAGACGGACGTTTCTATATAGTGTATCGAAAAGCTACGCAGATTATTGATCGGTTTGCACTCAATATATTTGTATCAATTTTTAAAAAAACTAATTGTTTTGCTTTCCCATAGATGCTTTCATGACAAACACTTTTTTTTCGAGATTACCATATCAACAGGTTGAAAATGTTTTTAAATATTAAATAATCACATTTACAAAAAATGTTTGAATACATGTATTAGGTCAGATAAGATTTTTTTATTTCTTTACGTTTAATTCTTGCTCTTCATGGCGATTCTTGCACCTCTCACCGATCAAAAACAGATTGCGCCAAAGCGCTAACTATTTTTTATTTTTTATTGTGGCCTGAGAAAAAATTTCAGGGATTTTCAGATTTAGGAAATTTAGGGATTTTCAAAATTCAAATATCCTTAAATCCTTCGGTTTCCTAGCATCGAAAAATCAATGCCGAACTTTTAGCAACGTGTTTTTTTTTAACTTTTAAATATTAACACAAAATCTCATTATCGGTCCCAAGTTCGGGAAAAAACTTTCGTTTGTTCATAGAAAATAAGTTCATTAAAGGATTTAACCATATTTTAATTTTGAAATTCTTGAAATTAGCCATTTTTCGAAACTTTAATATCGTTGAGCCAGCAGCACTGTCTTTTTTATCAGGCCCCAAATTCTGCGTGAGCTATTTTGGCGTGAAATGGTGCAAGAATTTCAATGAAGAGCGAAAACTAAAAAAAAAGTCTTTTCATAATAACCCGTGTATGTTTGCGCTTGTAAAATAAAAATCTGAATAACTCAAGAACGAGTACCCAGATTAAATTTGATGAAAATCAATACATCTGTAATTTTTTTTATTTCCGAAATATTATATTACGAAAAAACATGACCAGTACACCGATACCGAGTCTACTAAATCTTAAGCTATCGAGCTAAGTGTATATACAAAGATACTGAATGAACAGCTAAGATCGAATATCGCGACAAATGGTGTATTTTTATTTCTTGACCACTCAAATTTCAGTTTCTACTATTTTCATAAACAACAATATAAATTGGAACTTTACGCATTGCTTCCTTATAATTTTCTATCTTTCAAAAAGGTTCCACTATAAGAAAGTCCTAATTGATCAACATACTTCCTCATAGAGGCTTTGTGAAAAGTGGAAAATAATTAGAAAGCGCTACGCGAGATTCTACTTTTTCTTTTAAATGTAATTTTGCATTTTTTTAACGTCTTACTTTATAAATTTATTTCTTCTGCAGGTAACATACGAAGATTTCGAAGGGTCTGTGAGCACATCCAGTCGCAGGTGTGCTCGAGAAACGCCGGTTTACTCCTCGGCAGTCAGAGCAGAGCTGCGCCTTCGAGTCCTCGAGCCTCGCGGAAATTTACAACGGAAATGAGCGAGAGTTCGAGCTGTGGAAGCGACACGAGCGAGAGACTCTTCCTCAATCCTCATCCCGCTACCAGACAGGTAGTGTGCTTCAATAAGGTAGCGCATCATCTTCTCATCGACGTCATCCCTGCGAAAAAAAAGAACAGATGTTATTAAATTTATATATTTGATCGTTGAAGACTGTAAAATAATATCCTCATTCCAATATTTAAAGAGGCATTGCAGTCTAATCTGATTAATGTACTTTCAGAAATTATCAGACAGTAACGAAGGGTGATTTGGGGTAAACATTTAAATATTTTTAATGATGCATTCATAACACTCCAGCCTATTTACGTTTTACGATACATTACGTAAACATTCCCAACCAAAAGTTTGATTCTGTTAGCATTTGACTACTTCGCGATGAGAAAAATAAGAAAAAAAAAATGAAACAACTTTCAACATCAAACTTAGTATTCAAGATACTAAGAACATTAATTGTAAACACTGATAATGCGCACAAGTTATTATTGATTTATGAAATGAATTCTTCAATTTTTCCGAATACATGTCATTTTTAAAGTAACTTTCAAACGATAAAAAATGTGCTTTTTAAGAATATTGAGAAGTCGCGTTAATTAGATATTTTTTCGTAATAGAAAGGATTCGTATCACACATAAAAACTTTTAGTTATAATACCCCGAGAGCTCCGAAATGATCGTCGGTTTGACGAACATTTTCTTGCATGGCAACGAATGGGGCAAGTATGACTGGTTGAAAATTTTATTATGCAGGGAAACTCGAGGCAAACCGGCGGTTCATTTCGGAGCTCGTGAAATATTCACTGGATTATCTTTTCCATCCGTATTTCGTGACCAATAGAATGGCGGCATTTAATGAACCTTGGTGCAACCAAGACAGAATGCCCAATTCGGTGACAAAATTTCTAGCGATTGTTTTTTGTTTATTACGTAGCAACGATTGCAGTATTATCGTGTTGGTTGCACGAAAGTACGTCCAATACCGTTGATTCTGTTGGGCGAAATTCGGATGGAAAAAATAATCCGTGTTATTTAACAAAAAGTTTCATAAACAAAACGTGTTCAATTAGTATCTTTTTAACTAATGTATTAAGGAGAGGGACTCAGATCAAATTTACGAATATTCGAAGAATAACATCTTATTTACGTGGCCGCTAGTATTAAAAAAAAAAAAGAAGTTCTAACAAACGAAGAAGGCAAAAACTTGCGGGTAATGCGGGTCATATAAATCCGTTTTTTTTAAATACTCTACAATATTTTTTAAACAGAACCGGTAGGCCAACTATTCCCAAGTGATTTGCAGTTACGTTTAAGATAAACCCTTATGACATAAGCATAACTTTTAGTTTTTTTTTTGTAAGAATTCATATAGTTATAATTTATTTATGAACATTATTTTTTAAATAACCATTTGAAACTACTTCTACCAGCCGCCCAGATATTTGGACGGCTGGTTCTCTTTTAGAAGTGTGCAAAGTGTAAAAAGATTTTGAAAAATGGTTGTAAATGAGATCCATTAACTGCATGCGTTTGCCACCTGGCAAAAAATTCTTTGTTGGATAGGACGACAGTACATTTTTTTAAAACAATACCAGCGGCCAAGTAAATACGATATTAATCTTAGAATATCAGTACATTTCACCTGACTCCCATCTGTTAATAACTTTTTGGAATTATCGTTATTTGAAGTCAAAGTTCTTAGTATCCACAAAATCGGTGATTCTTTTCAGATTTCTATTGCATCGCAAACTTCATACACCAATTTCTCATGGATTCTCAATTTTAGCTGGGAATGTCGTGATACATCATTAAACACTAATTTTTAAAAATCCGGCTTTCACTTTTCATATCTCATTTCACGAGAAAGCGAATCAATAATTCACACGTCATTTTCATTTACCCGGTTCTATTAATGCATTCCCTAGATTCGAAAGTTGCAAGTAAAAATAAAAACTGACAAATTCTTTTTGCTTTTTTTTTTTTTTTAAATCTTATCGCAGATCGACTCGGACCTCGAGTCCGACACATCAGCTTTCGACGTAAAGTCTCCAACGAGGGAGAACGGAAGGCGAAGCTCTACCTCTACGAACAACAATAATCCTCTGCCAGGAGACGTCACGCCGACGCCAGGAAGTCCGCCGAAGGCTGCTGTTCGCAGCAACTCCGAGAGTCAGAATACTCCGGAGAAAAAATGCGTCACCACGATGAGCGGAAGCAACATAGCGTGATACTATGAGAACTTTCGCTACGAGTTTCGATCGAGCCTCAAGAATATGTGGGAGAGCGCTCAACGATTCTGGTAATGAGGAGAAAGTCGTCGGGCAACGTGCGAGGATATATGACTGGCGACAAAACCCTTGCGTTGAACAAAAAAAACGCGACGAATTCGGCAAATTCGTTGAATACGAATTTCCGAACTTCAGAGGGATGATATTCCTGCCAAAAAAAAATAAAAATAAATAAACAACGGCCGACACAAGTACACTCTAAATGATACGAAAAGATAGCCTGAAACGGTAGCTCGTTACAGTCACGTAATTCGCGACTTTAAATGAAGGAACAACCCAAGAGATCGTTTTACACTCGTCAGGTTGCAGAATATTCGCTAAAGATATAAAATGAACAGAGTTCGGAAAAAAGTCAAGAACGATAAAATTCAAAGAGATGCAACAGTTGATTGGGAGAAGCGTTTGAAAGTTTTTGGAGCACGCTTCGTGATACCAAGTATTAATTTTGCATGGATAAATTGAAACCCGTTGAGGGCTGCGATAGACATAGGATATCAAAGATGGTGCAAGTTTTATGTGCAATATTAATTGTTCGCGTTAGAACGTTACCGGTGATTTCGTCGAGAGAAGCTCGAATGGCTTTTTTTTCTCTCTTTCTCTCTCTCTCTCAACGAGAGAACTGAGGGGAGCCGCGACTTGGATGAAAAACTCGTGTGCTACCGACAGAGGAGAAGAGACGACATTTCGGCGGCTAGTGTTAACTAATAGCATGTAAACTTAAGATATATTTTCTCAAAACAGACATATCTCACGACAGATTGGGTCGACAGCGGTGTGATCGATAAAGCAACAGAAAAAAAAACCCATATTTAAACGTTATTTAAAAAAAGAAATAATAATAACAAGCTCGACCCCCGAATGAATTAGAATTCTCTGCCTGAAAGGACCGGGTCGCAGTCGTAAATGAATTGAAACTTCGTCGACTGAATGAGTTTGATCGAAAGTCACGAGTTTTTCGTATCGCTTTTGAAAATACGAAATCGCTGACATAGAACGTATTTTAGGGGCATAAAAGAAAACGGCGCTTCGTTCCATTTTGCCAATTTAACGAACGAAAGATAGAAAAACAAAGTGTTAAGACAGCGAAAAATATAAATGCAGAGAGTAAAAAAATTATCGAAGAACCTAGTTCGTACGATCAGACGCGTGTTTCACTCGAGGAAATCAAATTTTAGCTTTCAAAAAACACGACGAGCATCGAGCTGACGTTATTATTATTATTATTATTATTATTATTATTATTATTATTATTATGTATTTATAGGGTAGCTCACTTTATAGATATTCGCTGACGGCGTCGCGTTCCTATGAGTCGAATAATACAAGTGTGGAAAAGCGCGAAAATTTGGAGTGTCGTCTAGGGGAGAAAATGATGAAAAAACAAAAAAAAAAGAACATTCTTCGCTTAGAAAATAATTTGTCAAGTGCAAATTATTTTCTTGTTGCTCGAAATAGGAAATGGAAAATTTTCTGTTTTTAATAACAAGCAGAAATTCCTAACTGGATAATCGGGTGGCTTAGAAAATGCGTCCGCGTTGTTTCCAGGAAAATCTATCGGGCTTTGGCAATAGAAGTTAACGGAGACTGCGATCAGCAAGCTAAACGACGCGAATTAGTGACGAATTTGAAAATTGATCGGAGCAAATAGTCGATACGAAACTACGAGTGTTTAGTTATAAATAATTAAAAAAAAAAAAAGCGAAACGAGGTAATTGAATGAGAAATGTGATTAGGTGATTTAAGCATGCGGTTATCTACTTGCGTAATTGCGAATTAATTATCGAAAAATCCGAGGGAAGATGAAGAACCTAGCTAATACATAAGTATTTAATATTACTAGAAACAAAAAGAGTGACGGAAAGAGGAGAATTAACGGAGGAAGAAATTACCGGCCATACTTAAAGCTAGAGTTTTTGTATCGATGCAGAGCGTAATGTGTGTTAAGATGATGTGACGCAAAAACTATAATTCAATCTAGTCAGAGTCGGTTAATTTCTTAGACAAAACATATTGGGATCCACTGCGGCGTAGATAAACGAAGTGAAATCGAAATTGCTTTTTTTTTCTAAAATATTAATCGTCTTCGAGTAGTTTTGATTACAGTTTTTGATACCGATTTCAGCTTCCGAACTTATGTCACATCACCTTAAGTGTGTGTGACACATCGACTGAGCCACCCATGAGTACCAGAAAAATAGCATCTAATCGCGTTTCCCTACTTTCTCAAAAAATGATTGAATTTTAGGAGAAAAACAAAGTAGCTTTGCTTGCAAATCAAATTTTCTTTTGACTGGAGTATTAATCATGCCTGAGAAAATATAGGGAAACCGGTTTTCGTTATCGACCGCGATGTCACATCACCTTAAGAGAGAAAGAAAAAGATGACGAGGAAGAGAAACGGCGTACTTGTATTACAGTACTGTATCCTTTCCGTGTAAACCAATTTGTACGGCTTCTTTGTCGAATGCAACTGTCGTTCTTCAACGTATTTGAAGTACACACTATTTCAGGATTGTCAAGAATAGAGAGCTACAGAAACAAGCTTAATTTTCCATATCGTTTCGCCTATCTTCGACGATGATCTTTTTGGGAGGTTCTACGGGTTTTCGAATACATGGGCCAAGTTGAGTTTCAAATAAATTACATTCTTTGATAAGTGAAAAGTCCATAATCATTTTTAAAACGAAAAATTGATAGAAAAATTACAATCCTGAGATTTTTATGTAGAAAAAAGTAGTTTCCAGTCATTTTATTTTGATCGGGATTTAAAGGATTAGAAAATTCTGTTTTTAGTGGTAAAAACTAGAGAACATTGCATTTTAATATAAATTTTCAATAAATCCAAGTATGTGATCAAATTCTACTCAACTCGAGCCTCAAGAACTCGCAGAATCTACGTTTTTTTAATCGCGCTCACCTACAAAGAAAGAACATGACATACGGTGTATTCTCGCTAAAGTTAACCCACTTTCTGGCCGATACTTTTCGATTTTTATTTAAAATTGACTATATTTTAGCCCTATTGCAAAGGACTTCGCACATCAAATTTTTTAGCTTTAACTGTTTTATTCACTGATCTACACGGAAATTTGTGTGTTTTTCAGTTTTTACTCCAAAGCTTCAGAGCTGTAAAAAGACGAGGAAAATAAAACAAATCATTTCTTTTCACGGTGTTTCGATCGGTGTTCGAAATACCGTAAAGCAAAAAATATTTGATTTAATTTTCCAACATTCCTACAGCTCTGAAAATATGCAGGTGTGAAAACTGAAAAAAACTATTTTCAGTGTGAATCAGTGAAAAATAATAGTTAGCGCTCTAAAATTTGGTGATAACCTTTGCGGTAGTGTTAAAAGGAAGTTTAAATAAAATAAAAATAAACTGTCGGCCAGAAAGTGGGTTCGCTTCAGTGTGAATACAACATCTTTTGCAATCCATTTAACCGACGAATTTCGACAGACGTTCATATAAAGTCTAAACGCATTATCATACCGAGAAAGAAATCCTCTAGAACATTAATTAAGGCTTTCAAGGTAGCGTAGTAGAGAATTTTTATACAATTCGCCAATTGAAATGAGAAAAGAAAGGCGAGGGATATGAGAGAAACGTCGCGTCGTTTATTTGTTCATTGCATGTTTATTGTTGAAAAAAAAAGAGCGTTACGTTGATATCGTGCGCGCGACCGCGCGTCCGCGCTGCACCACATATGTTCTTACGTGAGTGCATCCTGATTGTGCACTCAGAGTTCTTGTAATTACGCGCATACATCTAAAAAATACCAGCTGTGTGTGTGTGTGTATAATATCTATCTACATACGAGGCCGCATACGTGTGTAGCCGCGTTCTCATAACTGACGTACGCGGAGCCTATCTGTAATATAAACTCTCGCTTGATGTTTGAATAATTTATCACTGTGCATCTAATATATTTATATAATTATCGTGATAGGAGTCTGCCGATATCGTTCGGGGCGTCGTGCATAGTAAGGAATACGAACGTGGCTGGATTCGCGATTACGTTTTTACGCGTGTTCGCCTCGTCACGCGTTACGAGATATTATGAGCGTGAAATTCGCTGTTTAAGCTGAAACCGGCGGAAAGTAGATGGAGCTTCATAAAACGTAAAAGTGAGCGGATTAATTCCAAACACAACAACAACGATAAACCGAATCGTTCAAGAGGCTATTTTTTTGTTTAAACATCAATGTACGATGTACTAACAACTGGAATGTAATTTTTTTCTAATTTCTTTCAATTGTATTTCAAGTTGGTCACTTTTTTATGATATTTATGAAACATTTCTCATAATTAGTCGGATTTGTGTACTTTCGGAGATTTTTTTTAGATTATTAAATCCAATATCTCAAATTCTGTCCTTTTTTTTAGAGTTCATGTATTTTGAAAAATATGAGACAAAAAAAATGTCTCACATCCATAGTTGAGACTTTACACAAGTTTTTCAATTCAATTTTGTAAATAATTTGAGCGACCTGATAACGTAATGCTTTTTCACTGAAAGTCGTAGATGAAAATCAACGTTATCAAGCCGATAAAATTATTTACAAAATAATATTGAAAAACTTATATAAAATCTCAACTACGGATATGAGACTTTTTTTTGTCTCATAGTTTTCAAATAACATTGACTCCAAAAATATACTATATTTTTTTTTAAGTTTTGGATTTGAAAATCTAAAGATAAAATCACAGAAAATGCTTGTGAATACTCAATTCTGGTTAATTATGACATATATTGGAATATCAGAAAAAGTGATTGAATTGACAGAGTATGCCGCATTTATGCAGCGCGACTTCTTCTAACTTAAATAGCTTTTTAAAAAAAACTTCCGTCAATTTTGAGGTAACAAAGTTCTCGAAACATTTACAAAAAGGAACTATGAAAAGTACCAGTAAGTTTATTGATATTTAATACTAAAATTAGTCAGTAGAACGCGATCGGTCGGTAGAAGACCGCAGCAAGGCCGGATCCGCTCGCCTCATAGGTACGTTCGTTTACCCTTTGTAAAAGGCCAACGAACGTACTTTTTTTTTTTTTTTTAAGGTTGAGCAAACATTGGAATCGTTCGCTCTGCTCAACCTAAAAAATCGAGCGCCGAGAATACTATTGAATTTCGATAGTTTTCTGCCGTGACTTCTTTCATTGAATAATCTGTTACTTTTCTAAAGGCGGAGCTCTTATATATATATCGCTACATCTACATTCTGCTACAGGTGGAAGGGCGAAATGATCGCCCATGCAATCGCTAGTTAGTCAAGATTTTTTAGTCAGCGTGCTTTGTAATTGCCTTGCGTTGCTCGTTGTAGTTAAATGAATTAACGTATTGCGAAATGGATTTTCGCAACGATATCTTTTTCGCAGCGTACTATACACTGGATTTCTCAGTCAAAGACAGAAAAAACTAAATGATTACCTGTCCTGAACGTTTGAAACACATCGGCATCGAAGAACTCTTTCTTTTTTACTTCCACAAATACATTGCGTGTTGAAACCGCTGCAAAATTAATAATTATTCGTTAATTTTATGAATTAAATATATTATTAATATTATTTTAACGACAGAACGAAGAGAAAAAAGATTTTTATTGAGATTTCTAAAACCCTTAGCTGTGTACAGCCCATACACGCGCGGAAATAAGTCGTGCCACTTGTGTGTAGCGCGGATATATGCATATCTGAAAAAATCTGATTCTCGCAAAATTTTCAAATTGAAAATGGCGAGTCGAAACTTAGAAAAATTGTCAAATTGTTATGAAAATGGGTATTTTCAGGTTTTCGACGTAGCTGAATATGAATACGACATCAAAATTTCCATTCAAAATGGCGTTAAAATTTGAAAAAAAAAATGATCGAATTCTTATGAAAATGGGTACTGCTAAGCTTTTGAGATGTCTATATACGAATGTGACTTCAGACCTTCGAAATTGTGATATCATATTTGGATTCAGCGACCTCGGAAAACAAAAAATATTAATTTTCATAAAAGAGCGACGTTCTTTAAATTTCAGTCCATCATATTGCAACCGCCATTCTGAATTTTGAAATTATAATATCATATATGGATTCAGCGACTTCAAAAATCTGCCATTTTGAATATTATAATTTCGATGACATACTTGGACCTCGAAGAGCTTAATACAAACTTCGGCACGTACATCGAAAAAAACTTTTATTTAACTCGATACGAGAAACGCGGTTTTACGGACGCAAAGCGTGCATAAATCCGCGTTTCCACACTATAAAATAAAATTTCGTACGATACTCGTGCGATAAACGTTTTCTTATCGCACTAGTATCGTAATAGTATATTACGATACGAGTGCGATCAAACTTTTTCTTGACGAGTGTAAGTTTGCAGCAGGAGCCAAAGGCGAATGTTGCAATCGGACGAGTTGATAAAAAGTTTCTCGCACGAGTTTCGTACACGACTTTATCGCACCGCGTGGCGTAAAGTACTATTTTTTTTCACACACTGGTGGCACAGAGACCTCATTTTCACGATACAGCTAAACGGCTAACAATCAAACAAGGACTGAGATATCCAGACATAGTTTAACCTTCGGTCCGGCTGTTATTCTCGGGTGGTATCCACGCGAAAAATCGGAGACTCCCCAGTAGATGTGCATCCTAGTAAGTAATAAAAAACTGTCGGCTCCTTTTCGCTATTACTTTCAGCCTCTCTGAAATTCACGAGTCGTCAAAGCGCGCTCGCGGAAGAGTGATTCTGTAAGCAAACATATAACACCAAATGAGAAAAAAAAAAGAAGAAGAAAATAATTAAAAGGTTTTTGCGTTAAGCTCGCAACACCGAATCGCTATATTTTGTATACGACCATACGAGTCCGCAAAGCACACACATACACACCACTACATAGAGGAACGAATATCCCGAACGAACAATTTATAATATCTGTTCGAGATTTACTGATAAAACGATAATTCGATCGACTGAATTAGTATTCGCTTTAGTTAGCCAATCGCCACTTTTACGCTCTCAATTAAATTATTTTTACAATTTTTCATTACAGTATATAATAAAGATTGTTTTACATAAGAAAACTTTTCTCAATATGTATTGCAATTGCGGATTGATTTCAAACATTTGTAAAGAATCCTTTCGAAAAATTCAACGTTACTTTTCGTTCTTGAAGAAGTCTGAGTGAATTTTTAAAGAGCGCGTAAATGTTGCGACTGTAATGAATTTTTAGAAGCTTAGAAAACGCGATATTTTTACGGGGGAGGAAAGAAAAAGATCAAGCAACGAATAATTCGATTTCATGGCAGATACCGAGCAACAAGAATTACAGAAGGGAAGACACTAAAAACACACACACACACACACACACACACACACACACAAACAGATAAACACTGTCGCTTGATAAAGAGCATAAAATTGATTGGAAAATAAAGAAGATCCATAATTGCGGTTGCGCACGTCTGCGATTAATAAATTAGCGTAAATTTGGCGACACGTCCATGACAACTGACAATAACGACTGTGGTTGTAAAGGGGGTTCTCCAAATTAGGTGAAAAAAAAAAAAAAAATTATTAGAGAGAAAGTGAATGCGATAAAGATTGAAGGGTGGAAATGAAAAGTGGGAAAAGTTAAGGCATAAATGTTTCGATTGACGTATCCGTGTGAATTGAACGGTTATAGAAATTCGATTGTACTTCGTATAAATCGTATTTTTGTTTATTCCTTGGAAAAAGAAAGAAAAGAAAAAAAAAACTCTTTTTTTTCACGCATTTTGTGACAAATCGCGCAGTGCTGTATGGATAAAACGAGGCCATTCACGAACTGGCCACCGTCCCCGTCCCTATAATCTAGATATCTAGATTTAAACAAAGCATAACAAACAAAAAAGAAAATAAATAGTAAACAATTATTTTCGAACTGAGATGTTGTTTCGTGCGAATGCTTGAAAAGTAAAAAATAAAAAGTAAAAAAAAAAATAATACAGAAGCAAATGACAAAATGATAAATCAACACACATACACCTAATAAGCTATGGGAACGGTGTAATAAATGCGTAATGTGATTCAATAACCCATCATTCACGGTCCCGCTTAGATCGGCAAACAGTTACTTGTGTAATACAGCATTCTTAAACACCGCTCGTTTAGAGAGCGGATTAATCGTCAAAGCGCTTTGTAATAACAATTTTTATATGTATAATATCGCTAGTAGTAAAGAGAAGAAGAAAAATTAAGAATTTGGCGTGAGACCGACGCGGTTCGGATTGATTTGTTATCGAATTTATATATAAATTTTTGTCCTCTCGTAATTTAATGAAGAAAAAAAAGAAAAAAAAACAACTCTCATTCGCGTTCATTTTAATCCGTCATCACATTAACTATATATGCGAGCGATAGCTATGTATATTTTACGATATATAATATATATAGCTACGATGTACAGATTATCACATTACGATTAATAACTGATATGATAATTATCAGGTATGACTATTAATTATTATGTATTTATTATATAATATATCAACAGTTTTCTTGCAAACGAATGGAACAGGCAGTGATGGGAGATAAACAAAAAAAAAAAAATTGTAACATATTTGTTGATGGCCAATATCAAATATGTATAAAAAATAATAATGATACTAATAATGCAACATTAATAATAAACGAAACATTACTAAATGCGTATTATCACACTTTTTTTTTTTGGATCATGCAGCTGGTACAATTCCATGGTAAAGGCGTATTAGAATTTTGAAAATTAATCAGAATAATATACTTGGATTCAAGATATATCTTGAATATTATGGTGTTTTACAAATTGTGAAAACTCCGCATTGTTTTACGATTTTTTTTAAATTTGTTAAACACCTTATTAAGCATGTGGCATGTATTTCAACGAAAATACCAAAATATTGACACTTGTTACATAGGATTTCTATATAAAATTGCATGTTACATTAATGATAACAGATAGCACGTCATTCTCAACCAAAGATTTCATTTAATTTGAATTTGAGCCAAAAGGAGAAACTGAATTTAAAAAATCAATGTCGTTGAAGATGCCACGAAACCTGATTTCGAATAATAAAATAGTGCGGAAAAGTTATTAATAAATTTAAGAACAACAAAAAATTACAAATTCGACAGCAAATTGATTTCTGGTTAATACGAAACGAAAAGAGAAATACTGATTGTTCCGAATATATACATCATTTTGTAAAATGTAATTTATTAATAATGTTCTTATAATATTATCAAAATCAATGTTCTTACTATCTTCGATCACGTTGATTTTTTGTTTAAATTCTCTTCGCGTCTGAAACTACTCAAATCTTAATCAAACAAAACTTTTCGTTGAGAATGTATATGGGGGATTCCAGCTGAATTTTTCATGTGCTGACCCTGACCCCCTTTCGAAAATGTTGACAATTTTTTTATCAAAAAGTATTTTGAAAAAGAAAAAACACGTATTTTTTTGGTTGGGCCTACGACCAATATTTTCGTCAAACGAATTTTTGTAAAAATTTGAATTTATCTGTGTTTATATTTCTTTAATCGTTAATATTTTGGAAATTACCAGTTCTATCGAAAAATGTCCCAAATGAAATTTGTTTAGTTTGCAAAGAATATATATATATATATATAAAAATATATATATGTATATAAAAAAATGTTAATTTAATGTTCGTAATATTTTGTTCTATGTCGTTAAACAACAAAATATCGTTTTGCAAAAATCCGCAACTTTTAATCATTTTTATATACTTATAGAAAAATTCTGTTTCAAATTACGAAATTTTTGAGACCCTGTGCAGAATGACAAGATTTTTTTATGAGAAGTTCTACGTAATTGAAGTTTTTTATATGTCCTGAATTATTACGCAAATTAATACGTAAAACTTTAGTTCCATAGAACTTTTCGAAAAAAATTCCTGCCAGCCTGCGTAAGGTCTTAAAAATTTCGTAATTTCCAACAGAAGTTTTATGTAGATATATCAAAATGATTAAAAATGCTGTTTGAATCAAATTTCTCGGAAACATATTTTATTAGCGATAAAGAACTTTCTATTTTTATTTATTTTATTCAAAGGCGATTTTTAATCATTTTTATATACGAACATAAAAATTCTGTCGAAAATTACGAAATTTTCGAGACCCTAAGCAGGCTGGCAGGATTTTTTTTCGCAAAGTTCTATGAAATTAAAGTTTTACGTAATAATTTAGAATATTAAAAATAAATTCAATTACGTAGAACTTCTCATTAAAAAATCTTGCCATTCTGCACAGGGTCTCAAAAATTTCCTAATTCGAATCTAAATTTTTCTGTAAGTATATAAAAATGATTAAAATCGGCAGTTTTTTGCAAAACGATATTTTGTTGTTTAACGACATATAGCAAAATATTACGAAAATTAAATTAACATTTTTTATATACATTATGTAGCTTTTTGCAAACTAAACAAATTTCATATTAGACATTTTTCGACAGGACTGTTAATTTCCAGAATATTAACGATTAAAGAAATATAAACACAGAACATTTCAAATTTGTACAAAAATTCGTCTCACGAAAATATTGGACGTAGGGCTAAACAAAAAAATACGTGTCTTTTCTTTTTCAAAGTACTTTTTGATAAAAAAAAAATTCAAAATTATTGAAAGGGGTCAGGGTCAGAGCAGGAAAAATTCAGCCAGAACCCCCCACATGCAATCATTAAGAAGGTTGGAGTACTTTAGACAAGTTATGTGATAGTATGTGTCCTTAACACAGAGAAAGTGCGATTTCCTTGAGATTTTCAAGAATAGTTATTCAGTCCTGGAAAAAATCAACGAAACCCTGTTATGATAACTTTGATATATCTCGAGTTTTTCAAAAATTTTAACTTCTCGCCACATTTCTTTGGTCTATTATAATTGCTGAAAATCGCACAATTCAGTCCATTTAAACATAACTTTTTTTCTTATGCATCTTTTATATTAATGTATGAAATTGACAGAAATAGCATTTTGTACCCTCGTTTGGCTCAAGTAGCAACCACGTTGAAAACTGCATATTTTAGCGTGCGATATTTTCGTTTCTAGACTATTATATGTAGTACATCACTTTAGAGTAAATGTCAGAAAGATCTTTTAACCCTTACATGCCACCTAGATTATAATCATTTTTTAAATATTTCAACGTCTTCTTTCTCGATTTTAATGATTTTTCATTGTACCCAAAAAAAAAATGTGTGCATGTAATGGTTAAATATAGCTTTCAATTGTTTTCCGGAATAGTTAATATTCCGGCCGTTGTTTATAACTCTCGTTTCTGTTATTGTGAGCCTCTACAGTTTGGCCAACTCCAGATCTCAGGGAGCGGGATTTGAAGAAAAAGCCTCTTTTTCTTTTTGTTACGTTTCAGTCCTAGGGTGAATCGGCCATTGAACGAAGACTTAAGGCGCGTGTCGCGAATTTTCGGACTTGGACTTGGATCATTTGTTCATAAATACATAAAACCCCTTGTATTTGATCAGTAACGAATTGAGTATCCGATACCATTTTTTTTAAGTGAGCGTATGCAATGGAGTTTAACTAAATTAATAAAATTGGACGCGAGCCCCGAAACCCCGATGACACAACAATTTTGCCATTGAATGAACTCTCTCCGTCCGTTTAATGAACTCACGAAAAACGTTGATAACATGCTTTTCATTGAACTTTTTAACTTTAGGATATTCTTGAAACATATCCATAAACATTGTAAAAAAACGTATAACAACGCATGGAATGCACTTTACAAAAAAATCATTTCGAAAATCGACGATACACGCCGGGTGTTCATTCAATGGAAGGAAATTAGAAACCTTACCCTATATGTGGACACCCCATATATTTCGCATATTTTTCTATTATTTTATAATCATAATCGTTGAAAATTGAAAAACAAATATTTTTGTCGTTCGTAGTCACTAAAGTTGCAAAAAACTACTATTAGATGACGAGCGTTCACAAACGACTCCTTACAACAATCTGCTAAAAACTGCCATCATCTCTTTTTTTTTTTCGGTGTTGTGAGATACGTATAACATTGAATCTTGAAAATATCAATACATATATTGATTCAGTTTCAATATGAAAAACTATTTAAAATAAGTTAGGTCATCGCGCAAGCGAGATTTTTCGATAACTATAATTTTTTTCATTCAATGGGTGGTGTTCAGTCAATGTGCGATTCAGCCTAGGTATGGACCCTCTATGGACTAAGTTTATGCACTAAATTATGACCGTTTAACGAAGATTGGGCCTCCACGAGGCCCAATCTTCATCTGCATCCTCAATTAATGGTTTTGCGTCCATCAGAGGAAACCCATGATGTTGTTATATATATTTTCCGGTTATTTAACGTCGAATCAACTACTATGGTTATTAGCGACGGCATGATGTTGTTGTGTTGCTTATATCGCAACTCAAGCTTTCCGTGAAATTTTTGCTTCAAATCCCATTCCGTAACATCAGGGAGTTGGCCGAACTGCAGTCACTCTCAATAACAGCAACGAGAGTTTCAATTGTTTTACCAGATTAAGGTGATGTGACACATGTTCATCGGTATCGAAAACTGTAATAAAATCTACTCAGAGCCGGTTAATATTCCAGACAAAAGCAAATTAGCTTTCACTTCGTCTATCTACAACGGAGTGAAACCTAATTTGCTTTTGTCTAGAATATTAATCATTTCCGAGTAGATTTGATTACAGTTTTCGATACCGATTGCAGTTTCTCAGCTCTTTTCGAACATGTGTCACATCACCTTAACTGCAATCGGTAAAGAGCCAGGCCTTACAGAATTCTATGCTTCCTTCATTCGATTTCTGGTATCACTGCAGATTTCGACTTTATCCCGTAGTAACCTGCAGAAAGAGATAAAAGATAAAGGTTGGTAATAAGGTAATCACTATATTCGTTTACAGCGGCATAAAGCATAAACATACCCCTGAATTTATATTAATTTGTTTTTTCTTTTTTTTTTTTTGCGAACGCTTTTTTAACGTATTCTTGAGAGAAAAAAAAATGCCAAAACGAGAATGTCCCTTCGACGACAATCTTTCGCCACAGCTAAAAGTACATGTTGGCCAAAAGCAAGTCAGCAACGGCGTAAACAAGGAACAAGAGATGAAAAAAGTTTATGGTAAGGTTACGTCCTCTAAACGGCCGAAAATTTCGTTGAAAAATACTTGACAAAAAATAACACAACTTCCCTGAAACTGGTCTCGACCATTCAATTGTTAATTTTCTTTTCTTTTTTCTCAACAGAAAGAACTCTAAGCTTACTGAAAAAAGGTAGCAAGGAATTTGAACAGAAAGTTTTGCTGTGCCCTGAAACTGAAAAAGAAGTAATATCCCCAGAGAAGAATTCAGATGATTTGAAACAAAAGTCAGCCTTCAAACAAATGACTTTTGACAATAAAATGAAGCTTCAAGTCGCGGACAAGGATATTGATGTAAGAATTTGTACCAATTACTAGCATTGCTAGTGGAATTTCCTGATTTTTTAGATAACATTATCTCTACAGTATTCTTCCATATTTAGTTTAAATGTAGTTAAAATACTTCAGTTTTAATAACTGTGTATACATTTTTTGATAAAAAGCAATATTAAGGTTTTTAAAGATAAAATATCTCAAATTATTGTATTTTCAAGAAAAAATGAAACAGTTTTAGTAATGATACAATTAGTTACTATTTTTTAATTCAAAAAGGCATTAATTTTTGCTTTATTGCTCTGTAAGTCAATGTTCTTGATTTTTCTAACATTACTATCTTTACAGCTGTTAGAACAAGAATCTTGCGAAGCTTGCAGAACTATTGCAACTCTTGCCTATACCAGATGTTTCTATTGCAATAATTTCAAGTGCTTGGATTGTATGGAGGAGTGCACCAAGTGTCAGGAACAATTTTGTGATAAATGTTCGCTCATTGTGTGAGTAATTAGAAATTCACTGAAAACTCCTTATTTTCCATTCAATTGTTTCATAACTTGATATAATTTTCAGTTACGAGGATGAGGAACACACCGAGTGTCTGGCCTGCTATCGCTGATCTGATTTTCGATGTAATACACTAAATCTTAATTAATTTATGCAAATTGTGATAAACCTTATTTATTGCTTTCAAAAAGCGTATAGGTTTTGTGAGTTCTGCCAATATTTGCATGCTTTTGTACAATTTTCCATTGATTTATCGAATATTTTAATAAAGTTATCCTTTTTTTATAATTGGACTATGAATTTAATTTCCTGTCCTTCAAATATGTACATTCTAAATAATTGACTATAGAATGCAAAAAAAAAGAACATTTCCACAATATCTGGATGGCTACTGTTTTTTTAATTTGAAATCTGCTTTATTTGTTTTCTTGGTAAAAAAAGAGTTGTAAAATCCTATGAGATTGTTATATTGTTCTAAAAAATGTTAAGACTATCATTTTTACAGATTATCATACTATGATTAATATAACTCACATGATAAATGTCAGGTATGATAAATATTATGTATTTTTGTTTTTTAGTAAAGTGTATTAGATAATTAATAAAAATAAAATACCTGAATATTAGGGTATTTTACAAATTTCCAAAAAATCCATTTTTTAAATTGAATTGTTAAAAATTTGTTTTATAAAAAATCCAACATATTGACACTTGTTATATAGGATTTCCATGTCAAATTTCGTGTTATATTAACGATACATAATATGTGCTTCCCAACAAAAGATTTCATTTTATTAGAATTTTAGTTGAGAAAAATATGAAAAATAAATTAGCTTTCTGATACTTTAAACATGTTCATTCTGAATTATTGACTATATAGAAGGCACAAAAGACAGAATATTTTTGCAGCAGATGCAAAATGAATCGCTCTTGAATTTTTTATTTAAGAAATCACATCTTTAAGGGGGTGGGGGAGTCCTTAATTAATTTCAAACAAAAAAAAAGTTTGATTTTTTTATTAGCTAAAAAAAACAGTATAAGAAACTCTGTGAAATTGATTGTAACATTGTTCTTAAAAATGATGAGACTATAATTTTTCAATCTTCTCTAATTCTCAAAAATTCAACACCAGCAATTTTTAATATTCTAACCTGAAGAATATTTGACAAGATCAAAAAACACTAATACGAATAATCAGAAAACGTGTGATTTTTTAATACTGTATTTGTTTACCGATAAAAGTAAACAATACACTGCCTGAAATCCGTTAAGCCCTAACTTAAAATAACGTTGCAGTTTTATTGACGATCGAACTGTAATTGCATTTACATACGCTCTATAAAAGTATGATTTCGAAACAATTGACGATCGGTGACAAAGAATCGAATTTTTTTACGAAAAGAGATCGTTTCTTTTTTCACGATCAGACGCTCGATTCAAAAGTAAATAAAAAATTAATTGCGTTTGCTGGCTTCTGCTATTATTTACTTACCTGCTGAAATGGATTGAATCTCATTGGTCGTACAAACAAAAGAAGATAAGAGAGTTCGAACGTTTTTAGGGGCGTCGTTACTTAACGTTGTTGCCACTACAGCTTCATCCTGCACTACGTCCGTCCTTATTATCCAATAACAGAGGGGGTTCGTTGAAGTTTCGAGATCACCTTCAGCAACGGTGTTTCCGTTGCAAACTTGCAAACAGCGACCAACGTTTATGTTGTCTTCCTAGAACTCGAGGACGTGCCAATAGCAAAAGAGACTGTCAGAGTGTCAGCTACTTTACCAGTTGCATATGTTTACGCAGTGTAAGAAGACCACGGCTTCTAGTATAACGTAAGTGTTGACATGAATTTTTTAAAATAAATTTTAACTCCTGTTCGATTTTTATTATGTGCAACGTATGTCGTTTCGAAACAAAACAATAATAATGGCAGTCATATCTTCACCTGCATAAGATAAATGAAGTGAGAAATAAAGAAATGAACTTATTGTAAAAACGAAGAATTGAAAGCTCATTAGTTAACTTTCTGGTGGGTTCAATCAATTATGAAATTCAAAATTTATCGATATTGGAAGTATTAATTTTTTTTATTTCTAAAATTTTATGATAGTCTGTCAGCATTACTGAAATTTGTATTGCAAATTAAAAAATTGTTCTATATTTGTGTTTGTGAAGGTAACGAGACATTTTATACAAGGATGGATACAAGATGAATAGGAAAGTATTTTTATTATTTTTAAAAACAATTATAATTAATCATTGTATAGAAATAAATATTTTCATACTCTTGCAATAATTATTGATAAGTTACAGCAACAATGAGTGACAGTATATCACTCAGACGAAGTAATTCTTCAATTAACATCATTAAAATGCTTTTTAATTGTTTTGTTCCCAAGCCCTGCTTTCTTCATTATCATAGTTTTCTTCGAGAGGTATTGCCAAACTAAAAAAAAAAAAATTATCTAGTACATGAATAAGCAATATGCCTATAGAAATTAAGAATTATATTATGGCTCGTCGTTCGATCAGCGGACGAATTTTTGTGTGCTATTCGTCCGGCAAAAATACAAATTTATAGGATATTTGAAAAATGAAACTTTGACGGTTCGTTCACATTACCGGACGAATAAAATATGATAAATCGTCTGGGAAAACGTAAAAATCGTTTAAAAAAACATATCCGAAAGAATAAAATACGATCAATGAACCGGAAAAAAATTAAAATCGTTAATAAAGCATATCCGGACGAATAAAATATAAATCGTCACTGAAAAAGGTAAAAATCGTTAAAAAAAAAAAACATACCCGAACGAATAACATACGATTAATCATCCGAAATAATCGTCCGAAAAAAATAATGTATTCCGAAAAAGACTCGAAAGTCGTTAAAAAAAAATGTTCGGTCGAATATCTATAATATTCGTCCGAATAAGACTCAAAAATAATTAAATAACATATCTGGATGAATAATTATAATGCACGAACGAATGAAAGCCTATTATTTGTCCGGAGAAACAAAAAATTTGGAAATCAGTAACATATTGTAATAAACATTATAACTGCATAATATTGTTTACATTTATATTTTTTAACAATTTGAAAGCTTGGGTTGGAGGCCCGTTGACTAAGCCCCCCCCCCCCCCCCCCCCCCAGGTGAGGCAGAAAGAGTTTGGGAAGATGATTGTTCCCCTAGAAGTATTGTTCTATTGAGAGTTTTCACTCTAAAAATCTGCATTCTGGATTGGAATTCCATTGCAAATCAAGCTATAAATATGGCATCTTTTGAATGCAATTACTATTTAATTTTGTATATTTATAAAGCGCTGTCTAAAAATACCATTTATCAACTTCACGCTTAAAGACAGATGAGATACAGTTTTATTATTTCCAAGATTATTGCAGTAGTTATAGCATTTGCGACTAAATTTTTTTGATTTTTTCAAGTTAGTCAACCATTTTTGTAGTCAGTATCAGTCAAACATCTTCATCAAACATTTATAGCTCTTGGTATAACAAAATTCTTAATTTCTATAGTCGCTGTGTTTACTCATGTACTGTAACTACATAAGCTTTTTTTTAATTTGGCATTATCTCTCGAAGAAAACTGATAGTAAAGAAGCAGCATTTGAGAACATAAAGATTAAAAAGCATTTTAATTACTTGTGTTAACTCAAGAATTACTACATCTATGAAATATTATCACTCATTGTTATTTTAACTTACCAATAATTATTATAGTAGTATGAAAATGTTAACTTTTGCACAATGATTAAACATAATTCTTTTTAAAGATATTTTCAATGCTTTTCCATTCATATTATGTCCATCCTTATACAAACATGTCGCATTATCTTCACAAACACAAATATAGAACAGTTTTTCAATTCTGAATGCAAATTTCAGTTACTACACTATCTTGAAAATTATTACAAAATTGATAAAACGGATCAGATACATGTTGTTTTATTTCCCAGATTATTTCAATAGTTATTATAG
Source organism: Perithous albicinctus (assembly GCA_964016905.1). Lineage (NCBI taxonomy): Eukaryota > Metazoa > Arthropoda > Insecta > Hymenoptera > Ichneumonidae > Perithous > Perithous albicinctus. The sequence continues at coordinate 13,941,966 of OZ024693.1, read as the reverse complement.
CATTTATGTGTCAATTTTTATGCACAGTGTGAGTGTTAGTACTGATTTGACTAGAGAAACTGGAATCATTTCAAATAGAGTGTGTATTGATTCATGTAACTCAAATTCAACTGCTTGTTACTTTTAGTACTTTTGGTCATACTAGTCAAACCAGTACTTAATTTTTGTAATTCTACGTTTGTATGACTCAAAATGAACATAACTAACTACATCACATATAACTGAAGTTTTAATTCTGATCCATATTTTTTCAGCCTTCCCTTAGAGTCTATTCATATTCACAACCATGAGATTCAAATCTAAATATTTTGTATTTCTATTTTTTTGCAGCTGTTCTAATTTCACACCCATCTACTGATAAATCAGAGATGGATTTTTAACAAATAATTTACTGTAAAAAAGATTTTTTAAATCGATCATTATTTATGTTTCATTAATAATATTTGTGGTGATGGTGACTAAAATAATTTTGGGAAAAATGGGAAATTTATGTGGAGTTTTTTTTTTATACTGACATGCAACATACCAAAAAGAAAAGGAATATAAAAAATCCGAGGGTCATGACTCTGTCAATCTAGCCTAGAAAAAGTACTTTAATATAATCAGTCCTCCTTTTTTTATCTTACAGATTTTTCAATAGCAAACATCAATTATGAGTTCCAAGGCAGAGAACCTTCCTCCTCAACAGTCTTCCGACGGTCTTAGAAGGAGTAAGCGTATCATAACATCCGAGCATAACAAGCTCAGTTCCAAATTCGCGAAGAAAACGGATGAAAAACCCGCGAAAAAGAAAAGAAAGACCAAATCAAAGCTAGGCAGAAGACCGAAGCGCAGTCAGACACCAAAAAAGGATGAAATGCCGAACTCGTTTAGTAGCTCATATTTAACTAAAGCAGAATTGGACCAACTACTCCTAAAGTATACACGTGATGGGCACTTCCGTGTAAATCCTGCGATCGAATCACCGCCGCCCCTTGTTATATCAAGAACCATAGATGGAAAAATCGTAACTACGAAGATAGAATGCTACGATAGTGATCGTCAGTTTATGCGTGATTTAACATCATCGTTTGGAACGCAAGAAACAGAAGCTGAGGTTCCTGCAGTAGGCAGCAAATCAATGACTGTGACTTTTTCTAGACCGGTGGAAGAAAGTCCATCTGGAAGCTCATTATCCACAATCACGAACACCGAGCAATTCATTACTGCAAAAGATAAACACACGAGTTCAGGTCTTGGTCAGTCAATTTCATCAAGTGACGAGAATTCCAAATCAAACAAAACGAGTAATTGCACTCAAAACACCGGTACAGAAAATGAATTTGAGGACAATTCGCGTGGCTTGAATCTCCATCCAAAGACTCTGTCGGCCAGAGAGAACATTCAACGTAATCCATTTTTGGACAAATCGACGACAAATGCAAATTGCTACATCCCGCCTAGAAATATTGGTCATAATTCAAAAATTGAAAGTAACAATTGGCCGTATGTAGTACCGCAGAATAGTCATTTTTCGATGAGCCAAAACGATAGATATTGGAATTCGTACATTTCCGTGGCGGACCCGACGTATTACAGTAAATATAACACTATCAACACTTCTGGAAGATGCGAGACTGCGACTAGACCGATAAATGGTGATCACAGCGGAATTGAAAGTCAAATGAATTTCTGGGGCCAAATTGATTCGAATATCACGGATTTTTTCGAGACGAAAGACAATAGGACTAGGGACTCTTCACCAATGGCACTGAAGAACTATTCGAGTAATACGACGATAGATAGAACCCACTCCAAAGATCCACACGGAATTCATCTGAATTTGCTAAATAAATACGATTATTTGAATTCCGATGCAGCAAGAATCCATGACTCTTCCTCCTATCAGCAGAGAGAAACGAATACAGAGAATTCGAAGTTTCCTTTGCAAAATCAGTTCAGTTCGAACAATGAACGGCATACAACGGGACAAACGAATTCGAACGTTTTTGGAGCAAATTCAGCGACGATTACGAGCAACGCCATGAACCTTCTACCGGCAAATGCAAATAGCTACATCCCACCTAGAAATATCGCTTGTAGTTCAAAAATTGAAAGTAACAATTGCCCGTATGTAGTACCGCCGAATAGTCATTTTTCGATGAGACAAAACGACAGATATCGGAATTCGTACATTTCCGTGGCGGAACCGACGTATTACGGTTTATATAACACTGTTAACGCTTCTGGAAGATGCGAGACTGCGACTAGACCGATAAATGGCGATCAAATTGATCATTTCTGGGGTCAAATTGATTCGAATAACACGGATTTTTGCGAGACGAAAGACAATAGGACTAGGGACTCTTCGCCAATGGCACTGAAGAACTATCCTAGTAATACGACGATCAGTAGCAATGTTATTGGAACAATTACGGATTCTGAAACGGGTCTCTCGAAATCGAGCAACGAACAGACTGAAGATCTAACTAAGATCTTTGACGATTCTCAAAATAACGATTTTTGCCAGTCAGCCTCGTTCGACAATATCACCTACAATAATTACATGGGTGAGAGTCTGGTGTATAATAACGAGAATACAGAGATAAGGACTGGGAAAAATGATTTTCCTTCGAAATTGCCGAGCGTACCGACCATTCAAACTGACATGAGGCCGTGGTACGAACGAAGCAAACAATCGGACGATACTGGAAATTTCATCTGTGATTTTGATACAAATAAGGAATTCCTTGATTCGTCCGATTGCTTAATTATCGAGTAGATATGCAGATAGTAAGACTTTAAGGATTATAAGCTAAAAATAAGAAAAATTGAAGGAGCTAAAGACACCGACGTAATATAAGACTCACGATTACCTGTTACTTGTTACCTATTTATTGTTTCGTCAATATTTAAAGTATTATCATGAATATTCTAGGTTATTAATGAGTACAAAACGCGATATTTTAACAATTGTAGTACGAGTTTCATATTTTTTTAATAAACAAAAGGCTCAACAAAATGTTAAACTGATTTCAGTACCTACGCATTTACATTCTTTTACTTTAATATTTAACTTTACTAATTTTCTTGCACGAAAGCGTGTATTATCAAAAATATCTTTGCATAATATGTTTAAAATAGTAATGGATTTGCAAAAACATAATCTAACGATACTTTCCAAGTCGACGCGATTCCTTTAAATTTTTATTTAATCCGTTTTTTGTTTAGTTATTTTTTTTTTAATTACAGAGCGAGTCGGCTCATTTTTTGTACCACGTACTTTTACAAATTAACCATCTAAATATCTGTTATTATTAGCTGCTCGTAAATTGTAACTTGTAGTTTAACCAGCATAAAGATTCCATCATAAACGAACGGCTGTAATTAGTAAACAGATAACACTATTAAATATCTGTGTGGTCAATTCCTAGAGCGTCTTTCAAGAAACAAGCTATAACGCATTAAAATTGGTAATAAATTACAGATTATTCTTGGATTTTAAAAAATTCTAAAAAATACGAGGATCGAGTCGGAATCTTCCGTAACCTGTAGATACCGTGTAGCAAGAACAAATTCACGTTTAACACCAGTTACATCTTTTTTTTTCAATACTAAATAGAGTCTTGTAATAAATGTTAAAGTTTATTTATGAGTACAAAATGTGATGCTTTAACAATTAAACAATAAGTACAAGTTTCATTTTTTTTTTAATGCACAAAGGCTAAAAAAATTAATTGAATTATACTACCTACGTATATGAATTCACTTTAATGCTAGTAGATGCGACTGTGCAAAATAGAGATTGGCAAATCGTCTCCCATTTTGCACAATTCAATCTCTCACACATGATAATTATAAAAAGTAATCTGGCAGAAGGAAATATTGTCGTATACAAGTAAGTATACAAGTAATACAAGTAATTTCTATAATATAGTTTTGAAAAAATGTACACGTTTTATCATACGTATATTTACATAGACGATTGTTTTGCGCACCACTTTTGTTGGTACTTTGGCGAGTCGATCAAGTAAGTACAAAAACTAATTACATGGTCGAGTGGCTTTGAGGTAAGTAGACAACAAAAAAAAAAAAGAAAATTGGTCACCATAGCATAGCAGGTAGTAATGCCGCTTAAATGACTGTCGACTGTCGTTAATTTAAAAAAAAAAAACATTTTACGACGCTTACAGGATAGACATGTCTCCACCGCTCTTGGCATTTTTCCTCCTACTGGAGAAATCGACGATCATCCCGATTCCACTCGTATCGTCAGCGAGGAGACAACCTTCGACCTCGTCTTTCGTTCTTCCAAAGAGCCTGAAAAAAATTGTACGACAGGTTTTAATTTTTATGCCAGTTTGTAAAACGATGGCTATAAGAGTCATTCCATGCAGAGTATAGAAATTATAATATGGTAGTACCCACGGGCTCCTTGCTTCAACGTACTTTACAGAAGACCGGATATCCACCGATTCTTCTCAAAGCTTACCGTCGATTTCTAATAGCTTTCACATGCTATTACAGCGAATTTTAATGAAAAACCAGAGGAAAAAATATATAAAAAATAATTGAAAATAATAGTGACAGCATATCTGCAATATTACAGTATGTTAAAGTCTCTTTTTTTGTACAGGACTAAGGGAAGATATCGCCCTTAGTTTCAAGCAGGTATTAGTGGGAAGGTTGAAGAGAACAACAAAATAATTGTAGTCAAAGCGTGTATAACACTGTACAAATGTTTTTTTTTCTGAAAATGAAAAAATAAAAATGAAATTATAATGTTGTTAATAAGCAGTAACATGTTATATAATTGAAATACGATAGTAGAAAAACGATTTTCAAATTAGTGCGACTTATGTGATAAACCGTGTTAATTATAGTGTAAAATTAGGGACTTAATGAATGTATTAACTTATCGCATTAGAGATAAACTTGTAATAATAAACGGATTAGCTATCGAAGACAAATCGATACAAAAAACTTACGATTTTTATACACGCGACAAGGATTCGCACAGTTTATTTTGCCTAGAGGATAAAAAAGACTAACGATGATAATAACCAATTATTTCTATACGGTAAATTATACACGACAAATGCGTTCGATTAGTAACCAGCTATCGAAACAAACTTGATAGTTTTTTTTTTTTTTGCGAGTAAATAGCTCCAGCAGTGTTTCTTTTCTCACTCATATCTTACATAATTAAATTATACAATTAACAAGGAGAAAAAGAAACAACGTTCAATACAAACAATATCAACAAACTGTACACTGGCACTTTCGGAAGAATGCACGTAATATACCAAATGAACACGACTCGATAGTCCTTTTTTGGCGAGTAAATAGCTGTAGCAGTGTTTCTTTCCTCAGTCATGGCTTACATAATTAAATTATACAATCAACAAGAAAAAAAGAAAACAACATTCAATACAAAAACATCAACAAACTGAAAATTGGCACTTTCAGAAGAATGCACGTAATGTACAACGTCATCTTATAATAATACACAATAACGCAGAAAAATATTGCAGTGTTGAGAATAGAAAATCGAGAGTGTTAACGATTGGCACTCGAGATACAAGCCACCGGGGTATTAAACAAAGTTAAAAGTTTATTTACAAAAGATATATTACTGGGATGTGTAGAAGGATGATTGTTACTATCGCAGATAATGCTAGAAAGAGAAGCCAGGTTTCTAATAGAACTACATGAGACACCGGCGAAAAGCAAATCTGTGGTTGCACTCGAGATACAGCTTAAATTTATCTTGCATCAATTGTTATTCGTTCAAGCACCGGAGCTATCGGCATTCTGCTGACAATCGAGAATCTGGATATTCGTGTGACCATACCTGGATATCGTTGAACCGGATATGTGAAGAGGTGCGTCCGCGCTGTCGTCGAGACCGCGGTGCAACGATATCGCGTCCGTTTCCGTAGAACGAGCGGCAAAATGCGCTCGCATTGCCGTGAGATACTCCTGCGTTTCTAAAGTCGTCCTCGTTGGCTTGCGGTATCTAATAAGGCATTAATTTCAATTGTAAGTTAGATAGATTCATCCCTGATTTCAGAAAAAAAAGCGTAATTTACTTTTTATCGGTAACAAAAAAAAAGTTGAATAAAAAAATCTTACGCGATTGATTGTTTGGTATTTTGATTATTAAAAAAATCCCTAAACTTATGAATTTCGCAACGCAAAAAAAAAAATATCAAAGTTTTTCTAACAATGCATCAAATTTCAAAATAAATAAAAAATTGCCGGAATGTGCCAATTTTCTCATTTTTCATTTAGTCTGTAATATCTCGGAAACGATTAATTGTATCGAAATCATTAAAAAACGAAAATGTGCGGTTTTTTTTCATGGCAACACGAACAAAATTGATTCAGAATTAATTGTGTAATTTCAGGCTACATTTTATGGCAAATCAACAAAAATATTTTTTTTAAATAGGAGGATTTCCGGTTTCGTCATTGGGAAATTTGCCTCAAAGGCTGTAATTGATCGCCGAATTTTGGGTATTTTTGTTTCCATGGGATTTCCAAATGTTTATAAGTTATAGCAGTTTCGAATTTCTAAAAATTAAAATAATGTCCTTTTTTCAATGTCAGGACTTTTATTATAGGCAATAGCAAATGTTTTATCATGTTCTGCGTACAGACCAATATTTTTTATATAGCGGTTTATAGAAAACGCTATCTTCGCAATGGTATAGCAGTTTAACGTCGAAATTTTTTAGTTTGGGAAGTAATTAAGTTGTAATTGAAGAAAAAAAAAAATTATATTCGATAAAAGAACGATGTGACTCCTTTTATTATTATACTGAGCACTTGACGAGGGGTGCTGACAATTATCTGCCTAATATACGTATTACTTACTTTAATACTTGAAAGTTTAAAAAAATTTTATTAACTTTCTTTATGTATTTGATTTTTTTTTAAATGCTATAACTTATAAACATTTGGGAATCCTAAGAAAACAAAAATACTCAAAATTCCACGATCGCTTATAGACTTCGAGGCAATATTCACGATGACGAAACCGGAAGTTTCGTATTAAAAAAAAAAATGTTTTTGTTGTTCCTGCCATAAAATGTGGCCTGGAATTACACAATTAATTCTCAATACATTTTGTTCTTGTTGACTATGAAAAAACGCATGTTTTCCTTTATTAGCGATTTCGATACGATTAATCGTTTCCGAGGTATTACAGATTAAATGAAGAATGACAAAATTGACATATTCCGGCAAATTTTTTTTTAATTTTGAAATTTGGTGCATCTATTGATATCACTAAACTCGATTTTTAGAAAATGTTTGAGAATTTTTTTTGTATTTCAGGTTTTTTTTTTAATTTATAAAAATTAGAAGTCTTCTTACATTTTTATATTAGAGTTTACGTATTTTTTAACGTTATCAAAATACCGGTACAAATTATCAATCGCTGAAGATTTGTGCTTTTTTCGATGAAAAAAAGAATTAAAAACATGATTTTTACATGAAACATGAAATTAAAAAAAAAATCACGCTGCATTGCGGTACGTACAACTTCAACATAAGTGAGCTAGCAACAACGGAGACGGAGCTGAGTGCCATGGCTGCAGAAGCCATCCACGGTTGTAGGAAGAAACCGAGTGGGCTGAATACACCAGCGGCTATTGGAATGCCCAGTAGATTATATACACTAGCAAATAGGAAGTTTAGTCTTATTCTGTATACGGTTTTCCTGGAGAGATCGATGCAGCCAATTACGTCAAGCAGATCGTTCTGAAAATAATGGTTATAAATCAAATATAACAATTGAAATTATAAATTTCAATACTCAAGTCAGTGGCACATTTTCTATATCCTTTCTCAGAACTTTTTAGTATTAAATAATAATTGGGCAAGGTGATTTGGGTTGCGGCATGTGTCCTTAATGCAGACAGACATTAATAATGAAGGATTTGCAACATTATAAGAGAATTTTCGAGGAGATACATTCACGTTTTCAAAACTTTTAGGTTCATTCTGTTGCACGAAAGACAATCTACAAATTAACCGACTAGATATTTCATACTGTTAATAGTGAAAAAGAAAATGAACCTGTTGATCACTCACCAAATAAATATTTATAATTAATTGGCTATGATTATCAAACGGTTGACACTAACAAATATTTAGGCGGTCGATTCATAGAACAACTTTTAACAAAAAGAATAAGTCAAGCTGCATTAACATTTTTTTAAAATTGTGCATTATACCTGGATAAAAAATCAGCAAAAATCATCCTCCCAATTATTAAAACTTTGGACGTTCTAACGCCGTTCAATCGATTAACTTCAATTTATGCATGCACATTTTTGCATGATTCTACCAGTAGTGATGTAGAATTATAACTACTGTAGAATCACGTAGGATTTATCCCGATTTATTGTTTTGTTTTAACAGAAAAAACATGTTATCTTTAAGTGAAAAAGTGACATTTAAAATTTTTGTAAATCCGCTTCGGGAATACCTGACTATTTTTATGTTTAATAAAGAAATTATCGTTTCTTTTTTATTTTCGCATTTTTCCAATGACGGTAACTTTCAAGTTTTTTTACTTTATTGCTATTATAGCATAAATAAGAAATGGAAAATGCGATACACTTTAGTTGGGAAAAATATTTTAAAACTGTATCCGTTTTTCGACGCTCCAAAAGGATATAAACCCTTAATAAATACCAACTGGTATCGACATCAGTGAAATCGACTATATAAAAATTATTGTTGCATGAGAATATTTTTTTCTCTACTCGAATAAAAATTAACTGAAATGATCTTTTCCACAATTAAAACTTTACCTTCATTAGTACAACGTCAGCAGCTTCCACAGCGACGTCTGTGCCAGAGGAAATGGCAATACCGACATCGGATTGCGCGAGCGCTGGACTATCGTTAACGCCGTCACCGACCATGGCAACCCGGAAGCCCTGTTCCTGTAGTCTCTGTATCTTCGCTACTTTGTGAGAAGGTAGAACCTCCGCGAAGACTTTGCTAATTCCGACCTACAGAAAAAAAACTCTAATTTCAATAAACGCTCGTCAACATCACTAATGAAAATACTTTTTCTTTAATGTACTTCGTGACGGTAAAGTGAAAAGTTGAACATCTCACCTGTCTCGCTATAGACGCGGCCGTTTTTCTATTATCACCAGTCAACAAGATAACTTCAAGTCCCATTCTCTTAAGAGTATAGATCGCCAAATGCGCCTCCGGTTTGACAGTGTCAGCGACGCTGATCATCGCAATTAGCGTTCCATTTATCGCCGCTAAAACCGCGGTATTTCCCAAATCTTCCTCATCAATCATCTGCATATCTACTTCCTGCGGTATGGCGATAGCATTTCTTCGCATCCACTCTCGATTACCAATGCAAACTTCGTACACATCATTCATCGCTCTCTGATCCCCGTGACCATCAGGATTGAGCAGAAGTTCAAGATCCTGATTCTGCTTCTCTTGCTCCTGTTCCGCCAAAGGGACAATATCGAGAGGCACGCCGTTCAACCGATTCGCGCCGGAAGATTCTCGTTTCGTTTGATTCAAATAATTGACAACTTTCTCCGATTTCTCGGCGTAGGAAATCATCGTCTCCAGATGCGTGACTCGGCATTTAAGACCGCAGCCCGCTACTGCTTGGAAATTTGTGCATTGACCCGCGACTTCGGTTCCGAAGGTTTCCTTCACGTAGCGAACGATAGCGGAAGCTATTGGATGCTCGCTGCTCACTTCGGCAGTTCCGACAACTGCTAGAAGCTTCACGGTTGAACAAATCTTCTCGTTGGCGAAATAAGCGATTTTCGAGACCATCGGAACGCCGTTTGTCAGTGTACCGGTTTTATCGAACACGATGCATTTCACTTTATGAGCATTTTCGAGAGGTTCAGCGCCCTTAATGAGAATACCGTTTAGCGCGCCGACACCGGTGCCAACCATAACGGCTGTTGGCGTCGCCAAGCCTAACGCACAAGGGCACGCAATTGCGAGCACAGAGAGTGCGCATCTAAATGCAAATTGGAATATAATTTCTTCTCGATTAATTTCCGACGTGTTGGCCCAATTGTCCAGTGATACTGGTAGATATGTTATGTCGACGTAGCCAACGATCGTCCAGGAAATTAATGTCAGAAGAGAGACGAGTATAACGAAGGGAATGAAATAACCAGCGATTTTGTCGGCCAGCTGTTGAATTGGAGCTTTGCTCGTTTGAGCCTCTTCTACAAGGCGAACGATTTGCGCGAGGGTAGTGTGCTCCCCAATGTGCGTTGCTATTACTAAGAGCGGACCATTTTGATTTATCGAACCGCCGATTACTACGGAGCCTTTTGATTTTGTTACTGGCATGCTCTCGCCTGTTATTAGACTCTCGTCGCATGCTGAGTGGCCGGAAAGAACACGACCGTCTACGGGGACTTTGGCACCTTGTACTACCTTCAGTATGTCCCCTCGTTGCACCAGGTCGACGCCTATCAAACGCTCCGAGTGTATTTCGTTGTTGTCGCCTAGGGTTACTAGAACCGCGTCTGTTGCATTTAAAGATAAGAGTTTCGAGAGAGCTTCCGAAGTTTTGCCCTATAAAAAGATATTTTATTACAGAAATCGTTAAAGAGCTTCCAAGTGCTTTACACTAGTTAAATCAGTGATTAATGTTTTTTTTTACCGTTCACTAAGTTGAAAACATACTTCAATTTTCAACACTTCATTTCTATTGTCTAAATCCTAGTACGAGAAAAAAAAGAGGAAACTTTGTTTTTTTTTTCTTTCCGTACGGCCACTTATTTTACTTGACTAACACAAAAAAAAACTCTAACTTTTTTCATGATTCTCACTAACCAAATTATAATCCTTTCTAGGCAAACATTTTTCTATTGCAGTATTTATAAAATTCCATTTGCGTATAATACAACATGTTCTGACCCAACTGCAATATTTAACACGTATGTCGATTGTGTTTACGAAATTAACAAACCTTCGCCACGTGCTCGAGCCATCGTCCCAAACTTATAAAGACCAATAACATTGGCGGAGTATCAAAGAAAGTCTGTGGACTCGTGTGCTCCTGCATTGCTATCGCCGCAGTGAGCACTCCGATGGAGTAGACGTAAGATATCGTCGTAGTCATCGAGATCAGTACATCCATATTCGTCGTACCATGCTTAATGGCTCTATACGCTTGCACGTAAAAATGCCAGCCGCCGAAAAACTGCAAGCATATTTTTATAATTGAAACATGCGACTATAATTCATTTTCTTTTTAACTGAATTTTCTTCTTACTTGTACAGGCGTGGAGAAGATAAAAAGCAACAAATTTTCCCAGGAGAGACCGGGTACGATACAACACATTTCCTCGTGAGTTTTCCCACCAACTGACATCAATAGCATAAAATAAGTCATCATAATCATACACGGAACACCGAAAACCAGGGATATCAAGAAAGCCGATCTCCACTTTTGAATCTCTTCCCTGAAATAATGAATATTACGAATTTTGTATATAATCATTCATTCTAGTGAGTATTATTTGTTTTTGCATTACACTGGAAATAACGTTAGTTATGTCATTGATTAGTCATTGTTCTATATTTTTTCCTTTTTTTATTTGTCATATCTGTATAATAAATTAATAAATTTAAGATTGCACGGGGAATATTACGGTACAATAAGGTGCATGTCTTGTTTCTTACTTTTGGTCTAGATAACCTCGATTTTCCTTGTCCTTGTTACTGAACAACGTCGCTTCGAAGCCTAATTTGTTAATTCTCTCTATTATGTCGCGAATACCCGTTTCCGTGGCATCATATTTGAACTTTCCGCGTTGCGTTGCCAGTGCTACCACCGCTGAATGTATGCCAGGAATCTTTTTCACTGCAGATTCTATTTTGTTGACACACGAGGCACACGTCATTCCTGTAATCTAAAAGAAAGTATTTTCAGTCAAATCAAAGTAGAAAAAACAAGAATCAAAAAGTAGAAGTTGTACAATGTTTTTTCATTATTTCCTACCTTTCACAAAGCTATTTCTATGGGGAAATATATGTATAGGGCAGTCTATACCGATTCGACCTGGGTCTGACCCTCAACATTTCAGATTTCATCCACAATTTTTTATGTTATTACTTAAACTGTAAGAGTCAACGATACTTTTTCTTAATATATTTTTTTTAAGAGTTGATATACTTATGAATATTTAAAACCAACGTATCGTTCGATATAATCTAAAAACCCGAAACAATTCATAGAAATCCTGAATCAGATCTAGATTTTTTAAATAAAAAAAAAACACTTTAAAAAAATCTGAAAAAGTACTCTGAAGTCTTGACTTGTATATCTATATATGAGGTATTCTTGGCCAACTCATTGTCAGTAAGTGTTCAACCTCGACCCCTTTGAAATCGCTCCATAAGTTTTTATACTACTTTAGATGCTCGAAAAAACACTTTTAATTTTTTTTAGATTTTTTTACTGATAGTTTCTTATTCATGAATTTTTTTAATAAAATTTTTTTGTCCCAATTTAAAATATGAAATTTTTCTTAAAAATCCTGTATTAAATATCAACATTTTTGAGTTCTGTTCCAGAGTGGGCACACGTTTGCGTCGACTTTTTAACCCATTTTTTCGAAAAAAAAGCCATAAAAATATGGAAAAAAATGAAACGAGATGTTAGTTCATGGTCGGTTATCGCGTAAACATTTTATACATAACGCAAGATTATTTTCGAATGTTCCTGACGCTTTTTTTATCGATATAAACGAAAATCGTGTATTAAATAATGAGATGTTGAAATAGAAAAGGAAATGAGACATATTTAACTCTCGATTTGTAAATTTCTCAAATCCAACCGTTCTTGGTCATGATGAAACGTTGGTTTACGGTGCAATAAGATAAGATAAGTGAAATATTCCCCACTTTGGGCCCAATTTAAAAAATATTGACGTCTGATAAAGGACATATGAGAATTGTTTCAAATATTAAAATAATGTCGAACGATATGTTGGTTTTAAATAATCATAATTATATCAAATGTTTAAAGAAAGAATAATGAAAATGATGGTTGCCTTTTAGAGTTGGAACAATAACATAAAAAATTGTAAATCAAATCGGAGAGGTCGAGCGTTAGGTCCAAGTCGAATCGGAATGGAATGCCCCGTATATATGTAAAGCTTCCCCACAAAGAGGAAGCTTATCCCATTCACCAGTTACAAAGGTCTTTTATTTCAGCAAGTCTACGCATTGGTGAATATAATAATTCAATTTTTTATCAAATTCAAACGGCTCTTTCGATTTGCATCAAATTTGCTGTAAAATCCGAGTTCATTCATTTAAAATGAATTTTAGAGAAATTTTAATTCCTATCAAATAAGAATATTTTTTTTTATAGATTTAGCCCAAACTTGATACCATTCGCCCTCGACTATTACTTTATTTGTAAAGAATTATTTACCTCGAAGCCTATAAATTTGCTGTATCCAGGTCACCCATTTTTCGCTTCAATAACTGCGTAAATGATTACAAGGTTTTTTTTACGTATCTTAATGAAATTTATTGAAGAAAGTTAATTTTACTGACGCGGAAAGCACTTTTTTTCTTTCTTCTTGACCGATATAACAGAATCAAGGGATCGGCTATATTCGAATTAAAATGGGTTTGGAAATACTTTTTCGTTCGAATAATTATGCGTAATTATAAAAGAGCGCTAAAATGATCAGAAAAATAATTTGGCATACATTATCTTTAAACATTTTTATTAGTCCTATTTTTTAGAAATTATTTAGAGTTATTGAAACTATATAGGACTTTGAATACATTTTTATTAGACTATGGTAAACTCAAGAATTTTACCTTTAATTCGACCTCGCCTTCCCCCGTGCCAGGTTCCTCAATTAATGTCGTAGGAAATCCAAGATCCGTAACGCTGTGCGCGATATCAACTGGGCGTATTTTTTCAGGATCGTATTTAACTTCAGCTTTTCCAGCCATCAGAGCTACCAAAACATTGTGAACGCCATACAATTTTTTGCAGTGTTTTTCTATCGCAGCGACGCAAGAAGCACAAGTCATGCCCTGAAACGAAACACTACTTTTTTGGAATGCAATTCGAAATTTGTTGCCTGTAAAAATTAAATGCCTGCATATTGTCCACAATGGATATTTTTATTTAGAGCTCGTTTACCTTTATCTGTAGAAAACACTTGGAAAGACTTTCCTCGACTTTGTCGTCGCAGTCACCAGCCATTCGTAGCGCCAACGTGCCATTTTCCACGATTATTGGAGACTTCGTTGACTGCTCGAGATTGTGACCGTTGACTTCTTTGACAAATGCGTCGAAGCCCATTTCCTCTATGTACATTGCTATTTGATCGGCAGTTACGTCTCCGCTACTGTAAGATACTTTGGCTTCCTTCTCTTCAAGACTCACATTTATTTCCTTTATTCCTGGCTTTTCCGATATTACCCCTAATTCGTGAAAAATGAATTAATCTATTAACAGTTGATTATCTATATTACTAGATTTATATATCAATTATTTCTTGGAATTAAGGATACCAGGTTACCTTAAAATCATTAATCAATTAGAGTTTTAAATGGATGATACTACTTATTTTTAAGCACGAGAATTCAAACCTTATTACATCTGATATTTACAGCCACATAATGCTGCGAGATAAAACATATAATTGTTTACTGCGCAGCTTTTTCAACAATCAAACCAGTGAAACAATTTTTGCTATAAAGATCCTATTTTAAGACAAAAGGCTTATCGACTCGTGTACACCAATTAAAGATACAATAATGATTAGATGAATTGTAACTTATTTTCAGTCAATTTTTAATAAATAAAGACTTGTTTAGACAATACAAATCATAGCTTTGTTGTACAGGCTTCAAACGAAAATCCTTGTACTCCAACTGGAAAGTACTTTGTCGCAAATAAAATGAAAAATAAAACTTGTTAACTGTCACCGGCAACAGCAGATTTATAGAGCATTTCATAATATTTGAATGCAAGTTTTTTTTAAACAATATCACCTTGATCAAAGTATGTCTGAGATGTTTATTATATTTTTACCTGTAATACTATTGACGCAGGATGAGCAGGTCATACCATCGATGTGTATGCTGCAAGTGCTAGTAACCGGTCCTATTTCATTGGGAGCAGAACCGGAATTACCATTGTCTTCTGATGAAAGAAAAGCATCAAAGCCCATATCGCATATCGCTTCGACCAATTCACTGGGCGAGGTATTGTCGATTTTATAATCGATGTAGCCAGTCTTTTCCTCCAAAACTACCCTAATATTCACCACGTTCGGACGTCTACCGATGGTACCCTCGATATTTTTAACGCAGCTCTGACAACTCATTCCCTCGATGTTTATTCTAACAGTTGCGATTCCGTCAGGAGCACTGTTCGCCTCCGGCGTTCTTGGCACTCTGACCAGGTGTGTCGTTCCTTCGAATTCGGCATCGTCGTCGCCATCCCTGCAACAAACAATCAATTTCAATAAATAACAATCTCTTCGTCTCATAAAATGTATCCATTATTAATTAACATCAGCTTTCACATTATTGCATTCAATCGTTTCGAGCTGCATCTAAATTTATTACATTTCTATGCCTGCTCCAGTGTTTTTAATCTTTTTTTTTTTAATACTTTTCTCACCAACAAGTTTCAGTGGATCCATAATTTCGCCTGATAAGTGGCTCCTTATCATTTCCTCCCGACATGCCGCGATAATTCAACTTTATATTATAGTTTTTTTACTGATAAATCAACGTGTGTAAACATTAAGAAAAATCTTTCCAGCTAAACTACAACTGAGGAAATGAAACGAATTCATTCATTTAAGTGATTCTGATTGATAGTTACTTATTACAAATTTTGCACAGGTAAACAGTATTTATGCTGTGATCATTTACTTTAGTGTTTTTTTTTTTTAATTATTACTGCGTAGGATCAATCAAACTACATCTTTGATCACTCTTTAAATTTCCAAAGAACAAATAACTACATCTATCCATTACAAGCAAAGTCAAACATTCCTAATGATTTTTCACTTGTTACTGAAATCTTAGAGCGACGTCATTCCTGGCGAACTGATAAATCGCTTATATCGTAGTCTCGCGTCGTTCGGTCAATGGTATGTTTTACACCGCACAATCTACTTATCACTAAGAAGTTTGTGGCTTTGCTGGTCACTTTTTTTTTCTTGTTCCGTGTTACAGTGATAGAAGACAGTCGTATCACACTGGCGGACGTTTCACTAAACAAGCCGAAATTTCGACTGGAGGGAACCACAGGAAGATAAGATGGTTAAATAGTACTATTACACATTCTATTCCTTTAGTCGAAACATGAACAATTAGTAGAAAATCAGAAAGACGGTCTTACGAGTTTCTGCGAAAATTCGTCCATTTCTTCCGATCAAGTTAAAGTTATATTTTTAATCGGTAAACTCGACGTTCCGTATTGAGGAAAAACCTGTTCATCTGAATTCATGGAAATAAATGAACATAAAACCATACCACTATATTTTGTCCATTATTATTATTATTATTATTATTATTATTATTAAAAATACCATTTGAGGGTTTATAACTGGTGTCAACTTTAGATTTCTTATAAAATAATCACTTTTCATAATGATGTTCAAGACTATCATCCACTTACGAGTTACGGAAATATATCGCAGAATAACGCGAATTTTCTCCCTAATAGTTTTTCAAAATTTTGAGCATTTTCTCGTAATACATTTACATACATTTTTTTCAGACTTTCATTTTTCAGATGAAGAATATTTCTGAGGCATAATATGAGACTGTCTGAGATTTTTTAGAAGTACTAATTCTTTGCAGGTTCTTATCACTATATATAAGAACCATATGGGGCATTCCATCACATCTCGATGAAGATCTGGCGTTGACATCTCAGATCGGCACCATAACTTTTTATACAAAAGTACTTGTCGAAAAACATGTTCTCATTTTTTTTTAAATTTTTTTAACCGCTTTTACCTGAGATATAATTTTTTGAACTTTTTTAAAAACTTACGTTTTTAAAAATCTGAACAAATTCTGAAAAATCTTATAAAATATGACAAAATTTTTTATCCTTATGCGAAGATTGAGATTTCATAACTACCAAAGATAAATTCGAAAAATAAAAATAAAGATAAGAATGCATTTTTGGAATAAAAAAGAACAAAAAAGTTCCTTATAATATTGATCGAAAAAGTGATATTATAAAAATGACGGTATTATGACTATATTAAAATAATATCAGGGGCATTCCATGATATCTGGATCAGGATCTGGCGATGATGTCTCAGATCGACACTGTAATTTTTTATACGAAAGTGCTTGTCGAAAAATACGTGACAATTTTTTTTTAGATTTTATTAACACTTTTCATCTGAGACAAAAAAACTTTCGAAAAATTAAATCTCAGGTGAAAATTGTTTAAAAAAATCGAAAAAAAATTTGTCACGAGTTTTTCGACAAGTACTTTCGCATAAAAAATTACGGAGTCGATCTGAGACATCGTCGCCAGATCCTGATCCAGATGTCATGGAATGCCTCAGATATTATTTTAATATAGTCATCATACTGCCATTTTGATAATATCACTTTTTCGACCTATATTATACAGAACTTTTTTGTTCATTTTTATTCCAAAAATGCATTCTAATCTTTTATTTTATTTTTCAAATTCATCTTTGGCAGTTATGAAATCTCCGTCTTCGCATAGGGCTCAAAAAATGTTGTCATATTTTATAAGGTTCTTCAGAATTTTTTCAGATTTTTAAAAACGTAGGTTTTTTAAAAAATACAGAAAAATTATATCTCAGGTAAAAAGTGTTAAAAAAGTCTAAAAAAAATTTGGAACGTGTTATTCGACAAGTAATTTTGTATAAGAAATTATGGAGCCCATCTGAAATCTCACCGTCAGAGCTTGACCGAGATGTCATGGAATGCCTATTATATAATACGAAATATAATTTACTATTTCGATTTTTTTTCTTTTTAAAGGAATTTTGAATCACGATTATTATTGAATTTAATTTTGTAACAAGTTACAGTCTAAAATTAAATAAACTGAATTAATTATTTCCGACGTAAGTTGCAACAGAATACACAAAAAATGTAGAGATTCTGAGAGACTCTCAGAAATTTTTGACAAATTCCGAGACAATTTCTATAAAAATTAGTGAACAGTTCTGAAAAAAATCTGCGTAATTTTTCCATCAGGGTTCTGCCAATGCTGTTAAAAAATCTTGTGTTTTTTTTTTTAAATTACCATTTTAAGTGTTTAACGTGCTTGGACAAACAAAAAGCATTTGAGCACACGTGCGCGATTTCCGAAGCATCATCGATAACGACTATCAATCGTGTCCACGAGCTCTGGCACCTCGTGTAATGTTAAATGAAACCGGAACGCTCTACGTCGTATGGTAATACGACGACGTTGCTGTGACAAAACATTGTGAGGGACGAATATTTTATTCGTGACTATGTGATTGGTGTGTTTAATGTTTTTTTTTTTTTCGCGCACTTCCTCCCCTGTCTGTATCGAATGCCGGATTCAAGTTTCTAGAGCAGGTGTGCCCGCACCGATTATTTACTCCAAGTTCGTGTTTCGACTGTAAGCTATCGATTTTATGAGTTCAGCTGTGTTTAGTGCTTGCACATGCAGCAGTTTTGCGATAAGCTCATTATCACGTTAAAAACAGACATTAATACTGTATTGATGATCTATCAGCGTTATTGTTCGAAAGCCATTTGAATACAGTAGGCGGATGCACGTATAAGTACATCCGCGCGACGCACTTATCTGTTGGGAAATTCAGGACACTATTATCAACATTAAAATGTAATTTTTCTTTTATGAAAACGCGCTGAAATTTTTTTTCAATTTTTTTCACCGTAACTAAGAGCATGATAAATTTCGATCTCGTACTTATATCGCCTTAAATCAATGTTTTAGGAGCGTAATTAAATATACCGTGACTGAATTTAGAAGAGATTTTTTTTGTTATTGATAAAGATATTAATAAATTATTATATTTTGACTTTTTTTTTCATACACATTTCAATACTATTATTATGATTATTCACAATTAAAAAATTTTCGTTTGTCTGAAAGTACTCCAATTCTCATTGAAATTATACTTTGTTGAGAATGTGTGCGTAATGCATCCTTATTAAAAATGGGTCTGAGTCTAGAAAGGAATGTATATGCTTAACGTATCTTGAATTAAATATTGGATCTTCTTAATAATTGATATTAGTAGATTGAACATTTCCAAAAAGCTTCCTCTATAAGAAGCTTCTTTGCGGAGGAAGCTTTCTGAACCATTCATTTGTCATTTATTTACTTTTATAAAAAGTAATTTTTCTAGACAGTATTAAATCCAATGATCCTGTTTGATAGACGTGCAAAATATGAGGTCATTTATTTGAACCTGTGGGAAATTGAGGAGTTTTTAAAAAAAATCTGTAAAACGTAAAATTCTCTGAGATATGAATTCTTTGTCGGATTCTCGTTAAATTCAATATCAAACATGGACATATTCTACTTAAGTTTTATGCAACATTTTTTGTCAGTTTCTTGAACCGTTCTCGAGTTATAGCATTTGAAAAAAAAAAAAAAAAAAACGAGAATGAGAATTTCTATAAAACCTTAACTACTGCATCGCCTTCGGCCAAATACAATACCAAAAGTTGCATCACTACAAAAAAGTTTTATGCCAAGTTTTATCTCGATAGCTGGAGAATTGTTCGAGTCAAAGTGATAACGGACATTTTTTATAAAACCTTAGAATATCGAAAAGGCTTTGCCCGATTTTTGCGCGATGTAAGTCAAAGAAAGATTGGACTCTATACGGCATAGAAAGCACGCATGCACGCTTTTTCTAAACCACTATTCTCGACATTTTAGACCATTTTGAGTAATAATGACATGAAAATCTCGAAAAACAGATTCGTGAAAACAAACCTTCCTCTATCAGGAAGCAAAATTTAACTGGAGCTTTGAAACCAGCTAAAAAAAAAGCCACGGAAAACAAATTTCCATGCAAAACTTATGATTAGAGTAAAAAATCGTGTGTTTCAAAAGATTGAATAAGAGCAGACCTGGGGAAATTACTGAGAAGTATTTCAAGTATAAAATACAAAATGCCGTGAATACTCGAAGTACTGTGACGCTTATTTTTTGAGCGTCGCAAAAACTCCGTTTTATTTTAATTCGTTCCGGCGAGTTTCTAGCGCACACGTTGCTCGTCACACACGAAACAGGAAATTTTACAGGACTATTTTAAGAAAGCGATTTTTGTTTACTAATTTCTAGGAATTTTATTTGTTCAATTTTGGAGTAATAAATAATAAATCGAACATTGAGTATTATGACTTTTGTCTCACGTTGTTAATTATTTTTATTTTATTTCGGGTTGTTTTTGGAGTTTGGGGAATTAATTGACCGAGAAAATAACGGACCGCCCACTGTCGATTCACGACTTGCAGTTAGCCCGGCACTTGCCACCTTTAAGTTAGAATTGTTTTTCATTGTCGCTTCGACGGCTGGCAGAAAAAAAGTAAATTTGAAAAGGAAATCGAAAAGTTGGTTTGTGTTTGCAAATAGAGTTCCTTTGAAAAATTGCATCAGTGTACATGAGTACTTGTTGTCTCTAATACTTTTCGGTACTTCAAGTACCCGTACTTGTAGTCTCAAATACTTTTCGGTACTTCAAGTACTCATACTTGTTGTCTCAAATACTTTTCGGTACTTCAAGTACTCGTACTTGTTGTCTCAAATACTTTTCGGTACTTCAAGTACTCGTACTTGTTGTCTCAAATACTTTTCGGTACTTCAACTATCTGTACTTGTTGTCTCAAATACTTTTCGGTACTTCAAGTACTCGTACTTGTAGTCTCAAATACTTTTCGGTACTTCAAGTACTCGTACTTGTTGTCTCAAATACTTTTCGGTACTTCAAGTACTCGTACTTGTTGTCTCAAATACTTTTCGGTACTTCAAGTACTCGTACTTGTTGTCTTAAATACTTTTCGGTACTTAAAGTACTCGTACTTGTTGTCTCAAATACTTTTCGGTACTTAAAGTACTCGTACTTGTTGGCTCAAATCTTTTTCGGTACTTCAAGTACCCGTACTTGTTGTCTCAAATACTTTTCGGTACTTCAAGTACCCGTACTTGTTGTCTCAAATACTTTTCGGTACATCAAGTACCTGTACTTGTTGTCTCAAAAACTTTTCCGTACTTCAAGTACTCGTACTTGTTGTCTCAAATACTTTTCGATACTTCAAGTACTCATACTTGTTGTCTCAAATACGTTTCGGTACTTCAAGTACTCGTACTTGTTGTCTCAAATACTTTTCGGTACTTCAAGTACTCGTACTTGTTGTCTCAAATACTTTTCGGTACTTCAAGTACTCGTACTTGTTGTCTCAAATACTTTTCGGTACTTCAAGTACTCGTACTTGTTGTCTCAAGTACTTTTTCAAGTACTCTTTATAAATCGTCTTGTTACCTCGTAAGAAGGTTATGCGGGTAAAAATTACATACGCAACATCCACAGAGAACGATGACTAATTATTATTACGAATTACGTAGCTAAAAAATTAAAGAATAACATAGGATTTCCCTATCAAAGCTTATTATTGAACATAACAAATGTGACGAAGAAGATATATGACAGATCGCCTATAGCTACTCCTAATAGTCACCGTCTTAGAAAAGCTTTTCAAAAGAACAAGTTACTCAATGTTGCTGTCAAATAGAGCGCGTCGGCTCGGAGTATTTTTAAGCCAAAAAATTGTTTCATCTATTCACCCGAATACGTATGAATTTTTTCAGATTTACATCTCATTTTCGATTTTTTACTACCATCAAGAAGTACCTGGATAATTAAGAGAAAAAATTCACAAGTACAGCTAAAACATTTTTTTATGAACGAGATTTTTGAAAGTTAGGAAAAAATGTGAAAAATGGTCGAATAAATAGTAGCTTGAAACGAACTGATTCAAAATTGTTGAACCGATCGTTAAAAATTTGCGAATGTTATACTTTTAACGTACTTTTGGCTCCTGTACACACGGATTCGTCGAAATGTCGAGAACATTTTTTTTTCGCGAACACAAAGCTTCTCTATGAAGAAGCTTAATTGTCAATATCCTTCGACATTATTATTATTCAATATCTGTCCTCAGCAACCCCAATATGGGCGATATTTCTTCAGATTTTCTTATTTTATAAAAATACTTGATAATTGATGCAACAAAAAAAGTACTTGAGGTACTTCAAAAATGCTTGAAAAAATTAACTATAAATACTACAATTACTTTTGTGGTACCTGATAATTTAACTACAAATATTTAATAGTACTTTATTTCACTGCGTACGTGAAATGCGGATTTACGGACGGAGTGAAATAAAGTATTTTTGTCGTACTGGATACTTCGAGTACCGTACTTCAAGTACTTCCAAAGTACCGAGTACTTCAAGTACCGCCTAGCTCTGAATAAGAACCCTTAAAAACGTATTTTTATCAAAAAAGATTAGAATTCTACTTAGGCATTTAGGTATTTCCCCCTCCTGATCACTTTACAAGGTTTAATATCGTGGTCGAGTGCTTGACGCATTCTCGACATTGTTTTCGAGCTTAATATACTCGACACCCACGCACTCTGTCCCCTTCAGCTATTCTCGCAGTCCCTTTAATATCGTCGGAATAATTTTCTTTTATTCAGGTGAAACGTGACGATATTAAATCCCCACGCAGACTATCGCAATCGCCTGGTGGTTTATTTCTCTTTTCAGTTATCCACGCGTCACGCTAAACATTGAACAATTGATAATGCACACAAAGAATTTAAAATAATGATATATTTTGTTCGTATCTTTTTCGAAGCCATTTGGTCGTTTAACGAATTTACATACGACTGGGAATATAATGAATGGCAAAGGTATTTGTTATCGGTACGATATTCCGTGTTTGAACTTGTAAGATATTACACAATACATGACCTTAATAAATCGATTACGCAAATACGATAACGCCACTCATATCAGTTTACACATTTAATTCATCATTAATTTCTCTACTAAAAATGAATACCTTCATGATTTAAATCAGGAGATCACATTTACCACATTATAACACTGTAAGATTGCTTATTTTATGTAATATTAGTTGCATAGAGTGAACAATAATTTTGTAGAAATGTATTGTAATTTTCGTAAATAACGAATAACCCATTTGCTACTTTGACAGCACATTGTTAACAAAAAATATCCTAAGAATTGTTTTTGTTAAATTAGAAGTGATAACAGAAATTCTTAAATGAAAATACACATTTTTAACAAATTATTATTGTTATTTTACTTTTTTTAAAATAAATCTAGAAACGTAGGAAAAGTTTTATAGTAAAATGAAGAAAAAGAATTTGTGGAATCGAAGTTTTTGTTAGAGTACAAATATTTCAGGTTTGCTGATCAGAGTTGTAATTGTTTTTCGTAAATAAATCGCGGTTTTTTATTTGTGAAGAAAATAATGTTAGAGCTGTTAATGGGCCAAAGTATCTGCAAATCCTTCACAAAAAATAAAAAAACGTAACAACTTTTAGTTCTTTTTCAGTTTTAACTAAAGATGTAGAGCTGCTGAGTAAAGAGGTGAAGCTTGATACGAGTCCTAATACGAGACTCTAAAATGTTTTGAAATTTGTAACATGAAAGATGAATATTATTATCAAATGAGAATTGTCATATATTATTGATATTTTTGAATCGACTATTAATTTCACGATTGTGCAAATAATGTAGTATAATGCATTTAGTAAATTTGACTTTAACACGTAAAAGATCATTAAAAAATAAATTCTCTGATTATTCTGAATACATATGGGGCATTCCATTCCATTTCGACCTCTCCGATTTGGCTCATAATTTTTTCTAGGCTTAGTTGGACCCTCAACTTCACAACAAATTTGAACATTTTTCTTTAATACAATTTTTTTTTTAAATATATTTTTAAAGTGACATATCGAATGCCATAATTTAAAAATATTGAAAAATACTTTGTTCAATAACAAAATTATCTAAATATCAAAATTATCTATTCCTCACTTTGGCTATAAGCCAAAGTGGGGAGAATTTTTCTTCTTACAGTTTTTAAGCTTTTTTTATTTAAAAAATTATTCAAAAATAGAAAAAATAATTAATCTCCTACAGGCGATTGTTCAAATGTTTATTTATGCGAAACCAGATTTTTTATCAGATTTTTCCGAACTATGTCTCACTACTCTCACTACTCACTGCGTTGTCAACACGAGAGCTCTAGAGATCATCCCTGTTCGAGTTGTTGAGGTAACTCCCGTAATTTTGGAGGTGGACTGAATTTTTTTTTTTTACTGTTTGAGATTTTTTTAAACAATAAGCTATAAGAACTATAAGAAGAAAGGTCTGCTCCACTCTGGCTCTAAGATAAAAAATATTAAAATCTAACAAAGTGTATTCCGGACTGTTTTAGATTTTTAAATTATGGCTTGCTGATGCTAGAATTTGGCATGTATGACGCTGCAATGCAGTTTTAGTTTCGAAAAATCTGAAAAAATTGTGAAAAATATAGTTTAATATACAGAAATGTTTGACATATCATTCATAGTATATTGACTTTTTTCTATTTTTTATAATTTTTTAAATAAGAAAAAGCTTAAAAACTAAGAAGAAAAATCTTGCGTACTTTGGCACTAAGCTAGACAATTTTTATATTCAATAGAGTATTTTTCAGAATTTTTGCAGATTTTTAAGTTATGGCATTCAAAATGTCACTTTAAAAATATATAAAAAAAAAAATGTTGTGAAGTTGAGGGTCCAACTAAGCCTACAAAAAATTATGAGCCAAATCGGAGAGAAACGGGGTGGATTGCCCCATGTATAATTTTTTAAAGAATCTTTTTATAACCGCGAGTTTTGTTCGTTTAGCAATGGTTGAAAAGTCACGAACTTTTAATATATTAAAATATTATTCGCAAGAAGATTTCACATTGCAAATAAAAAGTTTCAAGATTATTGGACGAACTAAAAACAACCTTCCAAAGATTCTCATAATCGGCAATTGCAGAATTACGAATAAATTTAAAAAAATTGTATTAAAAAAAATCATAGAAATAATTTCATATGAACACAATATTGGATCGAATTTGTTAATCAATTTTGAATAAAAAAAAATGTATTAACTGTTTTTGCATTATCATTATCATTCGAAATCAATGTTCTTGGTATCTTCATCAACTTTGAAGTTTTTTTTTAATCTTTCTGTCGTCTGAAAAAAATACTTTGAAAAAACAATAAAATAAAATAAAATAAAGTTTGCTTTCTGACCATCTGACCACGTTCCAGACCTCCGGTTTATCTACTGAAAGCCGTCACACTTTCCGCGCACAGCGCACTTTCTTTTTAAATTTGGCTAATATATAACCGCACGTGGCTTTCGGACACGAACGCGGATATCTTAGTTTGTGATTACTTTACATCGTTCCAACGACAAGAAATGGTCAAAATAAATGGTTTATCCTTTTCTTATTATCTCAAATATATACATCGAAACGCACATTGTAAACACGTTTAACTTTATAGTTGGAATACCGATGGAATAATGGAATACCACTTTGGTCAAGCGTGTAGGGAATGAGGTCGCGGAAAAAAGGCGAATGGAAAAAAAGACCGCGGAAAAAAGAGTAGGTCAGGATTTCTTTATATCCCTTGTAACGCTCCTTCGTGGTCACTTTTTATTTCTAAGTCCCCCCTATGAGGACCTCATACCTGAAAAATCAGGTCGATCAGCTTCACCGTACAAGGGTGAATGTCCATAAACTCAAGCTGACCCTTTTTCCCTTCTCCATAAGGGGAAAGGGCAGACTCACCGTACGGGATACCCTCCTCTCTGTGGTGAAGCTGACCCCCTTTTTTCTTGATTCGACGGCGAGATCTTTATATATTATGGAGAGACGTAGACATGAGGTATTCCTGACCAAATAGGAAAACCCTGACCATCTCAAATTTGTCTCATTACTTTTTTATTTTATTGTACACCTATTAAAAAACACACTCTGAACATGATTTTGACTTTTTAAATTAGCCAACATTTTTTAATGAATTTTTTATAACTCGATATTCTGGTCCCAGTTTAAAAGTCTGAATGAATTCTCAAAAATCATGTGATGCGTATAAAAATTTTCAAGCAACAGCCCGCAGCGGGCTGACTTCTGCTTCTAATTTTTTCAATGTTCGTTGACAAAAAACGCTGGGAAAAAAATAGTAAAAAATGTTCATACATATTTGCTAAAGGATTTTTGATAATTTTTTCAGATTTTTAAATCAGGGCCAAATTCGAATTGAAAAAAAAAAATCATAAATAAATCTTGGCTAATAAAAAAAATCTGAAAAAAATTCTGAGTGTATATTTTAACAGGTACAATAACATAAAAAATAATGAGACAAATCGTATATGGTCAGAGTGAAGCGTTTACCGATTCGGCCACAGGGATACCTCGTATATATGTAGTTGGAACAGAAAGTTTCAATGAAAATGATTTAACCATTAGAAAGTATAATCAGATACTGACCCCAGCAAACGCATGTCTTCCGGCGACGACGAATATCTGCTGCCTCGTCCCGACGATTCGCTCGTCTTTTGCAATCCAATTCTCGAAAAATTGTCGTACATTTGTCGCACTTTGTGCACCGGAGCACCCGTGAATTTGGACATTTCTCTTATTTCCACTTGATAACTACTCTTTATTTTATTCTTTTAAATCCATTAACCTGCACTACGTTTATCAATTAATTCACAATATTGTGTTTAACAAACTACATCAAATCTGCACGAACATGCTTCACAGAAGAACTTTCACGATAAACGCACGAAATCCAATGTGTCAGTGAATGAAGAATAGATCCACATATCCCAAATTATTATCCACGACATTGCTTATAATCACTTCTATCCCTATTTTTTTAAGTACCTAAGTAATAAAACTGTATATTCTCAATTTTTTTTTAGACACACTGTACACAAATTGTATATACAAATTAATGTACTTTCATAACCATTTAGGCAGAAGCGACTTTTTATTAAATTCAATATACAAATGTGACATAAAATTAATTGCATCTACACATACTAAACACGTGTTTAGCATACAAGTACTTTAATATCACTTTATTAGCTGTCTATTAAATATAATAAACCGGTTTATGAATAAATATTTTTTATGTAGGTATATTAAATTTTTTTCAACATTCTTAATACTGTGTACAGGAACTGTTTCCTTCCGTGTAGACGCGTACGAGATTGAAGGCTGTTGGCGAACGTCTGACGTCCTCCGGGAGTCAGAATCGTGAGCGGCTCGACGAGAGAAAGGAGCGCTTGCTCCAGTTCGCAATGAAACTACACTCTCACATTCGAGGCGACAAGAGTCAGACGCTTAGGCGTATGCTTAGCACGAGTGACTGACGTTTGCCAGTAAAAGAATGAGATATAGGTAGTAAAGCGTATCTCACAATATATTTCCCCTCCATGAAACTTGATCGTAATAAGACTTGACGGGAGTAGAACATGCGATTTCTCACGACTGTCTTACGAAGTGCCGTTGTGTGACGGGCTTAAATACTCGTAGACATGCCGGTATGTAGTATACAGGTGGATTTAAAAACGGTAATAAACATTTTAAAAAGGCTCCAAAGTAGAAGTTTGCAGATTGGTTCATCATTATTTTTGAATTTTTAGAAAGCTACCTCTGCGAGGATGTCTGTTGATCAATTTTGGCTTCCTCATGGAGGAAGCTTTGTACAAAAAAAAAATTCCCTTAAACATGATCTCTTTGTTGGATTCTCACCAAATTCAGTATGAAGAACGACACATTCTTTTCAGGTTTTATACAAAATTTTTGATCGGTTACGTGAACCGTTCACCAGTTATAAGCTGATGAAAAAAATTTCGAGAATGTAGATTTCTATAAAATCTTAACCACTCTGTAGACTTTGCCGAAATTCAGTATCAGACATTGACACACTATTTTTAAGTTTTATACAACATTTTAGAACAGTTACTTGAAGCGTCCTTGAATTATAAGCATTTATAAAAAATACGAAAATTACAAAACTCCATAAAATCGGAACTGCTTTACCGATTCTGTCGAAATTCAATACCAAACAACATTGAACGTATTTTCAGTTATGAATAACTATTTAGCTACTTCGAACTTTTACGAAAGTTAGAGCAGCCACAAACTTTTTTCAAAAAATTAAGAATTCATAAAATCTGAATGGCTGCATATATTTTATCAAAAATTGCAACATTCAAAGACGGATAACTACTTCACTTGCGTGCCAAATTTCAGTCCGAACACTCGAAAAGTTTCTGAGTTGGAGACGATTGAATTTTTGAAACCATGCAGACACACACACACACACATTTTTTCTGAACCACTTTTCTCGACGTTCTGATCCATTCTGAGTGTACTATCATGAAAGTCTCAAACAAATTTTCTTCACGAAAACAAAGCTTCCTTTATGAGGAAAAAAAAAGAGGGAGTCAGATGAAATTTACGGATATTCAAACACTAATATCTCGCTTACTTGGCCGATGGTATTGTTTTTTTTATTATGTACTATTGATCTATCGAATTAAGAATTTTTTGCCAGGAATTAAAAGCATGCGGGTATAATGGGGGTCACCTACAATAATTTCTTCCTCATAGAGGAAGCTTTGTTTTCATGAAGACATTTTTTTTCATGATTTTCATATCAGGATACTCAGGATGGTTCAAAACGTTGAGAAAAGTGGTTTAGAAAAAATGTTCGTCTGTGTATGCGTGCACGCGCGTA
Source organism: Perithous albicinctus (assembly GCA_964016905.1). NCBI lineage: Eukaryota > Metazoa > Arthropoda > Insecta > Hymenoptera > Ichneumonidae > Perithous > Perithous albicinctus. Next base: position 13,913,060 of record OZ024693.1, on the reverse strand, counting down.
CACGGCTTCGAAAATTCAATCACCTCAAGAACCGATCGGCCAATTTAGCTGAAATTTGGCACACAAATAAATCTGTTGCCCCGTTTCACTTGCTATGATTTTTGACGATATATATATGCAGACGTTTAGATTTTATGTCTTGTTGAATTTTTCGTAAAAATGGCGTGGTCACGTTAATTTTTGTAAAGTTTTGGCTATTGTGACAAATAGTTTTTCATAAGTGCAGACATGGTCGAGGTTGTACAGTATTGAATTTCACCTGAATTATTATAGACAATCCAATTTTATCGGATTTTCGATTTTTCGAAACATTGACGCTATTATACTGATTTTAAAAAAACTGACGTTATTGTACAAATTTTCGCAAAATTTAAGCCAGGAAACACATATTTTATGCACAAAAGAAAATACTATTCAGTGATGTTTAGTATAGAGTTTCATCTAAATTGATGCAATAGTTCAGATTGAAGAGTATCTTCAATTTTTTAAATTGCAGCTATTTCAATTTTCGAAAATGTCGAGACAGTGAAATAAACATTTTTAGACGCCACGAATACTCCTCAAAAAAGTTATCCAACTAAATTTGTATACAGATCAAATACTTACAAAAAAAGTACAGAATACAGCTACAATCAATAGAGTGGTTCTAACGTTACAGCATATAAAGTTTTTAACCTAGAGTTCCCTCTTTAGGAATTTTAAATATAAAACAAGTCCTCTGTGGTAATAAACTGGATTTTAAAAATTTGGATTTGGGGTTTTTTTTTTAAATTCTGAATCTCCCTGTACAGTTGACTGTGAGTTATGTTTGTCCACGAATCTTGACACCAGTGTATAGACGGAAGTTGCATTTAATTGACATAACAGCTTGAGCATTAATCATTCCGATAGAGTAGCAGCAAGCAATGATAGCAATTAACAGCTGAAACAACAGCACTATATCATTAACATCAAGTTAATTTCCCACATTAAAAAAAAAAAATAAAGAGTGAATGGAATGTCTGGAAGGGGAAAAATAAGAAAAATTGATAATTCAGTGGATTGATCAGCTTTGGATTTTTATTTTCAACGTTTGAACCGGTTGAACGGAATGACTAATACTGCCTATTGGTACCTCTTGAAATGGCATCATCAGAGGTAATTGTTTGCGTAAATTCCCATTGATCATTTTGCCGATAATCATAAAGCTATACTATTCCGCGCCGATACGAGTTTTACGATAAAACTAAATGTTTCGCAGTTTTTTTGAGCGATTGCGACTCGGCTGCGATGACTTTTATGTATTCAGACGTTTAGCATAAAAAATTCCTCATAGCCAGAGAATAATATGAAGCATTCTCTATCGATTCAGGAACGTTTTCACTAATCTTATCATATATTTGACATATTTAGCCAAATGTAAGTATCATTTCGACTTTTTGTCCAGTTTTTCAGACTTAAAAAATTCAGGGATGTTGAATTTATTTTAAATTCAACATAATTCGCTGAAGCGCCCGGGTCAGCCTAACCCTAGTTATTTAAAAAAGCCTGCAAAGTAGAACCTTGCAATTTGGTTCCTCATTATTATACATTTTTTTAAAATGTTTACATGTATGCAAAGTAGAATTTTGCAAATTATTTTCTCTATAAAGCTTCCACTATGAGGAAGTACATTTATCTACTTTGGCTTCCTCATAGAGGAAGTTTTGTAGAGAAAACAATTTGCAAACTTCTACTTTGTATACATGTAAACGTTTTAAAAAAATGTAAAATAATGAGAAAGCAATTTGCAAGGTTCTACTTTGCAGGATTGTCTGCGTGTAATATATAAAAATATTAAAAAATTTGTCTACTATCAAAATCGCATTCACAAGCTTTTGAAAATTTTAAATCGTCATGAAATTTAAATCTCTCAACCGATTTTTTTTTCAAATTTGTACTCAAATCTTGCCAGAATTTCGAAAAGTAGAAGTGTTTACGGACATTTAAAAAAAAAATTAAAATTGCAATAAAATTTGAACCACTCTAACGATAGTGTGAAAACGATTTTTTTCAAAATTTTCCAAATGCTGTAAAATTCGAATTTTCCAACCGATTCACGTCAACTGCAATCCCAAAAGTTGTTGTATGATAGCCCACTTTGCGTACCAAATTTGAGGAAAATACATGAAAAATTGCAGAAGTGCTAACAAGACAATTTGCACATATACACACACATACAGACATTTCGTACAAATCACATTTCTTGACGTTTTGGACCATTCTGAATATGCCGACATAAAAATCTCGAAAAAAAATGTTTAACGAAAACAAAGCTTCCTCTATGAGAAAGCAAAATTGAAACAACAATTTTGTCAGAAAAGTTTCTCGTACAGTTTGAAATTATATATTTTGCAATGTTACACCGAATTCTGTGATAAAACGCACCGCTTTACGCTTTCATTCACCTCATACAGTTCACTGATCAATTCAATTTTCCATTCAATGACGACTTGAGTTGTACGCGCCAGATGTACGCCTGTGTTCTTTCAGCGGATGTTCAATATTCAAAGCAAACCGAAGACTGAAAGACCGCACATTGGCGAGCCGGCAAAGTACATCTAAACCACGCTGTGCTCAAAGCCATTTCCGGAAGAGTTCCGAAGAATCTAGAACGTAAACGCTATTGTCTGAATTGACTTTACCTTCACGAAACATTGCATTGGACACATTCAAATTCTTCTGCTCTTTATGCAAATTTCAAGGCATTGCTGTGTCGAATTAATTCAAAGAGAAGCATTCAATGAGACCACCCACATACTCTTCTGCCATTGGCATGTAATTTAATTTGAAGCAATCATCGCTCTTCTTAAGGGACAAACATTTTGAGACTCGTCAATTTACCCTGCATAATAAATCGGCTATTTGTCGATCAGCATTGCAATTTATATTGTTACATCATTTCACAAAGATATTTGCAAAATTGTCCACCAGATTTCGTTTAACAGAATTTTTAACAAAATTGTCACTACAGAGTTGTATTATTAACCAATTAATTTCGACGTCAGTCTATTTGTTTATTTATCCCATAAATTATTTCGTATAAATAATGTTTGTATTGGTAACAAATTGTAGATTTTTTCATTACTAAAATAAGAATTAAGAAAAATGAATTCCTAACAATGTGGTAGCAATTTTTAAATAATATAAAATATGAATTGCAATGTTGATTTTTTTTTTTTTTAAGAAAATGTATATTTTATCGTATGTGGGAAAAATTATATATATGAGGCTTTTCATACCAATTAAGCCACGCAGAAAAAAAATTCTCGAAAAATTTCTCAAAATTAGGTTCAGTGGTTTGAATAGATACACCAAATTCTAAATTAAAATAAAATTCTGCAGAAATATGAAAATATATGAAATATGAAATATCTGCAGGAATATGAAAATATATGAAATATGAAAAATCTGCAAGGAATATGAAAATATATGAAATATGAAATATCTGCAAGGAATATGAAAATATATGAAAAAATTGGCATATTCCGGCAGAAAATTGTTTTAAAAAATTGAAACTTGGTTTCAATTCGACTCTGTTTTGTATACAATTTTTTCATTACTAAAGTAATAATTAAACAAAAAATGATTACGTAAATATGTGGGAGCCCTTTTCGATTAATATTTTATGTTGCAGTATTTTTTTTCTATGATTTAGTCATTATCAAATATAATTTTTTATTCTTATTGAGATTCGAATAATGAAAGTGGTGATTCCTTATAATCACTATGTCTGATGACTGCAAAATTTTTATCGAAATTATTACAATTGATAAAACTAATCAGAGCTTGATAACAATCACACATTGATTATCCCGGGTGAACGTCGTCTTATCGATAAAAAGAAATAGGTGTCATCTACGTCATCATTTTATCCCGGAGATCCATGCACCGCAAAGTGCAGCCATATTTCTTAAACATACATTTGTAATTTCCTGTAATTTCAAGGATCACAAACCTCTAAGTTTGTCATATTTCCTAGACGCAATTTTATATTCGAATAATGTTAAAGAAAGATACTGCAATATCGAAAGCAGAGTAAGGACAAAACGAGATTTAGTCGTTGCTATTATAGGAAAATATATTTCAAAGCAACTGTAAAAATGTCACAAGAATACTTTGTAGAAATGAGTAGTAACACTTCATCTGACTTTCATAATTGATATGGAACGTAAATTTTCGCTCACAAGGTAGAAAATCTAACTCACCCATAAGTCAATAAATTCTTCAGTGGTTTGTATCGCCAGTACCATCCAAATTTCTTCATTTTAATGTTTCACTTGATATACAATATATTTGTTTAACCACCACTTCACTTTCGTAGAGATCGAATATTTAAAAGAAGGTATATTTATAAAAGAGCGAGAGCTTCCACGTTCAGCGTGAAATTTTGCCGATTATTATTTCTCGTCGTTGAGATACCAAAACCGAAGTGAATTCTCGGTGTTACGAAACGCGACAAACACTTTGGTCTTTATATTCGCTAATCTGTGACGCTCTTAAATGACTTCACGCTCTATTCACATCACCTTGGATACGTTTTCACGGAGAATGATGACGAGGTACAGAAATTGCAGCTATCGAGTATCTATCAGACCGCGATAATCTTGTACCTAAATTGAGAGTATTTATTTTCTTTTTCCTTTCGCTTCTTTGCCGATTGTATATCACGTTTGCTCGTTGATTTTCCGTAAAACGTGCGTGAAAGCAATTATCCAAATTTTTTTTGAGACGACAGATAGGTAACGAGCCTAATAGAACGCGACCACGGAAGTGAAGAATACCGACCGCACGATATTCTTCGACTATTTGTTTCCTCATGTTTTCCGGACGAGTATTCCTTACACGAACGACGATAAGCAGCTGTCGCGAAGCCTAATATAAATACGGTAATCATTGCGAATGATAATAACGCTTCTTACCCGAATTTCAATTATATTCTTTACTCGTTTTGCGTGCGATTTTTTTTTTTTTTTTGGAGTTACATCTGAAGAACGTTGTCTCATCATTTTACGCAACGTTGTCGCGCCGTGTTAAGATTTTATCTTGACTAGTTTATGGTGTGTACCGAAGAAAATTATTATCATCTTCAGAAAAAGTGTTCTTTCAGTGATAATAAAAATTCATGTCACATTCGAGATTATTTTAATATTGTTTTAATTGCCTCTTCATGGAGGAAGCTTTGTATTCATGACATTCTTTTTTTTTTTTACATTTTCATGTCAGAACACACAAAATGGTTTGAAACGTCGAGAAAAGAGGTTTAAAAAAATTGTTTGGATGTGCGTGTGTGTGTGTGTTTGTTGTGCGATGAAAGGCCTAAAATTCACATTATCATAACTCGTGAGCTATTCGACTGACTCGGCTCAAATGTTAATGGCATGTACAGTACTGGCTAATCGTCACTTGGTTTACATTTTATAAAAATCACTTTGCGCATTTTATTAATTTGACAAAAGTCTGTAAACGCTTTAGCTCGAATAAATTTTTAACTAGCGGGGTGAAACTGTATTCAAATTGAACAAAATGATGTGACCTTGGCATTATGATGTGGTATTAAATTTGGGCAAAATCGGTAAAGCAGTTTGGTTTTTATGATATTTTGAATTTTTCCAAAAATTTACGTTCTGCTATTCTAACTCACGTCAAATTTCAACAAACCAACTGAAACTTTCTACAGTTGAAAAATAACATTCAGCGCTGCTACGGATCAAATTTGGTGATGATCGCTAAAGTGGTTCGGATCTTACGTGATTTCGAATTTTAAACGTAACGTCGTTTATTTTTTTTTTGGATTATGCATGTTTCATTTCTAATGCCAGTAAGTTCCAATATTCAATTGCGCATAACTCTCGAACGTCACGAAGTATCGAGCTGAAATTCTGCACACACGTCGAGTATTAAATTCCGTTACTGTGATTTCGTACATAAAATACACACACACACACACATACACACCCAAAATGATGCAAAAAAGGTCTTTACACATTGCTTTCTTATAAAATTTCATGTTTTATAAAGTTTCCCCTATGAGGATATGAAAATTAATAAATAAACTTCCTCATAGAGGTGGCTTTGTGAAAAATTAATTTTTTTAAGCAAGCAATATGCAAAGTTCCATTCTGCATAATTTTTATTCTGCCAATAGGTAAAAAGATTTGAGAGAATAAGCTGCAAAGCTGAAACATTAATTTTATTAAAAATGATCACATTTAATGAAGAGATAGTATTTATCATTGGCCTATTAATCATTTGAAATTAGTCTTTAATTAATTAAATACTGTTTGACATAATGTAAACAGTTAAATTCATACAGAGAAACATTTTTATTGGCTCAATTTTTAATAAATACATACCAAAATTAGTGTTAGATTAAATATTTATTCTATAAATGTTGGCTGCATAAAAAATATTAAAATGAAACAGTAATGTCAAGTTCTGTACTCAATGATTGTATTGAAACCCTGGTTTATGTGATTTAAACATGTTAAATATTTTTAAATAGTGTAGGAAGCCCAAGTAAAGGAAAATACCAGAAAATAAAAAATAATTTGTCAATAGTAAAATGACAGTGTTGAGTGGCACTCAAACGCAGCCAATTAAAAGCCATTTTAGCGCTACTGAATATGTGTATTCACATTGCAATTCATAAAAAAAAATTACTTACCAATTTTGAGGAGACTGACTTCTAGATTTCTGTAGTTGTGTATCATCATTATTTACTGTAAAAAAAAGAAGTTATACATTTAAGGTGATGCTGGAGTAGATTTTTTTACCGACTGGTCGGTAAAAAACTACGGTTTCGTAGTTACAAAATTCGCTGTTATTGTATTACAAATATGTCTCAAATTGCACAGGATTATAATATCAATAAAGGCATATCTGCGTCCACTCGAATTTTGGATGAAAACGCTTGAAAAACAAAGAAAATTGAAAATTTGTAAACGTATAGAAAACCAATGTGGTCGCTCGATTTTCGTAAACTACAACGAATTTCGTAAACTACGAAACCGTACTTTTTTACCGAAAAGTCGGTAAAAAAAATCTACTCCAGCATCACCTTAATAATATATAGTTAAATCTTTTTGACTTTTTAAACGATAGTAATGAGAAGAATTCAAATAGGAAAATAATTAATTCATAAATCACAAGTATGAAATACTATGAGGATTTTCTTTTTTTTTATGAATGTGATCTCAATTATTATCTGGATGCAGATATAAAAAAATGTTAACAAAATTTTTTTGCAACATGTAACAACAAAAAATTTATTTCTGAAGATTTAAAATTAATTCCATTTCAATTTACTGTATAAAAACTGCAAAAAAGGATGCATCTTAGGTTTGTATCAAAAAAGGCATTTTTCTTATTAAATATGAGAAGAAACATTTTTCATGAGTATGAAAAATAGTTGAATTTCATATTATAATTTTAATCTCTACAATAAAAGCTGGAAACAATGCTACCAACCATAAAATACAGAGCCTAAACAATCCAGCAAGTAAATCAACGGACAACAAATGAAATGTTGATAAGAAACAAAGAGAATGCTGTTGGAACAGAACATTATCTAGATTAAGTAAACAAATTTTTTTTATAACATATAACAACAAAAATGTATTTCTGAAGATTTAATTGAATGAATTCCATTTCAATTCAGTCTATAAAAATTGCAAAAAAGGATGCATCTTAAGTTTGTATCAAAAAAGGCATTTTTCTTATTAAATATGAGAGAAAATAAGTAAACATTTTTCGTGAGTATGAAAAATAGTTGAATTTCATATTATAATTTTAATCTGTACAATAAAAGCTGGAAACAATGCTACCAACCACAAAATACAGAGCCTAAACAATCCAGCAAGTAAATAAATGGACAACGAATGAAACGTTGATTAGAAACAAAGAGAATGCTGTTGGAACAGAAGATTATCTATATTAAGTAAAAAAAATTTTTTTGTAACATGTAACAACAAAAAATGTATTTCTGAAGATTTAATTAAATTAATTCCATTTCAATTCAGTGTATAAAAACTGCAAAAAAGGATGCATCTTAAGTTTGTATCAAAAAAGGCATTTTTCTTATTAAATATGAGAAAAAATAAGTAAACATTTTTCATGAGTATGAAAAATAGTTGAATTTCATATTATAATTTTAATCCGTACAATAAAAGCTGGAAACAATGCTACCAACCGCAAAATACAGAGCCTAAACAATCCAGCAAGTAAATAAACGGACAACAAATGAAACGTTGATTAGAAACAAAGAGAATGCTGTTGGAACAGAACATTATCTATATTAAGTAAACAAATTTTTTTTGTAACATGTAACAACAAAAAATGTATTTCTGAAGATTTAATTAAATTAATTCCATTTCAATTCAGTGTATAAAAACTGCAAAAAAGGATGCATCTTAAGTTTGTATCAAAAAGGGCATTTTTCTTATTAAATATGAGAAAAAATAAGTAAACATTTTTCATGAGTATGAAAAATAGTTGAAATCCATATTATAATTTTAATCTGTACAATAAAAGCTGGAAACAATGCTACCAACCACAAAATACAGAGCCTAAACGATCCAGCAAGTAAATAAACGGACAACAAACGAAACGTTGATAAGAAACAAAGGGAATGCTGTTGGAACAGAACAGAAAGAAATCTACTGACCAGAGTGGTAAAGCAGTTCACCATTATTTTTGTTTGTCCTCACGGCAGTATCTTGGCCATTCCATATGTCCATTGTTGCCTAAACCAGATAAAAGATAAGGTTGATAATTAGTGTGAAAGCCCTGGTACTTTCCAAATAAGGCTAACAAGACACTAACAGGAAAAAGATAAAAACTGACGAGAGAGAGTACTTGTGCGACTAAGCACAGCAATCTTGTTTTCCATATATTCTCGACCAATCGTTGCATAGCTAAATTGGCACATTTTTTAGAAATTCTTCAGATAACTCTATCAAATGCACTGCAACTCTCATATTCTTTAACCACAACGAGAACTTAACCTCAAAGTTATGTTTATTATTTTCATTAAATAAAATTGCAATATCTAAAAGCTAAAATGTATCAAATGACCTGAAGCCCAATGAAATTATACGAAATTTTTAAATGCCAATCGCACAAAAATAGGATTCTCGTCCTTCGAGTGAAAGTAAAACCTCTGTAAAAATGCTTTTTTTTTAACTTACGCTTTTTTTTAAATTCACTAATGACTAACACGACATTGTCAGAATTCGAACCACTCGCGATTAACTGAAGCTACATTGAAAAAAAAAAAAATGTATCAAAACACAATTTCTCTCCGATCGGATGACCGATTTTCATAGAAAACCGCATGCATCAACACCCAGCTGTAGAAATGGAGCTGACATATATGTTTATCGATACTTCTCCCGCTCTCTTTCATCTCCTCTCTCGACCAACCAAGTGAAACAAGTCATCGGAGTTTCTTTGTTGCCTCGACATTAATCGTTGTCATTATATCGAATTATAATCGAAGAGACGGTGACAAAGAAAAAGGTGACAATGACAGAAATGGCATATATGGCTTCCAGCAGAGATTCCCTCCTTCCAGCTGATTGTCAGCTGATGCAACATATTTCCAAAATGTTGTTAACAATTCGTTAGTTTGAAAATAAAGACAACTTAGAAGTCATTGAATTGTCACGCGCTTCTGTGGTTTAGAACACTTCATTCTAAATCTTTTCTATTATTGTTGTCAACAAACAAACAAACCGGCGGGATAAATCATAGAGATTTGTTAGTTTTGACAGTGACTATACGTGTGTTTGTTGGGTCGACGACTCCACGTCGACATATTTTATATTTATCTCTGCAAAAGTGACGAAAAAGTGTGAAGAAAAGTCTGACTCGCAATTATGTGGAACTTTTGTTGCTTCACGTAAGGATTATCATTCGGTTTTTAATCAGAATTGTGAATTTAATTTTAATGGAACATTTTTGAGGTTATAATTAACTATGCTTTTTTTTCTGTACAGTTTCGCGATGTTTCTTATATTTGCTATATTTAATTTCTTGAATAAAATAGACGTTATTTATTAATTTAGTAAATAAATGTAGATTTGCACATTATTATTGTTGTAATTATTACTATTACAGTTTACGGAAAGAGAAGCAAGTGTAATTTATTAAATCTGCACATGGGGCATTCCATACAAATTCGACCTGGGTCTGACCTTGCACTTTTCTAATTTGATCCACAATTTTTGATGTTATTACTTCAACTCTAAGAGGAAACCGTAATTTTTATTAGATTTTTTTTAACGTTTCATATAATTATGATTATTTAAAACCAAGATATCTCTTGACATAATTTTAAAATTTGAACAAAAATTCTGCAAGTCCTGTATGAGACATCAATATTTACAAACTTGGAACCCAAGATGGGATGGATGTTGTTTCTATTTTATTATGAATTTTTTTTTTTTAAAGGAAATTGAAAAATACTAGTATACAAAAAATGCAGTATACTGCCAGCTGTTCCATGAACACTTTTGTATATTTATTGCGACTTCTGAAACTTTGTTCAAATTTCTCACAAGCATTTTTATTTTAATTGAGGAAATAATGGTTAAAATATGATCTCTCTATACAAAGTTAAATTGTGATTGCCAAAAACATTAGATTTTTTAAATATATGTACATATGCAAATCTGGTTTTTGTACGATTATATATGAGTGAAGATTTTTTCAGATTTTTTAAAAGTGTTTTCATTATTTAAACGATCACAATTAAATTATGATCTGTTTATATAAACTTGAAACCACGATTGTCAAAATAATTTGATTAAAAAGAACATTGCACTTTGTTTTTAAAACTCTGCACATTGTGTTATTTAGTTGGAGCTGTTCATACTGACATCAGCATAAAAAATCAAAAAGTTCTCTGATGACCATGATCTATCATGGACTTTTTAAGTGAAAAAAAAAAGTGGTTTGGAAAAATCTGAAATAATTCTCAGAAGTCCTGACTCATACATAGAAATATTCAAACAATTAGAGAAATAACTTAAGCATAAAACTTTTTTTCAATTTTAATTTTTTTAGTTGGTAAAAAAATAGAAGTAAGGTCCTATCCACTTTGGGGTCCAAGCTTAAAAATATTAATATCTGATACAGAATTTTTAAGATTTTTTTCAGATTTTTAGATTATTCAATTGACATGTTATACCTTTTTTTCTTAACTCAAAAAATTAGCAATGGAAACTGAGTATGAAATAGCTATTTTGTTATAAATTTTTGAATTTTTTTGCTTACATTCTGTGAAAATAAGGCCAACCTAGTTTTATATGGTGATGCAACAGACTGATACATTTTCTGAAGGTTCTTTAATATGTCAAGAACATACATAAATTATTTCAGTTTCTTAAATTCCATACTTACCTCACATTTACTTATTATTTATGTGCATTTTTGAGCTGTGCAAAGTATAACAGTTTTTTTTTACTTAGAGAGAACATTTTGAGCAGTTGGAAGTTAGTCCAAATTTTATAATTGTTTTGGTATTTTGTCTACAAAATACAGTAAAATTAATATTTATTATATCCTTGCTAAGAAATATGTAATCTATTGAACCATAATAATAAAAAATTGCTCTCATAGTTTCACAAAATTGAGATAGTCAAGAGGAATATGCAAAGGCTACATTTAATTATTTAAAATAAAACAAAACTGAAAAATATTTTTTTGTATAATTGGAACTATTCAATATATACCAAATTATCAAAAAAACAGAATTAAAAAAAAAAAATGGTGTTTAATTTGGGATGAAATATATAATGCAACAAAAAAAAATAATTTGTAAATGTTCTTGATTCAGTAAACAAGGAAAAAAATGATGTTTAAACTCATTTTTAGTGCAAGCTTCCCATGAAATATCTCATATATATTGTGATATAACTGAAAGCAGTCATGGATATGTACTTAAGAAATCATGGTAGTTTTTGGAGACATTCCATTGGACATTATGCTATCAGAAGAATGTTTAAACAGTTCATATTTTAATATGTATATACATTTACCTGTTTTAGCAACATGCTTATAACAGCTATTAAGTTGCTCCTTTTCCTGGCCACTTGTAAGATTTTGTGTCTTGCAATATTTCTCCCTATTTTGATAATATACTGGAGGCGAGCCTTTGCAAAGAGAAGAGCTGAGAATACAAGAAGCCAAACTGTGGTTGGGCTCTTTCATCCATATTGCAATGCAGGAGGTGGTGGTGAAAGAGTTCTTTGGGAAGCCATTACTGCCTTACAAAATGTGTAAGAACCTTACAAAATTCATCAGGAATTATCTTTCCAAACCATATTATTTAATAAAATTTTCAATGTTTTAGGTATCCCAATGTGCACATTGCTGTATATACGGGAGATCTTGAAGTGGATCCCGAACAGATTCTCAAGAGAGTGGAAAGAAATTTTAATGTGAAAATTCAGCCAACCGTTGAGTTTATATATTTGCATAGACGGAAATGGGTAGAGGCAGACATGTACCCTTATTTCACGCTTTTAGGGCAGAGTCTGGGCTCTATTTGGCTAGGTATCGAAGCTCTGAACGCTTTGCAGACAGGTAAAACGTTTTCCACTAAATGAAATATGCATTTGCATGTTTCACACATTTTTTATATGCAGAGACCAAAAATTAATTCATGGACATTGTAAAAAAATATGGCTCTCCTTTGATCTTTTGCTACTCACGAAAAGAGAGTCCTGGAAATAATCTTTAAGAGGTTCCTCAATAGATTAAAAACCATGAAAGTCTAAATTAAGGGGAGAGGGTTTGGTAAGGAGAGTTAAGTTTTGGAAATAATAATTTAAAAAAAATGATTCTGTAAATACCATATTTTGGACCGAAAAAAAACAAAGATTATTAAGAATAGTTTACAAACCACAAAAAGAAATTAACAGGTCGGAATATTACAAATTGTAGGAGGAGATACATTTTTTCGAACCGAAAGCGATATTTTATTTTTGTGTACCACTATTTTTTTTTTTTTTGTAAAGTGCAGTTAATTTAATGAAAATTAGATCCAATAATGTTAATTGTTTTCATGCATATCTCCTGATATATATATATATTTTTTTTTTTTCTTAAAAATATATCTCTAAAAATATAGAGATAGGGAAATACGAATTTTTTGAATACTTCATAAATCAATATATTCGTATTTTGATTTCAATTTCTAATGACTTCTTTTGTCTGCAGACATTTACGTCGATACAATGGGTTATGCGTTCACATATCCTCTGTTTAAGTATATCGGCGGCTGCCGCGTTGGAACTTACACCCATTATCCGACGATATCGACGGATATGCTTAGGCATGTTTATAAGCGAATAGTGTCGCACAACAATCATCGAATTATCGCGAGAAATCCATTTTTCTCAGCAGCGAAGATTGTTTACTACAAGATATTTGCGATGGTTAGGCCATTTCACAAATCATCGATTAATTTTTGCAAAATCACACTCAATGTAAAATGAAATATGAGATGGAAAAAAAAGAGCAATAAAAAAGAAAATTGTATTCCAGATGTACGGATGGGCAGGAAGATGCGCTGAAACGGTGATGGTAAATTCTTCGTGGACCGAAGATCACATAAATTCTATATGGAAATGTCCGATGAAAACGCACAGAGTTTATCCGCCTTGTGACGTCGACCACTTGACGGAATTGCCACTTCTCGAAGACGACCAAAAGGGTGAATACATAAGGATAGTTTCGGTTGCACAATTCAGGCCGGAGAAGGGACATCCTCTTATGTTGCGAGCAATGTACGAACTCCGGACTATACTGCCCGAAGAGGTTTGGGAAAAGGTAAACATTTCGCGGATGAAATATCAACAACAGACCAATTTCTTATCCGCAGCGGTTTGTCCGTTAGACAACTCGAGTAATAATTTAAATGAGGCCGAGAAAGGGTCGTGATTGACATAATTAAGAATATACATTGAAAAAGAATTTTGTAAAACTATAATGCTACTTTTCTTAAAAAAATATATTTTTTTTATTAGTAAGAAAAGAGTTTGCTACTTTATAAAAAAAAATTTGTAGGTCACAATTTTTTTGTTAAATTACTAGTGAAGAAAAAAATGTAACTTGTCAAATTTACATTTTTTGCTTGTTTTATTAATCTCGTCTAATTTGTTAAACCATTTTAAGAGTCTCTCTTGATCAACGTAAAAAGAGCAAGAATGACATATCAAATAGTAGCCGTATTATTATATATTTAGGTTCGCCTCATCTTGGTCGGATCTTGTCGAAATGCAGAAGATGAACGGCGCGTAAAAGACATGCAGGATTTGGCTAAGCACTTGGCGTTAGACGAAAACGTTGAGTTCAAGTTAAACCTTCCATATCCGGAGCTCGTGGACGAGCTTCAACTGGGTACGATTGGTCTGCACGCAATGTGGAACGAACATTTTGGAATTAGTATCGTCGAGTGCATGGCTGCGGGGTTGATCATGGTCGCTCACGCGTCAGGTGGACCGAGGTATGACAATTCGAAACGTCAATCAATCACACAAGCAACATAAAGTGTCTTACGTTTTAATTTATCCATCAAATACTTAATCGTAACTTTTTAATAAAATGTCAATGTCCGCGATTCAGGGCTGATATAATTGAAACGCAGCCAGGCAGTCAGACCGGATTTCTTGCTGATGAGGCCGAAGAATATGCGAGAGTTTTGGAGCATGTGTTGAGCATGCATCCTGAAGACAGAAACGCGATAAGACATGCTGCAAGGTAATAATCATTGAACTACAAAATTTTCAAAATGTAATTTAACTTAACCTTGGTTGTCACCTTTGGTCAGTCTGACTCATCTTCCTTGATTAACATTTTTTATTTCATTTACAATAGAAGTCTATTTTTTCGTAAAGTACCAAGAGAGTATTCTATTTTTTTTTTAAACGTTAAATAATACGAAAATTATGATTTTTTCAATTTTATTTTTGTTGGGACTCTTTATCGTACGTTTTGCTTCGATATTATCAGAGATATATATTCGGCAATGCTTAGAGTATGTTCCATACATTTTTTTTATCAAGTCGAATATTTAAAAAATGGCAGCAGTCAAAATCAATTTAGCCATTTTGATCCAATGTGACATCCACGAGGTCTGTCAGAATTGTGACATCGATAGCTCAAACAAAAAAAAAAAGAAGATGAAAATTGATTTACGTTTTCTGCAGGGCTTCAGTGAGCAGATTTTCATGCCAACAATTTCAGAAAGAGTTCCTCCGTGCAATGGCACCATTTTTTAGACCAAAGCAAGAATAATCGTGCGGTAGGGTGGACGTGGATTGACTTACTCGACTGTTGTATATAATTTACGCTAACGTTATTAAATTTATTCGTAAAATTGAAAAAAAAAAAAAAATCTTACGTCGTTATACATGAATGACAATTGGAATATTATCGGAATATCAAATGGAATAACAGAGGCATTCTCTGGATCGTGATGGAAAATCAAAGTTGATTTACGCGTTGGTAAACGGGACTAGAAATACTAGAAAACAAACGATCGAGCTGCGAAATCATGGACGCGGAGGTATCGCCTCATTAATTAAACCACAGCCCTCGCTTTCCAAGATATAAGGACTACTGTCGTCACCGTTTACGATCTCTCGAGAACTAAAACGAAGTCCACGATTGCCTAACATGATCTCGGCGATTTGTATCGCCGTCTCTGTGTGCCTCGTTAATTTCCGGTCGCCAACGAGGATTCGGGAACGTCCTTTCGCCAAAGCCATCAGCAGTATTAACTGTAAAAAAAATGTTTTTACATTATAATTTAATACTTTTCTATGTAAAGTAACACAGTACAAGATAAAATTGATCAAAAAGTTACTCCAAAAAGGTTTCCTAAAAAGCTTCTCGATAAATGTTCATTTCTACCGGTTTCAATTTTCACACGGCCAGAATAATATAAATTTGTTTGCAACTTTAAAACTTTCAACAAGTGAATTTACAAAATTCATTTTTGTAACGCGCTTTTTTTCTTTTGAGGTAACTTCTTGAGAATAGGTGCCTTGTGGTAATGTTGAAATTGTCGAAAATTTGAGTAGACAGTAATTATCATACCTAAACAGTATACTCAAATTATGACGATGTTTCACGGATTTTTTAAATAATCTATAAAAAAAAAGAAACTGTAAAATAAAAATAAAAATGTCACATCCTCTAGTAAAATTGGAAATAATTTGTCGCTGTTTATCACAAAAAGGGAGCTCTGGCTTGCCAATTTAAGGAGCGCCTCAATGAAATAAAAATCATTTTGTAATGAATACATCGAGTTAAATTTTAATGGTAGAGCTATCTTTTGATGAAAAGTAGTTGCAAATTACTTTTAATTATGCTCAAAGGTAGTAGATGACATTTTTTTATTATTATTTTATGTACGAGATTTTTTTTATCGATTTATTCAAAATTGGTCGACACTTCAATGCAATGCATCACACTTTTGGTAACAGTAATTGGTAACGGAAACTATACTCCAATTAACTCAAAGCCGATTAATGTTTAAAACATAAGCAAATTTGATTTCACTTCGTTTATGTTCTCTGCAGAGGAACTCAATTTGCTTTTTCTGAAATACCAATGTGTTTGAGAAAACCATGTTACCACTTACAGTTTTTTTAAAATTATCATATCATCCGAATTCGACATAACGAACCTGATCCTGTATGTGCTCATCGACACAACTGCCGTTGACGAGTGGTCTGACAATTTGGTCAGCGGCTTCGACACCTGGAGGAGGTCCATCACGCCGATTGGAACCCAGACCGGAGCCACCGAACACGCACCCTGTGCTCGTCTGGCACACTATGCTATTATTTTTTTTTTTTAAATTACACAATAATAACGAAATGCGCGAATATGATTACATCGAAACTGTAGAGAAAATCATACTTGATCCCAGAACCGTTGCCCACGGCCATTCCTCTATCTTCCCTGTAAGCCTCGATATTTATCGATGGCACGGGGATGTTAGTTGTCGCCAGTCTCTCATTTATCGTTCTTTTTGCATCATCAGCCATCCTATGCGCTTCCTTTATACAGAAATCGATCAAAGGTTTATTAACGGTCAAACGTTAGTAGAACATATGTCGAAATTATTATACGACAAAATACCACAAAAAAAATACCATGACGACAAAACGCCACAGGCTGAAAATCACATATTTCCAAAACGCTACTCCAAAATGTCGTAACACCAGAATGCAATAATACAAATTGGCCATCATACATGTGGCGAAATAGGCTGTCTCAATCGCGAGAGATAACTTTTCGAGGTGAAAAAATTGTCCACCTCCACGTAGATAATTTCGAATGTAAATATGTATGTCATTTAATTGTGCATATAGTACATTGTGTTATTGCAGTTCCTTTACTTTACTTTTCATAAGTTTTCTTTACTTTATAATATAATTGAATTTTTTTTTTTCTTCTGTGAAGGTAATTCTCAACAAATCGGCTTTTGAGAAGAATTTACCAATGTCATAGATAGGAAATTGTATGCCCATAAAAAAATATATATCACATAAAAATGTATTCTAAACGTCTTTTATCTAATTTGTGTTATCACTGTGTTATCTTGTCATGGAAGCTTATTAACAAAATGATCTAAAAGTGACCACAGTCTTAATCCAGAATAGGCACTATTCAAATAAAAAAGTATCAACAGAAGCTTATCGAGGCAAAGTATTAAAGAAAAATTAAATTGATGAAACTCCTCTTCTGTCCGTTCTGATCTGACGTCACATCGGTTTGAGACGCTATAATAAAATACTTGACGGATACTGCAATATTACCCCTTCAAAGTATTATCATTAATCGTAAAATAATAATTACTCTAAGTTATACTGATTGAGAAACCTGAACAATTTATTTCTGCACAATAATTACTAACAATTATGTATATCTTTTTTTGTATGCATTTGCAAAGCACTTACATTAATATTGACTGAACCTGCGACATATGACCACCCGGATATTCCTGTCGGTTCTCCCGGAATGGTCATCTCAACAGCATTGAGATATCTCACGGGTTTTACTCGCAGATGAACCTCTCCGCCTCCTTTTGGAAAATATCCTCTGGAAAATCGAATACGATTCGGTTATCCGCGCTAAGAGCAATTAAGTTAGCAATTTTCTATTTACCAATCTTAAAACCAAAAACTACCTCTTGAGTACTGTGAAGTCAAAATCTCCACCAAATTTCTTGAGATGCGGCCTAAAGACTTCCGAAAGATATTCTATGTGAGGACCCATAGGTACGTTTGTACCTCCTCTGAGAATGAGTGTGACAGGATTTTCGCATGGTAGGAAAAGAACTACAGGTAGTGCTACTTGAGCCAGCAAGCCTATGCATCCTGCAGTCTGTGTGTCAGCTTTGAATTCTCTCTTCTGGGCCTTTAATGAGCCAGGATAAAATTCTAGGCGTGTTGAGCCTATGTATCCTCCTTTCACTTCTGCATTACACAAATCTCTGACCAATTCCACTCCTGAAAATATAGTAATTGGATAAATTATTTGTTTCAAAAATGATAAATGCAGAACCGTCAAGATTAAAAATTAATATCTATAAATATTCCTATGTTTAGACAATGAAAGACCTAAAACAAAAAGAAATTTTTATATTTTGTATTGATTATTGTCTCACAGTTTTCAACTATCAAATTATTCTTTAATACAGAAATTAAGAGAAAAATCAACATTATTAATCTATTGATGTCAGTTAGTTTTTCTTTATCTCTAGCTTTTTTAACAAATTAAAAAAGAAAAAAAGTAAAATTATAATGAATAATGCCAGAAATTATTTATATTAAAAAAGAAATTGCCATCTGGTATAGTTAAAGGACACATGTGAAGGGAAAAATTGATCGTTTCAACTGTTTGGCAACTGTTAGTTTATCTGTGCACAATGATTCAAGAAGACAGACACAGAGTTGAAAATAATACAACATTTTCTTCAACACGAGTCAATGTTTTTTTTCATCCAGTCATTCAAAATTCAAGGAATGGAGAAAATTGTTGACCTTTGAGATGCTGCGCAGCAAGTCCAGGCTTAGGTCTGCCTGCTCGAATGTTGTCTATCTCCACAGGAATTCCATAAAGAGCACTCAAGCTTAGAGCCACTCTCAAAACCTGGCCACCCTGTCTATCGAAAATCACAAAAATTATCGTTAGCAAATAACTAAAAGATAACTAAAATTCGACTTGACAGTTCATTGACTATAGACATGATAAGAAAAGAGTAAAATCACAAACTTACGCCTTCGCCGAGACTCCCGTCAATTTTCACAATTTTTGACATGACTGAATTGACATTCATAGAAAAATAGACAGTAGATACTATCCGCAATAATCAGACTTTACGGATGCTATAGCGTATATCGTACGTCTGGCAGCCGGGACGCATTTAGGCTTTTCAGAAGAAGCAAGACACGTGCATTATAAATAGTACAGTTGTCAGCAGGCTCTCAACCAATGAGAGATCACTAGCTTTTGTTTATACCGTTTTGCGATTGGGTCTTTGCGCCTTAACCCTTCTTTTTTCCCTACTTCGTGTCAGGAAGTGCTCGAACAGTCTGGTAGTAAAAGCAGAGATGAGTAAAAGTATAGTACCAGCAGAGATGAGTTTGGCACGAGCAGTCATTGATAGTATCAGGGATTCTCAACTTGGGGAAATATAAAAATAGCACCACACTTGAATAAAAATATTTTTATTTGTCGTGTAAATAGAACAAAAAAATACTGTGCTTATTCACGTAAAAATATATTCGGATAAAAATATAGGATTTATGATGAACTTTAGTGTAAAATACAAATTTCAATAGATAATATATATATGCGTCGCTTAAACAGTAAAAACAGTTTTTATACCACAGTCTTGTTAACAAATTTTTTTTAACGATATTTACAAATATATTCATATAAAATTGTACGATCCATAATTATACACAACACTTTTAATAAATGCGTTGTCCATTTTTTTGTTAACTAATTCATGCTAAATCTCTTATAATAATTATTTATTTTTTCTCATATGTTTTCCACACTGCTCGGTATTAGAAGAGACGGAAGATAATTTTGATATCAACATTTTAGAGATTCCCTGAGCGTTTCGCTTGAATTGATACTATAAACAGGTTATTCTAATAAAATGAATTAAATTATCGTGTTATTACGTCTTTCTCTACCCAAGATCGTTGAGTTTGCGAAAGACAAGCTCCATCTCAGGTCGATCTTTCGCTAATCTGTTAGAACACCATTTACCGAGTATCATCAAGTTAGGATAAACTTCCTTAGGCTCGGTGCCAGCTTTCTTATCCATTAAGCGAGGCAAATCACGGTCGTTCCAACTATCCACAAAATCCTTTAGAAATCGGTCCTTCGGTCTCGATTCATCGTACGCAGCCAGGCCCGTCGCAATTTCGAAGAGTACGATACCGTAGCTGTAAGTATCTATCTTTGTCGATAGAGTTTTACCGCGAAGAAATTCGTCTGGCAGATAAGGTCGTGTGCCGTGAACTTTGCTTACCTGCAAATAAAACAATTTATTTTTAAGTAGTGATTGAACTCAATTTTCTCTCTTTCTTTATGCATTTAGGTGCTACTTCGCAGTTTCTTCATCAAGTCGAACTTTTTCTTCCTCATAGAGGAAGCTTTGTTTTTATGAACATTTCTTTTTTCATGATTTTCATTTATAAATGTCGAGAAAAGTGGTTTAGGAAAAATGTCCGGATGTGTGTGTATATGAGTGTGTGCAGAGCTTCGAAGTTTCAATCGCCTCTTATTTAGTGACCGTTAGGCCGATGAAATTTGGTACGGAAGTGAAGTAATTATCCCTCTGAATGTTGCAATTTTTGACAAAAGATATGCAGCCATTTTTTAATTTAACGTAATCGTTAATTTTCTTAAAACCGGCCGTGGTTGCTCTCACTTTCGCAAAACTTAAGCAAGTAAGCTAAAATTTTTTACATAATGAAAATATGATGCAATGGTGTTTGTTACGGCGTTTCGTAGCCGTGTGTAACGTGTATAGTTTTTCTTTTTTTTAGATTCTACACTTTCCATTTCTAATGCCCGCAAGTATCAAAATTCAATTGCGCATAACTCTCACACAACACGATGTAACGAGCTGAAATTTTGCCCTCAAATGGAGTACTTAAATACGGCCTTGAGCAATAAATAACTAATTTGTCACACCAGTTATGGAATCAGTTAGATATTGGATTACATTAAATTTTATTATTACTTGAATACAATTTATGTGAATTGCTATTTCTGAATTTTTTAAAACAAGGATGGAAAGTAGAACCTTGCACATTGCTTTTTTTTTATTCTTTATCACTATATTACAAAGCTTCATCCATGAGGAAACCAATATCGATGAACATACTTCCTCATAGAGGTAAGTTTGTAAGATAGTGGAAAATAATGAGGAAGCAATGTGCAAGGTTCTATAGTTTTTACCAGTTTTATTCTTTTCTTTTTGTGAAATGGTAGAAAAATCGCGAATTTTGCATATGTTTTCGTAGAAAGTTTCAATGTTGTACATGAAATGTTTCAGGATCACTGAACGTAGTTTCATAAAAATAGCCCTCAAATATCGGTAATTTTTTAAGGCTGTTTAAATTTCAAAAACGTTAAAATCTTTTAGATATTTTATTACATAAGAAATAAAAACTTTTCCTAATAATCTATCAAGATATTTTTTTAAAAGCTAATTGATTAATCACTTTTTTCTTATAACAATAATAATAATAATAATAATTATTATTATTACATCCAACCACATCCAACTTTTTTTTAGGAATGCATGTGTAACAACTATTTGAGTCCTGGAACTCTGTCGAAACAGCAAAAGAACGTAGCACATAAAAATGTGCACTTTCTTTATATAACTAAACGTGGCATTTAATTAATACTTTACTTACTTTCATAGATTCTTTTTCAGGTCCTTCCCGAGCCAGACCAAAGTCACCGATTTTTGGCTCGAAATTTTTATCCAAGAGAATATTGGCGCTTTTGATATCGCCGTGGATAAGCGGCTTGTCACCGATCGTGTGCAGATATTGCAATCCCCTCGCGGTGCCTTTGGCGATTTCGTGACGCTGCATCCAGGTCAACGGCGCTGTTCTCTGTCTCAAAAGGAGCCTGTCCTCCAGCGAACCATTCTGCATAAATTGGTAAACTAGACAGGGCGCTTCGCCACCCAAACTATAGGCGTAGAGAGGCAAGATATTCTCGTGAGGACGTGAATTCAATATCTTAATTTCTCTCAACGATTGCTGAAGTTGAATTATGTAGCTACTATCCGACTCCGGACCGCGACGCTCGATTTTTTTTATTGCAACACCGGTATTCTTCCATTCACCTGAAATAGATAAAATTTTTAATTACTCAAACTCAAATGCAGACAAAATAATGTGAAAACTATATTATTTCACTGATTTTGAAGTTTCAGTATGATTGAAGGAAGAGTCGCACAAAAACATTCTAAAAAAATTCTTGAAAACGAAAACTTCTGAAACGTTTGAATATTCTTTAAAAAAAAAAAAACATTTGCAAAAATTAGCAAAATCATTTAAAAAAGCAAAAACTAAGGTTTCCTGCAAAATTTGTTATATCGTTTTCGTTAATTTCTTAGTACTATTGTTATTCAAAATTGACGTTATTAGTTATTAGTATCCTTGACTTTTTTACAGTTTTCCATGCTTTCAAAAACTTTTTGAAATACTCATAAAATTTCAGATTTTGCTGACTATTTATTGGTGATGCGCGAACTCGTAGCAACAATAAGAACTCATGAACGTACCTCTGTAAACAGTGCCAAATCCACCTTTTCCTAGTATATTTTCTTTGCTCCATTGATTAACAGCGAGCGCCAATTCTTCGTACGAAATTTGCGGCAGAGTAGATTCCGTATTGATAAACGGCAGCGAACTTACATTCTTCGAACTGGAAGCAATACGCTGTAGAACAGGCGACAAACGTGATCCAGGAATCGGTGAGGCTACCAGCAAATTGTTAGAATTGCTTGGAGCAATTCCACTGGGAACAACCAGTTGAACAGGCTTATTCAGTATTTTGTGCGATTCTTCTCTCGTGCTTTCCGCTATAGCTACTTTAGGAACTACCGGTGGCCGAGGCACACTCTGATTGAAGTTCTGTGCTCCAATTTTTAGATCCTTGGAGTTTTTACTATGCCTCCTCTGACCTAAGACTCGCTGAAGATTTCCTTCGCCGTTGTCTATCAGTGCGTGAAACCTTGGCTCCACAAATGGTTTTAGTGGCAACATAGCCTGGTAGTGCTCCATTCTAGATAGCAGTACAAACAATTCCAAAATTGTGTGATTGTAATGTCCCCATAATGTCAGCAATTCGTCTGTTGGATTTTTCTCTTTCCTGAGACTCTGAATAGTCAGAGTATCGTACTTCATCCAATTACCTGAAAATATGATTCACATGTTAAATTTCGAGTAAATTTTTTAAATTAATTTGGCGAGTCGGGGCGAATCCCCTACACTTACAATCCTATATTTTTTGTGTTATATCGCATATTTTTTGTGAAAATTATTGAAAATTGCTTCCCTGTAAAGGAAGCTTTGTTTTCGTCAAAATAAAAATTTCGAAATTCTTATCTCTGGGTACTCAAAATGCTCTAAAACATGCAGAAAAGTGATTTGTACGAAATGCCGGTATGTGTGTGTTCGCGCGTATGTATGGATCTTGTATGCATGATAGCAATCTCAATTTTTGAGATATCATCTTAAAATTTGGTATACAAGTGGGCTATCATATAACAACGTTTGGGATTGTATTTGGCGCAAATCGGTTGAGAGGTTCAAATTTTTACAGCATTTTGAACATTTTGAAAAGTCTTCTTATGCTATAACTTTTGTAAATTCCAAGGTATCAGGTTGAAATTGTGTTAAAAAATGAACTAAGATTAAACTATGAACAGTGCTAAACTTGGCGAAAATCGCTAGACTGGTTGCAATTTTATTGCAATTCCAATTAAAAAAAAAATGTCTTCAAACATTCCATCTCTTGTAAATTCTGAGATATATGACTGCAATTATCAAAGATGAATTGAGTCCAAGGAAAGTCGCTATGTCGATAAATTTCGATTTTATTCCGAAAAAAACCAAAACATTGCGGTTGAGAACAAAAAATTCACAATTTTGAGGCAGATTTTAATCAAATTTGGTACTCATGTATATTATCCTAGAACAAGGTTTACGTACAAATTTGACACAAATCAGTCGAACTGTTAAAATTTGATAACGTTTTTTATGTTTCGAAAATTGTCCTTCGCGCATTAACACGCGCAAATTGCGAAATATCAGTTTTAAATTTTTTTTTCCTTCTGGACTATGATAAAACAAGGTTCTAGTTCCAATTTGGCGAAAATCAATAAAGTAGTTTCAACTTTATAATTCATTTTTTTTACATTATTTCAGTAAATAGTCTAATTCTTTCACTTTTTTGATTCAAGATAAAAAAGTGGTTTTTATGGAATTATAGATTTTTAATTGGAACATTAACTAAGATTAAATAAAATTGTTCAACTTATCTGAAATTGCGAATTTTATAAAACATTACTACTTCTACCTTAAGCGAACATATGTGAATCAAACTAAAAAATGATTAAACGCCAAATAAATGAAAGACGAAAAATGTTCATAACTTGGTGCGGTGTTAGACATGGTTAAAAATAGGTAATGAAGTAACTAATCACACAACAAAGCTTCCTTTATCAGGAAGCCAGAGATTTCAGAATGTGACATATAATTCTGTATGAAAAAAAAAACAGTGGGTAAGCAATGTCACAATTCCAATTGCCGCCATATGTGACAGCTATTTATCAGGACCATATCAAATTTATTTATGTCCATCTAAAAAAATTCTCAAAAGTCCTGATTTAAATATAGAAATCTTCAAGCAACAATCCTCATCAACAATAGTAGTCTGACTCATGTATCTAATTTTATTCAAATCTCTTTGTGAAAAAAAAAGTGTTTAAATAGAAGGGATGTCTGGCCCACTTTGGACCCAGGTTTAAAAATATTGATATCCGTTGCAGAATTTTTTTCCATATTTTGAAATAATACCAAATGATATATGTTGGTTTTAAATAATCATAAGTATATCTAATATTGAAGAAAAAAATCTAATCAAAATCATGGTTTCCGCTTAGAGTTGGAGCAATTTTTGGAGCAACAAATCTGAGGCTGAGAATAAGGTGCAGGTTGAGTCAGTATGGAATGCCCCATATAGATGTTTCTACACACTAACTTTCTATAAAATATTGAGATTGACAACAGCTATTTGATACTCTGTAATATATGATAGACGTAAGACTATTGTTTCCATACCTGCTAGTTCCTCCCACTTGTCGTTCTGATTCAATATTTTGCACAATTCCGAACGTTCGAAGAACGGCAAATTGTAAATGTATTTAATATTTTTATGTTTTTCATTCAACTTAGACGACGCCATGGTTTGGTTAAAAAATTATTCGTAAAAAAAAAAAATACAAATAATTATTATGAGAAATGTCCGTGTTAAGATTACAACAATGTTACAAACATAACCTAAAAGTCCTACAGACGTCACAGCTGTTATAAGTTTCGCATATTCCGAGTTCTGATCTTCTGATGACGAATTCAGACATTATATATAGTTATATATGTATACTATACAGTATGATGACGTACTTTACTTGTCATCTGTCTCTCTCAGATCCAAGAACAAAGCTTTACAGTTTTTGTTACCGACCGAGCAGTAGCACATCATCCTAACGTGATGTGCTTCACGTTTCTGTCGTTCTCGCTCGCTCCACCTCGGCCACCAGTAATGTTGTCTCTCTCGCACTTACGGTGACTCATGGCCGTATTCATAGTCGTCTCTTATGGCGTAAGGTGTCCTCAGTATGTAGTGAAGACTATCCAACGAGGGCCCCTTACCCTTTGAGAGAAGACTATGAATACGGCCATCAGTCGGTTAGCACGATGGCCGCGGTGGGACGAGAAAGAACGCAGAAACATGTAGCACATTACGGTGATTTGCTAACACTGACAGAGTCACAGTGAGTACGAGTGAGATAGTGCCATTGGCGATTGCAGTGGAGCGAGAGAAAACAACAGAAAGGTGTACCACATCGAACATCACCTGTGACAAAGAAACTTGGACTGAACTACAATCAGCATCAAGAACTATCATCAAATCGTGCTTAGAGCCGATTAAGATTTTAGGCAAAAGCAAATTCGGTTTCAAGCTGTAGTGGAACCTAATTTGTCTTTGTCTAAAATGTTATCCGGACCTAAGAGTACGTTGGTTTGCAGTTTTTAAGAAGGAATAAAATGTAAGTTTTACAATAATGTTTACAATCAACTGTATAAAGGGAAGATTGGAATCAAAGAGTATTCAGAAAGGAAATGAAATGAATACTTGCTCTCCTCAACCAACAGTAGCGTATAACTAAAAGATGGTAATGAACGTATAAATTTTTGAAATTAAAGTAGCTCAGTGTCAGAAAAGTAAATGTTTATGTAAATTTATATGTAGAGATTTTACATTTATTAGATTTAATTTTAGTTTTATGTTAGCTATAAGGTTTGGAGGACTCGAACAAGATCTTATAAAAGGGCTTATGCGCCCTGCTCATTTGGGCTGTCAAAATTTTTTTGATATATACAATTTTTTTGCAAAAAGAAACGAAAGCAGACTGATTGTACGTTTCGTGCACTTGAGCATACACTGTAATATTAACTTGTATTATTAACTTAGCAACAAAAAAATAATCACCGGTAATTTCTTTCATCTATAAAAGAGTAATTTTACGTTTTATAACCTTTTACGGTAAAAAGACGATAAATGTTGGATATACACATAATTGAATAACATTTTGAGAATATTAACTGATATTAATACTTTAAAAATATGACTCTGATCCTACACGCTATTTTGCTTCCTCAAGAAGCTTTGTTTTTGAGAATTTTTTTTTTTTACATTTTCATGTGAACGTATTAAGAATGTTCCAAAACGTCGAGAAAATACATTTAGAAAAAATGTGTGTACAAGCCATAACTTGAGAACGGCTTGAGCGATCAAGCTGAAATTTGGCATACATGTTGAGGTGTCGATGTCCTACGGTAAGTGCAATTTTTAATGAAATCTACGCAGTGCTTTTGTTTTTACACGATTTTTCATTTTTTTTCGAAAATGTCGGTACGCGCTCTAGCTTCCATAATTTTTGAGGTATCGGTCTAAAATTTACTACAAAATTGGAATATTATGGAACAAAGATCTGTATTGAATTTGGGCCAAATCCATGCAGTTCTTCTGTTTTGAAACAATTTTGAGATTTTTCAAAAATGTTTGTACGCGTTCTAGCTTCTACAATTTTTTAGATATAGGGTTAAAATTTGCTACAAAGTTCGACTATTATAGACTGATGATTGGTATTGAATTTTGACAAAATCGGGTCAGTCGTTCGGATTTTATGCGATTTTCAATTTTTAAAAAAATGTCTGTATACGCTCTAGTTCAAACAAATTTCGAGATATCGGGCTGATAATTGGTACACGAACGAACTATTATAGACCGATGATCGGTATTGAATTTGAGTAAGATTAGTTTAATCGCTCGGATTTTATGCGATTTTAAATGTTTTAAAAAATGTCTGTATACGCTCTAGTTCAAACAAATTTCGAGATATCGGACTGATAATTGGTACACGAACGAACTATTATAGACCGACGATCGGTATTGAATTTGAGTAATATTAGTTCAATCGCTCGGATTTTATGCGATTTTCAATGTTTTAAAAAATGTCTCTATATGCTCTAGCTCTCACAAATTTTGAGATATCAGGTTGAAAATTGGTACACGAATGAACTATTATAGACCGATGATCGGTATTGAATTTGGACAAAATTGGTTAAGTCGTTCAGATTTCATGCGATTTCCAATTAAGAAAAATGTCTGATGACACGTTTACGTAAAAACTAACATTTAAAAAGTAACTAATCACAAAACAAAGCTTCTTGAGGAAGCCAAATGTGATAAACGTACTTCCACCTAAACGGAGCTGATAGAGGAAGCACTATGACAATACAGTTGTCACCTTTTTACTAACGGAAGTTCACACATTGTCAGTCGATGCAGAAGGTGATGAGAGATTGTACAAATAGATATTTTTTTTTTATCGTACAATTTTTCGTTACCGACATATTCTACCAAGGTAGTCGATATATTAGAGTCCTAGAATTGAAATTACAATTGGTTGTCGAGAATTTGTATACCAATCATATAAGGTTTGTTTGAGCACAATCGGTATATTGATTTTTCCAAGATATCTTGGAAAAGCTAGTTTGAAAAACGTGGTTCTTTTTTAAAAACGGAGATACGTGTTTAAAGTTTTCAGTAACCGCTTTAAAATGTTAATACATTTTTTATACATTTTGCTTCCTCATCGAGGAAGCTTTGTTTTCGAGACAAAAAATGTTTCGGAGATTTTCATGTCAGGACATTCAGAATGGACCAAAACGTCGAGAAAAGTGATTTAGAAAAAATAGTATGCGAAATTCAAACCTTCATATCTTAAGAACTGCTTTAACAATGTGGACAACTTTGTTTCTGAAAAGTTCCAAAAAAATTCAAAGATTTGTTAAAATTTTATTCAAATTTGCATTTTTCGAAAAATGTTTATTCGCGCTCTAGTCACCGCAATTTTTAACTATCGAGCTGAATAAATTTTTAATAAAGCTATGTCAAAGGACAACAGGTATTGAATTTGGGATAAATCGGCAAATTTAAAAAACTCAGGTCAACAGACACTAAATCAATTGAAATTTGAGAAGAGAGCAAGAAATGATATGTATTTATTATTTATTTTGTGACGTGATTTTTTTTTCAAATTCACGGTCACAAAATATATCGTCGTGCATCTGTTGTACTTCCCGTTAAATGACTCTCTCGAGTCACCCTTCCGTTAAGTTACCGTATAGCTGAAGAAAAATTTGTATCGCTTTAGTTCTTGAGATTAAGTTAAGGTCGGAGTGCTCAAATCTGTCAAGAGGAGAAAGTCTCGATGAAACGAGTTGCCCGACAGAGGAAAGCACCCGACGAGACTCCTCCACGAAATCGGCAACAGTACGGCTGAAATACTGGCACCCTCAGAGGAGATGTAGAGGGCTGGAGAACGAGCAAAAGTAGAGATTGCGTTGCAGTCAAGGGAGGAACCCCTTCGATATGTTTTTGGTGTTGTGTATGCTCTGTTCTCGCCCGATGCACTAGGGAAACGATCGTGGAGGATCTCACGGTTAGATGCTACCGATTTACGTGTATTCGTTCCCGTTAAAGTTCGGCAGTAGCCCGAGTCAGAGGGCAGTAGCTATTGGATCGAGTAATTTCGGATTTCGGAAATAATCATGTTTCGCTATTGAGAATTACGTGTAATAATCAGTCTACCTCGAGACGTCGACGAGACGTCTCGAATTAATTACGCGCTCCCGTGTTGATAGTTTTTCTGTCCGGTCACGCTCGATAGTTCGGTTCTCGCGGTCTGTCGTAGGATAGACGCTACGTTTGTTCCCGTTATGCGTGATAAATCGTGTTCTCGCGCTTCGGAATTTTATTAAACTCGAATTCTTTAGTTTCTAGTGCAGTGCAGTTTAGTGCATTGTGCTACCGAATATAGGAATATAGTTCTCGCTTCTCCCAAGGATTGTGCATCAATTTGGTGAGTTTTCCGCAAGTTTTTCGTTGGGAATAAAGTAACATAAATCTTTTTCGAAATGATATCGCTCTCGCTGTGACAGCTATGCGTTGCCACTGCTGCAGCTACCGTGTTGCAGCGTTGACGTTTCAGTTACGCCTAAGATATCGGGAATTGATTGAGATTGCTCTATCGATGCGACTTCGCATGTTCTCGCGGCTTTTAGTCAATAAATTAAATTTTGTTTTCTCGATCTTTTGCCTCTCGTAGAGATTAGAGTTCTTGAGACTCTAATGAGTCTCAGAAATTCTTCTTCTCGTTCTCGTTGATGCACTCAGGGCATACCGATTTACTAATTCCGGTGAAACAAAAATTGGTAAGTTTCTTTATTTGTGTTGCGGAGTTCGAGAGTAGTTCCACTTCCAGGGCATACCGGTTCGTTTATACCGGTGAAACAAAAATTAGCTGGCGCTCACTGGGTTTTGCGAGTGCATTAGCGAGGGTGGACGGCCGAAGGTGACGTCATCCCGATATGTTCTCGTTTAGTAATTACTTTTTGTGTTTTCATTCGTGGTTTGAGTGTTGTCGAGTTGGTAGAATAATTAATTATTCTACGTTACCGAAAAATACGTCACCGTTTATTTATTTAAAACAAGGATGCAAAGTAGAGCTTTGCACATTGCTTCGTCATGATTTTTGAATGTTTACAAAGCTTCCTCTATGAGGAAGCCAAAATAGATAAAGCACTTTCCTCATTGAGTTAGCTTTGTAAACATTCAAAGATCATGAGGAAGCAATGTAGAAAGCTCTACTTTACATCCTTTTTTATACGTTTTCAATAGATTTTTAATCAATTCTTAAGGTGTCTTTAACAAACTTTTAATAAATTTTATTCCGCACCTGATCGAAATGGCCACTTTTTTCAACTGAAAATCGGGGCAAAAGTAGCATATCTTTCCCGCAAATCGCATTTGCAGGGCGAAAGTAAATTTAGCGGGTCGAAAGTAAAATTAGCGGGGAAAAAAATGATAACATTGATTTTTTTTTTTACAATACGATTCGTTTTAAAATAAATACAGAAACAAAAAGTGGCCACGGTCGAGAGTGGAATAAAATACTATGTGCAACAGGAGACGAAAGTAGATTTTTCCCTCGGGTGATTACTGTAATTACTGCCCTCGCTTCACTCGTGCAGTAAACGCACCCTCGGGAAAAAATCTTCTCATTCGGGCAGTAAACTCATCCGCGGGAAAAATCTGCTACTTTCGCCGCTTGTTGCATAATGTACTATTCTTAAAATATGGCATACTTCTTCTAAAAACACACCGTGTTTACCTTTTCTTATTTACGAACCCTTCTTGCCTTTTGAAAGGCAGCAAGCGCTCAATCGCGACGAAAGCTTCAACCTCGTCATTTGTAATACTCAAAACAACAATGACAGGTATTAGACCTTAAATATCTGTCTAACAATTACTCAGCTGTTAAATCTTTATACTTAATAGCATTTCGACTTAACAGCAAGTGAAATAAATCAAAGCTATAAAGTAATTTAAAAAAAATAATAATGAAATAATTCGTAATTAAATTGGAAAAAAAGTATATTAAACGAAATAAAATGTTGTTCATAAAAACTAAGAGAAAATCCCTTAAAAATGTCAGTTTAGCGGATATTTAAATATATTCTTCTTATCATAAAGAAGATGACATGATTAAATCATAAGAAATTTCGTTAATTTGATACGGAAGTAATGAAACTGCACAAGAATGAAATTTTTATATATTTTTTATTTCTTATGTACATTCCAAAGTTTATTATAAATGTATCAACGTTTTTTCTGTTAACGCGCATATTACATTGCCCGTTACGATGTACACGTAAATAACAGCCTACAAATAAATAATACGTATAGGTAGATAAAACATGCATAGATTTGCATCTCCCTTGTACCGCATATACGATAATATAAAAAGCACGAAAAATGTAAAACCATGGAGATAAAGATCAATAATTAATATATACATATCACTACAGATAACGAGCTTCCTTATACGTAATGTTTATTCTCTATAATGCATGCCTATTACTTTCTAATTTTTCATTTACGTCGAGATACTTCAAATGCTCAACATATTGCAAAAATTAATATACTTGTAAAGAATATTTTTCTGCAGAATCTGCGGATATTAAATTTAATAGACATAAGCAATATTAAACACGATTTTTTTAACGTAGTTAGTATAACGTAATAGTATATTACGATACGAGCGCGATCGAATTTTTCTGACGAGTGTCAGTTCGAATCACACGAAATGAGAAACAGTTTCTCGCATAACTTTAGTATACAACATTATGACACGCGATATGAGAAGTGCCTACTTCTCGCACTAGTTGCGGTAATAGTATATTACGAAACTCGTTCGAGAAATTTTTTTTTCAATTCGTGCGATCGCAACATTTGCCTTTGGCTCGAGCTGCAAACTCGCACTCGTGAGAATAATACGCGCATGAAAAGCGGTGCTTTTCATGGCAGTTTTGCGGGCCGAAAGTGGCTCATTTCAAGTCAGTATAGAAAAGATGAGTCAAGCATGCGCAGTTCGCGATTTCTTCACTTTCGACCCTTGGGATTTCACTTTCGTCTCTAGGGAGGAAAAGTTGTAACCTCACTTTTCACAGTTCGTCCCGCAAAACTACCATTCAAAGCACCACTATTCATGCGCTCGTTACAGAAAATATGATGTGCAACGAGGGTCGAAAGATGGCAATTGCGACTCGTGTAATTTGCGGCCCTCGCTTCGCTCGGGCAGCAAACCTCGCATTCGTCACAATCGCCATCTTTCAACCCTTGTTGCACAATATACAAAATTTGATTTGACATGATGCGAAAATGGGGTTTGACGTACGCGAAGTGTGCGTGAAACCGCGTTTCTCGCACCGAGTGACACAAAAAGTTTAATCGTACTCGTATCGTAATATACTATTATTTCACTCAGTGCGAAAATGTCCAATTTTCCGCACGCTTCGCGTGTATATTTCACTCCTTCTAAAATAAAATTTTCTTCAATACTCGTGCAAAAAGCGTTTTCTGAACTCGTGAGATTGCAATACTCGTCACAAAAAGTTTAATCGCACTCGTATCGTAGTATACTATTATTTCACGAGTGCGAGAAGTCGGCACTTCTCGTACCGCGTGGCATGAATTAATTTTACATCATACAAGTATATTAATGTTCATAAAAGAAAATTTGTACGACGTACAATTTTTATAATCTATAACACCATGAGTTTTTATTTTATTGCCGACTAACGGAACTCATAAAAAAAATTAAAGTTTATTACAAAAATAGTAATTTTTTTTTTTAAATCAAGTTTTCTTTATATCCCCCTTATCCAATAGTTTATATTAATTCCTGATGTTATTTTATCATTATGCGAAAATACAACAGACTCTAATTCATCTAAAAGATGATAGAAAATTCGAAAGTCCTTCACGGTTAAGGGGGGCGAGTCAGTAAAATAAAAATGATTTTCAGAGATTTATATTTTTTGTTCTAGTCATCCAATAAATATGAAATAAATATATTATTTTAGGATTAAAATAAACTATTTTTCTGTCAGTATTAGAATCAATTCGTTGACTGATACTATTGTTAATCAGTTTTAGGCTTTTTCAACTTTGCGCGTGATTCAGAATTAAGCACTTATACAGGATTCAAGCTAAAAGCGAAGGGGGATTAATCTTAAAGGTCCTCAGACCAAAGATATCAACTGATTTACAAATTCAAAAAATAATGTTGGTGTTTACAGGCATGGGCCTCTTAAAGTTTTGACTTTTCTTAACATTTGCTCCACTCAGTTGGTGTAGAATGTTGTTACAAACAAAACGAGGCGCCATAGACTTGAATCCTACGAGTGCTTAAGTATGGATCGCGCGCAGCATTGGAAAAGCCTAAAACTGATCCACAACAGTATCAGACAACAAAAACTGATTTTAATACTGACTGAAAAATAGTTTACTCTCATATTCTGAAATAATATATTTATTATTTATTGGATGTCTAGAATAAAAAATATAAATCTCTGAAAACCATTTTATTTTATTGATTCGCCCCCTTAAAAGATTTTATGAAATTTAATATACCAACGATATCAAGATTTTTTTGCATATACTGATATATTAAATTAGATTTACATATAACACACCGGACAAATTCATCTATCAGTATACTCATTTGTATACTGACAAAAAATCCTTAAGACTCAAATTGAAGTATTAAAATTGATTCCCTTAAGTTCATTGCACTTTGTGTATTTTTATTTTGTTGGGACACGAAATCCCAGTCAGTCTTATTCATTTAGCCTAAATAATGTGCCACCCGATATTCAGAATAATGGCGTTTCTAATCGTCGATTG
This sequence comes from Perithous albicinctus, assembly GCA_964016905.1. Classification (NCBI taxonomy): domain Eukaryota; kingdom Metazoa; phylum Arthropoda; class Insecta; order Hymenoptera; family Ichneumonidae; genus Perithous; species Perithous albicinctus. Next base: position 13,878,872 of record OZ024693.1, on the reverse strand, counting down.
AGCACTGGAATAATCAGATACATATCCGGGTCGACCTGTTCGACCAGGTTGGTCCGATCATATTTTAATGATGCATCACTAGGTTGTTTCACAAACTTTTGAAAATCCAATGACAAAAAATTCGCCGAGGAAAAATGAAATTTCGTTTAAAGCGAAATGATTCTTTAAATAAAATTGAAAAAAAATCTTCAACTGCTTCTCGTAAGAAGACGACTCTGACTAATAAGCTTAAGAGAATTAAAAGCCATGTTGTGCTTACTTCAATTCAGAAGCAGCGATAAATTATTTTTTATTATACTCGCGGATGGAAATATATATTTTTATTATTCTGTATTATAATTTTTTTTTATTGAATTTCCAATAATTAGTGATACACTAAAGTATCGCACATGCGATTCCAACCAGAGGTATGATTCGATTAGAATTTGAGTAATTGACAACAAAAGGAAAATCTGAAAAAAATCTACGCCGTTGACAATACTAAGAAAGTTTATTTTAAATTATAGGTATACCACAAAGTTGTTAATAATTTGGTTGAAAACAAACATTAATTTATGATTTTTTTTAAAATGAAATAAATATGCATATTTCTCCGAAAATATATGATTTTGTTATTTTGAGAAAAGGTCGAAAATTCGCAATTTTTAACACACACAACAATTTCAGGATCATCGAAAGTGTTATAAAAAAACAGCCTAAGAAAATGCTCGAAAATGGGGATTTCAAAACTGTGAATTCATATGATAAGCAGTTTTGAAGATTTCTAAAAATGTATATCTTCTTTTTTAACTAATTCATTATAAACTTATTGTCATTTATATAATTGATAATCAATATTTCAACAACATTGACTTTTTTCAGATAAAAAAAGTTGCTTTGTAATGTATGTGTAAAACATCCTTAATGGTCTCATAACTTAAAATCTACGATGTTCGTCGACGATATACATATCTCCGTATATATATATAAACATATAAATGGAGAATTTTCACAAAAAAAAAATTGGTTATCACACCCTCGTCGACGAAAAATGGAAACGTCACTTGGCTTGAACGTACCAGTATAATAAAACAAGAAAATTGAGCAACGCACCGAATACATATACTAGCGTGTGTACATAAAGAACTATACGTTGGATGGTATAAAATATAAAATAAATATTTACACTACAAGTTCACAATCCAACAATAAAAAACGATATCAATTTCGTTTTCGTCCTCAGGTTGAAAACTTAATTTCCTATTGCTCCTCTCGGATTCTTCTGTGCATAAAACTATTGAGCTTTTTTTTTTCGTTTATTTTTAATTAATCGTTCGACTCTTCGCAGAAGATTCGTCATGGAATGACTCGAGAAATTAAGTACTTATGCGATTTCCATACAAATTACAGTTTGCGCGCTATTTCAATGTAACGAAATTGGAGCCTCACTCATTGGCATATCGTATTAAGTAATTTCGCAATCTGCGAAAGTGACAATCGTTGCTTAATCGAGATGTCCCAGAGTTGTCACTTGAGATTCCAATTTTTTCTCGGAGATTTTTCGACTTATCCGAAGAGATCGGTTTTAGACGTAATCTTCTTAATTGCTGGAAGAATTCTAATAGCTGTATATTGGCCGTAACCCAATGGTATTCTCAGATCTGTACTTTCCCTCCTCTCGCCGTTGATCTCCTCAGTCTGCTGATTCAGGACCCATAGAGTACCGATCAGAGACAGTAGGAACGTTGTTAAGCCGGTTATAGACAGGACGATGATCGTCACTGTTTGTATCACCGGTGCCACGTTCAGCAGCAATTTCACCAGAAACATCAGATCACTCGGCATACGAGGAATGTACTGTAAAGGAAAAATTTGACTTTAAGTTATTAAAGAAGGAATATCTTATACATTTTGTTGAAATTCAAATAGTTTTCATGCCACGCGGTGCGATAAAGTTGTATACGAAACTCGTGCGAGAAACTTTTTCTCATCTTAATCATACTCGTATCGTAATATACTATTATTGCTTGACTGAATCTATCATTTCATCTCTAATGGGATTTTCCCCAAATTTTTACCCAAATAAATTCATAGCATAACACACAAAATACAAACAAACAAATCACAACCAAAACATAATCTAGTTAGTAAAGTTCAACAGAACAGGAATAACATAATAAAGTTCGGATATGTACAAGTCAAAAATGCCTGTAACAATGTGAATAAGAAGTAAAAAGAGATTTTGAAACAGAACTGATAACCATTTCATCACTTATGACATTGTTTTGAAAATGTACTTTTGTTGTAAATATCTAGCGGTTCGTTAGAAGAGAAAATTAATTCAAAATCATTGTTACTTTTTATGCACTTGGTAAAGGAAAGTTTTAATTACACAGAGTGAGGAATACAAGGAAAAAAAAGAAACATTAAATTTGCTTTATATTTAATACTTGAGGCATTCTTTGTCGACTCGGTCACTATGAATTTTGATAAACTTTTTTTACCCCTCCAAATATGTCTTGCTCATTCCGCTAATTTTTTTATAAGTTCTCTACATACGTAGGTTCTATAAAATTACGAGAAAAATAAAAGTGATGGTACTAGTGAAGAAAATTGTCATTAGAAAAAAATTAATTTTTTCTAATCGTCACTACTATAATTTTGGAAAAGACTTAAAAATAAACGAAACCTTTGTACTTGTACCAAATGGAGTTAAGGGAAGATTTGACCAAAAAATTTACCAAAATTGATGAAGGTATTTAAATTTTATAGATCATTCTGTATAAAAAAAAAATTCAGTTGCTATAGTTTTCTAAATTAAAGACCTGTAACTGCAGAATGACTTGAGAGTTCTAAAAAATTGTCACAGCAATTATGCAGTGTCTTATTTGCTACAATTTTCTTTCAAATATATTGAACCCATTAAGCTTCAACGTTTTAAATTTATTAACCACTGAAATTTCGATATCCCATTTTCAACATCGCTTGCTTTGTGACGAAACCAAATATGACTTGTTCCACCTAAATTCAACATGGACTTTTCACTGCTTTTTATAAAAAGAAACACACATTTGACTTAGAAGGGCGTAATTTCAACCCTCAACGTCGATTTTTCTGCCAATAAAAATAAGTATAATAGGCTTTCTAAGTATTCTACAATAAACATGAGGTTCACAAGATTTTCCTTGTCCGGAAATTCGCCTTGAAATCTTTTTCTCTTTTAATAGTATAAAGCTTCTTTTATGAGAAAGGTATATTTATAGAAAACACCTTTTTTCTCTTATATGGCTTTGTGAATTTATTGGCATTATCTTCTTCCTGTAATACAGAGAAATTACATACCAAGTCTGTCCAGAAGAGAGGGATGGTGAGGTCGTTGAAAGGCTTGACCTTCTTGTTATAAGTAGTGTGAGCCATCACAAGATTCGTTTGCAATCTCGAGTTGACATGAAGCGGAATACCGATGTCCTGGAATATTATATATATTATAGCATATCGACGAAAAATATTGGAAAACCGTTTAATTATTTGAATAATCCTCTCTCACCGGTTGCAGAATAATTTTTGTTCTATGCTTTTCCTCATCGGGATTAAGACCTTCGACATCTTCCAGCAGACTGGGATCAGCGTCGAGGAAGTGTGGCAAGGACACTGCGGCTGGTATATCTGCAACAAGGAAATTAAATATCTCATGTCATATTTTATCGACGTCAGCCGCTGACGTGCATATTGCTAATTCGCATCTTATTTAAAAATTATCGTTCCATCAGCATTCCAGATACCTGACGCTCGTAGCGTCAAAAGCATATTTTGCATATCCAACGCACGTTACAAGCTTCTCATTGATTTAATCAATCATCGTTTCCAGATACAGTTGTTTTTTTTTTTTTCATTTTTTTTTTGACAAACGGTGAAAAAGTCGCACGTTTTTATACTTTTGCATAGAAAGGTTCCACATTGCACATAAGAAGTTTCAGGATCATCGAACAAGCTGTTCCATAAAAAATTTGTTAGTATTATTTTTTTCTAATATTTCATTACATTTGAAATATTTGTCGCAACTTCGTGGTCGAACATTGCAAAATATTGACTTGGAAAGTTACAATTTTAATATTGTGAAATATTTTTGAGAATCACAGAAATTAATTCACTTGAAAAATATTTTAGAATAATTCTGTTGAAACGCATGTTCTTTTTCCTATTTCAATAATACTTCCGAAGGTTTCGTATGAATGATTCTAATTGAATATTTCTGCGACATGCGAAATTAAGTTTCTAAGATTACTTTCAGACAACATTGTATTTTCAGCCAAGGTGACTCAGAGACTATCGAAAAGACTTACTGTTTCTTGCTTTTTTAAATTTCCAATGAACGAATAAATTTCCAATGAATTAAATTCTAAACCAAGCGTACGGATTCTAAAGGGTATTGACTTCAAAAGTGTTGAACCCAAAAATAACAGGTCAAAAACTGGAAATTACACCGTGACAGTTTGAATCCAAAAGATAACAGCGTTATCAATAAGATCCTTTCACAATTTGAAATTTATGAATGTTAACGTTATATATTTAAAATCAGAAATCTTATTAAAGGCCCTCGAGTACTAAATATTGTAAATTTCAACTTTTTTCCAGACATTTTAAAAATCGTATAATACAATAATAATAAAATTTGCATTAATATAACGTATATCCTTAATTAATGGAAAAGTTCAATAACAAAACTGATGTTTAATTATATGAGATTTTTTGCAAGATTTCGCAATTATGTTATTGGAATATTATTTTGCAATGTTGTTAGAATATACATATGCAATGTTTACTATATTATGTATACAATATCTCTCTACATTATATAAATATTTTGCCGCGGACGCCGCTGCGTACAAGAATCGAGACTGGCCGGGGTCAACTGGCCTGAATTTTTACAAGCCCCACAAGAGGCCCTTGAGCCTGAATTTTTCTAATCCCCTAAGTAAGTTCTCACCGGGGTCAAATGATCCACTGTTTCTGGGGTCAAATGGCATACCGGTGACCGGAGTCAAATGACACACCATGGCTGTGTCCGGGATACTACTGGAGAACTTAATATAAATAATATTTACATTTTTTAAATATATAAAGAAGGCACCCGAGCCATCCTGCCTGAATATTGCTATATTTCAAAGTAATATACCTCTAAATATTTCATAGCTACGTGAGTAATATTTTCGATATCGTTGATGTTTTTTCAGTTTCTTTTATCCCGTGTGGCGAAGTTCTTAAATTCTGATTATAATTTTTATTCAACTTTAATGTTCTTGTATCTCTCCTTTGAAACTATTAGAATTCCATTCACTTGATGTTTTAAAAAAAACGTTTTTTTTTTACGAATGTATTTCTGTACGTCATGCGGCATTTATAGAATAGAATTTGCAACGATATCTAAAAAAATCTCCGCTAAAGAGAAGAGTGCAGTTTACGTACAGCCAATCTAATTCCTGCATCGTTACATCGTTGCATTGTTGATAATAATGATGATACTTGTCGGCGCTATACCGATTATATATATTTTTTTTCTTTCGAAATGCTTCATCTATGGTATAAATAATGTCTTAAGGATATCGCGTGTCCATCGCCACTGTCCCACTTAAGACCCAGCATGGAAAGATGTGCGTTTCATAAGGCTGGCTTGGGTTCGCGGTAACAGTGACACATGCTTAAGGAACGAGAATGTAACGATCGAAGCTCAGCTCCGATACACAGAGTGTAGAGTTATATACGCTCATACATGTATTTACGTGTCCTTTTGACTTGTCTCTAAGCAAACATCATTGCTCTTGTCTGACAGAGGAAGCGTGCGTTCCTGACACGCAATCGTAGCTCTTCCTTTCTACTGAACCGAGTGCCTGTATTCCGTTTGAGAGTAAAACGGAAGGTCATAAACCTACTCCAAAGCCCTCTCGAACTCATTACGCCATCATATATGCCTATTACGAAGCAAAGATCAGAACCTGACATTTTGCTATCTGTTACGCGACTACGTGTAGTCGACAAAATACGCTTTCATTTTTTTTTTCTTACTCCACTCCACGAGCAGAGCATCGACCCCAACATCAACTTGCATTCATACGAACGAATTAACTTGAACAGATAATTTCTTGAATGCTATACTGTAATCCGATAATACGAAATAATGTAGGAAGCAAATTCCTACAGGATTGACATTTTTTTTTGGTTCTTTACTAAGTTCTAAACAAGGAAGCAAAATAGAACTATGCACATTGCTTCCTCATTATTATTGAATTTTTATAAAACTATCTCAATGTGCAATCTTCGACTTTACATCCTTGTTTTGATGAAATTTAAAAAGTATGTTATATTTTATATATCATTTCTTGCTAACTTTCCACAAAGCTTTTAATATAAAACGTGTTCACTGTTTCTTATATCGTTAAAATAAAAATACAATTGTGAATACGTAAATATAATTATTTATAAAGTTTTCAGACGTTGACGATTTTCACCAAATCTGACGCAAAATATTTCTGTGTATTATTACGCTTGAAATATAAAAAATTAAAATTGCCATAAAACCCGAACCATTTTACTCGATCGTCATCAAATTTCATGCGTAGTACCGTTGAATATTAATTTTTCGAAGACTTCAAAATTGAATAAAATCTGGACAGGTCTTTCAATGCTTTTGAAACAACTGTTTTATTACAAAGAAATGTCTCTGATTGTTCCATATGTGTGTTAAATTTCAGCTCCATTAATGAATCCGTTCTTGACATATGAAGGTTTGAGTTTTGCAAACCACAGATTTTTCAGATATTTTTTATAAACAACTGTTCTCGATTTTTTAGACTATTTGGAGTATCCTCATATAAATATCTCAGGAGAAAAAAAAATCACGAAAACAAAGTTCACTCTACGAGGAAACAAGAATGCAGTTTTGGGAAATTGATTAGCCTAAACCAAGAAAATTATTTGTAGGTAAAATAATGGATTTGAAACTTTGAATACAACTGATTTTTCTTAGTACTCTGAGGCTCAGTCTGAGTACATATTAGTCGTTTTTTTTTTACTTTTTAATACTCATTTCCTCCCAACGGTTGAAAAGTCTGCGTCATTGAATATTAAATATTGAACCGTCTAATACGTTGGCAAAGAATCGTACAAAGTAACGCGTACAGAAAGAATAACACACAGTAAAGTGTACGAAGAACTGATATTATAGACAACTGTTATTACAAAATACTATATGAAGAAAATTCATAACGGGCTCATATTTTTTACGGATTTTTCACCAATTTAAATAATGGGCATCAACTATAGATGCCAAAAAAAAATTCAATAGTTATATTTGCAGCTACATATAGAAAAACATTTTTTTAAACTATTTTTTAATACTTATTTCCTCGTAGCGGTGCATATTTTTTTTAGTATTCGAAAAAAGAATATTGAACGGTTCAGATTAATAACTCAACAATGAATCGTTTAAAGTAACGTCGATAGAACGACTAAAAGGTAGTAAAGTGTATAAATAACATTTATTATAAAAAAGAAACTATGAAGCAAATTCTCAACGGATTGACATTTGTCTAAACTAGATTTTTCAGTTATTGGAATGAGGAAACTTCCAATAATAAAAAAGGAATCTTACTTTTGTTTGGTTGCCAATAAAAAAAATTCTGTACAGAATTAAATTTTCAAAAAATGAATGACTGTGTCTGAGTGGACAAATAACTTCTTTTACGTTTTTTTTTTTCAATAATTGTTTCCTCCTAATGGTGCAAAAAAAAAAGAATATTGAACAGTTCTGGCTAACAGGCGAGCAAAGGATTTTACAAAAGCTCAAAAAAATAATACACAATAATATCAATAGTGTGTACAAATATTTGGTATTATAATTGGTTATACAAAAAATCTATATAGAGCAAATTAGTAACGGTTTGACATTTAAAGAAAAAATAGATTGTTCGCTAATTAAAATCATAAAAAGATTGCAACGATGCAAGGCAGTCGTTGCTTTTGGACATCAGACACAAAAAAATGGTCGTCCTGAGACAAAACTATTATTTTTTATTTTTTTCAATGCTTGTGTACTTCTAACGGTGAAAAAGTCTCAGTCATCGAAAATTAAATATTGAACGGGGCTGGGTTAATTGGTGAGCAAAGAATCTTACAAAGGATCGCGTGTACACAAAAAAAATGGGCAATAAAGTATACAAATATTTTTAAAAGATGTGCAAAGAACTTGACAAACGCCGAAAAAAAGGTTCAAACAGTCGGAAAGAAGCAAAATAACAGAATGAAAAAGAAACAGGCGGTTTTTTTTTCCTCTAAAACTTACTGTAGTAGCACGGTGTAAGATCTGACAGACCTCGCTTGAGACACTTGGTCATCTTACGACAGTAGCATTCATTTTCGGGATTCGTGTCCGGTTGATCGAGAAAATTGTCAGTTAGCGAGTATCTGTAACCGAGTAGTCCGCTTTCCGTTTCCACCTCTGCTTTATATTCTATTGGGAATGCCCGACAAAAGGCTTTCCTGAACACTCTGAATACAGCATTCTTGTCCAGATGCATTGGGAATAGTGTACCCTCGGTTGCACCTTGAATTCTGTTGCAGATGGTATTGCTGCAAAGAAGAAAAAAATACATTTTTAAAATAAAAGCCTTTTAAACTTAAACATGTCCAAAAGGTAAATTAAAGTAGTCTTCATTTTTCTGGAAACTAACGAAACTAAAAAGCTGTTATTAAAAAAACAAATGTTTACTGATGATTCTTAGTGTTTTGATAGTTATATAACATTATTGAAAACAGAGATTGGCAAAATTTTAATGAAAAAGTATTTTTAATATGTTTTCTTGAAGAAATTATTATGGATTCATACGTCTATGAAATATTATAATTGATTGTAAAATGATAATTAGAACAAATACAGCAATTTTGTGTTGTATTTCGCGGATTTTCTTTTCTTAATTTAGTAGTGACAAAAATAGTTTGTAGAAGGAAATTATCAATTTTTTTGCTTCCTCGTAGAGAAAGTTTCGTTATAGTGACGTTTTTTTTTTTTGTTTTTTGAGATTTTCATGTCAGTATACTCCAAATGATGTGAAACGTCGAGACAAATTTAAAAAAGAGAAAAAAAAAGACATTCATTTTTTATTGCATATTTATATTTTTTATTCACAAAGCATCCTCCACGAGGAAGTCCAAATTAATCGATATATTTCCTCATGGAGGGGACTTCGTACGAGGTGAAAACTATGAGGAAGCTTCACGAGTGCTTTTACTTTGCAGATTTCTTAATATAATTCTTACAATAAATATTTAATAAAATCGTACAATGGACATATACATTTTTTACAAAAATTTTATTCCTGCACATTTTTTTTTGTAAAAATACAAATTCACACTTTTTTTTCTTAAAGTAACAAAAAATAATTTATGGACGTCGGTATAGTCAATATTTCGTTTTTTCTAAGTGGAAAACTTTGAGCTTGTTTTTTTTTCCTGTGCAGTTGCAAACCCGACGCAGGTGACGGTCGATATATAAATGAACAGGGGTGAGATGAGTAATACTGGGTCGATAAAAACATTGGAATATGAGCCAACTGGCGACAACATCAAGTCGCGTTGATACGTTTTATGCTAGGCATTTTCGCATTGAGAGCACTTTCGTAAAAAAATTTATATTGATAATATCGCTCGTGCCAGATATGTAAGATCGGAAAGAGGAACTCACTCGGGATTCGTTATGTTATCCTCTTCGATTTGGTAGCCCCAGTGAGCCAGGCCTGGACTTCCGTTGTACTTCTCGATACTCAAGTATCTGCCATTCTCGTCTGTCATGTTTTTGTTCTTCTTTATATTCACATTGATCACATTGTCACCTTCGTCGTACATCTGTGTACAAAAAGAAAATGTTACGTTTATTATAAACAATTATAATTATTATCGTCTGACATGTAGATAAAAAAGAACTTAATAAGACTGCTTGTGAGTCGTTTAAAAAAATATGAGAAATTGTTTTTTTGTTGATTTGACTGCTTTTAAAAAACTTGTATTTAAGTCTCGTAAAATGCACTTCGAGTATAGTGAATCCATAGTAAATCTACAATTCTTCATATGCATACTGGAGTGGTCGCAAAATGGGCGATTTTTTAATCTACCATGACTATTTTCTTTATAAATGTCAGGTAAAAAAATGATGCATCCAAGAAAAACATTGTTCAGGGATATTTAATACACCGAGATAAGAGATTCATTGCCCAGACAAATTTTAATTGGTTCGAACTTAAATTCTTGATGCACATTTTTTCAGCTTTGAATGCAAGTTTCTGCAAAGCTATAAAATCAATGAACAACTATTTTTTTCATTCCCTTTAAATTTAAGAAATTAGGTTTATTCAAAATTAAAAAAATGATATTAATACAAATTGAGAAACTCGTGATTGCACATATTTATAATTGAATTTAAGTAAATTTGAGATGCAGGTCGTGGTCGTCATCAATTGAATAAATAAATGAAAGATGAATGATCGCGCTATTTGGGCCAATTTCTTCATCAAAGCTCGATGAATAATGATAATAGCGCAGCGTTCCTAGCGTTTGAATTAATTACGTAAGTGGAGTAATAAACGCGCTTTCGCGTTCAATTCACGTGCGGCAATGTGATCGGCATTTACTGTATTTTTTTTTTTTTTGTCATGCAGTCTGTATGCTGGCGTTTCGTCATTCGTACGCTTCGCAGTCGCCAGTATATATTGCGGACCGTTTCTGTGCGATACGGCAATTAAACTGTTTGAATAGATCGTTCGAAAAAATAATAAAAACAGATTTTTTTTTTTTCTCTGTAAAGTTGACGACAGAAGTAACGCAGGTAAAATAGCGGTAGCAACGACCTGGGGATCACGAAGGCTTGTCAATTCACGCTCTTACAAAATACTCTGAAAGCAGTTAAGTTGTTAATTGATTGCGGAAAATTGCATGTATGCGTCTCATGGAATATCATGGATCAACATTTTTTTTTTGGGCTCGACTATATGGGGCAAAATACGTCAAGTCGACCACCCTAATTTTTCATGTCAACAAAACGTCCGCACATTTATTCAGGATGTTGGTCTAGTTGAAGAAAAAAAGTAAGAATTTTTTTAGATTTTTTTATAGCATATTCCAGCCACTGAAAATCGCTGAAAATAATGATTGTTTTTAATAGCCGGAATATGCAATAAAAAATCTGAAAAAAATTCCTACGTTTTTCCTTCAACCAGAACAACATGCTGAATAAATTTGAGGACGTTTTGTTGATATGAAAAATTGGGGTGGTCGACTTGACATGTTTTGCCTCATATATACGGATGTTTTTTTGCCACAAAATTCATCATTCAAAAAAACATTAGACATCTTTTGCATGGGTAATCCCATACTGTAGCTACAAAAGTCGATGGAAAAGCGGTAGGCGGAAAAAAAGCCGTGAAAAAAATGCTGCGGAAAAAAGGCCGTCAGGAGAAAAGGCCGTGGAAAAATGGTCGACGGAAAAAAGGCCGCATTACACTTTTTTTTCTTGCAGAGTAGGAGTGACTCAATTTCGCTCGAGTGTTATCAAATGGTAGTCTAGAATAGAAACCTACGATAGTCTTGAAAAAGGTCGAGACGGTAATTAGAAAATGACTGAAAGTTCTGAAAAGTTTCATGTGGATTCAACAAAATTGATGAATTTCTTCGAGATGAGAAAAAAGTGTACACTAATTTCACGGCCGTGTTATCGAGCGTTCTTTTACCGTTTTTTATTGGCGGAAGAATATTTGCGTGCGCTTATGTCAATAGAAGATTATGCGTGCTTCAATAGATTATTCTTTGTCGTTAAACGAATTGATTTTAGACGAATTGTTTGAAGCATTAGCAATGTTTTTAAACATGTTCTTCATTTGAAATTTTTTAATTCTGTAAAAAATTGACGCATAGTGAGATTTCATTAGAAACACATTCTACACTTTAATTTTATTAGAATAACATGTATTCAACTGTGAAAATAAAAGAGTGCATTTTAAATATAATTTATACTGTTTGAATAGATCTTTCGAAAAAAAAATAAAAACAGGTTTTTTTTTTGTTGTTGTAAAATTGACGACAAAAATAATGCGGGTGAAATAGTGGTAGCAACGATCTTAGGATCACGAAGGTTTGTCAATTCACGCTGTTACAAAATACTCTGAAAGCAGTTAAACAGTTAATTGATTGCAGCAAATTGCATGTATACGGCTCATGGATCAACATAGGTTCCACATCGATCGATCACTCGAACCATTCATCGCAATTAATCAATATGACGCCAGCTTACTCAATGGCACTTTCAATGCTATGACACACAGCCATAGCCTTTCGATACAGATCGCAAAAGTTAATGCTCTTAAGGTATTTTATTCCATGACTAAACAATAATGTAATTTCATAACAAATTAAAAAGGGAAAGACCATGTGGGATTTGAAAAAATCAATTTCCTGAAACGATTCGTTCTGAAGTGATAAATTGACTTTGCCAATAATCGCTGACTAGGCGTAAATTCTAAAAAAATCCATTTTATTGAAAAGATTTCCGATACCAAAACTCTGCGTTACTTTAAAAACCGTATTTTTTAACATGATTGACAGCTCGTCCCAACACCTTTTGATGACCTTTTTTTCTAATTGCATTTCTAAGGGAGATTGGATTTATTAATTCACTTTTGTAGTTGTACTTTTAAAAAAGGAGTTAAAAAAAATGTACCTTTTTTCAGAATGCTGTTTTATGTGTCGATTTTTCAATATGTCATTTTTTTCCAAAGTGCAATAATTGTTACATTTGAAAAATATTTTTGGATAATATTTTTCCCGACAAATGTAACAACTCAAACAGCCCTATTTTTTTTGTCGTCTCGACAGTATAGCATGTTTTTTGACACATTAATTCATTATTAAAAAATATATTTGCAATTTTTGTCCTGGGCCATCTTATAAAGATTCGATGGCAAAAACTCGGCTAGAAAAACGTTAGAAAATAGGCTTATTTTTTTAAGTGGAATAATTTCTGTCATTTTTAGAAATGCAAAAGACAGCATCGTAAACATATGATCAGGAATTTATATTTTCAGAATCTTCTTCGTTTTATTATTTTTTATAGAACGTCTGATTAATTTTTAAAGAAGCATTCCAACCATTTTTTTTCTGTTGCCCTTACGAAAAAAAAAACTATTGAGCCCTTAATAGCTGCTATATGAGTTTCGTAGCTCGCTTCGAGGTAACTTTATCTCACTAGTGCGCGTGGCATAAATTCTTTTAAAAAATCATAAGTATTTGGAAACGTTAGCGAAGTCATTTGGCAAGACGAAAAATAAAGTTTTCTGAAAATTCGTTAAACTATTTTTCCGAACTGATTTATTAATAGCTTGTTGGCATTGATATTATTCAAAATCAATATTTTATAGTTAATTTTTTTTAAATCTCTCTCATCGTGAAATACTCAAATTCTCAGTAAATCAAACGTTTGCTCGGGAATGTATGCTTTAATATATTTTAAAGGGATGAAATTAATATTTTGATAGGAATGATGTTAGAAAATAGCTCGAGTCAATGTTGCTGCTCATAAATACGTGAAACGATTCATTTGTCATTGAAATATAAAATAATATAAGAACGTGATTGGTTAAAATACTTAGGTATTCAGATAGAAATTGTACTAGTTAAGCAACTTTGGTCGCAGTCACTACAAGGATGGGTGACCGGTGCAATAATCGACCGATTTTACTTCCTCATAGAGGAAGCTTTCTTTTCGTGAAAATTTTTTTTTCGGGGTTTCTCATGTCAGGACACTATGGTGCAAAAAAATGTCTGGATGGATGTGTACATGCATGTGTGTGTGTGTGTGTGTGTGTGTGTGTGTGTATGTGGCCAGCATGCAAAATTCAAACCTTCATATTTCAAGATCCGCTTTACCAATCAAGCTGAAATTTGGCACATATATGGGGCAGGCGAATAACTTTGGTTGTAAAAAGTTTCAAAAAAAAAAATGCAAACTGTTCAAATTTTATTCAAATTTGTATTTTTCGAAAAATGTCTGTTCGCGCTCTAGTTGCCGCAACTTTTTAGCTATCGAGCTAAGTAATTTTTGACAAGTAAAGCTATGTGAAAAGACGACTGGTATTGAATTTGGGATAAATCGG